>JAOWBW010000104.1:0-673949 GCA_026119855.1 Campanula takesimana | reverse complement strand
GTCTATCAAGGACCCACACCATCTACCCCTGCTAGTACTCCTACGGATCATCCACCAGTAGCTCCTTCCGGTCGTGGGAGAGGACGGGGTCGAGGCCGAGGTCGAGGTCGAGGACGAGGACGGGATCAGGGTTAGGGTCGTGGAGAGGGAAATGGACAACCCAATTATACTATTTTATACAGCTCCCGTATGTAGAGTCTTTTCCGCCTTTCATTACCTCGCGTATTGGAGGCATCATAGATGTGGCATCAGATGGACATTGTGGCTATAGAGCCGTAGCAGCACAGATATACGGAGATGAGGAGAAGTGGGCTGAAGTGCGCACAGAATGTTACAATGAGGTGCTTGCTCGCCAAGACCTTTACGAAAGAGTTCTACCTTGGATATCGGTAAGAGAACTCTTACGTAAGATTGCTTGCTATAGCCGGACGGCGCCCAGTGATTATTGGATGGAGCTCCCAGATCTTGGGCACATCATTGCCACGAGGTATAATGTGGCGTTCATTTCTTACTCGACTAGCGGTGGTATGTTATGCCTTCCAGTGACTGCACCAGTACAACCACCGGTGAACACAGTTTGTGGTGGGACAAGTTAATGGAAACCATTTTATAGCGGTATGAAACTTAATTGTCTCATCTATATTAGTTATATTTAGTTGTTCTTACTTATATTCATTATATTTCATTGTCTTGTATTTAACTGTTATTACTTTTGCAGCTGCGCATGTTAGGCAATGATTACCCAATACCACCACCACCAAACCTTTATCGGAACCGCTGTGATCCAACCGCAAGCCAACTACTCCTCCCATACCAAGATAGGATAGCAGAGTTCAGTCAACTCTATGAGGAGGATACCGATGCAAGAAGACAAAGAAGATTACATATAGGATAGTATATGTGTAATGGTTTTTGATTTATCCAGTTTGTATGAATGTTTGAATATATGCTTATCCTTGTTAATACTTTCATTTCGTATACAATTAGGCGATAGTATATGTGTAATGGTCTATTGATGTTTTGTGGAGATGTCCTATTTGAGAATCAAATTTCATTCCAAGTTATGTTTATGTTGCTTTGTGTTGCGGTTGTGGAAAAGCAGCCTCAGATGCCTATGTCGTGTATACTTATACGAGATGAGAGCTTACATCTCGTGTATACATACACTAGATCTCACCTCGTGTGTACTTACACGTGATGTAAGCTCTCATATCGTGTAAGTATACACGAGACGTGCAAGGGCAGCGATGGAATTAAATGGGCTGTGTATTTACCGGGCTGTGTATATAGTTTTTGCCGATTAATATGATTCTTCTTTTGAACTGAAGCTAATATTTAAATCTACAACATATATTTTTTTTTGAAATTTATTGGGTAGTTGGATTATTTTTACATTAATCTTAATTTTAAATATTAAAAAAATAGAAAAACACGTAAAATATAATCTAAAAAAAAAGATATTAGCCCAAATATGTTCCATATGAAGTAAATTCTATATGTAGATTATCAGTTCGTAAAAATGTTTGATAGAAAAAAGGGAGAAGAAGAGGACGATGAATCGAGGGAAGAGTGTATGTGGAATGGGTGTTGCGAGAAAGTGGCAGAGGGGTGGAGAAAAATAAACTGTAGGAAAGATACATACAGAAATTACTTCATATGAAACATACTTGGGCTAATATCTTTTTTAGAGTATATTTTACATGTTTTTTATTTTTTTAATATTTAAAATTAAGATTAAATGTAAAAATAATTTAGGTACCCAACAAAATTTCCGAAAAAAAATTATGTTGTAGATTTAAATATTAGTTTTCAATATAAAAAAAGAATCATATCAATCGGATATGTGTAGCTTTACGAATATTTTAAAACGTCCTTTAAAACGTCATATGCTAGTCACATGACATAAAAATCTGTTAGAAAACTAACGCTCAGTTACTTTTATAGCCACATTGCAAAAAAATATAAATGTTGGGAACCAATTGGCGAAAAAAAACTGTTGGGAGCAACATTGCAAAAGTTTGTAAATGTCAGGAACCAAATTGCAATTTGCCCTTGAATTTTAAACTAAACTAGTTATTGTGGGGGGTGTAGTTGAGAGGGTAGTTGAATGATTAAGTGGATGGAGAGAGAAGATGACGTGGAGTGATATTAAGGTAGTTGAATGTTTTTGGGGTTGAGACTATTGCTCATGGTCTAAGACTGCAATGGAACAGAAGATTGTTTGCCACGGCAATTCTATTTGCGTTATCTAGCTGTACTTTATTACATATTAATGCAGATATTATTAATTATACACAAATCTTTACACTTACTTTAATGCTTATACACATAAAAGGTTCATTTGACATAGTTAATTTAATTTATTTTAGGCTAGATTGAATCTTATAGCATTAGTTAGACGGTCCAGCAGTAACATTCATTTTTCGTAATCCAGTGGCCGACTGAAGTAATTTCATTGGATGGATGGATGGATGGATAAACTTTTATACTCCCTCCATCCCTCTTTAATTTACAAAAATGAGTCTTATCACAAAAATTAATAAAATGATTAAAAAAGTAATCTCTTTTGACTTTTGAGTAGTTTGAGTGAGAGAGAGGTAGTGGGTAAATAATAATAAGTGGATAGTTGTTATGAATATAACAAATGGATTCCACTATTTAAAAAGTATTAGAACATTTTTATTTTGATACTTTGTAGATTAAGTGAGACAATCAAAATAACTTTTTTATAAATTAAAGAAGAGCGGAAGGAATATAAGACTAAAGAAAAGAATAATTGAATCATTATTTTTATTTTTATTTTTATTTTTATTTTTATTTTTATTTTATTTTTATTTAATGTCCCAATCAGGAGGCAAGAAAATATACTCAAATTTTGAGCCCATCAGATTGTGGAGTCAGTTTTTTTTTTTTTTTTTTAAGGACGGAGTCAGTTTTTGTTGAGATATTACATAAACCATTATTATAACTCAATATCATAATAGAAAATATACTACATACATATAATTTCTAAGATTTAAACATTGTACTCCCGGACTAAGGTTCTTAGTTTGACTTTACACGGAGATTAAGAAAAAATAAATGTTGTGAGTATGAAAAAGTAAGTAAGAGAAAGTAGGAGAGATAAAGTGGGTAGAGAGTTTTTGTTGTGAAAATGACAAGTGGGTCCCATGGTCTATTTTAAGTAATAAAGCAACTAAAAACTTTAGTCTGGGACAAACCAAAAAGGAAAGTAAAAAGCGGACAGATGGAGTATGATATTTGATGATGCTATAAAACAAAAGGTTCAGAACCCGAATACAACTCTTCATTGTAGCCAAGATTCCAAATTACATAAAATTAAAATATTAGACCTCATTCAAACAAACAAAAGTAATGCTAAAGACACAAATATTCTAGACAAATTCTTGCGTGCGGCATCCGCTGCTTCTCGTGTCTTCCTGCTCCGCTACATCCGATCGTTGGATCCAGTCCTCCCATTCTCAGATCGCGATACGTGTCTTCCCTAAAAAAAACCTCCGATAACTTTAAAAATGCTATATCTTGAGATTTATAACTCAGAAAAAAAAAAAACGTGTGTTCGTCTCGATGAGACGAATAAAACTACATAGGTCATGATATGATATGGTTTGATTTTTTTTGAAAAAAAAATATATTTTTTTACACACAAAAAGTTTGAGCTGCTCATCAGCTAAGATGTAACACTCTATTCTGATAAAAGTAACAGTTTCATCTTCAAAAAGTAACACTTTTCACAGTCAAATGTAACAGCAATTTTACAAGAAAATTTAAATTGTTTGATAGTTTTTGTGGTTTGAAAAAGTAATATTTGAAGTGTAACAAAGTGAATATGTAATTATAATTTTCTATATAGATAAATGTAACATTTTTATTTGGTAAATGTTACTTTTCTTCTTTAAAAAGGGAATAAAAATTCATATATATAATCGAGTTGCATTTCAATTGTTACTTTCTCAATAAAAAATTGTTACATTTAAGAATATAAACTGTTACAATTGAGAAAAAAAAACGTTACATTCATTTTTTATAAAATGTAACATTAGTTTAGTTTGTTAATCTTATGTTAATTTTGAAAAAAAGGTGTTACATTCCTTTATAAAAAGTGTGACATTAGTTTAGTTGTCAATCTTTATGTTATCTTTAATCTATTGCAGCAAAATTGTGGTATATTTTTTTTTTTAAAAAGTGTTACATTTGAAAGAAAAAAGTGTTACATTTCGTTATAATAAGTGTTACTTTTGTTGGGAGGAAAAAAAGTTTTGGGTGGCAACACAAAAAAAAAAAAAATTTTAAAAATGAGGCTCGCCTGGCGCCGTCGCACGGTGCGGTGGTTGCACAAGAGACCTCATCTCTTTTATACCCATATGTATAATATCAATTATTTAAAAACAAAAAAAATCATCAAAGATTGGTGCCCACACAATGTCGGGATTACTCTTCATATTTGTTGTCCACGGTAGCTCTTATGTCTTCTTTCCTTGATACTTCCGAGTTTCATTTTTTTAGATAATCCTGATTAAATTTTATTTAAAAAGTTTGTGTGAAAACTTGTTTTGCACTCGTTTTAATAAAAATATATTTTCATCTCTTAAAACTTGTTTTACATTAAAAGATGAAAACAGATTTTACACTAATGTGAGTGTAACATAGGTTTTTCATAAGACTAACTCAAAATTTATAGTACTTTATTCATTTTGATAAAAATATATAAAATATATTTCTAATATAATTTTAATGTTGTGTGTATAACAAGTTGTGGAATTTTATTTAGATAAAATAAATTATCATAAAATTGTTCATCTACATTCTATTATAAATATCTAAAAAAG
Source organism: Campanula takesimana (assembly GCA_026119855.1). Taxonomy (NCBI): domain Eukaryota; kingdom Viridiplantae; phylum Streptophyta; class Magnoliopsida; order Asterales; family Campanulaceae; genus Campanula; species Campanula takesimana. The sequence continues at coordinate 669,099 of JAOWBW010000104.1, read as the reverse complement.
AGTTAAAACTACAGCTAATATCCAGTTATCAAAGGAACCTCATAAGACTTGTATACAAAATTAGGGAAGAATAACTATATATTGTCAACTTAGTTAATCTAATTGTTAAAGACAAATTGTTAATTAGCCTCAAACATGATACTCCCTCTCTGTCTGTCAGAATAAATGTTCTATTTTCCATTTTCGTTTGTCCCAAAATAAATATCTACATACTAAAAATATGGTATAAAGTTTGGTGATTTTCCTATGCTGCCCATTCTAATAGGCACAAGCATTATTATAATGGCAAAGGATAATAGCAAAGGAGGTGTCACTCTACACACATGAATAGATTGGGGCAATCAAAGAAACACAACTACAAACTTAAAAACATTAACTTATAAACTATGATATTTATTTTGGGACGGAGGGATTATAAATAACAACCATTATTATTAGGTGGTGATGCACGAACGATGAACAAAAGAATTTGATGAGGGCGGGCCCCAACTTTTAGGTCGGGTCAAGAGAGACCAGATCAGTTGATTCAGGCACCTCCCTCCATTATGACCTTCCAAGTTCGAACACTTTTCCTTCCTTAGCCCCAAATCTAAGTTTATAGTATTACACTTTTTATTAGGTTTTCAGTTGCCTTATTCTTTAAAATCTTTAAAAGTGGAAATCTTGTGTGTGTGTGGGACGGCCTTACACGTGAAACGAGTGTCGTTGAGAGAGAAAATGAGCTTGTACCGCCCCGCTCATAAGGAGGCAAACCCAACCATTTAATCTCTCAACCATTGTCTCCTCAAGTACATGCATAACTGTGACTTTTTTTTACTTTTTCCCTTAATTCTTTTGCTATAATTTTTTTTGTACAATTTAAAATAGGACGGAGGGAGTATGTTTTTTTTCGTTTTTTTTTCTTTTCCTTTTGGTGGTATTGGCCTTATCCAGTTTCCTATTAGTGGAGAGGTCAAAATTTAATGTGCCCTTAAAAACGAATTAACAATTTGACTTACCGACCCCGACCCCCAACTTGACATGAGAAACCATTGAAATTTTCAAGGCAAAAAAATGTACACCAAGTCACTAACCAACCACTTGAACTACTCTATAAACAAACTCTATAATTATATTATCAACATTCTAATATAGCAAATAAATTATTGTAGTATAAAATTGCCCCCAAATCTTATCCTATGGGTCACAACAAAATGAAACCGCGTATATAACCTACTAAGGCTGGCTGGAAGAAAACATACATTTTATTTTGATAGTAATAATATTCCTCTGTCCCGAAAAGTTGATCCCTTTTTTAGTTTTTAAGTTGGTACTACGATGAATTTCGAGCTTAAATTTTTAGGTTGGTACTACAATAAACTTAGAGAAATAATTTAAGTTGATTTAAATTATGCTAATGAAAATTATTACTTGTTATTGATACACTGTTATAAATATTATAAATGCCAATTTTTAAATTTCATTAAGAAGACAAAAACTTAAAGGAGAACAATGTAACCCATCTCATAGTAAAGACGGTCAATTGGACCCATGACTCGAACCCATGGCCCGTGTGTTGTAATTTTAATTGGATATTTGGGAGTAATTAGGAGCTATTTTGCGCAAAATAGGGGATCTTAACTAGCACTCCACCCAAAAGCTGCGGGGAGCCAAATTTAGAATTTTTTTTTAAAAAAAATTCAATTTTTTATTGGTGTTTTTTTTATTTGACAAAAGTAATATTTACTATAACTAAATGTAACAAACGTGTTACTTATATGTAACATTGTTTATACACATGTATAGAAAAGTAATAGTTCAACCCTTTACACTTTAAAACTAAAAACACTTGTTTTAGTAACAATGTAAAAATAAAAAAAACAACAATTTCTATAGATGAATGTAATACTATTATATAGAAAAATATACTATAAAAGTTTTGATAGCTAGGATAGTCAGAAAAAATAACGAACAGAGACGCAGTGTAGATACTGATGTGGTTACACCAGGAACTACACCAAACAGAATTTGCATCGGAATAAAAATCAAACACAAATTAATTAACACATCTACAGCAACTTTCTGTAGACAACAAAAACTTCTCTTTATTGAAACATTTAAGATCGATTACAATAAAAGAAAATCAAGAGAAGATACCAAAGATTAAAACACTAAACACTAAAAACAAGTTCTTATGAAGAACTTGTCTCACAAAAGAACTCTCACTAAAAAGCTCTCAAACTCAGATCTAAACTCTCTAAATACCCAGGAAATAATGAAGCCTTGGAATCCTTTTAATAGACAAAGAAGTCTCCACCAAATATAGTCATATCTTGGAGATTACTCAAAAGAGATCTACTCCATCTTTTCAAAAAATATTGCTTCAATCCTTAAGTGTGAGATATCTACAAAACAATAAAAAGATATACACCAAATCTAACCAAATCATTAGTAGGTTAGTAAATAAAAATAATATTAATAAAAATATATATACAATTCTACCTAAAATAAAGAAAGACATAAATCTTAAATTAAACATGGAAGAAAAAATAAATGTGTGAAAGTATTCACACTTACAATATCCCCTGATTTATGGCTTCATGGTTAAAAAAAATGTTATGATTATTAAGCGACCAAAATAAAAACTCCCACTGAATTCAATGTTGACAAAAAAAAATAGCAATGAGATATTTCTTTTTGAGAACTGTACCTGCAAAAAAATTATCAAAAAAAAAAAAAAAGTACCAAGATAAATTTTAGTACCAAGATAACCAAACATTCCAGCTTTTTCTCCCTCTTTTTCCTTACTCTCCCCCTTTTTGACCAGAATGTGAGATGATCAATTTCGCAAAATGTCATTACGACGGAAAGACATGCTGATGTGAGACCTGATGTGACTACATTAAGGGACACATCGTCACTTGGACTCGATGATGGAACAATTGCTGGAGACAGAGATGAACCAACATACACAAGGGGATTCAAGCTTCTAAGACACAAGGGAACCTTCAACACTTCAGATTTATCAAATGACAGAAATGATGGGAGATAAAGAAAAGTTATATCCAAAATTTTAAGACAATCCAATCATTGATAATATGAAAATTCAAGATTAATAATCTCCCTAGAAATATGCCAACATTAGCCAATATTGATTTTGAAAGTTGTTAAGCACAAAATCCTTAGCCAAAAAGAAAAATAAAATAAAAGCAAATTGATTAATATTTTCACCACGGTCAAGGATGCCATAACTTTATGTCTAAATGAAAACAAGCAAGTGATGTATATATATTTCAGTCTTGTGTGGTATGAGATGAAAGCACACCCGGTGACTCATCTTGTCCAAGAACTTCAATGGACTGTTTTTCAATCTTTGCTCAGCCTCTAGAATGCGCCCACCCTTTTTTTAATTGTGAGTAAAGATTTGTGGGTAGCTTTCACTCTACATTAAATCCAAAGATACCCCTTTCTCTTTCAAATGGTCTTTTCAAATTCGAATATAACTTTTGTGTTGAGTTCGTTTGATCACATTTGGATTGGCTGCATACAATGGTGAAGCAGCTGTTTCCCTTAATTATTGCACCCACTGAGAGATATAAATGATATGACGTTTATCCAGTTATCCACAAGAAGAGCTCACAGCTCAAGGATTAGACAAGTCAAGAGGGGATATCAAGTGACCACACTAACACATATAGTGCAAATTAACCTAATATGCATGCCTATTTTTTATTTTATTGTTTATTTTTTTTATTTTTTATTATATGCTTTACAATACAAGTGAAAGACGATGTCTCCACAAGTGGAAGAAAACAACAAAATTGCCCCCAAATCTTATCCTATGGGTCACAACAAAATGAAACCGCGTATATAACCTACTAAGGCTGGCTATACATTTTATTTTGATAGTAATAATATTCCTCTATCCCGAAAAGTTGATCCCTTTTTTTAGTTTTTAAGTTGGTACTACGATGAATTTCGAGCTTAAATTTTTAGGTTGGTACTACAATAAACTTAGAGAAATAATTTAAGTTGATTTAAATTATTCTAATGAAAATTATTACTTGTTATTGATACACTGTTATAAATATTATAAATGCCAATTTTTAAATTTCATTAAGAAGACAAAAACTTAAAGAAGAACAATGTAACCCGTCTCATAGTAAAGACGGTCAATTGGACCCATGACTCGAACCCATGGCCCGTGTGTTGTAATTTTAATTGGATATTTGGGAGTAATTAGGAGCTATTTTGCGCAAAATAGGGGATCTTAACTAGCACTCTACCCAAAAGCTGCGGGGAGCCAAATTTAGAAATTTTTTAAATTTCTTTTTTTCAATTTTTTATTGGTGTTTTTTTATTTGACAAAAGTAATATTTACTATAACTAAATGTAACAAACGTGTTACTTATATGTAACATTGTTTATACACATGTATAGAAAAGTAATAGTTCAACCTTTAAAACTAAAAACACTTGTTTTAGTAACAATGTAAAAATAAAAAAACAACAATTTCTATAGATGAATGTAATACTATTATATAGAAAATTATACTATGAAAGTTTGGATAGCTAGGATAGTCAGAAAAAATAACGAACAGAGACGCAGTGTAGATACTGATGTGGTTACACCAGGAACTACACCAAACAAAATTTGCATCGGAATAAAATCAAACACAAATTAATTAACACATCTACAACAACTTTCTGTAGACAACAAAAACTTCTCTTTATTGAAACATTTAAGATCGATTACAATAAAAGAAAATCAAGAGAAGCTACCAAAGATTAAAACACTAAACACTAAAAACAAGTTCTTATGAAGAACTTGTCTCACAAAAGAACTCTCACTAAAAAGCTCTCAAACTCAGATCTAAACTCTCTAAATACCCAGGAAATAATGAAGCATTGGAATCCTTTTAATAGACAAAGAAGTCTCCACCAAATATGGTCATATCTTGGAGATTACTCAAAAGAAATCTACTCCATCTTTTCAAAAAATATTGCTTCAATCCTTAAGTGTGAGATATCTACAAAACAATAAAAAGATATACACCAAATCTAACCAAATCATTAGTAGGTTAGTAAATAAAAATAATATTAATAAAAATATATATACAATTCTACCTAAAATAAAGAAAGACATAAATCTTAAATTAAACATGGAAGAAAAAATAAATGTGTGAAAGTATTCACACTTACAATATCCCCCTGGTTTATGGCTTTATGGTTAAAAAAATGTTATGATTATTAAGCGACCAAAATAAAAACTCCCACTGAATTCAACGTTGAGGAAAAAAAATAGCAATGAGATATTTCTTTTTGAGAACTGTACCTGCCAAAAAATTATCAAAAAAAAAATAAAAAAATACCAAGATAAATTTTAGTACCAAGATAACCAAACATTCCAGCTTTTTCTCCCTCTTTTTCCTTACTCTCCCCTTTTTGACCAGAATGTGAGATGATCAATTTCGCAAAATGTCGTTACGACGGAAAGACATGCTGATGTGAGACCTGATGTGACTACATTAAGGGACACATCGTCACTTGGACTCGATAATGGAACAATTGCTGGAGACAGAGATGAACCAACATACACAAGGGGATTCAAGCTTCTAAGACACAAGGGAACCTTCAACACTTCAGATTTATCAAATGACAGAAATGATGGGAGATAAAAAAAAGTTATATCCAAAATTTTAAGACAATCCAATCATTGATAATATGAAAATTCAAGATTAATAATCTCCCTAGAAATATGCCAACATTAGCCAATATTGATTTTGAAAGTTGTTAAGCACAAAATCCTTAGCCAAAAATAAAAATAAAATAAAAGCAAATTGATTAATATTTTCACCACGGTCAAGGATGCCATAACTTTATGTCTAAATGAAAAAACAAGCAAGTGATGTATATATATTTCAGTCTTGTGTGGTATGAGATGAAAGCACACCCGGTGACTCATCTTGTCCAAGAACTTCAATGGACTGTTTTTCAATCTTTGCTCAGCCTCTAGAATGCGCCCACCCTTTTTTTAATTGTGGGTAAATATTTGTGGGTAGCTCTCACTCTACATTAAATCCAAAGATACCCCTTTCTCTTTCAAATGGTCTTTTCAAATTCGAATATAACTTTTGTGTTGAGTTCGTTTGATCACATTTGGATTGGCAGCATACAATGGTGAAGCAGTTGTTTCCCTTAATTATTGCACCCACTGAGAGATATAAATGATATGACGTTTATCCAGTTATCCACAGGAAGATCTCACAGCTCAAGGATTAGACAAGTCAAGAGGGGATATCAAGTGACCACACTAACACATCTAGTGCAAATTAACCTAATATGCATGCCTATTTTTTATTTTTTATTATATGCTTTACAATACAAGTGAAAGACGATGTCTCCACAAGTGGAAGAACACCATCAAATAACACACAAACAAAGAGACTTCCTTAGAGTTTAAAGTATCTTAAAATCAACGGCCTTGGTGAAAAAATGAGTCAATTGGTTTTTTACTTTAATAGGTTTAAGACTAACCATTTTTTTTCTTAACAAGATTTCGAATGAAAATGGTGTATAATGTCAACATGTTTAATACAAGAATATTGAACATGAATTTTTGAAGTATCAATAGCACTTAAATTGATCTAAAATTGAGTTAAAATCTTACTTTGTGGCCCATAATTTTTTACCATTTGACTCATTAAAAAAGTTAAAGAACTCCTATATGACACAAAGCAATTACTTGTTACCTTGTAACCATTGACCTTCATGCATTTCAGCCCTACCACATCAAGGTAGTTAACCCTTGCCTTTTGTCCGGTCCTTAACTTTTCACAAACATCCCCAAGAACATGCAAAATGGGATGTCCCTCTTGTATTTCAGAGGCACTGTTGCTGGACCATTTCAAACATGCTTCTTTACTATCTGAGCTGCTAGAGGATGCCTCTGAATCTGAACATGGATCATTTTCTGTTGATGTAGTCTGTGGTGTAGTCACACCGGGGGAAACATCAGACTGTTCTGCTATCTCTGGTGTTGTTTCTTGTTCAGTATCATCATTGGCGAGCTCCAGCTCTCAACACAAACTGTAACATCACAAAACTTATAGCAATTATTGGAAGTCTTAAATCCTTTAAAGACACAATTGCCCATTTTATCAAAAACCTCACATACTTGCTTATCAAACCTCACATGCATATCATCGTCACACAAATGACTAATGTGCATGAGATTTGCCTTAAGACATTCAACATGGAGAACATTATAGAGTCTAGGCATACCTGCAATATTTAATGTTCCTCTACCAACAATCTTACATTTCCAACCACCTCCACATTTCACATTCCCTCCATTTAAAAGAGAACAATCCGACAAGAACTCAGTTTTACCTGTCATGTGCTTTGAGCACCCACTGTCAAAGTACCAAGAGCTAGACACATTGCTCTTCGGAGAGGTTAAAACAACCTTACACTCCTCATCCTTCTTCTCAACCCACACAAATCGCCCAGTTTTTTGGCGATGTGGGCTGCGGTGTGAGTACACCTTAGCACCCATCTTGGGAGCAGATTCCCCAAGGTCATGAATCCTTTGGTAGCAAAATGGTCTAATGTGACCAGGAGCAAAGTAGTAGTGACACACATATTTCCTTCTCCTACGTCTAGACTCTAGTTTTTGAAAATATTTTGATTTCGACCTCTCTTCACCTTCTTTCACAAAATTGGATCCATAGCCAAGACCAGCTTTAGAATGACTTCCAATATTAAAACATTTTCAAGTTTCGTTTTACCAGTTGTTTAGCTTAGTGAAAGTACCATTAGCTTTTTCAAGATCAGATTTAACTTTCTCGAGTTCAACATCACGCTTGGTGATCAAGATCTCGAGTTTGGTTATGGAATCCTTTTGATTATCATTTTCAATGGAAACTCTCTCAAGTTCATATTTTAAGGTAGTGATTTCAGATGAGAGTTTCTCATTAACCTTTTCAAAAACAACAACCCGTTTTTGCCAATCGGTGAAAAGATCAGCGTAAGCTTCATGAAGTTCCTCAAAATTACCATCAAATTCCTCTTCATCCCCTAGTTTTTTAGATACAGAAGAATTAAAACAAATAAACCCAAAGTTAGATGATGTAGTTTCCAGTGTGACTACATCCGAAGTCACATCAAAATAATGTCCGTGATTTTGAGATGAGATATTAATGACTAAGGTGCATAGCCCCATCTTCATCCTCGATATCACTTAGAGTCGCACTAAAGCTCATCCCCTTTTTCCTTCGAGTGTTAGCACATTCATTAGCAAAGTGACCAAACCAAAAACATGCACGACATTGAACGGAATCATTTATCTCGATAGGTTCAAAGGTGCTGGGTTTTTTAAAATTAAAATTATTTTCAGATTTTTCATCAAACGAGGAGGATTGAGTTTTTATAAGGTACTTACAATCCTTTGAAGGTCACATCCTCCTTCTTAACTTTATCCATCATGACTACCCTTTCTGGATCACACTCAGTATAATCGAGTGTCGGCTCTGATACCAATTGAAAGTTTTGATAGCTAGGATAGTTAGAAAAAATAACAAACAGAGACGCAGTGTGGATACTGATGTAGTTACACTAGGAACTACACCTAACAGAATTTACAGCGGAATAAAAATCAAAGACGAATTAATTAACACATCTACAGCAACTTGTTGTAGACAACAAAAACTTCTCTTTATTGAAACGATTAAGATCGATTACAATAAAAGAAAATCAAGAAAAGCTACCAAAGATTAAAACACTAAACACTAAAAACAAGTTCTTATGAAGAACTTGTCTCACAAAAGAACTCTCACTAAAAAGCTCTCAAACTCAGATCTAAACTCTCTAAATACCTAGGAAATAATGAAGCTTTGGAATCCTTTTTATAGACAAAGAAGTCTCCACCAAATATGGTCATATCTTGGAGATTACTCAAAAGAGATCTACTCCATCTCTTCCAAAAATATTGCTCTAATATTTAAGTGTGAGATATCTACAAAACAATAAAATGATATACACCAAATCTAACCAAATCATTAGTAGGTTAGTAAATAAAAATATATATACAATTCTACCTAAAATAAAGAAAGACATAAATCCTAAATTAAACATGGAAATAAAAATAAATGTGTGAAAGTATTCACACTTCCATACTATATTTTCTTTTACCAAAGTGTAAAGTGTTAAATTTTTCAAATAATATGTTACATTTTTAATGTTTTCAAAAAAGAAGTTACAGATGGTTCAATTTATCATGATATTTGTAAAAGTATTACATTATCTATAGTAATGTGTTACACTTTTGTCTACGAAAGTGTTACATTTACTTGTACAAACAATTACATTCATATGTATAAACTGTTATTTTCAAATGATACTCTTTCAAAAAATAAAATCAAAATACTTTGGTTATTTTGTTCTGCAAAAGAACTATTACATTTCAATTTAAAGACAATTACATTTAGTTATAATTAGTGTTGTTACACGTAATTATAGTTAGTATTACAGTTGAAAGATGAGTAAAATTTACGATTTTTTTTTGTAAACCAGGTGTTACATTTGCTTATAAACAATGTTACATATAAATAACACAATTGTTGCATTTAGTTATAGTAAGTATTATTTTTAACTGATGAAAAAACACTCAAAAAAAAAAAAATCCCGAGCCGAACTAGTAAAGAGTAGTTCAAGACATAATCGACAGTAAAACGAAACCAAGCTAAACATAATTTGGGTCGTAGCACATATGTTGAAGTGTTGCTATTCCTCGTGAGCTGTTTGAGCTCGAGTTAAGCTCAAATTGAGAGAACTCGAATTCAAGTGAGTTCGAATATAAACTAGAACAAAGTTTCAAACTCGTTTTGTTATCGAGTTGATTCTTGCTTGACTCGTTCGACGAAGCTTGTTAAAATTTGAATATTTAATTGTTTTCATTTAGTTCGAACTCGCCAAATTTGTTATAAAGAATAAATATAATGTCACAAAAAAGTGCCACAAATTTTGGCCTACAAAATGACATGTCATAATTTTGTTGGTGCTTTTAATTAGAGTGTGTCAGGTTCACAATCGATACAACCAATAAAATATCGTCACCTCATTTTGTATCCTTCATTTTATAATTTTTTTGTGTTATAAACTCCATTTTTTATTTTTATTTTTAGCAATAAGCTTGAACTCAAGCTAGACTTGGGAGTTGGGATCGTTGAGAACTTGGCTCAAGTCATTTTCCGGGGGGGGGGGGGGGGGGGGTGAACAAAACTCGAACTCAACAACTCGAGCCGCTTGCGAAACTCGAATCGGATTATATTCGACAACCAAATTGCTTGTTTTTCCTAATGATTAGGAAAAACGTGTTTTTTCAAAACTTCTAGCTATCACTTTCAAAGGTTCTGACTATCAATCTCAAGACTTTATATTGATATCCAGAAGGCTTTATACTGATATCCAGGACCCTTCTGGCTATCACTTTCAAAGGTTCTGGCTATCAATCTCATATCCAGAAGGCTTTATATTGATATCCAAAACCCTTCTGGCTATCACTTTCAAAGGTTCTGGCTATCAATCTCATGTCCAAATGGTTTTATATTGATATCCAGAACCGTTGAGAAGTTCTGATTATTTACAAAAATGTCACCGCGCGTTTTTTAAAGTTCCACATATTTACAAAAATGCCACCGCGTTTTTTAAAACACGTTTTTCCTGAGAGTTAGGAAAAACGCGTTTTTCCCATGATTTTGTGATAATCTTTAGAAAAGCTCGAGCTCAGACATGCAAAACTCCACTCGGCTCGACTCGACTCGTTTCAGCTTGTTTGAAGGCTTCAGCACAAATGAAAGAACAAAGAAGCTTGCTCATTTTTACTTGAATGACAAGGAACATGAAACAAGCCCACAATCGATTCATTTCCAGTGCCAGACGGAAGCATTTAGGTCATACTAAGAGAAAAAAACAACTCTTTTTAAGCATCACCCGATGCAAGATATTGGCCAGGAAAAAGAAATAAGGATGCTTGTTTTCATTAAAGAGGATGGGCGTTCAATTTAGGGGAGAAAGATGGAATGGACATAGGCGTATGTATCTCTTTTTACAGATGTAGAATTAAGAACCTAACCTCATCAAAAGATAATTAAAGAATTTGATCGCCTTGGGCTACCAAAATTTACTTCTGGACTGACTATACAACCGGAACACTTCCTTTAGGTTGCTGCATCCTCCCCACTGCCTTTCCTACAAAACAAGTACTCGTCACTCTCAGAGCAAAGAGCTAACACAAAGTATACAAAATAGAAATGGACCTGGGTGGCGGTGGCGGTGGCGGTGGTGGGGGGGGGGGGAGTGGAGTGGAGGGGAGGGGAGAATAGGGGAGTTTCAATACTCCATGTCTCATTTATATTGGCCACTTTGATTATTTTTAGTCAACACAAGTGAACTTTGACCAAACATTAATGTCAATCTAAACATCCCAATGAAACTCTAAAAATTGTTTTTGGTCATTGTTTACTTGCGTGACCAAAAAAAAAAAAAAAAAAAGTAAAAGTGACCAATATAAATGGGACGGAGGGAGTAAGTCGCAACTGTATGATCTTGTGCAAGCATCTCATGTGGGTTGTAAAGATAAAAGTGATACTTGGGTTGTTAAGCAAAGCAACCAAAATTCTTTTTTAGACTAACAAATGATAATTGACATTTTTTTAATGATAAGAAAAGAAAACCATATGCATTTACTGCTAAATTGACAAGATTACCTGAATTAGCAGCCAGAGAGTAGGGATTTGAAAGATAATTGCTTCTGTTCATTCCGGAGGGAGTTCTATGAGGTCCTAAGGCATTATTCACAGGGAACTGACTTGAAAAGTTCATGGTCGGTGGGCATGCTCCTGAACTGTCGAAATTTACTTCAGAACTTTGTGCAAAGATTTGATCAGCATTTTCCATAGAAGAAAAGGGTTTATCGCTCTGCTGCTTTGAAAAGTAAAACCAGCTTTAGTTATAGTAGCACAATTAAGAAAACTGCACAACAAAGAAATGAGAGAGAGAGAGAGAGAGTTTGCATGTATACTGAAAACATTAAGATAATCTAATCTGTAAAAGTAAACGATGGCAAGCAGCAGTGGCCACGTCTATGCCATGGGGGTCAATCGACCCCCTTGATTTTGGACTTGTGTCATTTTTACTACTATCAATTTAATTTAACATTTTTAGCCTTAGAAAAGTACATTTATCATTTTGACCCCTCTTTGGTTTAGAAAAAAACAGCACTATATCATAATATTATGATCACCGGCAAGCAGCCACGGAAGAGTAAAGGCTAATGTGTCATCCATCAGTAGCTAGAAACCAAAACATAAACAATCCTTGGTGAAAGCACAACTATGTGTAGCCAGTATTGTGGACAAGATGTCTAAATATGACGATGAATGTAATATTGAGCATAAATCTCGTTTGCAAGGACCATCCACTTCTAACAATAAGGGACATCGATTAGTGCCTACCCTTGCGGTTTGGCCAAATATCAGTGTCCACCCTTCTGTAGTTATAATCTAAAATGAAAAATGTAAAGAAAAAGGGTGGGCACTGATACTTGTCCAAACCTGAGGGGTGGGCCCTGAATTTAACCACAACGTAAACTAGGTGGAATAGACATTTCTACAGATATAAGAAGCTATTACCCTACCTCTTCCTGTTGTAGATGAAAATTCTCTGACATTGGAGTCCATGATGGCATCATATGTCCTTGTACTACTTTCACATTACTGAAGTCCTGTCCATTTTGATTAGTGGATGACTTGTAGTATAATTGGCTTAGTGCTAATCTTAGACGATTATTTCTTTGCGAATAGAATATCTTGGTTGCAAGCGGAGCTGGAATAACTGTTCCTGTGTCGCCAATAATTACAATAAAAGCTACAAAATAAGTTGCAATGCAAGAACAAACGTTTAGCAGAATAATATCCATCGTAGCTCTACTACACCTTTGAATTAGTGGTAAGAGGAAAAGGATCATTTCCATTAAGCATACTAAGAGAAAATGAAGAGACATTTGTCAACAATAGTACCTTCGGTCTGAAAGCAATGATTGTAAATACCGCCAGAAATTTGATTGTCATGAGTATTTTGACTTCCAACACTTGGATCTTGGAGAAACCCTCTGACTGAACACACGAATAAATCCCACTACACATGAGTATACCAGATATTCAAAAGCATTTTGAAGAATGCAGCAAAAAAAGAGAGGGTGAATGACATTTAGGTCAATATAAAAACATTACATAATCGAGCCACAAGTAGCAAATATTTATACCGAAAAATAATGCTCTATGTATCAGTATTATTATTGCAAAACTATATCAAGCACTAATTAAGTATGCCAGATGAGAAAAGGACAGAATGTAAATTGTCGAGCAGATAATACATCTGCAATTGACATTCTTCCCACGTTTAAATTACTGCAAGGATTCTACTAAAAGAAATTGTGAGTAAAAAATAGAGATCAGAAAAGTTAAATCTGGCCTTACTGGTTAAATCCTCCTGAGTACTTATACACAAATTCTTGGTTTTACCACCTGCTGTTTCTATATCATCTGATATCAATGGACTCTCAGCTGCTATCCTACAAGGTACAAAAATTTGTGTTACACTTGGGAAACAAGAAAATGGTGTGTCCCAAGCTTAGAAAAAATTTCGAGCAAGAATAACTACAGCTGTCCATTAATCAAATGAACTGATCTTAACACTGAATATGCTACAAAGAAGGCATATCCATCACCTTTTGAAAAAAAAAAAAAAAAGCTGTAAAGAGGGAATGGAACAACACAGCAAGGCTGTAACGTGTCTAAGCACTAATTATATTGATCATAGTATGACTTAGTGGGCCATTAGGAATCAAGGTTCAGTCTGCTAAACTGATCCTCTGACACTGCAAACCGAGTCTCTGACACCTTACAAGTCATTAAGCCTCGATACTCTACAATAGCAAAAAAGGATAAAGAAAGACGAATATACACATCTGATTCATCCGAGGAGAGACCATATATAATTTTGGAGGACATACAATTTAGAACGTTTTGTTGGAGGTCGCATCACTCCTGCGGAGAATTCATGATTTCGTGAATTCATTACGGCACCATCCGTTACAAGTGCGCCATCTACTCTTGGAGAGTTACCTAAACAGAAAACATATAACCAAGTAAAGAGAGATGATAGCCATGACGTTCTATACAAGTTTGTAACTAATGAAGTGTAAGGACAATCAAATTCAATGATCCATAAGTTATACTCGTTTGTCATAAAAATGCCAAAAAGTTACTGGAACACTAAATCATGTCCACAAGTAAAAGCTAAGGGGACTGACCACGGGATCTGACAAAAAAAATCAAGTATATACTCCCTCCGTCCCAAAACAACTTGCACTGATTGCCTTCTTGAGTGTCCCGTTGGTAAGTCCTACTTCCTAAAATGTCCAACTTTTATTGTTTGTTATTCACCCTACCCCACTTGTCATACTCACACACTTAAATTCTGGGAATCATCATACTCACAACCACTTTCCCACACACAATACTTTTGAATATATATAATCTCTCCTTAATTCCCGTGTCAGAGAAAAATGGTGCAAGGTGTTTTAGGACAGAGGGAGTAATTCAGAGTTGTTTTTTGTGAAAGCACAATTTCCAAGTCGTCAATACTGTCCGCAGAGATTATAACCCTCTCGAACAAATCATGGCATGTGCACTAGCACCAAGTAACTGTCATATCCAAACCTCACATCACCCGCTTAAATGAGGCCCATGGAATCTTCTTCACAAACTATATCTATATCTGGAGTCTCATCCTCATCTGAACCAGGAACTAAGTCCAACAGCGTTACTTCCTATAAATGAATCTATACTTCTTTTTCAAGTTTATGATTGTATTTTGAAAAGCCATTTCATTTGAGCTTCTAGTTAAATTTGATAGACGACACTTGTGGTTCAAGAAAGCGCAATACCTACTACGCATGGCTTACAGCTGGTGCAACCAAGGAAGCTAAAATTATTTTGCAACATTCAGAAAAATTACCCTCAATGGCATAGACAAACTATAAATGTTGAGATGAAAAACAGGGCCTAGGAAATTATGAGGAAAAAAGAAACATTAATAACAAGAATGAGGAGCATAGAAAATAATTAGAATGAGATAAGAAAAAAGTACATGAGCAAAAGAAAAAGACAGTTGGCGTCCATGACATGGGAAACTGCAATTCTGGTTTACTCACCAAGATAGCTTTCTGATGCGCTAATATTATCACCATCAGCCGCTCCAAACCTTTCTAACTCTCCAACTGGAGCTGCTCGGTATAACAGAATTAAGGTGGCAATTCAAACAATCAAGCAATGGATACAACAGTTAAACGCAGAACCAACCAAATAACTTTAGATGATCATAAAAGTAAACCAAAAAAGAAAGCTACAACAAGATAAAACACAAAGTTATAAAGTTCCAATAATAACTCATACAAGTAAAAGATAATCTAAGTACTGAAGAATGTCGTCAAGATTGGAAGGATACTAGCATAAGAAATCAATGACTTCTTCCTCTCCTTCCTTGGAGGTTTCTTGTGCCCAGAACCACCATCAAGCTCCGGAATAATTTCTTTTGTAGAACTTAATGATTTGCAGCGATCTGACATAATAAGAGAAAAATATACTTTTAGTGATATTTCTGATCGAGATTCATGGTTGACAAATTAAAGTTCGAATGCAAATGATTTATAATTCTAGAACAGCAGAAATAGTTGAGGGAAAAACTGAAAGTTCAAATCAGGTTAAGCATAGCAAGCGGATTTCCTTCTTGACTATACAAAACTGAAAGATCAATGATAGTCAAATGATTTGTGAATCGATGACATTATAAACACTTCATGCTGGAGTGGGGATTAACCATAAGCTAAGGTACTCCCACAGAGGCAACCGCAGTTTAAGATAAAGGAAAAGGAAATCTGTGCACGTCAGGCCACAAAAATGAAGTCTGACAGTGATATGAAGTAGAAAGATTTATAAAAGGGCCTGTGCAATACTTATATATCTTTAGTTTATCTTGATAGCATAATGCTGGTTATTAAGTATCCAAGATATGGTGGGAGAAGGAAAGAATGTCTCGTAAAGGTTTTCATTATCATTTCTTTAATTTAGGACTTGTTCCATTTTTTTTTATCATGTCCCTAGATCCTCTAGGTAAGCGTGTAAATAAACCAAGTAAGGTAACCAATAAAATGATAGTTAGATCCTTTCCCATTCATCTAACAAGTCAGTCTTCACTCTTCAGTCTTCACTAATCCCATAAATGGGCGAAGCAGCAAAGTTATTTCTTATTAAGCCAAGTTATAGAGAAGAAAATACTGCTCGTGAGCTTAATGAGTTTGGCCTGATGCCAAGGTGTGTTAATTAATCATACTTCCTCCATCACAAAACGAATGGCTAAATAAATTTCAAATTTGCTCTTGATCAGTAGCAAAATTGATTTTTTTTTTTTTTTGGACATTCACTTTGGGACGGAGGGAGTATGAGTTAATGTAGTTAGCTTTTTGCACAACTCTACCTCGACCGGACCAGTACATAAACAGACGGTACTAAATAACACAAAAACATTAATGCAGTCACGGTTTTAACTTTCAAATAATGTGAATGTTGCAATGTTCTGCAATATTCGGTGATTGAAGGGATAAATATGAATATATTGGTAGCAATAAAATCCCTATATCACAAAGCTTAGCAAAATATGTGGACATATCAAACAGAATCACGATTTCGGAAATGTCAGCGCACCACTTGCCACGTGAGCCAAGGTTATGGCTCGTTTGACAACTGTCTCAAAAGAGAAACAGGAGTAAGTCCAAACTCATGACCACTGGCCCATCTCCATGCAGTTGCCACCCAGCCACCAATCATTGTTGTCAAACTTGTTCCCACAGTGAATATATATATAGTGACCGCATACATTTTGTACAAGTCTACATAATCCTTCGTTGTAAGTATGCAATTCTTTAATAATTTTAGTTTCAAACTTTCAATGGTCCATCATAACATCAAATCATACCCCCATAAAGATTTAGTTAAGAGTTCCATTAGAAATGAATTTCTTCAAATATCCATGACGTTTGCAATATTGGAACATAGTTGCTACATATCTTTGGTGACATGACTGGTTATTCTTTTAATCTCAGCTGTGATGATCAGTCAAAAGGCAGGATGCGATGCGCACTAGCTAGCACTTAGCAGGTCAATCCTATTTAAAGGAATGATTATGATAAATGGAACACCCAAACTTGGAGAGGCATAACCATATGTTCCACTATGTCATCCATCCATAAGAGACCAACACCCTATCACTTAAGAGACCAATTTCTAGTGTCTTTCACTACTAATTAAGGAAAAATGCTTTTCCAGCAAATTAAAGTTCAAATATTAATTCTCACTTTAGGTTCTCTGAGTCTGGCTATCATTATATTAGATAATGATTTTATTTACTTTCTCAAAGGAATACGCTATAGCTAGTACTTCTTTTTGTATAGTTCCTTCTATTAATAGTTTGATGCTCTAAACTAATTAGAGTTATCAAATCAAATATAAGTTCAAAAGTTGGCCACCTTGAAGTAAAAGATCAACAGACACAGCAATTACAAGACTGCACAAGTAAATAAAGAACGAGAAAACTATTACTCCCACCTGTCCCAAAATAAATGTCGGATTTTCTTTTTCGGTTTGTCCCAAAATAACTATCGCATTTCCAAATAAGGAAATAATCTTAGTGCAATTTACCATTGTGCAAGCAGTGCACAAATAAGTTAAGCACACTCCTTAAAGACGTTGGCAAGTCAAATGCGACATTTATTATAGGACGTATGGAGTAACAAATACTCCCTCCGTTCCAATTTAAGGTTCACATTTTCCGTTTTGGTGCGTCCCAATTTAAGGTTCACCCTTTGTTTCATTCCCCAAAAGACAAATAATGAACAGTGTTTGGGACAACTTTATCCTCATAATGTTCAAGAATTACAAAAAAAAAAAAAAAAAACACTACTTACCTATCCCACTTGTTACCCACTTGCATCATGAACAGCGTTTTGGACAATTATATCCTCAACTCACTTTACTTACTTACCATTCCACATTGGTTTCTTCATCCCCATGCAAAGTCAAAGGGTGAACATTAAATTGGGATGGAGGGAGTAACTAATAATAGTAAGGGAAAAATATGAAACCTGCATGATCTGTGTATTGGCTGGCCTTCACTGGTTTCTTGCAGGAATTACAAAATACCTGCATGGAGATACAAAAAGCTAATATTTAACCACAAAGCAAACTCAACATGCATTCGGAAGCATTGAGCAGCTACCATCAGTAGGATTATGGAATAAAACAATGCCTGGAATGAGTCTTTGACATATAATCTGTTTGAATATATGAATACTTGTTTATTATCAAAACTAGTTCTTGGTCTGATGAATATTCTCAAATCCCATTTCTAAACTTAATATCGTTGTGTGGTGTGATAAAGCTTGATACACATAGTTGGGACCTCTCTCTAATAGCTTAAGCATTAAGATAGGTGGGTAACATCGTGTGATACCACTGTGTTGTTTACCAAAAATCTTGGATTCAGTTCAACCACTTGCATTTATTTCCCTATAATTGTTCATGCAGAAGATAGCCTGGCACCTGCATTGTCTTCTGGTGGGATCAGTTCATGTGAATTGAGTCTTAAAGCTTAATACAACGTTAATTCCTCTCTCTAACATCTTAAGCGTTATGACCACTTGGCAAATAAAAAATCAGAACAGCAACAGAAAATACAACTATGGATGTAAATATAATCTGGTAACAAGTCTCACAACACATTGGATTAATATACCATCTTAGCAAGTCTTACACCAGGTGAAGGATCTCAAATCTCATAGGGGATTTAGAATCACTGGTAGCTAGAATTGAAAGTAAATCTATAATTATTACTACCTTCATCCCAATATGAATGTCCATTTTTCTTCTTGATCAAGAATTAAAACGGACTCTCAAAATGGGACAAAGGGAGGACAATATTGAATCTGGTGGACTGGAATTGGGGCCAAAAAAGTCATCACCTCGAGTAAAATGGAATCTTCACATGACAAAACACCATATTGCAACACCAGAAAACAGTAAAAGATGTGACACAAGAACTTCACAGCAAAGCTAAATTTGCCTTCCAAACCTCACCAAGTTTAAAGGATCTGTCATAGGCTTCAAACCAAATATGTGCATATCTGCAATTGGAAATCACAAAGTGGTTGTTAAGTTACGGCAATAAAAAATGGTTCAACTTAGAAATTAAAAAGTGATACAACCCATGGACCCATTGAAACAACTTACAGACCATGATACATATATATAATATATACACACATACACATATGTATATGCGTGTGTGTGTGTGTATATATATATATATATATATATATATTCATATTAGTGTTGTACTTTCACCAAGTTAACAAAGTATTCCTGTACTCAAGAGGCCACCCTGCAATTCTGGATTGAAGAGACCTGGCAGGAATATACCGTATGAAATCCTATGACGATGGGTGCTACGGTTAACAGTGATTTAATTAAATTGATAGGTATTCTCAAGCACTTTCCTTCCCTGTTACTTTTAACGTTTTTTTCTGATGCGTCAAAAAGGATTGCCTTTAAAATGGATATTCTCTATGCTTATTCCATCTTCATCCAGTCTAGTGCATAGCACCCTCTCAACCTCAAAGAGTTTCTTCCATTCTAGGATCGCCCACTCAAAAAGTCTCTTTTTGAATATTAATCTTGCAATTCTCACGGTGTGCCCGAGTATAGCACTCATGTATAACATAAAAAGTGGGCCAAAATATGTTTTAGTGCCCACAATTTTTTCAAAATCCCACTAAGAGTAGGTAATAGTAAAAAGCCAGTAAGCCACAGAGTCCACAATTAACAATTTGTAGTCAAGTAAGGTCCCGCCCCTAATGGATCGTTAATGTTTTTAACAGAAGTCAGCATATGCCTCTCACATGTCCAAAATTGAGGGGGGGGGGGGGATTGTCATTTAACTTCCCACAATTCTTAAATTGAACGAACGTGCCTTCCACCACCCCATGAGATACGCGATTGGTATTTAGTGGAAAACCTCATTTTCATTCCTCACATAACAACTCCAATCACAATATATTGGGAGACTTAAATGGTACCCTCTCAATTATGGACATGTGAGGGGTACATGTTGACTTGCGTAAAGTTTTTTAACAATCCATTAGGATTGGGACCTTACTTGGCTACAAATATTACTTGTGGAGCTCAATGTGGGATTTTAAAGTTAAGGACCATTAGTGGGATTTTGATGAAACTTGTGGGAACTGGGCACCAAAACGTATTTTGGCAGAATAATTTGGTTTGTCACAGGAAGAGGTCCTAATTCATCCAAAAATAAAAACGAAAGAAAAGCAGGCAGGAAAAGTCATCATCAACACTTGATCACTAAGTTATTCCAGCACCGCATATTAACCAATGAAACTCTAATTCTGTGCAGTAACTACAAATGTTTCAGTAAACTTTGATAAAGAAACAAAGCTAACCTTCTTCATCAAGTAAATTGGCCTCATCTGCCTCTATTAACTCTCTATGAATGTACTGAGCAGCTAATGTCCAGCGACCAACTTCCTCTGCCAAATGAGTGGAGGGGACGGGAAGGATGTACAAGATGAATTTGATTAGTGAATTGAGATGTTCAAGATCATACTGCTAGTACATACAGAAAGTGTAGAGATGAGCTCCCTCTCTCTGAGACATTGTGTCATGGATTAAAAAAATGTGAAACACATAAAGAACTCCAAAATATGATTGGAACTTGGAAGTTCACATATACTGAGAGTATTCCACAAATATTTCATAGATTGTGAAATATATTTGATATTTCCGTTTTTATACATCACTTTGAAAACAAAAGGCAAGGATGGAAAAAATGCTTGATAGAGAACTATAGTACCCATTTTACATCACTTTATCAACCGAGTGTTGCTACTATGTGTGTGTGTGTGTATAAGAAGAGGGGGGAAAGAGTAATAAATAAATAAATAAGCTTCACAGATGAATTAAGATTGTCAGAATTGTTTTCTTTTTTCATTTATTGATGAAGTGAGCTCAACTAGCAAAGATTAAATCTAATTAGCTGAACAAATTTCTTTACGGGATGCAGCTAGACCACTCGTGATATTGATAAATCACCTAAGCAGAACAGAGGTACCAACTTCATCAATTTCACAGAATACCAAAGACCCCCCTGCTACTTACGCCAGCTCATTGCCGATGTCTAACTACTATGTACTGAAAATGTACTTTATATAACATGCTACTCTCCGGGTCCAAAATAGCTGTCGTTTTTCTACCCAAAATTGTTCCAAAATAGTTGTCACATTTGGGCTAAAAGCATTTAAGTCCCAAATTCACCCTTACAATGGAACTTGTTGCATTTCATTAATTGATCTTATTGAGTGAAGTAGCGTATGGGAGAGAATCTATTAATAAGGGTAAATTTGGTACTTTCTTCATTAATCTTGGTATTGTCATTTTGATATGTTCTATATGAGATGGGTACATTACAGTTAATATTTAAAACTGCATCAAGATCAGGACTTCCATTCTCATAAGCAAACGATAAACTTTGTTTGATTATCAATTAACCTATTTTGCCTCATACATTAAGATAATTTTGCTTAATTCGTTCCATCTTCAGGTAAACTAACCATTCTGTACTGAACATTACCATGGAACTATGGATGGAAAGATAGATTTTATAGAAGGAAAAAAAATATATATATATTGACTCCCAGAGCCGAAACATAAAAGCATCTCAGTTTTACCTGTGACAGTTTGTGAAACACTTCCTACGTCCAGAAGCCTCGCCATAGTGGCCATTCGCCCACTTCCAATGGAGCATACCATTGAGAAAGTCAAACTGTACACCTGTACATCATAAGAGTATCGGTTTGTGAAGAGTATATCTTTTGGGGCAATAAGATCTAAATTTCAAGTATAAAGTAGTGATAACAATCATGTCTCAAATGATTACCAACAGAAATAATTATCGGAACATCGGCAGCAGCACATTATTACTGCATTCCGTTACAAATTATTGGGAAAAAGAACCGAGACACTGAATAAAAAAAATTGTCATTACAATGAAAAGAGAGTATTTAGAATACGGACGCGGGTCATGTTTGTTAAGGACAGGAAACTACAAAGTTGTCTAGGACATCTCTACAGTCAATTCCATTTCATCGTCCAAACTCGTATCTAACCTAATTCCTTCCCCTTGATGAGGGATGTCAATCATGTGTTAGATGTAGCACCCCATGGTCCCCATTGACGTCTTCCCCCCTTCACCCCCATCCACCCAACACACAAACACAATGACAAAAAAAATGATAAGACGTACAGACTGAGAATATTTGTTGAAAAGGGATAAAGCAATTTCGGTAGGAAGTAGCAACTACTCCCTCCGTCCCGAAATGATAGTCCCTCTTTTTTCGTTGATATTACGATGGAATTTTGAGCAACAATTTAGGCGACTTTAATGATTTAATGAGAATCTAAAAATTAGTATTGGTAGTATTTATAATAGTGTATCAATAACGTTTTTTGAATTTTCATTACGATAATTAAAAGTATCCTTAATAATTGCTCAAAGTACCTTCGTAGTAACAACAAAAAAAGAGGGACTATCATTCCGGGACAGAGGGAGTATTATTAGACGAAGTATAAATGCATACTCTTCTACTTATCACCAAACTGATACAAGGTATACCGCATATACATTTGCTTACTACATCCCTAAGTTCATGTACTGCTACAAGGACTGACAAACTGGACTAAAGTGGAAGACCAGAAAAGAACTTCCATATGGTTAGGTAGGAAAAGTTCCTTTTTCACCTCTCCCTAAGTAATTTTTAATGGATAAGCGGATAATACCTAGGAATTCTTTGCATGTGAAATCAAACAGTTTCATATTGATGTAGATATCCATTTTATGCTGCTTGGCTGTGATTATGCTGTAGGATGATTGAAGAATAGGATAAACGCCTTAGTTACCAATGGGTAGAAGAAGAAGCTAGGATGCAGAACCAGCAACTGAATAAGAGTATCGGCTGGATTATAACCAAAATGCAGAAGCCATCCTATACTAGACTAGACATGTATACATTTCATACCTCAAAGCATACAGAACAAAGTTATGGAGCTTTGGGGGGGGGGGGGGGGGGGGTTGAGCATTCATGGATGCTTTACATTCTTGCAAGCATTATGAAATGGGAACGGCAAGATTACACCAGGCATGTTTGAGGTATAACTTACTCTGCTACGTGACCAGTAACATCGATCAATTAGTTCAAAGAGTAAACGGGTAAGTCTGCAAATTGTTCCTGCCAAACAAGAGATATTGTCAAATAAATTTCAGATTTTTTTTAGAAAAAAAAAAGTAAAATAAAACAAAAAGAAACAAAAAACATAAACAATTATATTGAAACATTGATGCCACTGACAAAGTTTTAATACTTACCTAAGCAGCTTCCTATCATTATCTTAAATCAAATATTTTTCCGATAGTGCAGGCTGACCGCAGGTCAAAGTTTCCTTCTTTTTTTTTCTTCTCCTTTTTTTTGGTGATTTAGTTATAAATCAAAGAATAATATCTATTTATATGGGGAAAAAAGGTCGTCTCCATATGCAGTGCAAAAGGAAGCAATATAGCTAGTCAAAGAACTCTGCTTGTTGATTTGAATATTTGGCTACAGAAAACCTATATCCGTGCTAAAGTTTCTTTTATAAGAAAAAAAGTAGATTTATTTAAAAGGAAGAATGAACAAAAGACGGACAAGATGTCCGTCAAATTGCATGAAAAGAATAAAACAACAAAATCAAACAAGAATCGCCCCAGCCCAATCTCTCTTCAAATCCGAAATAAAGAATCCCCTAAAAGCCACAATCCCATAGTTAGGTTACATCATTGTTCTCCCAAAGCCTCGGAACTGAATCTGAAAAAATGAACTCAGCGAGCTTGGGCACACCCAATTTTCCCCTGCCACTTCAAATAACAGACTCAAAAAAGAATGCGCAACAGTGCAGTGAAAAAATAGATGATTATGTGACTCGTCTGAAAGGTTGCAGTTCACACATCAATTAGGCGAAACACACTTAATAGGTCATACAGTATTTGCATCTTATCATTGGTGTTGAGCTTATTAGGTATTATATTCCACATAAAAGCTCTGGTCTTGAAAGGAGTTTTGGAATTCCAAATACAAGAAACAAGGGGAAAAGAAGAAGGATTGGGATTACAGATCAGGATTTCAGAAATGATTACCAAGAATAGATTCCTGACACCTCCAAAACCCATAATCTAGAATCTTAATTGTGAGACAATCTAATACAAGACAGGGAATTAGTAAGAGCAACCACCTCAACAGTCTAAAAAACTGGCCTGTGGAAGCTGAGGTTTTGCAAACAAGCTGGTAGGGATCACATTCTTTAATATGGCTTATTGGTTTCCATTATTTTTAACTAAATCATTTGTTTTGCGTTGAAGCAATAATAAAAGGAAAAAAAAAAAGCTTACGAGCTTGTCAAATACTAATTAACTTATCCATAAGAAGATAATTAAGCATATCAACTATTTCTAGAGATCCTTAGATTCAATATATTAACAGAACATGTCAGCTCAATGAAAGTAATCAAAATTAGAAAGCTTATGATTAGCAGTTTATTAGAGTTTCTTCATTGAGTATTATAACTCTACATTTTTCAAATGTAACCAAGTAAATTAGCACAAACTTAGTATGTCCCTCCCTTTTCCATTTTATCTGCTGCTTAAAGTCAATAAACTACTCCCTCCGTCCCATTTTAAACTTCAATATTTCAATATTGGTTGTCTCATTTTAAACTTCAAAACCTAAAAAAGGAAAGTTTTTTATACTTCTTTATTTGTGGACCTCACATGTCATACTCACAACAATTATCCGCTAACTATTCCCTACCCCACTTTCTCTCTCCTACCAAACCATCTACACTCACAACACATCACCTTTTTCTTAATTTTTCTATTCAACCATTTTTTGGAGTTAAATGGATGGAGGGAGTATATCTAATGAATTGTTTCTAAAGAAAGCACTCCCTTTGTCCCAGAATAAGAGTCTTGCTTCCTATTTTGGTACGTCTCAAATTAAGAGTCCCTTTCCTAAAATGACAAAGGATGAATAGTGGTTTGGACAAATTTGGTCCTTCTAATGCTTGTACAATTACAAAAAAAACCAACACTCTACTAACCTACTTTTACCCACATGCATTGAGAATAGTGTTTTGAACAATTATGTCTACAATCCACTTGAGATATTTACTCAGGGACGGACGGAGTAATATTTTAACACTACCGCGTAAATTTATAATAAACCAACTTTTATTATGATTGAGTAAAATTCCAAGCCAAAATCATATGAAAAGTAGATAGTACGATAAGCAATCAAATAGTATTTTCTAACCAAAATATACTCAATGCTAGAATCATAATACGTTCCAGTTTCTTGGCATATAAAATATATGTTTTTAAAATCTTTAACAAAAACTAATTTGGAGCTTATGGAGCATAATCCCATTGTCTTCATTTGTTCAAGAGGTTTTTGTAAGTGCTAATTTGACGGTCACCCATTGAGTCAAATGGATTCATATTAGATTTCAGTTGTATGAAACCGATAGATTGGATAAATCTCGATTGTTGGTTAAGAGTTATAATCTACAAATGGACAAAGTTTTGATTGTACCAGATCACCTAAGAAGCTCTCTTGAGTGCCTAATGTTGGGGGGATAAACTCTGAACTCATTGCAACAAGATGTAGAGTGCCTACTTCTAAACTTAAGATGGTGGGGAAATAAACACAATCCTTCCAACTTGTGCATCAGACGATGTCGGAGAAACAAGCACAATCAAAGGGATCCAAGAGACTTTGGGACAAAGGCTTTGTGTTGTTGTTGCGTTGAGGAAATCCAAGCGACTTAAAATCAACCCTTGAAACAAAAGCTTTAATAAAATATTAAGTTAACAACCCATCCTAGAACCATTCCCAATATGCCCAAAGCCTTAACAATATCTCAAAGAAATGTGGGCCATCAACCAATTAAGGAAACGCATCAAATGTTATTATCATAGACAACAATTGCATTGCATCACGTTTCTTTTGCAATGCGTCATGTATCTTTTGCATTGCATGTACTAGTATTCCTTTGCATAAAAACATCATGATCATCTGAAAACAAACATCGGCAAGGCAACAATCACAATGCGCCACAGTAGTTGAGACTCAACCATAAATCACAAAACGTGCTTTAGTGCAACACCAATCATATGATAGTTGCACCTGATACTTGCATCCAAGTAAGAAGATATTATGAATCGAGCTTTCAACCAAGATATTGCATTGTAATGCACATGGAGCATGAGCATGATATACAAGGAAAATAAAGCACAACGTGGAACGTCTTAATCAAAAAGATCTGGGTTTGATTTTTATTTTGTTTTTTTATTGTATTTATTTATTTTTTTGAGGGGAAAAAGAGTAGTTTAAATACATTCAAAGTTTGTGGTGATTATTTGCAGATACATAATGTTACTCTCGCATGCACTCCATTTGCGCAGATCGATGATTCCACTAGCACTCCCTCCATCCTAAAATGATCTTCGCGTTTGACTATTCAAACTTTTTTTAAGGATATGAACACTTGCTTCACTAGCCATGTTCTGTTTATGCACTTTAATGCCTAAATTGTAGAAATGTGAAGAACTTTTTGGGACAATGAAAAAAGCCAAATGAGAAGATCATTTTGGGACAATATTTTAGTGTTGCCCTAAGTAGGTCATGTTCAAAAACTGTCCCAACAAAATTCAAAATCAATTGATCTTTAAGGATTCTCGCCTATGACACAAAACATTTTTTCAATAAACACCAACATCAAGATAATAATATTATTCCTTTATTGAAAAAGACTCAACGACAAGAGAAAATTGTACAACTCGCATTCAAACCTTCAAACCAATAAACTAAAGCTGCTGAAGCAATTTGAAGAACAGACAAAGATATCAATGAATTTCCATAGCAATTAAGGGAATCGACTTCACAGAGATAAGGGATCGCGGCATATTCCAATGAACAAATTAAAATTGAAGAAATTCAAGATTTTACCTCTTAGAGATTGTTGAAAACGCAGGAAAACAATGTGAGATGAATCGTGGCAATGGAGATGATATGAACCCTAGAGAGGGCGAATTTGTGATTCGAATCTCGTAGCTCCAAGAATTTTGAATATTCTCTTCTTTGTTGTCTCTTCTTCTTCTTCTATGAATGGGAGGGAGCATAGAGGACGAGGTGCCAAGCAAAGGGGAAACGAGTAGGAATCGGAGGTTTACGGCCGCGCGTGGTAGCAAGCGCAGCCTGTTTCAGCATTACCGCACATGGTTTTTTCTGATTCAAAATTTTAAATTTTGAATTTATAAAGCAATGGAAAATGGCTCAATGTGATATTTATTCCTTCCGTCTCATTTGAAATTATAAAACTAAACTTATGCATCGGAATTAAAGAAAAGGTTAAGAAAGAAAAAGAAAAAAAATGTGGTGTGAATGTAGATGGTTGTAAGGGCATCTCCGGTGCACGGAGTTAAGTCATAAGTATTAAAATCAAATTTTGATATATATGGACAGTGTTAGATCAATAAACAAGACTTGATGAGAAAAGTAAAGCAATCACAAGAACTCAGATTTACGTGGTTCACCAACTTGGCTACTTCCACGGGGATGGGAGAGAATATTATTATCAATCTGAAGAAACGTTTACAAGATTACACTATTACTGTTGCACGAATTTTGATCACAAAATTCATAACTGTGCAACTCTAGAATTATTGATCTCTCTGAGCACTCTAAAATCTGTGTCTGAAGTATGTGGTCGTTTGTTTCCACTTATTTTCAGTGGCTTTTAGCTTTTGGCTTAAAATAAGTAAATATTGTAGCATTTGTTTTTTATTTATAAGTCAAAAGCACATAAGTAGTGTACAACCCAACTATAGCACAAATAAGTAAAAGCCAAAAAGCTTTAAAAATGTTACTTTTTCCACTTATTTGGAAACATGTCTATATTAACTTTTAATGAAAATAAATTATCCCGTAATTAGCCTCCCTTTCCATATATAATTTGTGTGTAGGGATTTAACGCCATGCCATTTGAGCAAAAACTTATAAAAAAAAAACATCTTATTGATTTCTTAACTTGTTTCTTTTCTCTTTCAAAAAATAAAAACTTGTTTTTCTTTTCTTTTGGTTTTCTTTTGAAAGTCTAACTTTTTGTTTCAACTTTTAAGAAAATCAAAGAGGAGGCTTCCATTTAAAAAAAAAAAAAAGGAGATGAGTAAGGTATTATTTCATCCGTTCATCAATATAGTCTCATTTTTAATGGATAATTTAAGAAAAATAATTTAATTTAATGTTTTTTTAAAAAAACAGTAATGATTTAGAGAGTATGACTTTTCAATTGGCCTAACATGTTAATGAACTTGTATAATTATATATGTTACTTGAATTACAAAGGAAATATAAATTAATATTTTATTGTTTTATTATTTTAATAAATGTATAAGAAAAATTTAGTTAAAAAACAATTTATATGATTTAATATTATATAGGGTAGATATGCATGCATATAAGTTAATTTATACATCATGGGCATTTTGGTATTTTTATCATAATTCCACATTTTTTTTACTTTTTACCAAACAGAGACAATTAGCTTACGCAACTTATAAGTTGTTTCAAAACAGTCAAAACAAACAGCATTTTGTTCATCAGTCATAAGTGAATCAGCTATCATCTATAAGTCATCAGCCATCATCTGCAGCAAACGAGCCTTATCTGAGGTCTATTTAAGCCTAGGATTATAGCCTCTATTTATACTACTCAAAACCTAGCTCAAAATTTGGTAAGAACTTGGAATACGAAACCAAAACGGACTCGAAACCTTTCTTTCCACGAACTGAGAAAACCTGACCAAATCTGGAATCTGGCACCTTGGTCCGCCCGGGTATAGTGACTTGTCTGACCGGACCCTTGCATAGTCCGGGCGGATCCCTTACACCAACCGACCGAATTTTCCCCCTTTTCCAAAAACCAAATTCCGACATCAAGCTGGTCCGGTCGGGTTTCTTCCTAGGTCCGGTCGGACCCCTTCCTCTGTGCTCGTCCCGGAATTACGAAATTCGTCTGTTGTCTAATCCTTTAACCCGGCGTCCCAAATTCAAAGGCATTAACCCAACAATCTCTACCCTGGCTTTGAATCTCCATGACAACAAACTTTTTCTCCCCCCTTGCCTCTTTTGCTATCTAATAGTTGCGAACATTAAACAAGTCCAAACAATGTTGGAACTTGCTCCCCGTCCCGGGCTTCGTGAACATATCTACGGGGTTGTCCGCTGTCCCTACCTTTTCACCTTTACCCGTTTCTCATCCCTTAGGAAAATGATATCTGACATTAATGTGTTTGGTCCTCTCATGATGAACTTGATCCTTAGCTAAACAAGTTGCACTTAAACTATCGCAATAAATAATAGCATGATCCTGATGTATCCCAAGATCGCTGATCAATCCCTTCAACCATATTCCTTCCTTAGCGGCTTTGTCAATGCCATGTATTCTGCTTCCGTTGTAGACAACGTCACTGTCGCCTGCAATGTAGCCTTCCAACTGACAACTGACCCACCAAGCGTGAATACATATCCGGTCATCGATCTTCTTGTATCAACATCACCCGAATAGTCCGAATCTGAGAACCCCTTGACTGCACATTCTGCTCCACCTCCATAGATGAGACCGACGTCACTGGTACCCCTATGATACCTAAAGATCCGCATCACAAACTGCCAATGTTCTTTACCCGGATTACTCATGAACCGACTAATAACACTAACTGCATGTGCAAAATCCGGCATAGTGCGCACCATAACATACATCAAACTACCAACTGCACTAGAATAGGGTACTCGAGCCATATACTCTTTCTCCTCAACTAACTTGGGCCCAAACGCGACTGACAACCATGCATTCGCTGCACTTGGAGTATTTATAGCTTTAGCTGTTGACATACCAAACCTCTCTAAAACTTTCTTGATGTAACCTTTCTGGGTTAAGAATAGTTTTCGTTTGGCTCTGTATCTATAAATCTCCATACCCAAAATTTTCTTCGCGCTTCCCAAATCCTTCATCTCAAACTTTGCGGACAATAAGTCTTTCAACTTCTGAATCTCTAACTTCTTGACTGTTTCTATCAACATATCATCTACATAGAGCACCAAATAGATGTACGACCCATCTACCAACTTATTGTGATACACACAACAATCATATGGGCTCCTTGTGTATCCGATTTCTGTCATATAGCTGTCAAACCTCTTGTACCACTGCCTAGGCGACTACTTAAGTCCATACAAAGACTTCTTCAACCTGCAAGCATAATCTTCCTTACCAGGAACTTGGAATCCTTCCAGCTGTGTCATGTATATCTCTTCCTCTAACTCTCCAAGCAAGAAAGATGTCTTGACGTCTAGTTGCTCAAGCTCCAAATCCCTTTATGCTACTATTGCTAGCAACACTCTGATTGAAGTGTGTTTGAACACTGGTGAGAAAATCTTATTGTAGTTTGTTGGGTTTTGAGGCAACATGTGCAACGGAATTAAAGCAATATAAATCGATAAAACCCTAAGCCCCAAGATCCATTCATGATGATTAAATTAATAGCAAGATGAATTTAGAATACTGACCGTTGTTGTGCATTTAAATTTTGCGGATCTCCAAATCTTCAAGTCTTCAAGCTTTAAGATTTGATCTCCTCGTTCTTCGCGTTCCTTGGATCAGGATCACAGGAACACGAACTTGAGATGTTAAAGCAAACATCCTCTATGTGTATCCACACGCGGACGAATATCTAGAACGATTCTAGATCTGGATTGCTAGACCCATTAGAAAACTCTTTTCTAATCTTCAAAGGCTATATGAATTTTGGTGTTCTTGATCTTTGATTCTCAATCTTGGATCAGGAATTATGTTTCTCAAACATACTACGTTGCATTAGTTTAATGGCTGATGAAAAGATATATTTATAGTCCCTAGTCATTAACCCTTAATGACCTAGAAGACCTAAATCCCCTCACCAATTAAACTGTCCGAAATCTGCCTCCAGGAAATCTGGCACGGTCGTGCTCACAAAGTGGCACGGCCGTGCCACTTGTGTCGACCCAGTATTTCCCTTGGAAAAATAATGGCACGTTCGAGCTTTCAATATGGCACGATCGCGCCATTTGGCACAGTCGCGCGCACAAAACAGCACGGTCGTGCCAATTGGGCCGAACTGCCAGATTTTCAGCTTTTTCCAATTTTAGCCTTTTAATCAATTCGTCCTTTTGTGTGTGACCCCAAAGAATTATATTAAGTTGGCAATGAGTCAAACCAAGGTCAAACCCATAAGTCATGAGCGGACTCTAGCAAGCCATCATGACTACCCAATTAATATAACTTAAACAACGTTCGTTATCCTCATAGAACATATCATAATCCTTTTGTCACGCGATATCATATTGGACATAAGTCATGGTCCACGTCAACTTATGTTGTCCAATGCTTTCTCGATTCCGAGTAGATTGATATGAGCAAATGACATTGAACACTTCAATACATTTGGGTATGGCCATACACTATCATCAATCTCACTCATCGAGAGACCAAGCAGATATCTCTCTTGAGAGAGGGACAAATCTCATCTTGACTTATCATTCTTCACTACATGAATCCGATTATGTCAATCGTAGCCTTTATAACCACCCAGTTAGGGGTAGCGTTTTAGTACATCAAACATATTGTTCATCATGTGGAAGACTATGATAATCTCAGGTCTAAGGATAAATGATATAACTATATGAGATTTAATTATGACATTTGACCATGATATAAATCTCATAGCGGGTCATGTCCAGTACGTGTTCACTAACAAGTACCCATAAGCTTAATTTGTATCATATACACATGATCATCATATGATCATCAACTAAACTTATACTATCCCTTCATAAGTGCTAGGGACGGGGATTATTATAATAAATATGTAAAACATATAATAACCCAGAGTTGTTATCTCCATAACAAATGAGAACATGATGTAACGCATGGCCTTTCTCAAGGGCCTAGGGCATAATTTCCAACATAGTCCACCCCCTCTCTCTATATAAAACCCCTTACAACAACGCGAGCTTTATACTTAACCCATTCTACCGGTGACATCCCTTTCTTTTTCTTGAAGATCCATTTGCAAGTCACAATCTTTCTGCCGTCTGGACTTTTGGTCAACTCCCAATTCTAATTCTTGTGAAGAGACTCCTTATCATCACCCATAGCCGCATACCACTGAGATGACTCTGAACATGTAACTGCTTCCTTAAAATTAGAAGGTTCCGTAAGACCGGGCTCTACTTCCTCAGTAACATGTAGTGCATAAGACACCATGTCTTCAAATCCATATCTCTTTAAAGGCTTCCCGAAATCAGCTCTTCTAGACATTCCATGTGCTAACCCATGTTCGTCGGGAACTAAAATTGAATTTTCAGGTGCTACAGTCTCTGTCTCTATTGGTGGATCCTGATCAACATCTAACTCTTCAGTATCTTGTTGCTCCACATGTTTATCAACACCGCCAATGCTCGAAACAATCGTAGATCTCATAATAGGGTTAATAACAGAATTCTCATCAAATACGACGTTCCTACTAATAATTACCCTATTTTATGATGGAGATCAAATACGGTATCTGTTGGGTTTTGATGCATCATGCGCAGCGGAATAAACATAAGATCAAACACACATGAGCCCAGATCCGTGCATGTTGATTAAATTAAATTCAAGATAAAAGAAACTAACCCTGAAGATCGAAACCATGAACACATACTTTAGGTGTTGAAAAGCGAACACCCTCTACCGGTATCCACACATCGAATGAACTCAAGAACACCTTCTTGATTGATTGCTAGATCCAAGTCTTGATGAAGAAACGATTTCTTCATAGGAATTATTTTGCTCCATTGATTATTGTATTTTGACGATTCTCAATCTCAAAATAAATAATCTTGCCTCTCTATATTTAAATGTTTCTAAAACAATGTATTATGATTTCTAAAATCACCATTAGAGGGTGTCAAACCCGGCTGCATATATTTATATGAGGGTTTGACCTAATTATGTTTGGGATCGGGATTCCTTGTCACACAAGAAATCCAAACAAACTGACCAGATTCGGGGAAGAGAGTCGTACGGCTCCTTAGGAGCCGTGCGGCTTCAA
The DNA here is from genome assembly GCA_026119855.1 of Campanula takesimana. Lineage (NCBI taxonomy): Eukaryota > Viridiplantae > Streptophyta > Magnoliopsida > Asterales > Campanulaceae > Campanula > Campanula takesimana. The sequence continues at coordinate 635,654 of JAOWBW010000104.1, read as the reverse complement.
CACGGCCGTACGGTCGCCTTGTGAAGAATTCCAGATTTTTAGCCTTTTTAATCCGTTCTATTGTGTGTGACCCAATAGGATTATACTATGTTGACAATGAGTCCGAACCATTCAGAACCCGTAAGTCATAAGCGGACTCTAGCAAGCCATTATTACTACCCAATTAGTATAACTTTGAAAGTCCAAAGTTACCTTATAGAACATATCACAATCCCTTTGTCACGCGATATCATATTGGACATAAGTCATGGTCCACGTCAACTTATGTTGTCCAATGCTTTCTCGACCCCGAGTAGATTGATATGAGCAAATAACATTGAACACATCAATTTATTTAGGTACGGCCGTACACTATCATCAATCTCACTCATCGAGTGGTCAAGAAGATATCTCGCTTGAGAGATGGACAAATCCCATCTTGACTTATCATTCTTCCCTACAAGAATCCGATTATGCCAATCGTAGCCTTTATATCCACCCGGTTAAGGGTAGCGTTTGAGTACGTCAAACATAATGTTCATCATGTGGAAGACCATGATAATCTCATGTCTAAGGATTCAAATGGTATGACTATTATGAGATTTAATTATGACATTTGACCATGACATAAATCTCATAACGGGTCTATCAAGTATATTGTTCTCCAACAAGTACCCACAAGTTTAATCCGTATCCTATGCACCATAATCATCACATGATTATCCATTAAACTCATGCTAGCCCTTCATAAGTGCCAGAGACAATGATTATTATAATAAACATGCAAAAGATATAATAATCAGGTTTGTTATCTCTATAACAATGAAGCTATGATATAACGCATAGGCCATTCTCAAGGGCCTAGGGCATAATATCCAACAGTATCCCTTGACACCGTCCCCATACCCCATGAATACTCCCTTTCTAGTTCTAAGTTCTAAATTCCCATCATCCAGATGATAATAAGCAGTACACCCAAAATCTCTTAAAATAGAATAATCAACAGGTTTACCAGTCCATACCTCATGGGGAACTTTGAGGCCAATACTGGCATGAGGTACACGATTTATCAAGTAACATGCTGTACTAACCGCTTCTGCCCAGAATCGCTTAGACAACCCTGCATTGGAGAGCATGCACCTTGCCCTCGCAAGCAATGTCTGATTCATTCGCTCTGCTACACCATTCTGCTATGGTGTACCTCTAATGGTGAGATGTCTAGAAATCCCTACCTCTATACAAAACTAATCGAACTCAGTACTGCAGAACTCCAAACCATTATATGTCCGGAGCTTCTTGATCTTCTTCCCTGTCTGGTTCTCCACTAACGACTTTCAGTCCTTAAAATTCCTTAGAGCCTCATTATTGTGCTTTATGATAATCACCCAAGCCTTCCTCAAATAATCATACCTCATGGGGAACTTTGAGGCCAATACTGGCATGGGGTCCACGATTTATCAAGTAACATGTTGTACTAACCGCTTCTGCCCATAACCGCTTAGACAACCCTGCATTAGAGAGCATGCACCTTTCCCTCGCAAGCAATGCATGATTCATCCGCTCTGCTACACCATTCTGCTGTGGTGTACCTCTAATGGTGAGATGTCTAAAAATCCCTACCTCTATGCAAAACGAATCGAACTCAGTACTGCAGAACTCCAAACCATTATATGTCCGGAGCTTCTTGATCTTCTTCCATGTCTGGTTCTCCACTAACGACTTCCAGTCCTTGAAATTCATTAGAGCCTCATTATTGTACTTCATGATAATCACCCAAGCCTTCCTCGAATAATCATCAACCATAGACAAGAAATATATGTGCCCCCTTAGTGATTTCTGACGTGAAGGTCCCCAACAATCTGAGTGGATGTAATCCAGAGCGCCTTTTGTGTTATGTTATGTATGCCATTGGAAAAACTATTATGCTTCATTTTCCCTAGCACACAATGTTCACAAAATTTAAGATCCTTGGTATTATGGCCACATAGAAGATCCCTTTTAGCTAACTCTTGCATCCCTCAAATGCTCATGTTCCTGAGCCTGATGTGCCACAGCTTAGACATATCTCCCTCGTTCACTTCTGATGGTGGAGGTAAACCGCAATGGATGAAAATAGCAACAAAGGGAATTTTACTTAGATTTTTGTAATGGTTTTATTGATGTGAAAGTGTGGAATATCACACTTGGACTATGTTTAATTAAGATTTGTTGCTTTCTTTATTTTTAGTATAGATATATTTTATTTATAGGACTAACCAACTGATATTTAGTTTTAGTTTGTGTATATCATTTGTTTATTTTTGTAGATATCTCATATCAAAAATTGGAGCTACATCTTAAAAAAAGGCTAAGGAAGATCTTATCAAACAAATAAACAGATTTGAAGGACTCATACCTCGGCTACAGATAGGAGTCATTGTTTGTTAGCTTTTTCTTTACACCTTCCAGACCGATAGTTAGAGGGATTTGAGTTTGTTCTTTGTTGAGAGTTCTTTTGTAACACAAGTTCTCATTGTGTTTCAGATTTATTAATATTCTACGTTTAGTTACTCGTGTAAGAATCATTTTAATAAGAGATGTTTTTGTTATCACAAATAAGTGTTTAAAACCACCGTGTTTCTTTGATTTTATTCTGCTGCAATTCTAGTGTGTTTGTCTTTGTGTATTTACATCAAGATGTAAGAACATGGATTAATATAACATATAAATACTTAATAATATAATGATCAATATTATAATATATGGTATAAAGTATAGAACTCAACATAATGTGTAGAATTCCATAGTATAAGGCTACCATTAAATGATGGGCATAATGGTAAACTCTTATACATGAATAGGTGTAGTCCCTAAGTGAGGTGCCTATTCCCTACCTATATAAAGGCCATTCCATCAGCCATAGAAGGAACCGAATTTTTTTGATTATTTTCTCATTTATAAACTCTTCATAAAGATCAAAGAAGACAAGAGAATAAGGCACAATCACTTAGAAGATCTACTCCTCTCTTCTTTAAAGACTATCTTCTTACTTCATCAAGAACAAGACTAAGAACAATCATGGAATCACAAGGTACACGCTTCCGTCTTCTTCTTCTTCTTCTTCTCATTCTTAATCTAGTTGTGAGTCGGTTCATGGTTTTAATGGATCATTTTGTTCCATCAATTGGTATCAGAGCCTGGTTATATACTAGATTGAGTTTGAGTTTCTTGTAAAGCCTTATGCTTTTATTTCTTGAAAAGATTCCATGTTCATCATGTGTTCTTGATTTATTGTCATACTCTAATTCAGATTCTAGAGTATTATGTTACTTCTATATTATAAATTTACTCACAAGGCTTTCAATTCTTAATGTAAGATTATCCCATTTTTGAACATAGCCACCATCCTTAGATGCGTTGCGAGTTTGTTCATAAGCATAGCCACGCATTTAAAAAAAATGTGATGTGAGTATGCGGATCTACTTACTTTGGTTGAATATTGATTCACCATTAAGTTAAGAATTGATAATCTAAATATGTGAAATTGGATCTTATGGCTCGGTGTCCTGGCAAAGGGCCCGGCGCCCTCTTTTGGTTCAAAACTGTTCACAAAAGGGTGTTAAATTAGTGACTTTTCACCAATCTGGACAGTGAGCACGAGTCGTGCCCTTGATTCCAGTCGTAATACAGTATGTTTAAATGGCAACGTTTCATAAATCTGGGCACTGGTCACGAGTCGTGCCTTTTAGCACGAGTCGTGCCCTTTTGGTCATTCATGCCCACGACTCGTTTGAAAATTTGTTAGTAAATTATAGTATCTGGACACCAGTCGCGCTTCGGTGGTTATTGAAGTTATCAAACTTTAAGAATGGACTGGTAGAACAAAAGGATACAATATTTTTTAATAATAATAAATTTCATTTGTTTGTTTGCCTTTAATTTTCAGTAATTACCTTAAAGTCTTAAGTTCCCTAATGTATGATTAATTATATGCTTAAACAAATTTATTCATTGTTTAAATAATATTGTTGCCAAAGCAATTTACGTTATTTAAATACAAATTTGTTAAAGTGATGAATGTAAATATTGATAAGTGATAACATGCTTGTTTTCCAAAGGAGACCTTGTTATTGACTAAGTATTTGCATTCATAGGGTAATAATTGAACTAAACTTTTGGTCATTTTAAATGCTGTGAACCATCCCAAAGGAAGGCGGGTGTTTAAAGTGAATTGTTTATATTCTTCATTACCGGGAAACAAGTACCTTAAATTTTAGGACATTTTTTATACTTGATCCGGCCCAAAGGAAGGCAAGTATTTAAAGTGTGTTGTTTAAGCTGTTTGTTTACCCTAAGATAAATCAAATTATGAGTCAATTCGCAATCCAAAGATTAGTCTTGATGTCATATTGATTATCTTTTATTATGATGGAATTCATTTTGATATAATTAATCATTGTGTAGTTTCTTACATATGTTTTGTTTCATTCTTTTGTTCTCTTCATTCAGATTTGATCAGTGCTTCATCTGTTACTACTGCCTTAAATTCAATTCCTTTGCTAACTGGGACAAACTTTAAAACTTGGAAAAACAAGATTATTATGGTCTTAGGCTGTTTGGACCTTGACCTTGCATTAAGAGAACAAGCTCCTGCCCCTCTAACTGATAAAAGCACTGCGGAAGACCGCTTGAGTTCAGAGAGGTGGAAGCGTTCTAATCGCGTCAGCCTAAGCATAATTAAGAATGCAGTCCCGGAGACATTTCTGAACAGTGTCTCCGAGGATGATGGTGCAAAGGGTTTCCTAGATGCCCTAGAACAACGCTTTGCAAAAAGCGATAAATCGGAAACAAGTGCTACCTTAAGGAAGCTTGTTTCCATGAGGTACAAGGGCACTGGAAACCTAAGGGAATACATAATGGAAATGTTTCACCTATCAACGAAATTAAAAGCACTTAAGTTGGACTTGTCGGAAGACTTGCTTGTGCATTTGGCTTTAATTTCTCTTCCTTCACAATTTGGTCATTTTGAAACGACCTACAATTGTCAAAAGGACAAGTGGAATATTAATGAGTTAATTTCACATGTCACGGAGGAAGAAGATAGGTTGAAACACACCAAACCCGAAAGTGCGCATTATGCATCTACCTCTTCTCGTGGGATTAAGAGAAAAGGTAAGGAGATTGCGGTTGCATCAAAGAAGCCTAAGGGATCATCAAATGATCAAAAGGTGAAAAAGTGCTTCTTTTGCAAGGACCCCACTCACATGAAGCCCGACTGCCCTAAGTATCGTCAATGGCGAATTAAGAAAGGTATGTCATTTAGCTTTGTTTGTACTGAAGCTAATTTAGTTTCAATTCCTTCGTATACATGGTGGTTAGACTCCGGTGCAACTACTCACATAAGTTCATGTATGCAGGGTTGCCCGAACTACCGAACACCCAATGAAGGTGAAAGATTCATCTACATGGGAGCTGGAAAGCCGGTAGAGGTGGAAGGCATAGGGACTTTTAGATTATCTCTTAGTACCGGATATTATTTAGTTTTGAACAATGTATTTATTATTCCATCATTTAGACGGAATTTAATTTCCGTCACTACATTAGATCGAGAAGGTTATTCTTGCATCTTCGGTAATAATAAATGCAATTTATATTTTGATTCAAAGCTTTTTGGTACTAGTTCTTTGTCTTATATTGATAATCTATATTTACTTGACACAGTCAATTCATTAAATGAGTCCCATAATAATGAAACTAAAACTCGAGGCATAAAACGAAAGTTTTCAAGTAAAAATTCTTATACCTTGTGGCATAGGCGTTTGGGTCATATCTCCAAAAGGAGAATTGACAAGCTTGTGTCCGAGGGAATATTACATAAGCTTGATACTCCGGAAAATAACTTTTGTATTGAATGCCTTAAGGGAAAATTCACGAATAGTACAAACAAAAATGAGTCATTGAGAGCTACAAAAGTCTTAGAACTAATTCATACGGACATATGTGGACCATTCCCTACCCCTTCATGGAACGGACAAACATATTTTATTACGTTCATAGATGACTTCTCTCGTTATGGATACATTTATTTGCTTCATGAAAAGTCTCAATCATTAGACGTTTTCAAGTCTTTTAAAACCGAAGTTGAAAATCAACTTGAAAAGACTATTAAGAAAGTTAGATCCGATCGTGGTGGTGAATACTACGGTCGGAATGACGGTTCAGGAGAACAACGTCCGGGTCCTTTTGCTCGCTATTTGGAAGAGTGTGGGATTGTCCCTCACTACACCATGCCGGGGACACCTAGCATGAATGGTGTAGCCGAGAGACGTAATAGAACCCTTAAGGATATGGTAAGAAGTATGGTTTCTTGTACTTCTTTACCTCACTCATTATGGGGCGATGCTTTGAAAACCGCAACATACCTACTTAATAGAGCTCCTTCAAAAGCTACTAACAAAAACCCTTATGAATTATGGACCGGTAAGAAACCGTCCCTTAATCATCTTCATGTTTGGGGTTGTCCAGCCGAAGCTAGGCCTTATAGACCTAACGAAGGAAAGTTGAACGCTAAGACCGTTAGTAGTTATTTTGTAGGGTATTCTCAAAGATCTAGGGGATATAAATTCTATGACCCAAAAACTAGAACCTTTTTCGAGACGGGAAATGCTAGGTTCTTTGAGGATGTTGAATTTAGAGGGGAAAATTTGAATAGTAATTTTGAATTTAAAGAAATGGAAGAGGAATTCGTTTCTATACCTCTTCCTATAGTTCCTATCGAAAATCAAGCAGTTGTGCCTGAAATTCGACAAAAACATAATATTCAAAATGACGTTAATTCTCCTATTAATGAACAACATGAAAATGTTGATGAGGAAATTCAACACCCTCAAAATCAAGAAGAACCGGTGCCATTAAGAAGATCTAATAGAGCAAGAAGGAGTGCTATACCGGATTATTATGATGTATATCTTGCCAAAAATGAGGAACCGTTAGGTTTAGTGGGAGATGAGCCAATCACCTTCCATGAAGCCATTAGTGGTCCAAATTCTCAAAAGTGGATTGATGCCATAAATGAAGAGTTAAAATCCATGAATGATAATGACGTTTGGGATCTTGTCCCATTACCTAAGAATGTGAAACCCATCGGATGTAAATGGATCTTTAAGACCAAAAGGGATTCACAAGGTAATGTGGAGAGACATAAGGCTCGTCTTGTCGCTAAAGGGTTTACTCAAAAAGAAGGCATTGATTACAAAGAAACATTTTCACCGGTATCCTCTAAAAATGCTTTTAGGATCATTATGGCTTTAGTGGCACATTTTGACCTTGAGCTTCATCAAATGGATGTAAAGACAGCTTTTTTCAATGGTGACATTGAGGAAACTATCTATATGAAGAAACCAGAAATGGTGACTGATTCGGATCAAACTAGTCAACTAGTTTGTAAACTAAAAAAATCCATTTATGGGCTCAAGCAAGCATCTCGTCAATGGTACTTAAAATTCAACCAAGTTATTCTTTCATTTGGCTTTGAAATGAATCTTGGTGAAGATTGTGTGTACCATAAGTTCAGTGGGAGTAGATTTATATTTTTGGTCTTATATGTGGATGACATTTTACTTGCTAGTAATGATAAGGATCTTCTTAAGGAAACCAAGAAATTTCTCTCAAACAAATTTGAGATGAAAGATCTTGGAGAAGCTTATTTTGTATTAGGAATCCAAATACATCGTGATCGCTCACGGGGTATGTTAGGATTATCACAAAAGAGCTATATAGAGAAGGTATTACAAAGGTTTAGCATGGAAAATTGTAAACCACATGACACCCCGGTCTCTAAGGGAGATAAGTTCAGTCTAAAGCAATGTCCTAAAAATAATCTTGAATCCAAGTATATGGAAAATATCCCTTACGCATCGGCAGTAGGAAGCCTAATGTATGCACAAGTCTGTACTCGCCCAGATCTTGCCTTTATTGTTGGCATGCTTGGGCGATATCAAAGCAATCCGGGAAGAGAACATTGGGTCGCAGCCAAAAGAGTGATGAGATACTTACAAAACACGAAGAACTACATGCTTACATATTCAAAGTCAGATCATCTTGAGATCATTGGTTTTTCCGATTCCGACTTTGCTGGATGCCAAGATAGTCGCAAATCGACATCGGGTTATGTCTTCACTTTGGCCGGTGGAGCGATATCTTGGAGAAGTGCCAAGCAAACATTAGTAACTACTTCCACCATGGAAGCCGAATTTGTTGCTTGCTATGAGGCATCCAATCAAGCTATATGGCTGCGTAAATTCATTGAAGGACTGCGAATTGTCAAAGGTGTTGAAAGACCACTTAAGTTATATTGTGACAATCGGGCCGCGGTATTGTACTCCAACAACAACAAGAGTTCATCTAAATCTAAGCATATAGATATTAAGTTTCTTGTTGTGAGAGAAAGAGTACAAAATGAACAAATAGAAATAGAACTTATTGGTACAAACTCCATGTTAGCAGATCCATTTACTAAGGCGTTATCTCCTTTAGTTTTTCACGAGCATGTTGCTCATATGGGTGTAATAACTTTTGATAATGCTTAAATAAGTGGGAGTTTTTTTTTTTTTTAATGTTTTCTATTTCCTTGTGTTGTTTTTAATTTTGATCTCATTTGGTTAAAAGTAGGACTAGTTGGAGAATATATATATACATTCTTCATATATATTCGTTAATATTCCATGCTACATATCTATACTTAATCTATGTCATTCAGTTGGATATATATATGTGATTAATGTGGGTTTAGTTGCGAATCAATTACAACGACTGCCCCTTTAGTCCTTATACTTATATGACTAATGGACGGGATTGGTTTCGAATGACAACAAAGTGCACATAAGGGTTGTCATTTGTGTTATAAATATGATTGAAAGAATTTTATTAAGTGAAGGTATATGTTATAATAATCCAAGTGGGAGATTGTAAGAACATGGATTAATATAACATATAAATACTTAATAATATAATGATCAATATTATAATATATGGTATAAAGTATAGAACTCAACATAATGTGTAGAATTCCATAGTATAAGGCTACCATTAAATGATGGGCATAATGGTAAACTCTTATACATGAATAGGTGTAGTCCCTAAGTGAGGTGCCTATTCCCTACCTATATAAAGGCCATTCCATCAGCCATAGAAGGAACCGAATTTTTTTTGATTATTTTCTCATTTATAAACTCTTCATAAAGATCAAAGAAGACAAGAGAATAAGGCACAATCACTTAGAAGATCTACTCCTCTCTTCTTTAAAGACTATCTTCTTACTTCATCAAGAACAAGACTAAGAACAATCATGGAATCACAAGGTACACGCTTCCGTCTTCTTCTTCTTCTTCTTCTCATTCTTAATCTAGTTGTGAGTCGGTTCATGGTTTTAAGATCCTTGGTATTATGGCCACATAGAAGATCCCTTTTAGCTAACTCTTGCATCCCTCAAATGCTCATGTTCCTGAGCCTGATGTGCCACAGCTTAGACATATCTCCCTCGTTCACTTCTGATGGTGGAGGTAAACCGCAATGGATGAAAATAGCAACAAAGGGAATTTTACTTAGATTTTTGTAATGGTTTTATTGATGTGAAAGTGTGGAATATCACACTTGGACTATGTTTAATTAAGATTTGTTGCTTTCTTTATTTTAGTATAGATATATTTTATTTATAGGACTAACCAACTGATATTTAGTTTTAGTTTGTGTATATCATTTGTTTATTTTTGTAGATATCTCATATCAAAAATTGGAGCTACATCTTAAAAAAAGGCTAAGGAAGATCTTATCAAACAAATAAACAGATTTGAAGGACTCATACCTCGGCTACAGATAGGAGTCATTGTTTGTTAGCTTTTTCTTTACACCTTCCAGACGATAGTTAGAGGGATTTGAGTTGTTCTTTGTTGAGAGTTCTTTTGTAACACAAGTTCTCATTGTGTTTCAGATTTATTAATATTCTACGTTTAGTTACTCGTGTAAGAATCATTTTAATAAGAGATGTTTTTGTTATCACAAATAAGTGTTTAAAACCACCGTGTTTCTTTGATTTTATTCTGCTGCAATTCTAGTGTGTTTGTCTTTGTGTATTTACATCAAGACTGACATTGTTTCTCTTAAGTATTGTTCAACATCCTAGCTACTAAATCTTTCATGATGAATATGTGTTATGGACTAGTCTTGGGCGGCAGTGGATGGAAGTGGAAAGAAGACGGTGGTGGCGCAATTATTTAAAAGAAACTGTATGAACTAAATTGACAGCATGTTTATCTCCTATATAAAAAAAGAGTGCTTGAGGAAATATAACAAATGGAAATTATTAATTTGTCAACTGCGATATTTATTTTGAGACGAAAAGAGTACTTAAATAATCTCCTCATATAAACAACGACAAAAAGAAAACTTTCCTAGTTTAACAATAAAAGAAAAAAAAAAAGAGTCATTTTAACATAACATATGTTGTTGAAAAAGAAATCATTTGGTTGTATATGAAGTTTTCAATGCGGTGACAATTAAATGAAACGTGGGAACTTTAAACTAAAACAACTAAAACATAAAACAAAGGAATAACATACTCTCTCTTTCCTACCTTAAAATTAAAAGTTAAAGTGAATGAGAAAATTGTCAATTTAATTATACTTTGATTAAGTACAACAAAAAAAATACTTATTTTAATAAAATTGTAAAATGTATTATTGATTCATCATTATTAATAGTACTCTCAATAATAATTTTATTTTTATTGTGATAATCTCGTTTTCTTCAAATGCATGGTCAAAATGTGATCAAAATGACAATTTTTGTGTTGAATTTGAAGCTTAAGATGAGATGGAAGGAGTATTTATATATAAAAAAAATATTATATTCATATTGAAAAGTAAATATTTATTGCAAATATTATAAATGAAACAATCTTTACTACAACAATTGTTAGCTTGTTTAATTTACTTAATTTAATTAGATCTTGATGGCAATTTATCAAAGTATATTTGATAAAGTATTTTTAAATACTCTCTCTGATTCGGAAAGATAGTCTCATTTTGACTTTTTAGGGTCAATAAAAATAAACTTTGACCAAACATTAGTGTCAATTTAATGATCACAATGAAATCCTAAAAATTGTTATTGATAAATTACTTAATAATTTATCAATTACAAATTTTAGAATTTCACTAGAATGATTAGATTGTCACCAATGATTGGTCAAAAGTTCATTTTTGTTGACCATAAAAAGTCAAAATGAGACTATCTTTCTGGGACAGAGGGAGTAAATAAATAAACATTCAAAAATTGACTAATTATGAGTAGTTTGTGCAATTAAATTTTGAGCTAGTCTCCCATGAGAACACCTATATCCGTCTCTTCTATGAGACTTTTTTTTACCCACTCAACCCGACCTATTGAACCAGATCCATGACCCGTGGGGGCATAACCTGCCACATGGCAACCACCCATTGTTTTTTTTTCCGCCTTTTCCGCCGTTTACCAAAAGTAATAGTTGCCATAACTTAATGTAATGGTTGTATACATATAAAGTAACATTGTTCATAAGTAAACGTAAGGCCTGTTTTACAAAAACAAAAGCTCGTTTTACCCATTTTTTCAAATGTAATACTAACTATAATTACGTGTAACCCAAACAATATCTAAATGTAATTATCATTTATACTGAAATGTAATAGTGCTTTGCAAAAATGTAAAATATTGTGTATTTTGATTTAATTTTTTGAAAGAAAGAAACATTTGAAAAGTAACAACTCATATACATGAATGTAATTGTTTGTATAAGTAAATGTAACACTTTAATAAAAGAAATTATAACATATTTCTATAGATAATGTAATACTTTTACATGTAATACTAATCAAGTGTTTTTAGCTCTAAAAATGTAAATGGTTGAATTATTATCTTTTCTATACATATGTGTTACAATTATGTATAAACATTATTAAATAAAAGTAGCACGTTCGTTACATTTTAGTTGTAATATAGGTATTACTTTGGCAAACGAAGAAAACATAAAAAAAAAAAAAAAACACTGTTACTTTTCTGTATATATGTATTACTTTTATGTATACAAATTGTTACATATAAGTAATACGTTTGTTACATTTAGTTATAGTAACTATTACTTTTGACAAACCGATAAATATATATATATATATATATATATATTATATATATATATATAATATATATATATATATATATATAATATATATACACACACATATATACATATATTGGCATGTGGGTCATGGATCCCATGGGTCAAAAATGACCAGTCTCTACTATGAGACGGGTCATGATGTTCTCATACAAGTTTTTGTCTTAAATTTTATATAGTACATGTAGTTTAAATTGAATCACTAAAGTAAATAAATTAGAAGAGTAACTATAAATGGACATCAATTAATGCAGATAAGTATTTAAAACTAACTTAATAAATGAGGGATGATGTCGCCAATGGTTTTTAGAGGGAAATTTTTCAACACAAGCTGCCATGTAGCGTTGTTAGCGGCTTGTGTTTTAGTAATAGTATATAATAAGTGTCTCGTTCAATTGTATTTTTTAAGAAATATATTCATATTTTTATACACGACATACTATAAAACACTAATATTCTTTGGTATGAATGCAACACATCAATTGAAATGAAAAAAAAAAGAAAATAAAAATTTGTGATATCTATTATGATGTAAGAAAATATATCACGAAAAGATGATTAAATTTCAAGGTGTCACTGTATAATATGAAAAAATAATGTGAAGCCTTAAAACTGATAGTAACTTGGTACTCCGTATATCGCAATGATTCACCAACTTAATTTATTGATGAGGTGGTCTCCCATGAGAACACCCATTTTTTTTATTTTTTTTTTGATGCCCAGGTTCACCAACTTCGCCACACTTACGGTTGTTCGGCCTAGCTCCGCCAACTACTCCTGGGGGTAGTAGTTCCGGTCCTCTTCCCTACCACCCGTTAAATCGCGGTATGTGCCTCAGTAGCCAGGGTTTGAGCACATGTCAACTGATAACACAATAGAAGGTCCGACCCCGGAAAAGAGCCCGAAGAGCTCCGTTGTGCCAGGACTTACGGTTGCTCGGCCTTGGCACTAATTGCTCCCACCAGGAATCGAACCCACACTCTATGCCTCCAGCGCAACAACTTATGTCCCCCTCCTTAACCACTGAGCTATGCCCCGGGGGACTGAGAACACCCATTTTGTTCTCATGGATAGGGGTGTAAATGGTTCGGTTTGAGAAAATTTAGAGACCAAACCGCTAGTCATCGGTCTGAAAAATTCTCAAACCGAACCAAACCATTAAAATTTATAATCTGAACCAAGCTGAACCACCATGGTTTGGTTCAGTTCGTTTTGAACCGAAGTTTATTATATTGGTTCAAATTGCGGTCTAAACCACGCAGTCTAAACCACGGTCCAGACCATTATTCAAACCTCAGTCCAATTCATAGACCAAGCTCGGTTCAAACCAGTCTATTTGAGCAACTATTCCATGGAAATCAGTCAAATAGTTAAGTCACATGACCATTTTAAATTCCCCATCTGCACCACTTCTTTTGAGAAGTACTATTTACACCCGCACAATTACTGAATAAACCCGCAGTATTAAGTGTACCCAAAACAATCATCCACTATACTAGTTTTTTTCCAATTCTACCCTTTTATACTCATAATAATACACCCACTTAAATTAATAAAACATACCCACACACCCACACACAACCATCTGCATTCTCACACATAAACACGCACGACGCAAGAGCAAGAACGTGAACGCAGGTGAGTTCTTCTTTCAACCTAAACTCTCACTCTCACTCAATTTCTCCGAACCCACTTCATTGTCAATGGTAGTTTTGTTAGGGAAAAGAAAATGGACACACCCTCCTTCCAGTACCTATTCTCTCACACCACCCCCCCCCCCCCCCTCTTTCGACCTCCGTCCAAACCCCATACCCGTCTCAATTTCAAATTTCTAAATATGGTTTCAATCACCATATGTTGTTTCTATGGGAGGATCTTGAGAATGGGTTCTCTAATGCCTTTGTTAATGAGGTTGCAATGAGAAATTATGTTTTTGAAGTTCTTCCTGACGGAGTTTGCTTGGTGAAAATTTGAGGGGAAGGTGAAACATAAATGAAATGGGTAGGTGGATGAAAGAGTTAATGATATGGATATATATAGTAGAAGGATAAAATGGACATTTTGATTGATGGCATTTTTGAAAAACTATTTATTGCGGGTTTATTCAGCAATTGTGCGAGTGTGAATAGTGATAAATGACTATTTTATAGTCATTTAAGGTCCAAAAATATAGTTTATTTACCTTATTTTAAGTAGTTATTAGCTTAAACTATTTGATTTTATCTCATTTATGCGGATATAATGCACTTGGTAGTATGTTTCTATATAATACAGGTTTTGGAGCATTATTATGAGCTTTGGACATCTCTTGGAGGAAGGTGAAACAAATAAATAGGAGCAAATTAACTGGACAAAGAAAATTGAAGAATAAAAGTGTTCCAGCAGTTGCTCGGCCGAGCACCACCCTTGACTCGGCCGAGCATAGGCATCAGAAAGGCAGAAGTCATTTTCGAAGGCTTGCTCGGTCGAGCACCTTCCTTGACTCGGCCGAGCACCCCCTGTTCAGCAATTTTCCAGACTTCTCCAAAAGGCACCTTTTCAAGGAGGCATCCGGGAATACTCACTTCCCTTGGTCCAAGGCCTATATATAGAGATAGATATCAGTAGTTTTAGAGATCGAAAAAGATTGTAAACTTACTGTAGTGAAAATTTGTACTCTCAAAACATCAATAAATTCTCAGAATTTGTGAAAGATATTCAACTTTTCTTGAGCAATATTCTGAGTTCTTCATCAATAATATTCAGAGGTTCTTTTCAAGTCTTTCATCTTCATTTCAATTCAGAATAAGTATCTCTTCTTCTATCTTTTCTTCTTTATCTTATTCTTATTGTTATTTATATGGCTTGTGAGTAATCCCCCATTTTCTTGGGGTTGGAAACTCAATAACATTTATGTTTATTAAGTAGTCATGCTCTGAAATTCTTCTCTCATCTTAAACAATTCTACTATATCAAACTCTAACGCCTACAACCATGATGACGTCCATGATTTGTATGAATCTTAGTTAATCAAGGGAAGTACTGATCGGAGAACCTTGATTAGCGGATCCATATAGTCAGAACTAAGTTCATTACTCACGAGAGTAATGTAATGGCTTAGGGATGCTCCTTGAGTGGAAAGTATGCTGATTTTCATAAAGAAAACTTAATGGATTCTTACTAATTATGGGCCATCGAGAGATAGGACATAATTAGTATGAGAATACAAACGCTACTTGCTTGATCGTGAGAAGTAGTGTAGGCCAAGCATACCATCCTTGTTTTAAAATGAAACTTTAATCTAATAGAGCATGGATAGTTGATGAATATATGTTGTTGATGTTCCAATCCCGAGGTTTCTTAAAAATATAAGAGTTTTTGTCTAAGTTATAGTAGTTGCAATTTCATTTCTAGTTTAGTGACAAACAATTTTTTAACCCCCAAATCATTCTCTTTTCTTTATTTTCTTATTCTAAGCAAAAATATTTTATAAGTAAAGTTGTCCTCGTGGGATCGACTCGCTCTTGCACTATCTATACTACATACACCCGTGCACTTGCGGAATAAACGTAACAAGTTTTTGGCGCCGTTGCCGGTGGGACAATGGTTTTACTTTCTAAATTTTGCTTTTTATTTTTTTTTAGTTTGTTATTTTTTGTTTGTTTTTATCTAACATTTCCTCCTAGATTTTGTTCTTCTAATTCTTTTAGGTACTCTCTAGAGTTTATGAAAAGAGCCCGGAAGCCTCTTGAAGAGTTTGATCCGGAGCCAGAAAGGACCTTTCACGAAAGGTTAAGAAGATTTAGAGAATTCCTAGAAGCAGAATTGGCACAAAATGTTGACCGAAATGGAGACGGTGACGGAATACCCGCCACGCCACCACCTAGAACCCTTCGGGAATTTGTTAACCCAAGTACCCCGGAACTAGGACACCGATCGTAGTACCAAATGCCGATGCAATCACATTCGAGATCAAGCCACAATTGTTGCATATGGTTATGAATAACCAGTTTAGTGGCTCGGCACTTGAAGATCCGCACCTCCATGTACAAACTTTTCTGGAATATTGTGACACCACGAGAATAGTCGGAGTCACACCTGAGGCAATACGGATGCGCCTTTTCCCGTTTCTCTTAAGGGACAAGGCGAAACAATGACTGAATTCGGTCCCCCATAATTCATTAACAACATGGGACCAAGTTCAAGAAGACTTTCTTGGACGCTTCTTTCCTCCATCAAAAAACGCTCAAATCCGGACCAAGATAACAAATTTCAGTCAAAATGGAGATGAGTCGCTATATGATGCTTGGGAGCGCTTCAAGGAGCTTTTAAGGATATGTCCACACCACGGGCTTGAAAAGTGGTTGATAGTGCACACCTTCTACAATGGTCTCACATTCAAGACTAGAGAGACCATCGATGCTGCCGCGGGAGGAGCATTAATGAATAAAGGAGTGGATGAGGCGTATGACTTGATCGAGAGCATCGCCTTGAAACCTATCAGTGGTCCAATGAGAGGGAGCAAACGCAAGGGACCCCAGGTAAGTACAATGTAGATGCAGTTACCCTCCTCTCATCTAAAGTAGATATGCTTCTTAAGAAATTTGGAAAACCTTAATGTAAACCCCGTTGCTAATATAAACATTTTTTTTTGAGTTATGTGGGTCAAGATCACACAACTCCGAAGGTTGTGACTTGCTTGCCACTACTTCTAGTGAGCAAGCCAATTTTATTGCTTCTAATGGTCAAAGAGGGGGTATGTATTCAAACACATACAATCCTGAGTGGAAAAATCACCCTAATTTTTCCTATAGAAGCAATAACGTTTTGAACCCTCAACCTTCTAATCAACCAACGGGATTTGTACCCAAGAATTTCAACAATAATTATTTCCCTCCCCCTAAATCTAAATTAGATCTTCTTATAGACTATATGGTCGAAAATAATAAGAATCAAGAGAAAATCAACAATGAATTTAGGGAAAACTTTAAAGTTTTGATAGTAGGTTTGATAGTCTAGCTGCCCATAATAAAATGCTAGAGAAACAACATGTTTTTTGATGCTAAGGCGGTAGTACTTAGGAGTGAAAAAAAACTAATAGATCCCCCTCCTAAAGAAATCATCAAATCTAATGAGGAGAACGTTAGTCTAAACCCCACCGTTGGTTGAGACTAATGAAGAAGTAGAAAAGGGGACGGAATCCCCTAAAGTTTCTAGAAATTTTGGTCCCGCCAATACCTTACCCCCAAAGGTTGATAAAGGCAAAATTGATAAACAATTTGCAAAATTTTTAGAAGTTTTAAAATCTATTTACATCCAATGTCCCCTTTTACGGATGCTTTGCAACAAATGCCCTCTTATGCTAAGTTTTTTAAAAGATATTCTTTCTAATAAAAGAAACTAGAGGAATATGAGACAGTTGCATTAAATGAAGAAGTAAGTGTTGTTTTGCAAAGGAAATTGCCTCCCAAATTAAAAGATCCCGGCACTTTTTCTATTCCTTGCAATATAGGGAAATTTGATGTAGATAATGCTATGCTTGATCTTGGGCTAGTGTAAGCCTCATTCCGCTTTCGGTTAGTAAGAAAATAGGTGTCGGGGAACTCAAACCCACCACCATATCATTAAATTAGCGGATCGCTCAATCAAGTACCCAATAGGGATTATGGAGATATTCCCTTGTAAAATCGGGAAATTATATCATCCCGTTGATTTTGTTGTTCTTGAGATGGAAGAGGACCATCACATTCCCTATTATATTAGGTAAGACCATTCCTTGCCACAGCTGGGGCAATTATAGATGTTAGAAATGGTAACCTTTCTTTAAACGTAAAGAATGAGAAGTAGAATTTTAATTTGACAAAATTAATGAAAAATCCCAATCTTGAGAACCCTTGCTCCGATATTAACATGCTAGAATCCTTAAGCAAGGAGTTTGAAAAACCTCAATCTAAGGACCCCGCTTAAAGATGTCTTGTAGATGAGAAATTCTTAGATAGCGATGTTGATGCTTCAAATTATGCTATGTATGCTAACGCTGCAGCAAAGAAAGGAAGCATTACATTTGAAAAGTTAGAAGCTAAAGCGGAGCCTTCTAACAATGAGGTATGTAAGGCACCTCAAGTTGAATTAAAACCTCTCCCTTTGAATCTAAGGTATGAATTTCTTGGACCTAATTCTACTTATCCAGTAATTATTAATGCGAGTCTAAGTCCTCTTAAGACTGAAAAGTTATTAAGAGAACTTAGATTACATCAAAAAGCTATTGGATATACAATTGATGATTTAAAAGGGATTCACCCTAAGATTTGTATGCATAGGATTGATTTAAAGGAGGACCATAAACCCTCCATAGAACATCAAAGAAGATTAAATCCTAATATGAAAGAGGTCGTGAAGAAAGAAGTCCGTAAGTTACTTGATGCGGGCATTATTTATCCGATCTCGGATAGTAAATGGGTAAGTCCCGTGCAAGTTGTCCTAAAAAGGGAGGAATGACGGTAATAAAAAATGATAAGGATGAATTAATCCCTACTAGACCGTCACGGGATGGCGAATGTGTATAGATTACAGAAAATTAAACAAAGCCACCCGAAAAGATCATTTTCCTTTACCTTTCATTGACCAAATGCTTGAAAGGTTAGCGAAGCATTCGCATTTTTGTTACTACTTGGTTTTACTCCGAATTTTTTCAAATTCCCATACATCCGAATGACCAAGAAAAAACACCTTTTACTTGTCCTTATGGTACCTTCGCTTATAGGAGAATGCCATTTGGACTTTGTAATGCTCCCGCCACCTTTCAACGTTGCATGATGGCAATATTTTAGATTTTATAGAAAATATAATGGAAGTCTTTATGGACGATTTTTCAGTTTATGGTTCCTCTTACGATGAATGTTTAAAAAAATTTATCTAAAGTTTTACAAAGATGTGAAGAGGTAAACCTTGTTCTTAATTAAAAATGGCCATTTCATGGTCAATGAAGAAATTGTTCTTGGACACATGGTGTCCGAGAAAGGGATTGGAGTAGATAGGCAAAGGTTGAAATCATTGAAAAATTACCTCCACCCACCAATGTTAAGGGTGTGAGAAGCTTTTTAGGCCATGCCGGTTTTTACCGGAGATTTATAAAGATTTTTTCTAAATTTCTAAACCTTTAACCAATCTACTTTTAAAGATGCTCCATTTTTGTTCGATAGTTCTTGTCTTGAGCTTTTGACAGGTTAAAAAAGGAATTGGTGTCCGCCCTATTGTCCAACCCACCCGATTGGGATCTCCCTTTCGAGATTATGTGCGATGCAAGTGACTATACAGTGGGAGCAGTTTTTGGGACAGCGGAAGGACAAAATTTACATGCCATTTATTATGCAAGTCGGACACTAAATGAAGCACAAGTAAATTATGCCACCACAGAAAAAGAGTTGTTGGCCGTGGTATTTGCAAAGACAAATTCCGGCCATATTTGGTGGGATCGAAAGTGATTATATACACGGATCACGCAGCAATAAGATACCTATTGGTGAAGAAGGATGCCAAACCAAGACTCATAAGATGGATCCTTCTTCTCCAAGAGTTTGACTTGGAGATCCGTGATAAGAAGGGGACGGAAAACTTAGTAGCGGATCATTTATCTCGTCTCCCCAAAATATTATTGACTCCGATAAAGAAGAATCTCCTTATTGACGATTCATTCCCAGATGAATATTTACTAGCCGTTAACAAGTCGATACCCTTTGGTTTGCGGACATTGTTAATTATTTGGCTTGCAAAAATTATTTCCCCGGAAATGAATTATCAACAAAGGAAGAAATTCTTTTCCGAAATCAAAAACTATTTTTGGGAAGACCCCCTCCTCTTCAAACAATGCGCAGATGGAATCATTAGGCGATGTGTGCCTAATGAGGAGATAAATGACATCCTTCATCATTGTCATTCTTCTCCTTATGGTGGGCATGCACGTTCATTCAAACCGCCACCAAGGTTCTCCAATCAGGTTTCTATTGGCCGACTCTATTTAAAGATTCTCGAAATTTTGTTCTTACTTGTGATCGTTGCCAACGTACCGGCAACATCTCAAGGAGGATGTAATGCCTCTTAACAACATCCTAGAAGTCGAGATTTTTGATGTTTGGGGCATAGATTTCATGGGACCATTTCCATCATCCTACAATAACAAAATATTTCTTATAGCAGTGGACTATGTGTCCAAATGGGTAGAAGCCATAAGCATCTCCAACAAACGACTCAAAGGTTGTCATGAAACTCTTCAAGAACATCATCTTGCCAAGATTTGGGGTACCAAGGGTGGTCATAAGCGACGGCGGTTCTCACTTCTCACACCGTCAATTTGAGGCTCTTTTAAAGAAATATGGTGTCCATCATAAAACAGGCACCGGATATCACCCTCAAACTAGCGGTCAAGTGGAAGTGTCGAACCGGGAACTTAAGTGGATCCTTAAAAGACAGTTACAAGCTCAAGGAAGGATTGGTCAATCAAGTTGAATGACGCTTTATGGGCTTATCGCACCGCTTTCAAAAACACCCATCGGAACCACACCTTTCCGTTTGGTGTATGGAAGCCGTGTCATTTACCCGTAGAACTTGAGCACAAGGCATATTGGGCAATTAAAGCACTGAACTACGATTTGGTAAATGCCGGTGAAAAGCGAAGACTACAATTGCAAGAGCTTGATGAACTTCGTTATGATGCATACGAGAGTGCCAAGTTATACAAGGAGAAAACAAGAATGGCACGACAGTCATATCATACGGAAAGATTTCAAGGAAGGGGATATGGTTTTGCTCTACAATTCTCGGTTCAAACTTTTTCCGGGAAAATTGAAGTCTAGGTGGTCAGGTCCGTTCCAAGTCCGGAGAGTATATCCTTACGGAGCCATCAATATTTGGAACGAGCAAAAAGGTGAATTTAAGGTCAACGGGCAAAGACTAAAGCATTATATGGTTGGTGACCCTATAGGGGTAGTATCAAACCATCTCTTTTGGATGAATTTCAGGCCTCCAAATCAGCAACCACCCACCACCCCCACCCATCTGTCACCATTCTTTCTCCTTCTCCTTTAAATTATTCTTGTCCCAATTTTCATTCCTACTTTTCAAACATTAGGGACAATGTTTCATTTAAGTGTGGGGGTAGTATCTATCTTTTTTTATTTCTTTTTTTATTTCTTTTCTTCTAACTATTTCTTCTTTTTCTTCTTTTATGTTTTGTAGCGGATCAACAAAGAAAATGTAAGGGCAATGTTCCCGATTTTTCAAAAAATAAAATAAAAAATATTTAGACAATGCTCCCGTTGATGAGAATGTTATCTCAATTATCATTTGTCTAAAGTAAAATTTTTACCTTTCTAACTTCTACTTCTTAAGAAATTTGATAATAACAACATAGGATTGTATTGGATGGTAAATAAAAAAATTTCAAAATTAATATGAACTTTTAAATCCTATTGAATAGAAGCATTACATTATTAATGAGTTTGTGGGCATTAAGTTTGGATACAACATACTTGTGAAACTTTTAAAACATTCTTGTATATGCATCTCAAAAACTTTCATTTCTACTATTTTTCAAAGGTTTTTCATCTTTGTTATGCTTATGAATCACAAAAATTTTCACTTTAATCCATCTTTCCATTCCCACTTTTAAAAGGCTAATTAATCAATATATTCTTCTTTTGATTGTCCACTCAAATATCTAAATGAATATATCATTATAGAGTGTGACAATTTAGAAGCAAGAAACTCAATTGCCACATATAATTAATCAAATCTCGAACCTTATTCCACTATCATCCTCCGCCTTTCATCAATTTTTGTGATTCAAAATGCATAACGACATATGGACATCTTTGTTAAAGAATAAAGATCATAGTTTAAGAAATGTATATTCAAGCATGAAAAATTTATTCACAAAGCACTCTAAAAGAGTGAATATAATTCTTAATTCATACTTATGCCCCGCAAATTCATTTTTTTTTTATATGCTCTTATTCAATGGAATTTATTCATGTTATATTAACATTCAAACTTTTCTATTTACTCTTCAATATCATCCTACATTCTTCTTCACAAATTACTTGGGATGAAAAAAAACTTAAAAGGAAGAAATTTTATGAAGGCAATACCTTATATAACAATATTCTGATGGAGCATTGATGACCTTCTTTGTTTTTCTTACTATTGTCGTTTTCACTCCTCTATTTTCAAATGTAAACTTGCTCGAGGACAAGAAAGATCCAAGTGTGGGGGAGTTGATAAATGACTATTTTATAGTCATTTAAGGTCCAAAAATATAGTTTATTTACCTTATTTTAAGTAGTTATTAGCTTAAACTATTTGATTTTATCTCATTTATGCGGATATAATGCACTTGGTAGTATGTTTCTATATAATACAGGTTTTGGAGCATTATTATGAGCTTTGGACATCTCTTGGAGGAAGGTGAAACAAATAAATAAGGAGCAAATTAACTGGACAAAGAAAATTGAAGAATAAAAGTGTTCCAGCAGTTGCTCGGCCGAGCACCACCCTTGACTCGGCCGAGCATAGGCATCAGAAAAGCAGAAGTCATTTTCGAAGGCTTGCTCGGCCGAGCACCTTCCTTGACTCGGCCGAGCACCCCCTGTTCAGCAATTTTCCAGACTTCTCCAAAAGGCACCTTTTCAAGGAGGCATCCGGGAATAATCACTTCCCTTGGTCCAAGGCCTATATATAGAGATAGATATCAGTAGTTTTAGAGATCGAAAAAGATTGTAAACTTACTTTAGTGAAAATTTGTACTCTCAAACATCAATAAATTCTCAGAATTTGTGAAAGATATTCAACTTTTCTTGAGCAATATTCTGAGTTCTTCATCAATAATATTCAGAGGTTCTTTTCAAGTCTTTCATCTTCATTTCAATTCAGAATAAGTATCTCTTCTTCTATCTTTTCTTCTTTATCTTATTCTTATTGTTATTTATATGGCTTGTGAGTAATCCCCCATTTTCTTGGGGTTGGAAACTCAATAACATTTATGTTTATTAAGTAGTCATGCTCTGAAATTCTTCTCTTCATCTTAAACAATTCTACTATATCAAACTCTAACGCCTACAACCATGATGACGTCCATGATTTGTATGAATCTTAGTTAATCAAAGGAAGTACTGATCGGAGAACCTTGATTAGCGGATCCATATAGTCAGAACTAAGTTCATTACTCACGAGAGTAATGTAATGGCTTAGGGATGCTCCTTGAGTGGAAAGTATGCTGATTTTCATAAAGAAAACTTAATGGATTCTACTAATTATGGGCCATCGAGAGATAGGGCATAATTAGTATGAGAATACAAACGCTACTTGCTTGATCGTGAGAAGTAGTGTAGGCCAAGCATACCATCCTTGTTTTAAAATGAAACTTTAATCTAAATAGAGCATGGATAGTTGATGAATATATGTTGTTGATGTTCCAATCCCGAGGATTCCTTAAAATATAAGAGTTTTTGTCTAAGTTATAGTAGTTGCAATTTCATTTCTAGTTTAGTGACAAACAATTTTATAACCCCCAATCATTCTATTTTCTTTATTTTCTTATTCTAAGCAAAAATATTTTATAAGCAAGTTGCGTTTGTATTCTCATACTAACTATGCCCTATCTCTCGATGGCCCATAGACTAGTAAGAATCCGTTAAGTTTATAAAATCGACATACTTTCCACTCAAGGAGCATCCCTAGGCCATTAATCTACTCTCGTGATTAATGAAACCCAGTCTATTCATATGGGTCCGTTAATCGAGATTCACCGCTAGGTCCTTCTCTCGATTAACTGAAGTTCATACAAATCATGGAGCTCATCATGGTTGTAGGCGTTTTAGTACAATATGAAGAGATTGTTAAAGATGAAGAGAAGAATATAGAGCATAATTAAAGTTGATAAATGACTATTTTATAATCATTTAAGGTCTAAAAAGATAGTTTATTAGCTTTTATTCCACTTAAATTGCCTATTTTCTACTCTTTATTTGATATAATGCACTTGGAGAATGTTTTTATGATACAAGCAGGTTTTCAATACATTCTTGAGGAAAAAGGAAGCTAAGGCATCATCTTTGTGAAGGAGAAACGCTTGGCAAAGGAGGAAATAAGCTAGTCCATGAAAAGTCAAAGTTCCAGTCAAAGCAGGGTCTGCTCGGCCGAGCAGTACCCTTGACTCGGCCGAGCGAAACTAGTCCAGAAACAGTCTATTCGAAAAAAGGATTGCTCGGCCGAGCACTTTTCCTTGACTCGGCCGAGCACCCCCTGAATCAGCAAAAAGGTGCCTTTTCAAATGGAGACTTCTCAAGGCATCCATCCGGGAAAAATTGCATCCTCTCCTCCAAGGCTTATATATAGAAGTAGAAATCAGTGTTTTAAATATCTAGAAACATTGTAAACTTACTATAGTGAAATTTGTACTCTCAAACATCAAATAATTCTCAGAATTTTTGAAAGATATTCATCATTTCTTGAACAAACTTCTGAGTTTCTCAAGCAATAATATCGAGAGGTTATTTTCAAGTCTTTGTCTCCATTTCAAGTTCAGAATAAGTGTCTCTACTCTTTTATCTCATCTTCATCTTATTCTTCTCTTTTTCACAAATGGCTTGTGAGTAATCCCCCTATTTCTTGGGGTTGGAAACTCAAACAAACACTTGTATTTACTAATATTCATGCTCTAAAGTTACTTTCTTCATCTTAAACAATTCTACTATATCAAACTTTAACGCCTACGACATGATGACGTCCATGGCTTGTATGAATCTTAGTTAATCAAGGGAAGTACTGATCGGAGAACCTTGATTAACGGATCCATATAGTCAGAACTAAGTTCATTACTCACGAGAGTATTGTAATGGCTTAGGGATGCTCCTTGAGTGGAAAGCATGCTGATTTTCATAAAGAAAACTTAATGGATTCTTACTAATTATGGGCCATCGAGAGATAGAGCATAATTAGTATGAGAATATAAACGCTACTTGCTTGATCGTGAGAAGTAGTGTAGACCTAGCATATCATCCTTGTTTTAAAAATGAAACTCTAAATCTAAAAAGAGCATGATTAATTGATGAATACAATGTTGTTTGTGTCCCAATTCTGAGGATTCCTTAACAATAAGAGTTTTCAATCTAAGCTTTAGTTTTTATTATTATTTTCTAGTCGTGACAAACAATTTTGTACCCCCAATCATTCTCTTTTCTTTATTCTTTTATACAAAGCAAAAAAATACTTTTCTAAGTAAATTTGTCCTCGTGGGAACGACTCGCTCTTGCACTATCTATACTACAAAAACCCGTGCACTTGCGGAATAAACGTAGCAAGTTTTTGGCGCCGTTGCCGGGGACAACGGTTTACTTTCTGAATTTTTTGCTTTATGTTTTTTTTAAGTCTTTAGTTTTAGTTTCGTTTATTTTTATTATTTAACATCCCTTCGAAGAATTTGTGTCTTTGAATTTTATTTTTCTTTAGGTACTCTCGGAGTATATGAAAAGAGCCCGAATCATACTTGAAGAGTTTGATCCGGAACCTGAAAGAACCTTTCACGAAAGGTTAAGAAGACTTAGAGAAGTGCTAGAAGAAAACATGGCACGAAACGGTGCAAATAATGAGGGTAATGACGGAGAACCCGCTACACCCTTACCTAGGACCCTTCGGGACTTTGTCAACCCAAGTACCCCGGGGACTAGGACACCCATTGTTATTCCAAATGCCGACACAGCCCATTTTGAAATTAAGCCTCAACTTCTACACATGGTTATGAACAACCAATTTGGAGGCTCGGCACTTGAAGATCCACACCTTCACATCCAATCCTTTCTGGAGTATTGTGACACCGCTCGAGTTCTCGGTGTCACACCCGAAGCGATACGGATGCGCCTTTTTCCATTCTCTTTGAAGGACAAGGCGAAACAATGGTTAAACTCGGTCCCCCATAATTCTTTAACAACATGGGACCAAGTTCAGGAAGCCTTCCTTGGACGTTTCTTCCCTCCATCCAAGACCGCTCAGATACGGACTAAGATCACCAACTTTAGTCAAAAAGGAGATGAGTCGCTCTATGATGCTTGGGAGCGATACAAGGAGCTTTTAAGGATGTGCCCACACCACGGGCTTGGAAATTGGTTGATCGTGCACATATTCTACAACGGTCTCATGTTCAAGACAAGGGAGACCATAGATACCGCAGCAGGAGGGGCATTAATGAATAAAACGGTGGACGAAGTCTATGACTTGATCGAGAATATTGCATTGAACCATTATCAATGGTCCAATGAAAGGGAACAACCACAAGGAACTCCAGGTGAGTACACTATCGATGCTGTTACTCTCCTCTCATCTAAGGTTGACATGATTCTAAAAAAGTTTGAAAATCTAAATGTGAATCCCGTGGCCAATGTAAACGTTTATTGTGAACTATGTGGGTCTAACTCACATAGTACCCAAGGTTGTGAATTGCTTGACACTACCCCTAGTGAGCAAGCAAATTTTGTAAACTCTTATGGGAAAAATGGGGGTATGTATTCAAATACATATAATCCCGAATGGAAAAATCACCCCAATTTTTCCTATAAGAGCAATAATGTTTTGAACCCTCAACCTTCTAATCAACCACCGGGATTCACATCAAATTTCAACAATAATTCTTTCCCTCCCCCTAAATCAAAGTTAGATCTTATAATGGACTTCATGGTCGAAAATTAAAATACACAAGATAAGATCAACAATGAAGTTATGGAACTCTTTCCTTTTAAATATACTTCCTCTATCAACCCTTTTCTCTCTTTTTTCATGTGGGAAACATAACTTCCTCAAAACTCAAACACCCAAACCTTCCCCTTCTTCCTACACACACATACAACAATTTTTTTTTTTCACCCAAACCACATAAATTCTTTTTGGCAAAACCTACCAAATAATTCAATTAGGAGATGGGTTAACGTGGTGGAAATATCAATTACTAAATGGTATTTTTCTTTATGTTTGTGAAAAAAAAAGAAAATGGAAAGGTCGGATGATGGGTTTTTCAATCTAGAATTCAAAGTGGAGAGTGAACTTTCATAAAATAGGTCTTGTGCAGTAAATTTCATTTAGAAACAATTGATGTTCTTTTGATTTTGTTAGCCAACAAAAATGGTGGGGGTGGTGAGATGAATATTTCTCTCTCTAGAAATTAAAGGTGAGGGACATATGGGTTTAGGGGTGGCAAAATGGGTATCCCGGATAGAAATGGGTAAAACCCATGTTTAACCATTAATTTAATGGGTAGATTTGGGTATTATCCATTATACCCATTAACGTTAATGGGAATAAATGGATAATACCCACATTTATCCATTAACTAACGGATATTACCAGGGTATACCCAATACCACTATTACACACATACGTCCCATTCCAATACCGTCGTTGTTGCCGCCACCGCCCCTTATTTCCCCACACCTCCACATTTATCAATTTTTTTTAATATGAGTGAAAAGAAGTTTTTTTTTTTTTTTGGTGGGGTGGGTGGGGGTGGGTGGGTGCTGGGTAGTTGGGGGTGGTGGAGATGTTCATTTTTTATTTTTATTTTTAATATGAGTGAAAAGTTTTTTTTTTTTTTTGGGTGGGGTGGGTGGGTGGGGTAGGGTGGGGGTGGTGTTGGGGGTGGTCGAGATGTTCATTTTTTTTTTAATATGAGTGAGATTTTTTTTTTTTTTTTTTTTTTTTGGGTGGGGTGGGTGCTGGTGGAGATTGTTGGGTTTCGTGCAATCATGCGCAGCGGAAGATAGACATGAATAAAAACCAATAGCCTAGATCCGCTATGAACAATAATTCATAATAACAAGATGAAGGAAACTAACCCTTGTAGATCGTTATGTAAAACTTGGATTAAGCGTTAAGACAAACGCCCTCTACCGGTGATCCACACAACGAACAGATTTCAAGAACGCCTTCTTGAACTTGACTGCTAGGTCTTCGGATTGATCAACGATGTTGAAGAACTATTCTTCAAAGCTCCTAATTGTTATTGTGACTTGATAATTGAGATTAATCAATCACAATAACCCAAGAATATAATGTGTGATTTCTTTCTCTAAGAAAGACTTTGAAATTGATCAAATCAACTACTTAGGGAACAATTCTCGTCAGTCTGTATTTATATTCAAGGGGTTTCAGAAACCCTTTAGGAATTAGGTTTTCTTGTTCAACAAGAGTTTTCCTAAAAACTGATTTTGCCGGCAAAACCATCCGTACGGATGTTTCTGGAAGCATCCAGATTCAGCCGTACGGATCCTTTAGGCAGGACCCGTTTTACTTCGTTTTTCGCTCCTTTTAATTATCCGTTCTGTATGTGTGACCCAATAGGATTATACTAAGTTGGCAATGAGTCCGAACCAGTGAAACCTCGTAAGTCATAAGCGGACTCTAGCAAGCCATTATGACTACCCAATTAGTATAACTTTGAACTTCAAAGTTTCCTAAAATAGAACATAACACAATCTCTTTGTTACACGATGTCTATTGAACGTAAGCCATGGTCAATGGTCAACTTACATTTGTTCAATGCTTTCTCGATCCCGAATGTATTGATAATACAAATCTTATTTGAGCACGGCCATGCATTTCATCAATACCATTCATCGAGTGGCCAAAGCTTGACATCTCTCTTGACGAGGAACAAATCTCATCTTGGCTTATTACTCTTCCCTACATGATTCCGATTATGCCAATCATATTCTTTATAGCTATCCGGTTAGGGATAACGTTTGAATACGTCAAACATAATGTTCATCATGTGAAAGAATGTAATAACTTCAGGTCTAAAGATTCCAGTGATATAACTATATGAGACTTAATTATGACATTGTGACCATGACATAAATCTCATAGGGGTCAGTCCAGTATTTGTTCTCCAACAAATACCCATAAGTCTAATTGTATCCCATACACCATAATCATCATATGATTATCTATTAAACTTATACTAATAATTAATCATAATTATCATGGACGGGGATTATTATAATAAACATGCAAAAGACATAATAATCAAACATTCAATATCTTTATAAATAATAACATTTGTTTAACAAACAATATGCCTAGGGCATAACACCAACAATCTCCCACTTGCACTAGGCCTAATTAATGTATCGAATACCCATAGACCTAACATGACCATCATGCTTTACTTGCGGAAGACCCTTTGTCAATGGGTCTGCAATATTATCATCAGTTGGTACTCTGCATATATTTACGTCTCCTCTATCAATGATCTCTCGAATGATATGAAAACGCCTAAGTATGTGTTTGGATTTCTGATGCGATCTAGGTTCCTTTGCTTGAGGAATAACACCATTATTATCACAATAAAGGTCAATTGGATTAGCAATGCTAGGAACCACTTCTACTTCACCAATGAACTTTTTAATCCAAACAGCCTCTTTAGCAGCATCGGATGCAGCAATATACTCAGCTTCAGTTGTAGAATCTGCTACGGTACTTTGCTTAGAACTCTTCCAGCTAACAGAACCTCCATTGAGCACAAATACAAATCCAGATTGCGATCTAGAATCTTCCTTGTCGGTTTGGAAGCTTGCATCTGTGTAACCACGTACAACTAGATCATCTTCCATTCCTCCATACACCAAGAACGAATCTTTAGTCCTTCGCAAGTACTTAAGAATCGTCTTGACTGCAATCCAGTGACTCTCACCAGGATCTGATTGGTATCTGCTCGTCATGCTCAAAGCGTACGAGACATCGGGTCTAGTACATATCATGGCATACATGATGGATCCAATAGCAAAAGCGTATGGAATCCCAATCATTCTCTCACGCTCATCAGTTGTCTTAGGACACTGATTCTTGCTTAGAGATATGCCATGACCTACTGGCAAATTTCCTCTCTTAGAGTTTTCCATGCGGAATCTCTTAAGAACTTTGTCAATATATGTATCTTGACTTAAACCAATTAATTTCTTGGATCTATCACGATAGATCCTTATGCCAAGGATGTAAGCGGCTTCTCCCATATCTTTCATTGAGAAACACTTTCCTAACCAAGTCTTTACAGACTGCAGTGCAGGAATGTCATTTCCAATGATTAATATGTCATCAACATATAGCACAAGAAATAGTACTACGCTCCCACTAATCTTCTTGTATACACAAGGTTCATCTTCGTTCTTGATGAAGCCAAAATCTTTGACCGATTCATCAAATCGAAGATTCCAACTCCTAGAGGCTTGCTTTAATCCATAGATGGATCTTTGCAACTTGCATACTTTGTTAGAATTTTCTGGAATTACAAAACCTTCAGGTTGTGTCATATAAACATCCTCAAGTAAGTTCCCATTAAGGAACGCTGTTTTGACATCCATTTGCCATATCTCATAGTCAAAATATGAGGCTATGGCAAGTAAAATTCTTATAGACTTGATCATTGCTACGGGCGAAAAGGTTTCATCATAGTCGATTCCATGAATCTGCCTATAGCCTTTCGCTACAAGTCTAGCTTTATAAGTATGCACCTTACCATCCATGTCAGTCTTCTTTTTGAAAACCCACTTGCATCCTATGGTTTTTACACCTTCGGGCGCATCAATCAAGTTCCAAACTTGATTGTCATACATGGACTTAATTTCAGATTCCATGGCTCCAAGCCATTTATCTGAATCAGGAGCGGACATCGCTTCTTGGTAGGAAGTAGGTTCGTCATCAACTATGACTTCCACTTCATTGCTATCCGTCATGAGAAATCCATATCTCTCAGGTTCGGATCGCACCCTACCAGTTCTGCGAGGAACTTGAGTATTCAGAATAGGTTCCACAACTCCTTGTGAAACTTGTTCAGATCCAACATTTTGTTCCATGTTATTTTCGGGCTCTCAAACCTCTTCGAGATTAATTTTACTCCCACTAATTCCTTTGGAGAGAAACTCTTTCTCTAGAAAGGTACCATCTCGGGCAACAAACAGTTTGTTTTCCGTGCGGTTGTAAAAGTAATAACCCTTAGTTTCCTTAGGGTAACCCACAAAATAACACTTGTCAGATTTTGGTGCAAGTTTGTCAGAGATCATTCTCTTAACATAAGCATCACAACCCCAAATCTTCATGAAAGACAAACTAGGTTTTCTTCCAGTCCACATCTCATATGGAGTCTTTGGAACAGATTTAGTTGGAACTCTATTTAGTGTAAGAGCAGCAGTTTCTAGTGCATGTCCCCAAAAAGTTAAAGGAAGATCAACTTGAATCATCATGGAGCGGACCTTATCTAATAAAGTCCTATTTCTCCGCTCAGACACACCATTCCATTGTGGTGTTCCAGGTGGAGTTAATTGTGAAACAATTCCACAATCTTTAAGATGATTGTCAAATTCTTGGCTTAAATATTCTCCACTTCGATCAGATCGAAGTGCCTTAATAGTTTTGCCAAGTTGATTTTGTACTTCATTTTGAAATATTCTAAATATCTCAAAAGATTCACTTTTATGTTTCATTAAGTAGACATAGCCATATCTACTAAAATCATCAGTAAAAGTTATGAAGTATTGATATCCTCCCCTAGCACTGCTGCTCATTGGTCCACACACATCAGTATGTATGAGTCCCAATAAGTCACTAGACCTTTCACTACTCTTAGTAAAAGGTGTCTTTGTCATTTTTCCAAGTAAACAAGACTCACAAGTTTCATATGATTTAAAATCACGTGAATCCAAATGTCCGTCCCCATGGAGTTTTGAGATACGCTTCTCATTAATATGACCAAGACGGCAGTGCCACAAATAAGTATGACTTACATCATTAGGTTTGGATTTCTTATTTATATTATAAATATTCTCATTATTTCCATTCTCAACATCAAGAACATAAAGGCCATTAAATGAACATGCAGTACAATAAAGCATAGCATTTAAATAAATAGAAAACTTCTTATTTTTTAATAAGAAAACTATAACCTTCATTATCCAAACAAGAAACTGAAATAATATTTCTACTCAAATCCGGAACGTAATAACAATTGTTCAAAACAAGAATTAATCCGCTAGGTAAAATGACATCATATGTTCCTACGGCTAATGCAGCAACTCTTGCTCCATTCCCCACGCGTAGGTCCACTTAGCCATCTTTGAGTAGCCTCCTATTCCTTAGTGCCTGCACATTCAAACAAATGTGAGATCCACATCCGGTATCTAATACCCAGGAACTAGAAGTAGAAAGTAGAATATCTATAACATAGATACCTGAAGTAGACGCAGTTTCACTGCTCTTCTTCTTCTTTAACTCTTCCTTGTAAACCTTGCAATTTCTTTTCCAATGACCAATCTCATTGCAGTGGAAACAGATTGCATCCTTTTGGGAAGTAGGTTTAGCCACATCAGCATTAGCAACAATTGCCTTGCCAATCTTGGGTTTGACAACTTTTGTCTTAACCCCTTTGCCTTTAGAGCCTTTTCTTCCTTTTGTCACTACGAGCACAGGAGCGACTTCTTTACCGATTTTCTTTTCCGCTGTCTTTAGCATCCTATGCAAATCAGACAGGGACTTATCCATCCCAAGCATATTAAAGTTCATGACGAACTGATTATAGCTTTTGGGCAATGAATTAAGAATAAAATCAGTGGCCAACTCAACATCAATGGATGGCCAAGCCTCTCTAGATGCTCAAAATGAGCCTTCATCTTCAAAACATGAGGGCCCACAGACTGCCCTTCGCTCATCTTGCATGAGACCAAGGCAGCTATAGTGTCGAACCTCTCTTGCCTTGCTTGTTCTTGAAACATATCTTTCAACGAAAGAGCAAGGTCAAATGCCTCCAAGTGTTCAAGAGTCTTCTGAAGCTCTGGACACATGGCCGCAAGCATAAGACAACCCACCTCACGAGAATCACTTTTGTGTTTTTTGTAGGCGTTTCTCTCATCCTTGGGTGCATTAGAAGAAGGTTCCTCTTCAGGAACGGGCTCATCAAGAATATAGAGCTTGTCCTCATGCTTTAGAACAATTCTAAGGCTACGGATACAATCCGTGTAGTTAGCTCAATTTTCTTGAAGTTTTTCCTTCTCAAGGATAGATCGCAATGATAAAGAACCAGTACTTTGAGCCATTATCTACAATTATGCAGACATATAATTAAATATAAGTACCAACTTAATTAAAGATATTATAAGTATTTCACAAATACTCCCACTAAATTATATAACCTTCAAATACATCCAATGTATCATATAATTTAAATGGGCTAAGATCCAACTTTAATTTAATTTCAAGTCCGCTTTGGCGATACTGCTCAAAATTAAATTAATTAGGTAGACAACTCCTTGTCAATCATATCATATATGACTCTTAGATCCTTTATGAGATTTAGACATCATATGTCTAACACATTTTAATCTCATCTGTGCCTTAGGCCCAAAACTTTGTCTTTTGATAGCCCAATTAAGTCAAACCATTTTAAACGTATAGGAATCACTCTTTCCTCATCTTATTCATAAATGAATAGAATTAATGCGCCTCGCTTTGGCAGAGCCCGCATAAAACTACCCATGTACTCATAAGTGTTTTAATCATGGATTGGCACTTAACTTAAATTTTAAGAAGGTTCACACACATAAAGTTAATCAATTAACCGAATTAATTTTATGTGATATTAGTTGCGCTAGTTAGGGATAAAAGTCTGAAATCATGAGATTTCTCCAATCTTAAACTCCTTTAAGATTCTGATCTCATTAATGCTCTGGACTTCTGAATTTGAATCTGTTTCAGGAAACATGGTTTAACAACCAGCCATCTGAAACAAATCATAGTCAGTATAACCCAAACCATCCGTACGGATGTTTCTGGAAGCATCCAGATTCATCCGTATGGATAGTTATGCATATCTCAGAAACATTGAACTCTTCAGGATTCTGGAACTGCATCCGCAGAGCATCTTGAAATTGAGAGCACAAAACGTACGGTCGAAACTAAGCCAAAAGGCATCCACATTCCCGTACTAAGATCAAGAAATCAGGCAACTTCTCTATACGGTCGAAACTAAGCCAAAAGGCATCCACATTCCCGTATAAATTGGTCGCATGTCTCGAGACCCTTTCAATGTCTCTTAATCTCACAGATTACAGCAGTTCTAAACTCTTTAGAACTCTGATTTCTGCAACTATTCTGAATTCTCAACAGATAACTGTTTCAGGAAACACGGTTTCGAAAACCAGCCGTCTGAAACCAGTTTCTGTTTCCAGGTTCGAATTCTGCAAACAATTTGCAGAACAATCTGAACATGAGAAGTCAGAATGAAATCTGGGAGTGGACCAAAACCATCCGTACGGATGTGTTTGGAGGCTCCCAAACCAGCCGTACGGATTCTTAGGTAGAATCCCAGTTTTTCCAGATTTTCAGATTTCAGAAATTCGATCAATCTTAATATCGTGTTTATACATAATCAGATTACAGAAACATGAAATTGCAGATTACGAATTTTAACCCATCTAATTCATATATTCAATAACCAATTTATTCCACATACAAATTAGATCAAGATCATCAATAGAATAATCCAATTACAACATGATAATCTAAGCATGTAATCATACATATTAATCAAATCAATATTACAACCACATCAACTAGCATGCGTATTTTATATCTCATATAAAATCCATCACATAAATTCATCTATCTCATGATCATATCAATTAAATAATCACATTAAATAATTATATCATGATAATATTAGAATTATTGATTATCAACGGGGCTCTGATACCACTGTTGGGTTTCGTGCAATCATGTGCAGCGGAAGATAGACATGAATAAAACCCAATAGCCTAGATCCGCTATGAACAATAATTCATAATAACAAGATGAAGGAAACTAACCCTTGTAGATCGTTATGTAAAACTTGGATTAAACGTTAAGACAAACGCCCTCTACCGGTGATCCACACAACGAACAGATTTTAAGAACGCCTTCTTGAACTTGACTGCTAGGTCTTCGGATTGATCAACGATGTTGAAGAACTATTCTTCAAAGCTCCTAATTGTTATTGTGACTTGATAATTGAGATTAATCAATCACAATAACCCAAGAATATAATGTGTGATTTCTTTCTCTAAGAAAGACTTTGGAATTGATTTAATCAACTACTTAGGGAACAATTCCCGTCAGTCTGTATTTATATTCAATGGGTTTCAGAAACCCTTTAGGAATTAGGTTTTCTTGTTCAACAAGAGTTTTCCTAAAAACTGATTCTGCCGGCAAAACCATCCGTACGGATGTTTCTGGAAGCATCCAGATTCAGCCGTACGGATCCTTTAGGCAGGACCCGTTTTACTTCGTTTTTCGCTCCTTTTAATTATCCGTTCTGCGTGTGTGACCCAATAGGATTATACTAAGTTGGCAACGAGTCCGAACTGTTGGTGTTGTATGCTTTAGGCACGTTTTGTAAAACGATTAATGTTATTTATATATTAAAGATATTGAATGTTTGATTATTATATCCTTTGCATGTTTATTATAATAATCCCCGTCCCTGATAATTATGATTAATTGTTAGTATAAGTTTAATGGATAATCATATGATGATTATGGTGTATGGGATACAATTAAACTTATGGGTATTTGTTGGAGACCAAATACTGGACAGACCCATATGAGATTTATGTCATGGTCACAATGTCATAATTAAGTCTCTCATAGTTATATTACTGGAATCTTTAGACCTGAGATTATCACAGTCTTCCACTCGATGAACATTACGTTTGACATATTCAAACGTTACCCCTAATCGGGTAGCTATAAAGAATGTGATTGGCGTAATCGGATTCATGTAGGGAAAGGTAATAAATCAAGAAGGGATTTGTTCCTCGTAAGAGAGAGATGTCAAGCTTTGGCCACTCGAAGAATGGTGTTGATGAAATGCATGGCCGTGCTCAAATAAGATTTGTACTATCAATACATTCTGGATCGAGAAAGCATTGAACATTGTAAGTTGACCATTGACCATGGCTTACGTTCAATAGACATCGTGAAACAAAGAGATTGTAATATGTTCTATAAAGGATTCACGAACTTATACAAGTTATATTAATTGGGTAGTCATGATGGCTTGCTAGAGTCCGCTCATGATTTATGAGCACAAATGTGTTTGGGCTCATTGCCAACTTAATATAATCCTATGGGGTCACACACAAAAGGACGAATTGTTTAAAAGGCTAAAATCGGAATTCTGGTGGTGCTCGACCGAGCACCTCATATGACTCGGTCGAGCATGGGAAATCAGAAGGTCAGATTTTCTGGAGCAAAGGTGATCGGCCGAGCACCTTAAAGGACTCGGCCGAGCAGGCCCTGTTCGGGCCCAAAAACTGATTTCGTGTTGTGACGGGTTTTAACCTATTTCTCCTAAACGGTTTAGGACTAATAAGTATATAAACCTCTAACAACGACCTAATCAGTATGAATTGATTCCATATCAATTAGATAGCCTCCGAGAGAGAGAAAAACAAGTTCTTCTTCTTCCTCAAGAACAAGAACATTGATTTTCCATATAGCCTTCAAAGTAGAAAGAGTTTCTATTGGGTCTAGCAATCCGGTTCAAGAATCGTTCTTGCAATTCGTTCGCGTGTGGATAAACATAGAGGGCGTTGGCATCAACTCCTTCAAAGTTCGTGATCCAAGTTTTGCGGTCGTTCCTACGTTCGTGATTCAAAAAAGCGCGAAGAACAAAGATTGAAGATCTCAGAATTTTAAAGCTCCGTCACGGTTAGTGTTCTAAATTCATCTCCATATTAATTTAATCATCGTGATCGGATCTAGGCTTTTGGGTTTCATTCCGCTGCGCATGTTTGCATAAAACCCGACAGTGGTATCAGAGCCCCGTTCATCATGATTATTTTAATAATAACATGTTAATGATATAATTGGATTATATGTTTTGGCATGCTATGTGAATTTGGATTCAAGATGTTTTATGTGATCTGAGTTTTATGTTTGTATATGAGATATATTGAAATCATAAAATCGCACCGTTTAAATACGTTATGTGGGATCTACGATTGCAATAATAATTTAATTATTATGTTCCTTTAGATTATAAAAAATTAATTGGATTGATTTGTTGATGATCTTTGATTCATGAATAAATCGTTTATTCAAGGTTTTGATGAACATGATGATATGATCATTATGAACACCAAATCCTAAGTGAATCGGGAAAGCAATCTTAGAATTAAAATTCGACAAGAAGAACTGTTCTGTTCGTGGTGCTCGGCCGAGCAGTCTATAAGACTCGGCCGAGCAGAGTCGTCAGAAGCAAAGGGTTTTCTGGAACACAGAGGCGCTCGGCCGAGCACCTCAAAGGACTCGGCCGAGCAGGTTGATTTTGGACAGAATTTGTTTTTCAGATGGCTGGTTTAAGAAACCGTGTTTCCTGAAATTAAATGGCTTGTTTAAAATCACTTTGGATTGAATTTGTTTGTCAGATGGCTGGTTTGAGAAACCGTGTTTCCTGAAAACAAATGTCAAGGTCAAAGTAATGAATTGATGGGACAAAAGAATTTAGAATCGAGTTAATTTATGTAAGGGATTGTGGATGCCTTTTGGCTTAGTTTCGACCTTACATAGTTGTTCCTTCTAGTTTCTAAATTTGGTACGGGATTGTGGATGCCTTCTGGCTTAGTTTCGACCGTACAATCGTGCTCTCAATAATGTGTTAAAGAATTTATCTCCATAAATCAATCACATGAAATCTTAATTTAATTAATGAGATTAGTTAAATTATTAACCGTTGCTTTATGTGTTTATATTATGTGACTATAAACATTGACCATGCTATATGTCATGAACCTTCTTTAAAAAATTTAAGTTCCGTGTCAATCCATGATTAAAACACTTGTGAGTACGTGGGTAGTTTTGTGTGGGTTACGCCCTAGCGTAGGTGCATTGATTCTATCCATTTATGAGCAAGATGAGGAAACAGTGATTCCTATACGTTTAAAATGGTTTAACTTAATTAGGCTATCAAAACAGTTTTGGGCCTAAGGCACAGATGAGATTAAAACATGTTAGATATACGATATCTAAAATCTCATAAAAGATCTAAGAGTCATATACGATATGATTGACAAGGAGTTGTCTACCTAAATAACTTATTTTGAGCAGTCGTGCCCTAGCCGACTCAAAGTTAAGTGAAATATGGATCTTAGCCCATTCAAATTATATTATACATTGGATGTATATGAAGGTTATATAATTTAGTGGGAGTATTTGTAAAATACTATTAATTTAATATCTTTGATTAAGATGGTACTCATATTTAATTATATGTTTGCATAATTGTAGATAATGGCTCAGAATACAAATTTATCACTGCGATCTATCCTTGAGAAGGAGAAACTTCAAGAAGATGGAGCTAACTATACGGATTGGATCCGTAGCCTTAGAATTGTTCTAAAGCATGAGGATAAGCTCTATATTCTTGATGAGCCCGTTCCTGAAGAAGAACCTGCTTCTAATGCACCCAAGGATGAGAGAAACGCCTACAAGAAACATGTGAATGATTCTCGTGAGGTGGGTTGTCTTATGCTTGCGGCCATGTGTTCAGAACTGCAGAAGATTCTTGAACACTTGGAAGCATTTGACCTTGCTGCTACACTGAAAGATATGTTCCAAGAACAAGCAAGGCAAGAGAGGTTCGACACCATAGCTGCCCTAGTCTCATGCAAGATGAGCGAAGGACAGTCTGTGAGCCCTCATGTTTTGAAAATGAAGGCTTACTTTGAGAAACTAGAAAGGCTTGGCCATCCAATTGAGATTGAGTTGGCTACCGATTTTATTCTTAATTCATTGCCCAAAAGCTATAATCAGTTCGTCATGAACTTTAATATGCAAGGGATGGATAAGACTATGTCTGAATTGCATGGGATGCTTAAGCAGGCAGAAAAGAAAATCGGTAAAGAGACCGCTCCTGTACTCATTGTGTCTAAGGAAGGAAAGGGCCAAAAAGGCAAAGGAAAGGGTAAGGCAAAAGTTGTCAAACCCAAGATTAGCAAGGCAATTGTTGCCAAAGCTAATGTGGCTAAACCTGCTTCCCAAAAGGATGCAATTTGTTTCCACTGCAATGAGATTGGACATTGGAAACGAAATTGCAAGGTTTACAAGGAAGAGTTAAAGAAGAAGAAGAGCGGTGGGACTGCATCTACTTCAGGTATCTATGTTATAGATATTCTACTTTCTACTTCTAGCTCCTGGGTATTAGATACTGGATGTGGATCTCACATTTGTTTAAATGTGCAGGGACTAAGGAATAGAAGGCTACTTAAAGATGGCGAAGTGGACCTACGCGTGGGGAATGGAGCAAGAGTTGCTGCATTAGCCGTAGGAACATATGATGTCATTTTACCTAGCGGATTAATTCTTGTTTTGAACAATTGTTATTACGTTCCGGATTTAAGTAGAAATATTATTTCAATTTCTTGTTTGGATAATGAAGGTTTTAAGTTTCTTATTGAAAATAAGAAGTTTTATATTTATTTAAATGATATGCTTTATTGTACTGCATGTTCATTTAATGGCCTTTATGTTCTTGATGTTGAAAGTGGGAATAATGAGAATGTTTATAATATAAATAAGAAATCCAAACCTAATGATGTAAATCATACTTATTTGTGGCATTGCCGTCTTGGTAGGGATGGCCAAAACCGGTTCCGGGCCCGGTTCCGGTTCGGAACCGCCGGTTCCGGTTCGTCAAAAGGGTGACCCTTAACCGGCCCGCACTTACCCCGGTTCCGGTTCCGGTTTGGCACAATACGGTTCCGGTTCGGTCCGGTTCCGGTACGGTTCCGGTCCGGTTCCGGTCCACTCCTTTAAAATTATTGAAAAACAAGAGATTTTCGGTACGGTTCCGGTTCCGGTTCCGGTCCGGTTCGGCATATATGTGACCCTGAACCGGCCCGCATGCCTTGCGGTTCCGGTTCGTCCGGTTCCGGTTTCCTCCCCGGTTTGCTCCGGTTCCGGGCTTTTCCGGTCTGGTTCCGGTCCGGTTTTCCGGTTCCGGTCCGGTTTGGCCATCCCTACGTCTTGGTCATATTAATGAGAATCGTATCTCAAAACTCCATGGGGACGGACTTCTTGATTCACATGATTTTGAATCATATGAAACTTGTGAGTCA
Source organism: Campanula takesimana (assembly GCA_026119855.1). Classification (NCBI taxonomy): domain Eukaryota; kingdom Viridiplantae; phylum Streptophyta; class Magnoliopsida; order Asterales; family Campanulaceae; genus Campanula; species Campanula takesimana. The sequence continues at coordinate 595,331 of JAOWBW010000104.1, read as the reverse complement.
TGTTTACTTGGAAAGATGACTAAGGCACCTTTTACTAAGAGTAGTGAAAGGGCTAATAACTTATTGGCCCTCATACATACTGATGTGTGTGGACCAATGAGTTGCAATGCTAGGGGAGGATATCAATACTTCATAACTTTTACTGATGATTTTAGTAGATATGGCTATGTCTACTTAATGAAACATAAAAGTGAATCTTTTGAGATATTTAGAATATTTCAAAATGAAGTACAAAATCAACTTGGCAAAACTATTAAAGCACTTCGATCAGATCGTGGTGGAGAATATTTAAGCCAAGAATTTGACAATCATCTGAAAGATTGTGGAATTGTTTCACAATTAACTCCACCTGGGACACCACAATGGAATGGTGTGTCCGAACGGAGAAATAGGACTTTATTGGATATGGTCCGCTCCATGATGAGTCAAGTTGATCTTCATTTAACCTTTTGGGGACATGCACTAGAAACTGCTGCACTGACACTAAATAATGTTCCAACAAAATCTGTTCCAAAGACTCCACATGAGATGTGGACTGGAAGAAAACCTAGTTTGTCTTTCATGAAGATTTGGGGTTGTGAAGCATTTGTTAAGAAGCTCATATCTGACAAACTCACACCTAAATCTGATAAATGTATTTTCGTTGGTTACCCTAAGGAAACTAAGGGTTATTACTTTTACAACCGCACGGAAAACAAAGTGTTTGTTGCCCGTCATGGTACCTTTCTAGAGAAAGAGTTTCTCTCCAAAGGAATTAGTGGGAGTAAAATTAATCTCGAAGAAATTCGAGAACCCGAAAATTACATGGAACAAAATGTTGGATCTGAACAAGTTTCACAAAGAGTTGTGGAACCTACTCAGAATACTCAAGTTCCTCGCAGGACTGGTAGGGTGCGATCTGAACCTGAGAGATATGGATTTCTCATGACGGATAGCAATGAAGTAGAAGTCATAGTTGATGACGAACCTACTTCCTACCAAGAAGCGATGTCCGCTCCTGATTCAGATAAATGGCTTGGAGCCATGGAATCTGAAATTAAATCCATGTATGATAATCAAGTTTGGAACTTGATTGATGCGCCCGAAGGTGTAAAAACCATAGGATGCAAATGGGTTTTCAAAAGAAAACTGACATGGATGGAAAGGTGCATACTTATAAAGCTAGACTTGTAGCGAAAGGCTATAGGCAGATTCATGGTATCGACTATGATGAAACCTTTTCGCCCGTAGCAATGATCAAGTCTATAAGAATTTTACTTGCCATAGCCGCATATTTTGACTATGAGATATGGCAAATGGATGTCAAAACAGCGTTCCTTAACGGGAACTTGCTTGAGGATGTTTACATGACACAACCTGAAGGTTTTGTAATTCCAGAAAATTCTAACAAAGTATGCAAATTGCAACGATCTATTTATGGATTGAAGCAAGCCTCTAGGAGTTGGAATCTTCGATTTGATGAATCGGTCAAAGAGTTTGGCTTCATCAAGAACGAAGATGAACCTTGCGTTTACAAGAAGATTAGTGGGAGCGTAGTATTATTTCTGGTACTATATGTAGATGACATATTGATCATAGGAAACGACATTCCCGCACTACAGTCTGTAAAGACTTGGTTAGGAAAGTGTTTCTCTATGAAAGATATGGGAGAAGCCGCTTATATCCTTGGCATTAGGATCTATCGTGATAGATCCAAGAAATTGGTTGGTTTAAGTCAAGATACATATATTGACAAAGTTCTTAAGAGATTCTGCATGGAAAACTCTAAGAGAGGAAATTTGCCAGTGGGACATGGCATAACTCTAAGCAAGAATCAGTGTCCTAAGACAACTGATGAGCGTAAGAGAATGATTGGGATTCCATATGCTTCCGCAATTGGATCAATCATGTATGCCATGATATGTACTAGACCCGATGTCTCGTATGCTTTGAGCATGACGAGTAGATATTAATCAAATCCTGGTGAAAATCATTGGATTGCAGTCAAGACGATTCTTAAGTACTTGCGAAGGACTAAGATTCGTTCTTGGTGTATGGAGGTGTGGAAGGTGATCTTGTTGTAAGTGGTTACACAGATGCAAGCTTCCAAACCGACAAGGATGATTTTAGATCGCAATCTGGATTTGTATTTGTGCTTAATGGAGGTGCTGTTAGCTGGAAGAGTTCTAAGCAAAGTACTGTCGCTGATTCTACAACGGAAGCTGAGTATATTGCTGCATCCGATGCTGCTAAAGAAGCTGTTTGGATCAAGAAGTTCATAACTGAACTAGAGGTAGTTCCTAGCATTGCTGATCCAATAGACCTTTATTGTGATAATAATGGTGCTATTGCTCAAGCAAGGGAACCAAGAAACCATCAGAAGTCCAAACACATACTTAGGCGTTACCATGTCATTCGAGAAATCATTAACAGAGGTGACGTGAATATATGCAGAGTACCAACTGATGATAACATTGCCGACCCATTGACAAAGGGTCTTCCACAAGCAAAGCATGATGGTCATGTTAGGTCTATGGGTATTCGATACATTAATTAGGCCTAGTGCAAGTGGGAGATTGTTGGTGTTGTATGCTCTAGGCACGTTTTGTAAAACGATTAATGTTATTTATATATTAAAGATATTGAATGTTTGATTATTATATCCTTTGCATGTTTATTATAATAATCCCCGTCCCTGATAATTATGATTAATTGTTAGTATAAGTTTAATGGATAATCATATGATGATTATGGTGTATGGGATACAATTAAACTTATGGGTATTTGTTGGAGACCAAATACTGGACAGACCCATATGAGATTTATGTCATGGTCACAATGTCATAATTAAGTCTCTCATAGTTATATTACTGGAATCTTTAGACCTGAGATTATCACAGTCTTCCACTCGATGAACATTACGTTTGACATATTCAAACGTTACCCCTAATCGGGTAGCTATAAAGAATGTGATTGGCGTAATCGGATTCATGTAGGGAAAGGTAATAAATCAAGAAGGGATTTGTTCCTCGTAAGAGAGAGATGTCAAGCTTTGGCCACTCGAAGAATGGTGTTGATGAAATGCATGGCCGTGCTCAAATAAGATTTGTACTATCAATACATTCTGGATCGAGAAAGCATTGAACATTGTAAGTTGACCATTGACCATGGCTTACGTTCAATAGACATCGTGAAACAAAGAGATTGTAATATGTTCTATAAAGGATTCACGAACTTATACAAGTTATATTAATTGGGTAGTCATGATGGCTTGCTAGAGTCCGCTCATGATTTATGAGCACAAATGTGTTTGGGCTCATTGCCAACTTAATATAATCCTATGGGTCACACACAAAAGGACGAATTGTTTAAAAGGCTAAAATCGGAATTCTGGTGGTGCTCGGCCGAGCACCTCATATGACTCGGCCGAGCATGGGAAATCAGAAGGTCAGATTTTCTGGAGCAAAGGTGCTCGGCCGAGCACCTTAAAGGACTCGGCCGAGCAGGCCCTGTTCGGGCCCAAAAACTGATTTCGTGTTGTGACGGGTTTTAACCTATTTCTCCTAAACGGTTTAGGACTAATAAGTATATAAACCTCTAACAACGACCTAATCAGTATGAATTGATTCCATATCAATTAGATAGCCTCCGAGAGAGAGAAAAACAAGTTCTTCTTCTTCCTCAAGAACAAGAACATTGATTTTCCATATAGCCTTCAAAGTAGAAAGAGTTTCTATTGGGTCTAGCAATCCGGTTCAAGAATCGTTCTTGCAATTCGTTCGCGTGTGGATAAACATAGAGGGCGTTGGCATCAACTCCTTCAAAGTTCGTGATCCAAGTTTTGCGGTCGTTCCTACGTTCGTGATTCGAAAAAGCGCGAAGAACAAAGATTGAAGATCTCAGAATTTTAAAGCTCCGTCACGGTTAGTGTTCTAAATTCATCTCCATATTAATTTAATCATCGTGATCGGATCTAGGCTTTTGGGTTTCATTCCGCTGCGCATGTTTGCATAAAACCCGACACGAACCAGTCAAACCTCGTAAGTCATAAGCGGACTCTAGCAAAACATTATGACTACCCAATTAGTATAACTTTGAACTCCAAAGTTTCCTAAAATAGAACATAACACAATCTCTTTGTTACACGATGTCTATTGAACGTAAGCCATGGTCAATGGTCAACTTACATTTGTTCAATGCTTTCTCAATCCCGAATGTATTGATAATACAAATCTTATTTGAGCACGGCCAAGCATCTCATCAATACCATTCATCGAGTGGCCAAAGCTTGACATCTCTCTTGACGAGGAACAAATCACATCTTGGCTTATTACTCTTCCCTACATGATTCCGATTATGCCAATCATATTATTTATAGCTATCCGGTTAAGGATAACGTTTGAATACGTCAAACATAATGTTCATAATGTGGAAGACTGTAATAACCTCAGGTCTAAAGATTCCAGTGATATAACTATATGAGACTTAATTATGACATTGTGACCATGACATAAATCTCATAGGGGTCAGTCCAGTATTTGTTCTCCAACAAATACACATAAGTCTAATTGTATCCCATACACCATAATCATCATATGATTATCTATTAAACTTATACTAATAATTAATCATAATTATCAGGGACGGGGATTATTATAATAAACATGCAAAAGACATAATAATCAAACATTCAATATCTTTATAAATAATAACATTTGTTTAACAAACAACATGCCTAGGGCATAACACCAACAGAGATGTTCATTTTTTTAATTTAAAATATGAGTGAAAATAAGTTTTTTTTTGTTTTTTTGGTCGGGTGGGTGGGGTAGGGTGGGGTTGGGGTGGGTGCTGGGGTAGTTGGGGGTGGTGGAGATGTTCATTTTTTTTAAATATGAGTGAAAATATATATATATATATATATATTTTGGTGGGGTGGGTGGGGTAGTTGGGGGTGGTGGCGACGTTCATTTTTTTTTTTTTTTTTTAATATGAGTGAAAAGAAGTTTTTTTTTTTTGGTGGGGTGGTGGGGTAGGGTGGGGGTGGTGGATAGGAATAGGATGGATGAAGAGGGTGGTGTTAGAGGTGTAGTATTGGTTGGTGCAAAACTTTTGGATAAACCCATTGGTTATCCGGGTAAAAACCCATTTAATCAATTAATATTGTGGGTATATATGGGTGTTTACCCATTATACCCATTACTACTATTGGGTTTAATGGATAACATCCAATAAGTCTTTTTATAATGGGTTAATGGATGGACTAATGGATTGGATAAAAAATTGCCACCCCTATATGGGTTATTCTACTAGAGATAGGTTTATACTGAATATGGAATTTTGAAATGTTAATTGCACAGTGATAAAAATTGCATTAAGATAGTAAACAACAAATAAAAATGAAGAATAAGGGGAGGGGAGGGGAAACTTTTGGTTTGGGTTTTGAAAATGAGAATTAGGAAGCCGCCTAGAAATTTTGAATACTTTCTATGATAAGGACCAAGAACCCATCAGAGTTGGCCATGGTACTATCAATAATAGTGGTATCCAGAATAAAGTGGGGGGGGGGGTTGGTTTAGGTTTTGAAGATGAGAATTAGGGAGGGGGTTTGGTGAGCCATGGGTGAGTATAGGATAATGTGAAGAGGGAGGTGGGTTAGTTGGGATTAGATTTTTGAGATTGATGAAGGTAAGAAGATGAGCTAGTACATTTTTCCCACATTGAGAAGGAAAGAAAGGGGTAGGGAAGAGATGTATACAAATAATTAGGCCATGGTTCATTTTAACAGTTTAGACCGCGGTTTGGTCTCGCGGTTTAGACTGTGGTTCGGTTTAACGGTTCAAACCTCGGTTCGGTTTAAAATGGTTTGGTTTGGTTTGAGGGGTCAGACCGCAGACCAAACTGAACCAAGTGGTTTGTCAAATTTACAAACCGAACTGAACCATTGATGTTCAAAAACAGAACCAAATCGCATGGTTTAATTCGGTCCGGTTCCGAATTACTCACATTGGTGGGTTTTTTGGATGGACATTTTGCTTTGTTGTGCCCAAAGACCTTGCAAACACTGCACTTGATAGTCTTCTGATAGTCAGTCTTCATTAGTTTTTGTGTGCCATTCTCTAATTCAATTGGATCCTCCTCCCTTTCATCTAAACCTTGTATATGTCCTTGGTTCTGTGCTCCTTCTTCTCCCCATTGACCTTGTTGTAAACCTTGATTAGTCCTCATCCTTAGCTTTTTTGGTCTTCCAGGTTGAAGTCTCTTGGTGGGAGGGGGTAAACATGAGGTAAACCAGTCCTAGGCCACATATCAGGTCCATCCATGGGGTTAATCATAAAAAAGTAAACTTTTTTGTAGGTTTCAACTCTATAGCAATCTGCCACATACTTCTCAGCATCTTTTTCTTTCAAAAACATACAAGAGATGGCATGATTACAAGGTATGCCACATAACTCCCACTTTCTGCAAGTGCATGTCATCTCTCTCAAATTAACTGAGTACTGAGTTCCCCTCATTGTTGTTACCTGAAACTTACACCTCCTGCAGATGCTGGAATGCATTCACTCACCCACTTTTTTCTCTTTTCAAGTTCCTTCACAATCTTTGGACACAATCTCAGTCCACCCCATTTCTTGGCAGCAACTTGTCTATTTTCTTCTAGCCTTGTCATTAACATATTCCTGATTGTCTCAAGGCAAGCAAGTATTGGTTTGTCTCTAGCCTGCAGTATGAAGCTGTTGAATGATTCAGCCAAATTGTTCAGCAGGATGTCACACTTAGTATTAGTTCTAAAGTGAGATCTAGACCATTGCTCTGGGGGTTTGTCCTTGAACCAGTTAAAACACTCAGGGTTGTATGCAGCAATTTCATCCATACATGTCTTGAATCTGGATTTAGTTGTAGCACTAGCAGCATTCCACTAGGGCTGTGCAAAAAATAATTGGAACCGGACCGGACCAATAAAAACCGGACCAGACCAATAGTGTTGGTCTGGTTCTGGTTCCAAATTCTTATAGAACCGGTTAATTGGTTCGGTCTTGGTTTTAAGAAAAATATATATGGTTTTGGACCGGACCGGACCAATCATTCTCATATATGTATATATATATATACACACACACATATATATATATATAGTATATATATTAATTATAGTATACTTGTTTCTCTTTTATATTTCTATACACGGTTGTTTTTTCAAAATCATCTCAATTTATAGTTTAAGCAAAAAAAAAAGTGGTGTTGGTTTTTCTCATATATTTCCTAATTAATTTCATGAAGGCACATTATTGCATATGCTTATTCAAACAAAGAAATGTTATGTTTTTTAATTGAAAGTATTGATGTCAGTTTATTAACTACTGTAATTCTCATTAAGTTTTTTAATTTTTGTTGTGCTATGTTAGAAGTGAAAGAGTCATGTGCTGAGTACTTGTAATTTTTCATGTGGTTTGACTTTAAATTTTTGAGAGTTGAGACCATTATGTTAAATAATTTTTAGTTTTTTTATTTATTTGGATGTATTGTTTCGAGTGGAAAAAATTGTATATAGGTAAAACCGTAGAACCGGACCGGAACCAAACCAATAGAACCGGACCAATGACATCGGTTCTGAAAAGTATTGGTCTGGTCCTGGTTCTAAATTTTTAGAGAACCGCACTATTGGTTCGGTCCCGGTTTCGTGAAATTTTGACAAAAACCGGACCGGACCGGACCGTGAAGACCCCTACATTCCACAATTGATCTCTGTATATTAATCCTCTGAAACCAGCAGTCCTCATGTTTGCTAGCATGTGCATGACACAAAACCTATGCTCAGCTTGTGGCATCAATGTACTAACTGCATCAATCAAGCCCTTTTGCTTGTCCGACATGATTAGATATTCTGAGTCATCCCTTACTTCCAAATCATCAATTAACAACTTGATAAACCAGTGCCATGTTTCCCTAGTCTCAGCCTCCACAATAGCATAACAAATTGGATACCAATTGTTGTTTGGATCAATAGTACAAGCTGCCAATAACTGACCCCCATGCTCTCCCTTTAGGAAACATCCATCCAAGCACACTACTTTCCTGCAATAGTTGAATCCCTCTTTTAATCCACCCAAACAAGCATAAAACCTTTGAAAGATAGGTTTCCCATCCATCACACTCCCATCCTCAGTTGTCATAAAAACTGAACTACCTTCATTTCTAGCCTTCAACTCATGTGCATAATCCCACAATTTCTCATACTATTCTGAAACACTCCCTTCAATCAACTCAAATGCCTTCCTCTTTGCTCTGTAAGCTTGATGAATTGATATGTTTGATGTGTACTTCTGAAAGACTGTGGTTTGAAATGACTTTGTAGGCTGAGTTGGATTGGATCTCCAATCATTCACATGTTGTCTTGACAACCAATTAGAATTGACATGGGGATTCTTATAATGTATTCCACAAGTGTGATTGTTGTTTAGTGTCTTAATAGCCTTTTTCTCAACAATAGCATGCTTTTTAATAGCATTCTTAAGGAAGAATATTGCCTTTTTCTCAACAATAGCATGCTTTTTAATAGCCTCCACTAGAACCCTATGATCTGCAAATTCCATTACCAACTCAAAATTAGGATTCTGCATATCAACCTTGGGATTGAAAATCTTTCTGATAGGCCTACTAATCTATTGCTCATCATCACTTTTATAACCTTTCAGTCCATCATCAGAACATAGTTGGGAGCCAAATTAGCTCCCCTAACACCTGTACCATAGTCCCATTCAACCAGGTTACTCTTTGCTTTTGCCTTGGCATTATTTTTACTTCTACTAGCTTCCCCACCATCATCTTGTAGACCCATATCATCCTCTGCACTCTCATACTCACTATCATATAACTCATGCTCAACTGTTTTGAATATTCTCAGCTTCTCCACTTCCCACTATCCCCTTTCCCTTATCAACTGTAGGATTCACATTCTCACTTCCCGTTACCCCATTTCCCTTTTAAACTATAGGTTTTACTTCCACAAACAACTCAGCATACCTATCAGTGCTAGGCATAAACATTGGTATATCAGCAACATCCCTATCATCTTTAATCAACCTAACAGTCACAGGTTTAACACCATGTAATTTTTGGTATATACTATAGTCATTAGACATCACCCCAGCTTCTTCAACAACTAACTTAAGCTCTACATATGATATCTCATCATCCTCAAAATAATCAAACCATGTAACAGTACCAGCTTTGTACACACCCATAGACTCATCAAGAAAGTGACCCCCATGAAAAAGCTTAATGGAAAACTGTGGGGGAATCTGTAATCACATGAAACAACAAAGACATTGGCAAAAGAAAGATGATATCAGACATGTGTACTCATACTCATTATTGCTTGAAAGATAAAAAATTGGTCAAAAGGAAAAGACCACCACAACTAAGTAAATAACAGGGACCACCATATCATAGAAAATGCAGACTTTGAATATATATTTTAAGCAAAAAGGGGACCACCATGAACCAGCATTATAATATGTCCAATATTATACACATTTTTCAAACAATTTTCATGGGAAACCACGTATAATGGAGACAACAACTAAACAAAATGGAGCAACTAAATCAGTTTTGAAACAACACAAAGTATATGAATAGATTATTCAACTAATGAAGACAACAACAAAACACAATTTCGACACAAAGCATAGAAATACAATATTCAACACAAACTTTTACTTAGAAATTTGGAACGACACATACCATAATCAGGCCGCCCAGGATAAATGCAGCCTTTCTTTGTCCTCTTACGCCAAGTCATATTCAAACCCTTGGACGATCGCTCGTTTAATCGGCTTTGCACGAAAAAACCTAGCTTTCTCTCCCTTCGTTTTTTTTTATTTGAGATTATCAGTGATGTTATGAGTTAGGTGGTTGAAGCATAGTGTATTCCTTTGGTGTACATAAGGGCCCCATGTCTTTTCAACCTCGGAGAGATGAAAATACCCCCATTAGAATGGCACGAGAACGGCACGCGGGCACTTAACTGGGTTTTTTGACGATTTCCGTCAAAAAGCCCCAAATTGATTAAAAAAAGACGTATTGAGCCCTGGTTTGCATAAATAATTTGTTTGAGCCCTCTTAGGGGAACACTATGCTGACTTCAGGCCCTAAAATGCAATTAACCCTTTAATTTATGTAGGGAAGATGGTTGCATGTGACAATAGGAATGGAATTTGAAAGGGGTGCAAGTATACTACCTGAATTTTTTTGCTGTTGTTTTGTCGAGTCTATCAGAAGGTTAGTCTTCTCCAAATAGAAATATCTAATTTGTACGTTTTAGCTACCACTCCCTCCATCCCGGACTAAGGTTTTTATTTTGACTTTACACGGAGATTATAAAAAATAAATGTTGTATGAAAAAGTAAGTAAGAGAAAGTAGGAGAGATAAAGTGGGTAGGGAGTTTTTGTTGTGAGAATGACAAGTGGATCCCATGGTCAATTTTAGGTAATAAAGCAACTACTAACCTTAGTTTTGTTTGAACAATGATTGAGATTATTTTTTTTTGTACTATTTCTTACTGTTTGATTTTTTTTATTTATTTGTACATCCACCTGTTTTTGAGCTCACCATTTAAAGACGAAATATATGGGCGCTACAGCCAACACTATAGCATCTACCAACCGGAAAGTGTTATGGCGCCCGTCCTGCTGTTCAGGGTGTTCTTTCTTTCGTTTTTTTTTGTTTGCTATATATATGGTGTAGTTATGATTCAAAATTTACATGCTCGGTATTTTTTTATTACATCTTTCATTTGTTTTATCAATTACGTATTCATCATAGATTGGACACGTATGGACTTCCTGCACAATTGAGACAGTCGTTTCCAATAAGCCATGGTATTTTGTTGCTTGTGGCTATTGTGGTAACAAATTGATCAGCACCACCAACGGTTTTTTTTTAGCCAATGCGATTCCTTCACAACCACGAAGCTCATGTGAGTACCATTTAAACAACGACATCCATTCACAAATATCTGTCGCTTTATAACTTTTTCCACATAGTACGAAATGTAATTAATGCATGTTAGGAACACCTATTCGCCCCTAAATAGTTCAACTTCCAAGGTGATTAACTGCTTGCATAAGAGATATTTTTCACCATCTTTAATAATAGTTTAATTGAAATGAAGGGAATACCTTCTATTGATTAAACATTTGCCATTAGAAAGTAATGGAAAACCAATCAGCATTTGCACTAGATTATTTTCACTTAACTTAATTCGCAGGTACAATGTCATAATCAAAGTTAAAGATGGTTCCTCAACTGCCTACTTTTCGTTGTCGGAAAGAGAGTGTTTAACTTTCTTTGGGAAGAGTGTGGAGGAGATTTTACAGGATTCAAATGCTTCGGTTAGTTCTTATTCTCTTAATTTTTTTGATCCTCTTTATGTCTCCTTTATTCTTACTAAATCTACGTTATCCCTAAGGGGTTACCATGTCAGTTTGATGCCATTGTGGGCTTCCACGCATTCTTCAAATTGAGGCTATGTCATGGAGTTGACTTTGGAATTTACAATGTTCTCAAGATTGTTCGACTTCGCTTACCAAACGAAAAAAAAAAACCCTTCAAGGGATTTCGATTACCTTCCTTCAGTGACACCCTTGCATTTACAATGCAGGTACGCCAATGAATACGCAAAAAAATTTGTAATTCACTAGCGGGTAACCCGTGCTCTGCACGGAAACCAATACTATGTCTTTTAACTATAGTTAACTAATATAGTAATCATCATTTTAACTAATACTATTAATAATAAAAATTAACCTATATGATTACTATTATTATAATAACTATTATAATTAATTAATACCATTGATAGTAATAGTTAATATATATATTAATAGCAATGATTAGTCTATATAATAATAATCATTAATATAATTATTATAATAAAATAATATTATTAATAGTAATAGTTAATTGATATAGTAACTATTATGATTAATTAATATTAAAAATTAATAATCTAACTTATATAATAACTATTATAATCACTAATACTAATAATAGTAATAGTTAATGTATGTAGCCTATTATAGTTAACCAGTATTATTAATAGTAAAAATAACTTATAAAGTAACTATTATGGTTAACTAATACTATTAATAGTAATAATTAGCTATATAGTAACTATTATAGTTAACTAATACTATTAATAGTAATAGTTAACTAATATAGTAGTAACTAATACTATTAATAGTAATATTTAACTAATATAGTTAACTATAATAGTAACTATTATAGTTAACTAATACTATTAATAGTAATATTTAACTTGTATTGTAACTAATATTGTTAACTAATACTATTAATAGTAATAGTTAACTATAATAGTAACTATTACTAATAAGAGTAATAGTTAACTATAATGGTTAACTATTATAGTTAACTATTACTAATAATAGTAATAGTTACTATAATAGTTAACTATTATAGTTACCATTTTTAGTAACTATTATTATTAGCTAATAGTATTAGCTAATGAAAAGAAAATGAAAAGTCACTTATTTATTAGTATGTTGTTGATGTGGCTTCTCCAAATACAAGCTTTCTCCATTGTTTGTTCACATGTCAATAACATAGCTCTTTTGGCCAACTTTAATATATATATATATATATATAGATTTGAAAATGTAACTTCGTATCATAACTGCCGTGACACATAAATTTGTTACTCTAACTTCCTTTTTTATTGTTTTCTCCGAACAAGGTCAAGATCCGAAGAACAAAGTTAATAAACCTCAAAATTTAAAATCCTCATATATTTTATTACCCCAAAATTTAATTACTCATGTTGATTCAATGCTATTTTTATCATTACATTGACTAAATAATGCTACACTCTTTCAAAGTACGTATATGAATATATTTACACAAATTTAAAATCCTCCTCGTCATAAAGGTTTAATTTACCAAAAATCAATTAATAAAACTTTTGCATGATAATTTTAAAAAGTTTCTACATTTGTCGAATATAATTACTACATACTTCCAAAAAAAATAAAACCTCAGCACGTTTCCCCCATTACTCTCATCAAATCAGATGTAGAAGGAACTACATTTTTGGTTATAAAATTGAATTTAACCAAAAATTGAATTTACTATACTGACCCATTTTGTACTACCTTTGTACCAAAATACACGTACTTTAAGGGGTTCAAATTTGTCTCAATTTTTTTTTCAATTGACTTTTATTTACGCATCTTTTATACTATGTGTCAAATATATCCTTAGTATTGATGATATTTGTCATCGTAAAAGCATTTAATTATAATTGTATTTTCAATATAGTAACGGTAATTTATTGTACTCCCTCCGTCTCAAAATAGATGTCGTTTTGGATGTTAAATTTTGTATCAAAATATATGTCGTTCCCCTATTTTCAAAGCTTTTTATTTCCCTATATCAATTATACCCTTAATAATGATAATGAACTATCTCTTACCTAACCATTTACTTATCTAGGTAGTTGAATTATTTTAGAGGTCTTTGGAACTTTTTCACATGCCTTAATGTCATTTCTTAATATGTGTGAAACATTTCAAACCGACATCTATTTTGAGATGGAGGGAGTATTAGATATGCATCCATTAATATTCTAAAATAAATGTGAAAAGGTTATACTTAAAAGTATTTTGTGACGGAAGGAGTAATTTTTTTTCTACCTAATTCATAATTCATAAGTAACTCCTTACCATTAGCTTCACAAACGTAACTTTCTCTTCCCTCTTATCAAATTCTGATTCCATCTCAATTGAAAACATGATGAAGTGTATAAACTCAAATATGTATAGCGAGACTATCAATATAACGAAAATATCTTTACTTTTTGTTGTCAACTACTTTTTTCGTTCCAAAGTTATTTTTTTTGTTCGCATATTCAATATTTTAAATGATATAAACACTTGGTTCAATTACCATGGTTTGTATAACCCAAAAATATTTAATTGTCTTGGTATTTGAAATATTATGTGGGTAAAATAATACAATGACCGCCGTGCATCGCACGGGTTTGAATAACTAGTTATTTTTAACAGAAAGTGTTTAACGGAATTATTCATAAGGCCCGTGCTAGTGGCCCAATTCTTACACTTGGGATAATGTAATTTATGCATTTTTATTGCACGAAGGCAACCATATTCAATACAGTATACTTTATTCAAATTACTCATGGGGCCATCAATTAATGAGCCCATTTAGTGGCCCATGGACGACCCATTGTGATGGTGATCGTGTAAACCAATTGATCATGATGATTAATCACAAATCATTTTAAAACATAATAACCTTAGGCCTTTTTGGCACATGGGAAATGGGTACTTGATTCTTACGTAACAGTTAACTAGGGAGAATGGGGATTTGTACCCCTGTACTTAGGGTTTACATGCAGATATGCCCGTAGACTATTTTATTGGTAATTATGCCCCTATACTCAACTTTTGGACCCGCAAATACGACATCCGTTACATTTTCGTTCAAAATTCAACGAAATTGTTAACTGGGCATCCTAATTGGCAAAATTACTTATACACGTTGACCATTTAACCAAACGAAGTCGTTTGGTTGAATAAAGGAACGACCTCACCTTGTGTTAAGTGGCCTCATTTCACCTAAGTGTTGGTATCTATTCTTCCATTCATATTTCTGCTTCGACCAAGCTAATATTTAAAAAATTAGGTCCCGTTTCTCTTTAAAAGCACCAATAAAAGATATAACGCACTTAATTTATGGATGTATAAATTTCAGTTAATCCATCATGGTTATTGTAACGCCCCGAAATCTTAGATTTGATATGAACCATAGAATTCGACACGTCACTACTATTTAAAGACGGGAAAATTTAAAACTAATATACAACTACACTCCTTTAACGGATTAGGAGTTACACTACTAAGGATGTTCAACACTTGACCACCTCGAACCACTTTACATAACCAAAACTAACTTCTACACTTCTATTACTCGGCCTACAAGCCGGTAAACAAAAGGAGACAACTTAATTACATATATACAACTGTACCCCAAAAATTTAGAGTTTAACATACTCAGTCTAACCAACGTCCTCACAAAATAAAAGGATAATAACCTACCCAAAAGGAATCTCCCTTCTCACAAGCTGATTACTACGATCCTCACCTCGAGCTATCGTTAGCCTTCTGAGAATCTAAGGAAAAAAAAAAAGAACCAATAAACGGGGTGAGATAAAATCTCAGTAAGTTACTACTATCATAGCATGATATGCATACATATAAAAATGAAGCATGGAAGCAGTCATTAACAACATGTATATCAAGTAGCACGTCACATGAGTAGCTACTCCTACTCATAACACAACACATAAATATACGCATATTACAAAGGATATTTCTTTCTCCTTATTACTCCCTACACATTCATAATGCTGATGTCGATCTTCATGTTGAAGGCCGCTTCACTTTATCACAGGAGACCCGTTACCCAGTATCTCAACCCAAGAACCAGAACAAAAGAGCTATTCAATCATTGTGCTTTTTGCTCCAATCATTGATAAAGCTAGACCCCTACTGTGATCAATAGTAGGAGCAGTCGGTCACAGATGCATAGATTCACGGTTATTACGTAGCCCCAGCTCCCATAATAAACGCGAACCTATACACCCCCGAAACACATAAACCAGCTGGACTCACCACTAAGTACACAAGTAATATTTACTTGACATTAATAAACTAGTACTAGGCCCAAAGTAAGGGGACTAGACCATCTACCATGTTCATCACTTAAGCATAATTGCATCAAATGATTAAGTCCACTTATCCATATAAGTTCCCATAACACATACAAAGTATTCTCTATCAATTCCCAACACTTAGAAAGGGAAAGAACTCAATTAAGGATAGAACAGGGGAGGTGCGCACGCCTCCCTTCCAAGGGTGCGCGCGCCTCCTTCAATCAGCAATGAGACCTTACCAAAACCAGCTAAGGGTGCGCACGCCCTCCCACCATGGGTGCGTGCGCTTCCAAACTACTGAAGCTATGGGTTTCTACACTTTAGAGGGTGCGCGCGCCTCATTCTATAGGGTGCGCACGCCTCCCACAAAACCCAAAAAAATCAGACTTCAGATAGAGGGTGCGTGCGCCTCCTTTTAGAGGGTGCGCGCGCGCCTCCTGGTCGAAATTCAGAATACCAACATTCAGTTCCTGGGTTTTTCTTGCCCAAAACTCATTTTTTTTCCAACCATACTACCCCAGAAATCCTACTATTACTTTACACTTGAGCTACTTAGTTTGGGTGTCTAACACACCAATACCCACTATACAACCCTCCTTATACCAACAGCAACTCAGAACATGAAATTCAATGACCCAAAACTAAAATTTACTTATTTCAAATAGCTTCATGAAACTAAGGAAAATTCATGAATTCACCATATATAACCTCATATGACTCAAGAATGACTAATTTCAACCTTAAATAGGGAATTTAGTAACTTACCTACTCCGGAGAAATATCAAGAAAATGGAAATTGAACCGGTAGAAATACTCTATTCAATGTCCTGATCATTTTTATATAATTAGTTTTTAAAACGGAGAAGTAATTGATAAGAATTAAAATTGAAAAGGGAATAAACCCTTACCTTCTTCCATGGCTACACTGAGAAAGAAAATTTGGGAAAGTTTCAAATTGATGACCTTCTCCAACACAGGAAAGAAGGTGAAGATAAGATGTTAAGATTTTTCCCCATTTTACACTAGGTCACTCTACTTTCTCTTAGAACAAATAAACCCTTCTAGTTATATTTTCGTAAAGGACCCCAAGATTCTAACTTAATCAATTAACTCCCTTACCCTTGTTACTTACTACTAAGTGACTAACTCAAATAATAAAAAAAAATGCAACACATAAATCACATAATAGATTTTAATCATATAAAATGCAAAATATGAAAATAAAATTGGTGAGGCGTTACATCCTCTCCACCTTAAAAGAAAATTCGTCCGCGAATTTTATTTATCTAAGTGATCACATTACTTACCAAAGTTATCAAAGAGACTCGGTACTTTTCTCGCTTTCTCGCTCGGTTTCCCAAGTAGCTTCTTCGATCTCGTGGTTTCTCCATAACACTTTCACAAGGGAAATCCGCTTGGTACGCAAGACTTGTTCCTTCCAATCAAGTATCTCTACTGGTAATTCCTCGTAGACAAATCGGGTTGGAATTCCATAGGTTCATACTCGAGAACATGAGATTCGTCTGCAATATACTTACGAAGAGTAGAGACATGAAACACATTATGTACCCCGGATAATGATGGCGGTAAAGCAAGTCTATAAGCCAATTTCCCAATCCTCTCAAGTATTTCAAATGGTCCTATATACCGAGGAGTCAACTTCCCTTTCTTCCCAAATCGTTTCACACCTTTCTGAGGCGACACTTTCAAGAACACGAAATCCCCGACTGGAATTCAAGATCTCTTCTTCTATTATCAGCATAACTCTTTTGACGACTTTGAGCTGTCCTTAATCTATCCCGAATCAATTTCACACTCTCCACTGACTGTTGAACCATTTGCTTCCCCGACTTCATCCCAAAATATAGGTGATCTACATTTCCGACCATATAATGCTTCGTAGGGGGCCATCTCAATACTTTATTGGTAGCTGTTATTATAAGCAAATTCAACTAACGGTAAATGAACATCCCAACTACCTTTGAAGTCAACTGCACATGCTCGTAACATATCTTCAAGAATTCGTACTAGCCTTTCCGACTGCCCATCTGACTGTGGGTGAAATGCCGTGCTGAAATTCAATTTAGTCCCCATTGCCCCTTGAAGAGCTTGCCAGAATCGGGATGTAAACCGAGGATCTCTATCGAATACTATACTCACCAGAACCCCATGAAGCCGTACTATCTCCTGAACATATAGAGAAGCCAACTGAGTCAAGGAATACCCCATAGAAACAGGCAAAAAGTGAGCCGACTTGGTTAACCGATCTACTATAACCCAAACTGCTTCATAACCCTTTCGAGTACGCGGTAAACCGGTTACAAAATCCATGGTGATATGCTCCCATTTCCATTCAGGAATTTCTAACGGTTGTAACAAACCTGCAGGACGTTGATGTTCCACCTTCACCTGTTGACATGTTAGGCATTTAGACACATAATCTGCAATCTCGCTTTTCATACAGTTCCACCAAAAATGCCTCTTCGTATCTTGATACATTTTTGTACTTCCCGGATGTATGGTATATTTTGTCTTATGAGCCTCCTCTAATACTTGCAACTTAATCTTACTATCAACTGGAATACAAACCCTACCACGAAAAGTAAGAATCCCATCCTTGTTAAAGGCAAAGTCGGGTTTACTTTACTTCTTCATTCCACTAACAATCTTTTGCAATTCGGGATCAATCTTCTGAGCTTCTTTAATCTGTTGAAGTAGTATAGATGTAGCCTTTATATTCGCGAAACTCATGCATGACTCGACTCATAAGGATTCCAGTCTCGCAAATCTTCTAGCAATTTCCACTCTCGTGCCATTAAATGTGCAATATAGGTGTTCCTACTCAAAGCATCTGCCACCACATTAGCCTTTCCCGGGTGATACAAAATTGTACAATCATGATCCTTCAATTTTTCCATCCACCTACGTGTCTCATGTTAAGTTCCTTCTGAGAAAATAAATACTTCAAGCTCTTATGATCTGTAAACACTTCAAATCTAGCCCCATATAAATATGTCTCCACTTGTGTAACGCAAATATAATCGCAGCCAGCTCTAAGTCATGCGTAGGATAATTCACTTCATAAGGAGTCAATTTTCTCGAGGCATAAGCAATTACCTTACCATTTTGCATTAACACACAACCCAACCCTTCTTTGGAAGCATCCGTGTAAACCACAAAATTATCTGACCCCTTAGGCAAAGCCAATACTGGAGCCACCGTCAATATTCTTTTCAACTCCTGAAAGCTCGCTTCACATTTGTTATCCCATTCGAAGGCTATAGATTTTCGAGTCAAGCTTGTCATTGGTGTAGCAATTTTTGAAAATCCTTCAATAAACCTCCGGTAATAGCTTGCCAATCCCAGAAAACTACGTACCTCCGTGACTGTAGTTGGTCTCTTCCATTTAACTATGGCTTCTATTTTTGAAGGATCAACGGAAATACCGGCCTCTGACACCACGTGTCCCAAGAAAGAAACTTCTTCTAACCAGAAGGCACACTTACTAAATTTGGCAAACAATTGCTTGTCCCGAAGAACACCCAATACCATCCTCAAATGTTGCTCGTGCTCCGCCTTGGATTTAGAATAAACCAAGATGTCATCTATAAAAACCGCCACAAAACAATCTAGATAGGGTTTGAAAACCCGGTTCATCAAATCCATAAACACCGCAGGAGCATTTGTCAACCCAAATGGCATAACCACGAACTCATAATGTCCGTACCTGGTACGTAAGGCTGTCTTTGGTATATCTTCTTCTCGGACTTTCAATTGATGATATCCACTTCTTAAATCAAGCTTTGAATAAACCACGGACCCCTGAAGTTGATCAAACAGGTCGTCAATGTGTGGTAGCGGATACTTGTTTTAAATTGTTACCTGATTAAGCTCTCGTTAGTCAATACATAATCGTAGGGTACCATCCTTCTTTTTCACAAATAATACTGGTGCACCCCAAGGAGACACACTAGGCCGGATAAACCCTTTCTCCAGTAACTCCTCGAGTTGCTTCTTCAATTCTCTTAACTCAGCGGGAGCCATTCTATATGGAGCTTTAGATATTGGTGCGGTACCTGGTAACAACTCAATACAAAACTCAAGTTCCCGGTCAGGTGGCATACTATATTCAGTAGAAAACACATCCGAAAACTCAGACACCACGGAAATATCCTCCAACTTTGCTATAGACATACTCTTGTCAACAACACAAGCAAGATACCCAGTACAACCCCCAGACAACAACTTCCTAGCTCTTAAAGCAGATATAACATGAAGACTACACATAGGTCTATCACCTTCAAAAATAAATTCAGGCAAACCCGGCACAGAAAAAGTGACCACCTTTTGATGACAGTCAACAGAGGCATAATGCATATAAAGCCAGTCCATACCAAGTATCACATCAAAATCTCTTATGGGTAACACTACTAAATCAGCTTGAAGGGTATGATTACCTATAAGCACATCACAATTGTTATATACTTCTGTAGCTAGCATGCAATCTCCCATCGGAGAAGATACTTCTAACACATAAGGCATAGAATCAGGAACAACAGGTAAATGGAACACAAAATGCGATGCCACATAAGAATGAGATGATCCTGGATCTATAAGAACTCGCGCTCGCGTACTAAAAAGAAAAATGGTACCTCCTATCACTGCTGTAGACTCAGCCACCCTGTGCTGATCAATAGCAAACACTCGACCCTGAACCTTAGGCCGACCCCCACTATCATGCTTACTACCCGAGGCCTGCTGTCCGGTACCTCCTCCTGAAGTTCCCCTACTCTTAGTGCAATCCCTTTTGAAATGTCCACTTTCACCACAATTTAAGCATTTTCCTTACTTCAACCAACAACGGTCTTCAGTATGGCCCTCCTTGGAACAATACTTGCAAGTCCACTTCGAACCCGAAACATTCGGTTTTGAACCGACTGATACACTTCCCATACTTTCAGGTTGACGCTGAGGTCGTCCCCCTGATCGATTGTATCCACCTCTTCTATTCCCTGAGCTCTGAGCTTTATCTGGAATGCGTACTGATGATTGACCTCCCGTGACAACTCCCGGTTTAACCTTATGTTCATCAATGTCATTCTCAATTGCATAAGCCTTCTCAACTGCCTGACGGTAACTAGTGAGTTGCAAGGAAAGAAGTTGCTTCCTATATTCCGTCTTTAATCGCTTCACGAACCGTTGGGCCTTCTTTACTTCAGTTGGGACCAAATTGTTACAATACCTTGCTAGCTTGGTGAACTCAGAAGAGTATTGTCCCACCGTCATACTTCCTTGTACTAAATTCAGAAATTCCATCTCTCTTCGGTCTTGGACAACTGAGGGAATGAACTGTGAGTTGAACTCCTTGAGGAAATCCTCCCAAGTGTGTTGTACATCTTTCTCCTGATCCCAGCTCTGGCATAACACCTTCCACCAGTGCTCCGCCGCTTTTTCAAGTTTAAAAGTTGCAAAGGTTACCTTTTCTTTGTCTTCACATTTCAAAGCGGTGAATATCTTCTCAATACTTTCAATCCATTCTTCAGATTTTACTACATCAGGTTCTCCATCAAAGCTACGAGGTTGCATTTTCAGAAACTTGGTAAGGCGGTTTGTATAACCCCTGTCCTCAGCTCCCGATTGTGCGTGCCCAGGATTATTCTGTCCCTACTGATTGGAGACCATTTGAGCTAGTAACTGAAACATTTGCTTGTAATCCACATTATGATCATTACCCATTTCCACAGACGGAGTTTCAGATCCCTCATTTCCCTGAGTACTACTACCAATATCCTCCGATTGACTCATCTCCACCCTACACACAGACACTCGACGTTAATAAACAACCCAAAAAACCAACCCACCTAGGCCATAGACCCTATCCAGGCTTAGAGCTAACCATAGCTCTGATACCAACTGTAACGCCCCGAAATCTTAGATTTTATATGAACCATAGAATTCGACACGTCACTACTATTTAAAGACGGGTAAAATTTAAAACTAATATACAACTACACTCCTTTAACGGATTAGGAGTTACACTACTAAGGATGGTTCAACACTTGACCACCTCGAACCACTTTACATAACCAAAAACTAACTTCTACACTTCTATTACTCGGCCTACAAGCCGGTAAACAAAAGGAGACAACTTAATTACATATATACAACTGTACCCCAAAAATTCAGAGTTTAACATACTCAGTCTAACCAACGTCCTCACAAAATAAAAGGATAATAACCTACCCAAAAGGAATCTCCTTCTCACAAGCTGATTACTACGATCCTCACCTCGAGCTATCGTTAGCCTTCTGAGAATCTAAGGAAAAAAAAAAGAACCAATAAACGGGGTGAGATAAAATCTCAGTAAGTTACTACTATCATAGCATGATATGCATACATATAAAAATGAAGCATGGAAGCAGTCATTAACAACATGTATATCAAGTAGCACATCACATGAGTAGCTACTCCTACTCATAACACAACACATAAATATACGCACATTACAAAGGATATTTCTTTCTCCTTATTACTCCCTACACATTCATAATGCTGATGTCGATCTTCATGTTGAAGGCCGCTTCACTTTATCACAGGAGACCCGTTACCCAGTATCTCAACCCAAGAACCAAGAACAAAAGAGCTATTCAATCATTGTGCTTTTTGCTCCAATCATTGATAAAGCTAGACCCCTACTGTGATCAATAGTAGGAGCAGTCGGTCACAGATGCATAGATTCACGGTTATTACGTAGCCCCAGCTCCCATAATAAACGCGAACCTATACACCCCCGAAACACATAAACCAGCTGGACTCACCACTAAGTACACAAGTAATATTTACTTGACATTAATAAACTAGTACTAGGCCCAAAGTAAGGGACTAGACCATCTACCATGTTCATCACTTAAGCATAATTGCATCAAATGATTAAGTCCACTTATCCATATAAGTTCCCATAACACATACAAAGTATTCTCTATCAATTCCCAACACTTAGAAAGGGAAAGAACTCAATTAAGGATAGAACAGGGGAGGTGCGCACGCCTCCCTTCCAAGGGTGCGCGCGCCTCCTTCAATCAGCAATGAGACCTTGCCAAAACCAGCTAAGGGTGCGCGCGCCCTCCCACCATGGGTGCGTACGCTTCCAAACTACTGAAGCTATGGGTTTCTACACTTTAGAGGGTGCGCGCGCCTCATTCTATAGGGTGCGCACGCCTCCCACAAAACCCCAAAAAATCAGACTTCAGATAGAGGGTGCGTGCGCCTCCTTTTAGAGGGTGCGCGCGCCTCCTGGTCGAAATTCAGAATACCAACATTCAGTTCCTGGGTTTTTCTTGCCCAAAACTCATTTTTTTCCCAACCATACTACCCCAGAAATCCTACTATTACTTTACACTTGAGCTGAACTTAGTTTGGGTGTCTAACACACCAATACCCACTATACAACACTCCTTATACCAACAGCAACTCAGAACATGAAATTCAATGACCCAAAACCTAAAATTAACTTATTTCAAATAGCTTCATGAAACTAAGGAAAATTCATGAATTCACCATATATAACCTCATATGACTCAAGAATGACTAATTTCAACCTTAAATAGGGAATTTAGTAACTTACCTACTCCGGAGAAATATCAAGAAAATGGAAATTGAACCGGTAGAAATACTCTATTCAATGTCCTGATCATTTTTATATAATTAGTTTTTAAAACGGAGAAGTAATTGATAATAATTAAAATTGAAAATGGGAATAAACCCTTACCTTCTTCCATGGCTACACTGAGAAAGAAATTTGGGAAAGTTTCAAATTGATGACCTTCTCCAACACAGGGAAAGAAGGTGAAGATAAGTATGTTAAGATTTTTCCCCATTTTACACTTAGGTCACTCTACTTTCTCTTAGAACAAATAAACCCTTCTAGTTATGTTTTCGTAAAGGACCCCAAGATTCTAACTTAATCAATTAACTCCCTTAACCCTTGTTACTTACTACTAAGTGACTAACTCAAATAATAAAAAAAATGCAACACATAAATCACATAATAGATTTTAATCATATAAAATGCAAAATGAAAATAAAATTGGGTGAGGCGTTACAGTTATGAATTTAAAATTGGTAATATAAAATAAGTTTACGTAATTAATTCTACTCTGTTAGTTTCAAATTCAACAAATCAAAAGAACATGCAATTAATTAATTTATTAATATTTTATTAGTATATTTTATGTTTCAAAAATTAATTTAAACTCAATTGAAATTTGAAATTTTTAATAAAAAAAATTATACTAATAAAATTAAAGTTATTATTGGTAATATTTTTGTAATAAACTAAGAATTTGTGATATCTTAATTACATTTATTGAAATTTTATTAAAATAATCACTAATTAGTTAAAATTCACTTATATTAAATGTAAAAAAAAAGGAGAGAAATTATATGTAAAAAATTAAACAGAATAAGTTGATATTATTGTGATAAAAAATAGTATAATTGTCTCACAACAAGAGTATGGAGAAATTTATGTTATACAACCCATTATATTTAAATATGTAGTACACTGTATTAGTGGAAGCAGAAAGGGCATGCTAATACGGTTACGTATCAAGTGATGATGGTGTGCCATTACTAATTAAAGTGAAATAAATTAATAATTCCGTTAAAATGCAATAAATTTTTGATTAAAAACACTAATAAAATTTTGATACATCATTTTGTGAGTCAAATTTTGTGAGTTTTTTTGTGACTTTATATTTACCCTTTAAAATGCTATAAATTTTTGGATGCCCAGTTAACAATTCTGTTAGATTTTGAACGAAAATGTAACGAAGGTCGTATTTGCGAGTCCAAAAGTTGAGTATAGGGGCATAATTGCCAATAAACTGGTCTAATGGCATATCTGCATGTAAACCCTAACTACAGGGGTACCAATCCCCATTCTCCCCAGTTAACTATGTTTGGTGTATGCATGATATCAGATAACGGAATGGGTATTTGATTCCTATGAGTATCAATTTCCCATTATTTAATGTCATCTGAATCTTATGGTGAATGGTAGGTTTTTGATACCCATTCGCAAGGAAAGTTCCGTGAAAAAGTTTTATTTATTGAAACAAATTCAAAAAATCTCAATATAGAAAATAAATCTTGATATTCAAAATTCAAATAGATAATATCATCATACCATCTCGTGATCATCTATGTCATGTCTCTCTCCTGATCCCATAATAATGCTCAGTTTTTTTACTCAGAGCAACATTGATGGAGTCATTCCATATTGTTACTCTCGGAACATTAATGCAGTTAGTTTCTTTATGAAGATCTTTTTTTTTAAAATGGGTATTTTTATTATGAAGATCATTAATCCAGTAACATGATTGAATTGGATATTTGTAATTTCTTTATATACTAAAGAAGACAATGTGAAACAAATTTATGCACTTAATAATTGTTCTTTCCATGGCCTAAGTATGCTCTATTCATTGTTCTGCAATTTTTATTATTGGTTAATTATCGAAATTGATTTTTTTCTCAGATTTCAACAAATTTAGGTTAGCCAAAAAAATTAAAAATTACATCATGTTGTTAAAATAAAATAAAAGAAAAAGAAAAAGAAGATAACCATTACTCATTAATTA
Organism: Campanula takesimana; assembly: GCA_026119855.1. Taxonomy (NCBI): domain Eukaryota; kingdom Viridiplantae; phylum Streptophyta; class Magnoliopsida; order Asterales; family Campanulaceae; genus Campanula; species Campanula takesimana. Next base: position 569,959 of record JAOWBW010000104.1, on the reverse strand, counting down.
GTCAACCTAAACCAAACATAAAAATGGTAATTTGATGTCCATTCCTTAATTTAGATATAAGCATATGCCAAATATGGGTATGGCAATGTTTAAAGAACAATTCTTATATGCGGCGGTGGCTTGGTGCCGCATGTAACGACCCCAAAATCCGTTTTATTTATTTTAATATTTATTTTATATTTTGATAATTTTTATTTAAAATTATGTGTGCATTTTATGTGTTGCATCATCTTATATGAATTTGCGCATTTTATTTAACTATTTGTGTTAGTTAAAATGTTAGTAGTAAAGTTTATTTGGGAGTAGTTGAGTTAGTGGAATATTAAGGGGGCTTTATTGAAATGAGAGTTTAGGGGTTTAAAGGTTTAAAATACAAGTTGAGGGGTTATTGTGAAACTTGGAGTGGATAGTTATCTTCCCCACCCCCTCCCCTCTCCTTGTGCAGCATACACTTATACACCTAATTACTTTCTAAGAGAAATTGACCTCCATTGTTGACATAAAGAAGCTAGGTAAGTTTGTTCTTGTTGATTTTCCTTCTTTTAATTTACTACTCCATTTTCAAATCTAATTACATATAAATGATCAGGGTGTTGAATAGAGTATATCTACCGATCCATATTATTTTTCTTGACATCTTTTCCGGAAAATAGGTAAGTTACTAATCCCCCTTTACATGTTAAAATGGTCATAAGTATGCTTTATAAGTGCTAAAACAATGTTTTGGTATGTTTTATTTATACTTGAAATCTTGGGACAAAGTGAGTGGTAAGAAATTGGTATTGTTGGGTGTTAGTATGGTTCTTAGCTGAGTTTTAGCCTTTGTGAAGTTTCACAAGTTAAGTGTTGCAAGTATGGGAAATTTTGGAGTTGTGAAACAAAAGGAGTGAACTTTGTTTAAGTTGTTAGGCCTGCCGGGTGATGTGGGCGGCCGCCCAAAAATGGGCGTGCGGCCGCACATCTATCTGAAGGATTTTGTTCTTGGGACAGAGCATTTTGGGCGGCCGCACAGCCCAGTTTGGGCGACCGCCCAGTTGTCTGAAAAAGTTTGGAGTTTTCAAATCCAAGGGATTTAGAGGTCAATCTTGGTCTAGTTTTTGGGTAGTGTCCTAAAGTACTTAGATGATTGTTGTGGATCACTAAAGTGGTAGAATTGGTTCCTTTGTGGACACAAGTGTTGTGAAATGTTAGTGATTGATTATGTGAACATTGTTGAGCACTTTGTGATGTGTTGAATAATTCATCTTCTTGATGTGTTTGGCATGGTTCCCTACATTGGAATCATTGTCCCTGGTTGTTGTTTAAGCAAGTATTTCTTTGTGGTGCTTGCGTGTAAAGTCCAGCTGGTACTTTTGTGTGTGTTGGGCAGTGATAGGGATTATAATGGTCTCCGAGCCAAGTACATTATAAGGCTCCTATCATTGGTTTCCCATTTTTAACCCCCTTCCTTAGGCCAAAGGTTGGGCACTTTGGGTTATGACTTTGTGTCATTTTCCCCCCGTTGTTGTTGTTGTTGTTTGGTTCCGGAACCCGTTTCAGCTCTTCGATGCTGCTCAGTGGATGCCTCTCAGATGGCTATTGTTTGGTTTGAGAACCTTGGCTCAGTATCCACGTATGAGTGTTCATTTCCGCTTTATGTGTTGCATGATGAGTTGGTCGTTATTTCCAACCGGTATGGGACGGTTGGCGATAGGGAGCCTCTCATATTATGTGCTATGTGCTATATGATTAATTGTGGCATTGTTCCTTTATGTTTATCATATTAGCATGGAATGTAGTTGCATTTTAGTAACTTACTGAGATTTATTCTCACCCTTATTTGTTTACTGTTTTAGATAAGAAGGAGCCCAGGGGATAGTTCACACACACAGGGAGGACGTCGAGGAGATCTTTGGGTAAGACGTTTTGGGAAAGGTTGTGTAAGTAAAGGATACATTATGTAAATGTAATACCTTTTGGGGTAGTATACCCGTGACTTGGTTGTATCATCTCTTCTAGTAGATCTTTGTGTTTGTAATTAAGTAAGTAAAGTTAGTAGTTGTAGCCAAGTGGCTTAGTACTTGTTTGTGAAGGGTTGTTTTGTGACTTGAAGTCATGTTTAGTATCGAGTTGGTTGTGTGAACCTTTTTATGTAAAGTATATTTCGAAAAAAATTTCTTAAAAATGTTTTATGACGTCTTCCGTGCGTGTCCCGGACGTGGGTCCAAGTAGGACCACGGGTCGGGGCGCGACAGTTGGTATCAGAGCTAGGTTGTAGATGGTCTAGAATGACTAAGTGACCTAGGAGGGTAGTTGAGTATGGAGTGAGTAACGTTGAGTGTTTTATGCAGGTACTCAGTAAGAATGCCTGAACATGAGGGTGAACAGTCTGGTACTGCAGGCCAGGGTAATGTAAGGGAAGAGGCTCGAGCTATGTTTCAAGGGATGTTTGAGGCTGCAATGAAAACCATCCATGATCAGAGACAGGGAGGAGAGCATGCACCTCCGAGGTATGGTCTAGAACAGTTTTTAAAGATGAAACCAACAGGCTATGATGGTGAACCAGATGTGACCAAAGTTGAGAGATGGATTGAATCCATGGAGAAGATATTTGATGTCTTAGTTTGTACTGATGAAGATCGGGTTAGGTTTGCTACCTACAAGTTGAGTGGAGCTGCGGAATACTAGTGGAGAACATTGAAGGCTAGTTGGGATGAAGCTCATGTACCTTATACTTGGGCAAATTTTCTGAGGAAGTTCAAGGAGCATTTCATTCCAAGAGTGGATCAAGACCGGAAGGAAGTGGAATTTCTTAGCTTGGAACAGAATACAATGTCGGTGGCTCAGTATGCAGCCAAGTTCACGGAGCTATCGAGGTATTGTACTCATTTGATTGCAACGGAGGAGAGGAAAGCAACAAGGTTTGTGAAAGGGTTAAAGACAGTGATCCGGACTCAATTGGTGTCTCACAAGTTACAAGAATTTCAAGATGCAGTTGATCGAGCTTATCAAGTAGAGCACGACATTGAGGAACACAAGAGGAAGGTAGAATTAACAAGTGCTGGAAGGCAAGGTAGACCACAACCGCAAAGGAATGATAATCGTGGAGGACAAGGGACTTCAACCCCATTTAGAGGACAACCACAAGGGCAACCGAGTGTTAGAAATCAAGGTAATTTCTCCGGGGGTCAAGGCAAGAGAGTATGTAATTATTGTCAGAGGGAAGGGCACAGTGAGGAGCGGTGTTGGAAGAAACAAGGAAAGTGTTTGAACTGTGTGCAACTTGGCCATTTTCAAAGAAATTGCCCGAGACTGGGGAGTCAACCATCGGGGAGTGGTGTTGGATCGACTCAGGGTCAGAAAAGGGATGCCTCGGGAAAACGAAAGGTTCAAGGTCGTGTTTTTGCCATCAATCAACAACAAGCTTCGGATGCTTCCAACGTAATTGGAGGTATAATTTCTATGTCCAGTTTGAGGGCACGTGCACTTATAGACCCCGGCTCATCTCATTCATATGTTTCTGTGTCTTTTGCATCTCGATTGCATTCTTCCTTTGAGTCTTTGCCTTATGTGCTAGAAGTGTCGACTCCTATGGGAAATTGTTTGATAGCTGACAAGGTGTTGCGTGATTGTGATGTGCATATTAGTGAGCATGTTTTACTTGCTGATCTAGTCATTTTGCCATTGCAAGACTTTGATGTTATTTTGGGTATGGATTGGTTAAGTAAATATCATGCCTCTGTTGATTGTTTTAAGAAAGTGGTTACGTTTTCTATCCCTAGTGTGCCTGTGTTTACTTTTGAGGCAACTTCGTTGGGTAAGGGAATTCGTATTATTTCGTATGTGAAAGCTAGGAGGCTATTGCACCGTGGTTGTGAGGGGTATTTGGCTTGTGTTTTGGATACTACTAAAAAGTCTCCTAAAGTAGAAGATGTGAATGTTGTTAAAGAGTTTTGTGATGTGTTCTCTTCTGAATATTCTATGCCTCCCGATAGAGAGATCGAGTTTGGTATTGACTTGATTCCAGGTACTACCCCCATATCTGAAGCACCTTATAGAATGGCTCCAGCTGAACTGAAAGAATTGAAGGTGCAATTGCAAGAGTTACTTGATCGGGGATTCATCCGTCCTAGTGTATCACCGTGGGGAGCTCCTGTACTGTTTGTCAAGAAGAAGGATGGGTCTTTGAGACTATGCATCGACTACAGGAAGCTGAATCAGGTAACGGTAAAGAATAAGTATCCTCTACCTCACATTGATGACTTGTTTGATCAACTCCAAGGGTCAGTCGTCTTTTCAAAGCTTGACTTGAGAAGTGGGTATCATCAGCTAAAGATCCGTTCTGAGGATATTTCTAAGACTGCTTTCCGTAGTAGGTATGGTCATTACGAGTTTCTTGTTATGCCTTTCGGGTTGACTAATGCTCCAGCTGTTTTCATGGATATGATGAATCGGGTTTTCAAGCCTTATCTTGATACCTTCGTGGTTGTGTTTATTGATGATATTCTTGTGTATTCCAAGTCTAAGGAGGAGCACGAGCAACACTTGCGAATGGTTTTGTCTGTTCTTCGTGAGAAGCAACTGTTTGCGAAATTCAGTAAGTGTGCTTTTTGGCTCGATGAAGTGTCTTTTCTGGGGCACGTGGTTTCTAATAGAGGAATATCCGTAGATCCTTCCAAGATTGAAGCTATTGTGAATTGGAAGAGGCCTGAATCAGTTACGGAGATTCGAAGTTTCTTGGGTCTAGCCGGGTATTATAGAAGATTTATCGAGGGGTTTTCTAAAATTGCTACTCCATTGACTCAGTTGACTCGAAAGAATGTACCGTATGTGTGGGATGGCAAGTGTCAAGCTAGCTTTGAAGAGTTGAAGAAGAGGTTGACTACAGCTCCTATCCTTGCGCTTCCTAATGGAAATGATGATTTGGTAATTTATAGCGATGCTTCTAAAGAAGGCCTCGGGTGTGTGTTAATGCAGAATGGAAGGGTGATTGCGTATGCTTCAAGAAAGTTGACTCCGAGTGAGCAGAATTATCCTACCCATGATATGGAACTAGCAGCTATTGTCTTTGCGTTGCACAAGTGGAAACACTATCTGTACGGAGCCAAATTTGAGATATTTACCGATCATCAAAGTTTGAAGTACCTTTTCTCCCAAAAAGAGTTGAATAACCGGCAAAGAAGATGGACGGAACTATTTAAGGATTATGATTGTACTATCTCTTATCATCCGGGTAAAGCAAATGTGGTAGCTGATGCCATTAGCCGGAAATATTTTATGGCTTCATTGATGGTACGTGAATGGAAAATGTTAGAGGATGCTCGAGATGGGAATCCTTGTGAGTCAAAGCATGGGGCTATTTTTGCGAGTATTCAAGTATTACCAGTTTTGATTCAACAAATAAAAGAAGCTCAGAAGGATGATCCAGAGTTGGTGAAAATCGTGGATAAAATCGAAGATGGCAAATATGAGGATTTCTCTCTTAATTCTGACGGAGTGTTAACTTTCAGAGGACGGTTATGTGTGCCTTGCGTGGAAGGGATCAAACGCCAAGTTCTTGATGAGGGCCACAAGTCGAGGTATACTATTCATCCCGGGAGCACGAAAATGTATCAGAATTTGAAGCAACATTTTTGGTGGAATAATATGAAGAGAGAGATAGCGGATTATGTATCTAAATGTTGACATGTCAACAAGTGAAAGCGGAACATCAAAGGCCTGCGGGGTTACTTCAACCGTTAGAGATTCCGGAATGGAAGTGGGAACATGTTACTATGGATTTCGTGACGGGATTACCTCGCACTCGAAGAAGATTTGATGCAGTTTGGGTGGTCGTGGATAGATTGACCAAGTCTTCTCATTTTCTACCTATTGAGATTAGCTACTCGATGGAAAGGCTTGCAACATTGTATATAAATGGTGAGATTGCACGGTGTCCCAGTGAGTATTGTGTCTGATCGTGACCCTAGATTTACATCTCGGTTTTGGCAAGCGTTTCAGAAGGCTTTGGGTTCAGAGTTGAAGTTCAGTACAGCTTTTCATCCCCAGACAGATGGGCAGTCAGAGAGGACTATTCAGATTCTCGAGGATATGTTGCGAGCTTGCTCAGTTGATTTTTCAGATTCTTGGGATTCTCATTTACCTCTCGTGGAATTTGCCTATAACAACAGTTTTCAGTCAAGTATTGGGATGGCCCCGTATGAAGCTTTGTATGGGAGGAAATGTCGGTCTCCGATTTGTTGGGATGAAGTGGGAGAAGCAAAGATTTGGGGTATTGATATGGTGAAAAAATCAGTTGAGGAGGTTAAGCTTATCCGAGATCGTTTGAGTACCGCTCAGAGTAGACAGAAAAGTTATGCCGATCACCGGAGGCGAGATCTCGAGTTTGAAAAAGGGGACTTTGTGTTTTTGAAAGTTTCACCTAAAGTGGGGATTCGAAGGTACGGGAAGAAAGGCAAGTTAGCACCGAGGTACATTGGCCCATTCGAGATTCTGAGTAGAGTTAGTGATAGAGCGTATCGTCTTGCGTTACCTCATTCTCTTGATAAGATCCATAATGTTTTTCATGTCTCGATGCTTAGGAAGTATGTGTATGATCCTTCTCATATCTTGTCCGAGGTTCCCGAGGATATTGAACCAAGTATGTCTTACGAAGAGCATCCAGTCCGAGTTATTGATTCAAAAGTTCAAGAGTTGCGAACTAAGAGTATTCCCCTTGTTCGAGTTGTGTGGAGAAATCATAACGTGGAAGAATCGACTTGGGAGCTTCGGGAGGAGATCGAGAGGAAGTACCCTTGGTTGTTTGAGGGTTGAGGTAAGCAATCCTAAAATTCGGGTCGAATTTTCTTTAAGGGGGAGTGAGTGTAACGACCCCAAAATCCGTTTTATTTATTTTAATATTTATTTTATATTTTGATAATTTTATTTAAAATTATGTGTGCATTTTATGTGTTGCATCATCTTATATGAATTTGCGCATTTTATTTAACTATTTGTGTTAGTTAAAATGTTAGTAGTAAAGTTTATTTGGGAGTAGTTGAGTTAGTGGAATATTAAGGGGGCTTTATTGAAAATGAGAGTTTAGGGGTTTAAAGGTTTAAAATACAAGTTGAGGGGTTATTGTGAAACTTGGAGTGGATAGTTATCTTCCCCACCCCCTCCCCTCTCCTTGTGCAGCATACACTTATACACCTAATTACTTTCTAAGAGAAATTGACCTCCATTGTTGACATAAAGAAGCTAGGTAAGTTTGTTCTTGTTGATTTTCCTTCTTTTAATTTACTACTCCATTTTCAAATCTAATTACATATAAATGATCAGGGAGTTGAATAGAGTATATCTACTGATCCATATTATTTTTCTTGACATCTTTTCCGGAAAATAGGTAAGTTACTAATCCCCTTTACATGTTAAAATGGTCATAAGTATGCTTTATAAGTGCTAAAACAATGTTTTGGTATGTTTTATTTATACTTGAAATTTTGGGACAAAGGGAGTGGTAAGAAATTGGTATTGTTGGGTGTTAGTATGGTTCTTAGCTGAGTTTTAGCCTTTGTGAAGTTTCACAAGTTAAGTGTTGCAAGTATGGGAAATTTTGGAGTTGTGAAACAAAAGGAGTGAACTTTGTTTAAGTTGTTAGGCCTGCCGGGTGATGTGGGCGGCCGCCCAAAAATGGGCGTGCGGCCGCACATCTATCTGAAGGATTTTGTTCTTGGGACAGAGCATTTTGGGCGGCCGCACAGCCCAGTTTGGGCGACCGCCCAGTTGTCTGAAAAAGTTTGGAGTTTTCAAATCCAAGGGATTTAGAGGTCAATCTTGGTCTAGTTTTTGGGTAGTGTCCTAAAGTACTTAGATGATTGTTGTGGATCACTAAAGTGGTAGAATTGGTTCCTTTGTGGACACAAGTGTTGTGAAATGTTAGTGATTGATTATGTGAACATTGTTGAGCACTTTGTGATGTGTTGAATAATTCATCTTCTTGATGTGTTTGGCATGGTTCCCTACATTGGAATCATTGTCCCTGGTTGTTGTTTAAGCAAGTATTTCTTTGTGGTGCTTGCGTGTAAAGTCCAGCTGGTACTTTTGTGTGTGTTGGGCAGTGATAGGGATTATAATGGTCTCCGAGCCAAGTACATTATAAAGCTCCTATCATTGGTTTCCCATTTTTAACCCCCTTCCTTAGGCCAAAGGTTGGGCACTTTGGGTTATGACTTTGTGTCATTTTCCCCCCGTTGTTGTTGTTGTTGTTTGGTTCCGGAACCCGTTTCAGCTCTTCGATGCTGCTCAGTGGATGCCTCTCAGATGGCTATTGTTTGGTTTGAGAACCTTGGCTCAGTATCCACGTATGAGTGTTCATTTCCGCTTTATGTGTTGCATGATGAGTTGGTCGTTATTTCCAACCGGTATGGGACGGTTGGCGATAGGGAGCCTCTCATATTATGTGCTATGTGCTATATGATTAATTGTGGCATTGTTCCTTTATGTTTATCATATTAGCATGGAATGTAGTTGCATTTTAGTAACTTACTGAGATTTATTCTCACCCTTATTTGTTTACTGTTTTAGATAAGAAGGAGCCCAGGGGATAGTTCACACACACAGGGAGGACGTCGAGGAGATCTTTGGGTAAGACGTTTTGGGAAAGGTTGTGTAAGTAAAGGATACATTATGTAAATGTAATACCTTTTGGGGTAGTATACCCGTGACTTGGTTGTATCATCTCTTCTAGTAGATCTTTGTGTTTGTAATTAAGTAAGTAAAGTTAGTAGTTGTAGCCAAGTGGCTTAGTACTTGTTTGTGAAGGGTTGTTTTGTGACTTGAAGTCATGTTTAGTATCGAGTTGGTTGTGTGAACCTTTTTATGTAAAGTATATTTCGAAAAAATTTTCTTAAAAATGTTTTATGACGTCTTCCGTGCGTGTCCCGGACGTGGGGCAAAGTAGGACCACGGGTCGGGGCGCGACAGTTGGTATCAGAGCTAGGTTGTAGATGGTCTAGAATGACTAAGTGACCTAGGAGGGTAGTTGAGTATGGAGTGAGTAACGTTGAGTGTTTTATGCAGGTACTCAGTAAGAATGCCTGAACATGAGGGTGAACAGTCTGGTACTGCAGGCCAGGGTAATGTAAGGGAAGAGGCTCGAGCTATGTTTCAAGGGATGTTTGAGGCTGCAATGAAAACCATCCATGATCAGAGACAGGGAGGAGAGCATGCACCTCCGAGGTATGGTCTAGAACAGTTTTTAAAGATGAAACCAACAGGCTATGATGGTGAACCAGATGTGACCAAAGTTGAGAGATGGATTGAATCCATGGAGAAGATATTTGATGTCTTAGTTTGTACTGATGAAGATCGGGTTAGGTTTGCTACCTACAAGTTGAGTGGAGCTGCGGAATACTAGTGGAGAACATTGAAGGCTAGTTGGGATGAAGCTCATGTACCTTATACTTGGGCAAATTTTCTGAGGAAGTTCAAGGAGCATTTCATTCCAAGAGTGGATCAAGACCGGAAGGAAGTGGAATTTCTTAGCTTGGAACAGAATACAATGTCGGTGGCTCAGTATGCAGCCAAGTTCACGGAGCTATCGAGGTATTGTACTCATTTGATTGCAACGGAGGAGAGGAAAGCAGCAAGGTTTGTGAAAGGGTTAAAGACAGTGATCCGGACTCAATTGGTGTCTCACAAGTTACAAGAATTTCAAGATGCAGTTGATCGAGCTTATCAAGTAGAGCACGACATTGAGGAACACAAGAGGAAGGTAGAATTAACAAGTGCTGGAAGGCAAGGTAGACCACAACCGCAAAGGAATGATAATCGTGGAGGACAAGGGACTTCAACCCCATTTAGAGGACAACCACAAGGGCAACCGAGTGTTAGAAATCAAGGTAATTTCTCCGGGGGTCAAGGCAAGAGAGTATGTAATTATTGTCAGAGGGAAGGGCACAGTGAGGAGCGGTGTTGGAAGAAACAAGGAAAGTGTTTGAACTGTGTGCAACTTGGCCATTTTCAAAGAAATTGCCCGAGACTGGGGAGTCAACCATCGGGGAGTGGTGTTGGATCGACTCAGGGTCAGAAAAGGGATGCCTCGGGAAAACGAAAGGTTCAAGGTCGTGTGTTTGCCATCAATCAACAACAAGCTTCGGATGCTTCCAACGTAATTGGAGGTATAATTTATATGTCCAGTTTGAGGGCACGTGCACTTATAGACCCCGGCTCATCTCATTCATATGTTTCTGTGTCTTTTGCATCTCGATTGCATTCTTCCTTTGAGTCTTTGCCTTATGTGCTAGAAGTGTCGACTCCTATGGGAAATTGTTTGATAGCTGACAAGGTGTTGCGTGATTGTGATGTGCATATTAGTGAGCATGTTTTACTTGCTGATCTAGTCATTTTGCCATTGCAAGACTTTGATGTTATTTTGGGTATGGATTGGTTAAGTAAATATCATGCCTCTGTTGATTGTTTTAAGAAAGTGGTTACGTTTTCTATCCCTAGTGTGCCTGTGTTTACTTTTGAGGCAACTTCGTTGGGTAAGGGAATTCGTATTATTTCGTATGTGAAAGCTAGGAGGCTATTGCACCGTGGTTGTGAGGGGTATTTGGCTTGTGTTTTGGATACTACTAAAAAGTCTCCTAAAGTAGAAGATGTGAATGTTGTTAAAGAGTTTTGTGATGTGTTCTCTTCTGAATATTCTATGCCTCCCGATAGAGAGATCGAGTTTGGTATTGACTTGATTCCAGGTACTACCCCCATATCTGAAGCACCTTATAGAATGGCTCCAGCTGAACTGAAAGAATTGAAGGTGCAATTGCAAGAGTTACTTGATCGGGGATTCATCCGTCCTAGTGTATCACCGTGGGGAGCTCCTGTACTGTTTGTCAAGAAGAAGGATGGGTCTTTGAGACTATGCATCGACTACAGGAAGCTGAATCAGGTAACGGTAAAGAATAAGTATCCTCTACCTCACATTGATGACTTGTTTGATCAACTCCAAGGGTCAGTCGTCTTTTCAAAGCTTGACTTGAGAAGTGGGTATCATCAGCTAAAGATCCGTTCTGAGGATATTTCTAAGACTGCTTTCCGTAGTAGGTATGGTCATTACGAGTTTCTTGTTATGCCTTTCGGGTTGACTAATGCTCCAGCTGTTTTCATGGATATGATGAATCGGGTTTTCAAGCCTTATCTTGATACCTTCGTGGTTGTGTTTATTGATGATATTCTTGTGTATTCCAAGTCTAAGGAGGAGCACGAGCAACACTTGCGAATGGTTTTGTCTGTTCTTCGTGAGAAGCAACTGTTTGCGAAATTCAGTAAGTGTGCTTTTTGGCTCGATGAAGTGTCTTTTCTGGGGCACGTGGTTCTCTAATAGAGGAATATCCGTAGATCCTTCCAAGATTGAAGCTATTGTGAATTGGAAGAGGCCTGAATCAGTTACGGAGATTCGAAGTTTCTTGGGTCTAGCCGGGTATTATAGAAGATTTATCGAGGGGTTTTCTAAAATTGCTACTCCATTGACTCAGTTGACTCGAAAGAATGTACCGTATGTGTGGGATGGCAAGTGTCAAGCTAGCTTTGAAGAGTTGAAGAAGAGGTTGACTACAGCTCCTATCCTTGCGCTTCCTAATGGAAATGATGATTTGGTAATTTATAGCGATGCTTCTAAAGAAGGCCTCGGGTGTGTGTTAATGCAGAATGGAAGGGTGATTGCGTATGCTTCAAGAAAGTTGACTCCGAGTGAGCAGAATTATCCTACCCATGATATGGAACTAGCAGCTATTGTCTTTGCGTTGCACAAGTGGAAACACTATCTGTACGGAGCCAAATTTGAGATATTTACCGATCATCAAAGTTGAAGTACCTTTTCTCCCAAAAAGAGTTGAATAACGGCAAAGAAGATGGACGGAACTATTTAAGGATTATGATTGTACTATCTCTTATCATCCGGGTAAAGCAAATGTGGTAGCTGATGCCATTAGCCGGAAATATTTTATGGCTTCATTGATGGTACGTGAATGGAAAAATGTTAGAGGATGCTCGAGATGGGAATCCTTGTGAGTCAAAGCATGGGGCTATTTTTGCGAGTATTCAAGTATTACCAGTTTTGATTCAACAAATAAAAGAAGCTCAGAAGGATGATCCAGAGTTGGTGAAATCGTGGATGGATAAATCGAAGATGGCAAATATGAGGATTTCTCTCTTAATTCTGACGGAGTTGTTAACTTTCAGAGGACGGTTATGTGTGCCTTGCGTGGAAGGGATCAAACGCCAAGTTCTTGATGAGGCGCCACAAGTCGAGGTATACTATTCATCCCGGGAGCACGAAAATGTATCAGAATTTGAAAGCAACATTTTTGGTGGAATAATATGAAGAGAGAGATAGCGGATTATGTATCTAAAATGTTTGACATGTCAACAAGTGAAAGCGGAACATCAAAGGCCTGCGGGGTTACTTCAACCGTTAGAGATTCCGGAATGGGAAGTGGGAACATGTTACTATGGATTTCGTGACGGGATTACCTCGCACTCGAAGAAGATTTGATGCAGTTTGGGTGGTCGTGGATAGATTGACCAAGTCTTCTCATTTTCTACCTATTGAGATTAGCTACTCGATGGAAAGGCTTGCAACATTGTATATAAATGAGATTGTGAGATTGCACGGTGTCCCAGTGAGTATTGTGTCTGATCGTGACCCTAGATTTACATCTCGGTTTTGGCAAGCGTTTCAGAAGGCTTTGGGTTCAGAGTTGAAGTTCAGTACAGCTTTTCATCCCCAGACAGATGGGCAGTCAGAGAGGACTATTCAGATTCTCGAGGATATGTTGCGAGCTTGCTCAGTTGATTTTCAGATTCTTGGGATTCTCATTTACCTCTCGTGGAATTTGCCTATAACAACAGTTTTCAGTCAAGTATTGGGATGGCCCCGTATGAAGCTTTGTATGGGAGGAAATGTCGGTCTCCGATTGTTGGGATGAAGTGGGAGAAGCAAAGATTGGGGTATTGATATGGTGAACAAATCAGTTGAGGAGGTTAAGCTTATCCGAGATCGTTTGAGTACCGCTCAGAGTAGACAGAAAAGTTATGCCGATCACCGGAGGCGAGATCTCGAGTTTGAAAAAGGGGACTTTGTGTTTTTGAAAGTTTCACCTAAAGTGGGGATTCGAAGGTACGGGAAGAAAGGCAAGTTAGCACCGAGGTACATTGCCCATTCGAGATTCTGAGTAGAGTTAGTGATAGAGCGTATCGTCTTGCGTTACCTCATTCTCTTGATAAGATCCATAATGTTTTTCATGTCTCGATGCTTAGGAAGTATGTGTATGATCCTTCTCATATCTTGTCCGAGGTTCCCGAGGATATTGAACCAAGTATGTCTTACGAAGAGCATCCAGTCCGAGTTATTGATTCAAAAGTTCAAGAGTTGCGAACTAAGAGTATTCCCCTTGTTCGAGTTGTGTGGAGAAATCATAACGTGGAAGAATCGACTTGGGAGCTTCGGGAGGAGATCGAGAGGAAGTACCCTTGGTTGTTTGAGGGTTGAGGTAAGCAATCCTAAAATTCGGGTCGAATTTTCTTTAAGGGAGAGTGAGTGTAACGACCCCAAAATCCGTTTTATTTATTTTAATATTTATTTTATATTTTGATAATTTTTATTTAAAATTATGTGTGCATTTTATGTGTTGCATCATCTTATATGAATTTGCGCATTTTATTTAACTATTTGTGTTAGTTAAAATGTTAGTAGTAAAGTTTATTTGGGAGTAGTTGAGTTAGTGGAATATTAAGGGGGCTTTATTGAAAATGAGAGTTTAGGGGTTTAAAGGTTTAAAATACAAGTTGAGGGGTTATTGTGAAACTTGGAGTGGATAGTTATCTTCCCCACCCCCTCCCCTCTCCTTGTGCAGCATACACTTATACACCTAATTACTTTCTAAGAGAAATTGACCTCCATTGTTGACATAAAGAAGCTAGGTAAGTTTGTTCTTGTTGATTTTCCTTCTTTTAATTTACTACTCCATTTTCAAATCTAATTACATATAAATGATCAGGGAGTTGAATAGAGTATATCTACCGATCCATATTATTTTTCTTGACATCTTTTCCGGAAAATAGGTAAGTTACTAATCCCCCTTTACATGTTAAAATGGTCATAAGTATGCTTTATAAGTGCTCATAAGTATGCTTTATAAGTGCAAAACAATGTTTGGTTATGTGTTTTCTTTATACTTGAAATTTTGGACAAAGGGAGTGGTAAGAAATTGGTATTGTTGGGTGTTAGTATGGTTCTTAGCTGAGTTTTAGCCTTTGTGAAGTTTCACAAGTTAAGTGTTGCAAGTATGGGAAATTTTGGAGTTGTGAAAACAAAAGAGTGAACTGTTTTAAGTTGTTAGGCCTGCCGTGGTTGATGTGGGCGAGCCGCCAAAAATGGGCGTGCGGCCGCACATCTATCTGAAGGATTTGTTCTTGGACAGAGCATTTTGGAGCGGCCGCACAGCCCAGTTTGGGCGACCGCCCCAGTTGTCTGAAAAAGTTTGGAGTTTTCAAATCCAAGGATTTAGAGGTCAATCTTGGTCTAGTTTTTGGTGTAGTGTCCTAAAAGTACTTAGATGTTGTTGTGGATCACTAAAGTGGTAGAATTGGTTCCTTTGTGGACACAAGTGTTGTGAAATGTTAGTGATTGATTATGTGAACATTGTTGAGCACTTTGTGATGTGTTGAATAATTCATCTTCTTGATGTGTTTGGCATGGTTCCTACATTGGAATCATTGTCCCTGGTTGTGTGTTAAGCAAGTATTTCTTGTTGGTGCTTGCGTGTAAAGTCCAGCTGGTACTTTTGTGTTGTGTTGGGCAGTGATAGGGATTATAATGGTCTCCGAGCCAAGTACATTATAAGGCTCCTATCATTGGTTTCCCATTTTTAACCCCCTTCCTTAGGCCAAAGGTTGGGCACTTTGGGTTATGACTTTGTGTCATTTTCCCCCGTTGTTGTTGTGTGTTTGGTTCCGGAACCCGTTTCAGCTCTTCGATGCTGCTCAGTGGATGCCTCTCAGATGGCTATTGTTTGGTTTGAGAACCTTGGCTCAGTATCCCACGTATGAGTGTCATTTCCGCTTTATGTGTTGCATGATGAGTTGGTCGTTATTTCCAACCGGTATGGGACGTTGGCGATAGGGAGCCTCTCATATTATTATGTGCTATGTGCTATATGATTAATTGTGGCATTGTTCCTTTATGTTTATCATATTAGCATGGAATGTAGTTGCATTTTAGTAACTTACTGAGATTTATTCTCACCCTTATTTGTTTACTGTTTTAGATAAGAAGGAGCCAGGGGATAGTTCACACACACAGGGAGGACGTCGAGGAGATCTTTGGGTTAAGACGTTTTGGGAAAGGTTGTGTAAGTAAAGGATACATTATGTTAAATGTAATACCTTTTGGGGTTAGTATACCCGTGACTTGGTTGTATCATCTCTTCTAGTAGATCTTTGTGTTTGTAATTAAGTAAGTAAAGTTAGTAGTTGTAGCCAAGTGGCTTAGTACTTGTTGTGAAGGGTTGTTTTGTGACTTGAAGTCATGTTTAGTATCGAGTGGTTGTGTGAACCTATTTATGTAAAGTATATTTCGAAAAAATTCTCTTAAAAATGTTTTATGACGTCTTCCGTGCGTGTCCCGGACGTGCAAGTTCGCACGCCCTGGGGCCAAGTAGGACCAGGGTCGGGGCGCGACACCGCACGCCGTGCGACACGGCGTCGGGATCCCGCTCCTCGCTCCAGCCAATTTCGTTACATCCTACTGTCCAGATCAAAGCCTCCTTCTCCCAGATTTTGACATGTGTCCCGCCTTTAAAAAAAAAACTCAAAACTTTAAAATGCTATATCTTGAGATTTATAACTCAGAAAAATAAAATAAAAATACCGTTGTGTTCGTCTCGGCGAGACGAAGAAAACTACATAGCTCATGATATGTTTTTTTTTTTTTTTTAAAAAACATACTTTTTAAGACAAAAAAAAATTTGATCTGCTTGTCATCTCAAATGTAACACTCTGTTCTGATTAAAAGTAACACTTTCATCTTCAAAAAGTAACACTTTTCTACTGTTAAATGTAACAGCAGTTTTTATAAAAAAAAATTGGGTTTGCTTTCAATTGTTACTTTCTCAATAAAAAATTGTTACATTTCATATATAATGTTACATTTAAGAATGTAAAGTGTTACAATGAGAAAAAAAAATGTTACATTCATTTTTTATAAAATGTAAGATTAGTTTAGTTGTCAATCCTATGTTAATGTTGGGGGAAAAAAGTGTTACATTGATAAACAAAAGTGTTACATTTCGTTATAAGAAGTGTTACTTTTGAAAAAAAAAAGTGTTACATTTGAATAAAAAAATGTTACATTTTGTTATAATAAGTGTTACTTTTGTTGGGAGGAAAAAAAAGTATGGGTGGTACATTTGAAAAAAAAAAGTGTTACATTTGAAAAAAGAATGTTATATTGCTTTATAAAAAGTGTTACATCAATTTAGGCGTTAATTTTTATGTTATCTTTAATCTATTGCATCAAAATTGTGGTACATTTGAAAAAAAAAAGTGTTACATTTGAAAAACAAAAGTGTTACATTTCGTTATAAGAAGTGTACTTTGGTGGGAGGAAAAAGGTTGTGGAGGCAAAAAAAAAAAAAAAAAGGGGTCTGGTCGGGCCGCACCCCATGCGGCCGCCGCACCAGAGACTTCCTCATGTTTAAATCCATCATTCCTTGATATCAATTACAATATCGCATGCCCATTCCCACATACACTTTCCCATGTGCCAAACGAGGCCTTAGGGAAACTTTAATGGAGTCTTCAAGAGGTCTATTCCATGAGGTTTATTCCATGTGTATAGGGATGGCAACGGGGCGGATAAGGGGTGTGTTTAACCAAAACTGTACCCGCCCCCCAAGGAACTCCCCTTATACCGAAACCGCCCGCCCCATCAACTAGTACACGCGTATCCGCCCCGCCCCGTATAGTTCATAATCACAATTTTTTTTTGGGCTTTAGCCCAGCCTTTAAAGAGTCCAGAAGCCGAACAATGTACAATTACAATATTGTACTCCCTCCGTCCCAGAGTAAGAGTCTCATTTTCTTTTTTGGTCTGTCCCAGAGTAAGAGTCTCATTCCTAAAATGGTAAAATATCTTTACTATTCACCCTACTCATTCTCTCTCCTATTTTACTTTTATACTCACAACACCAATCAATTCAATATTCTCTCCCACTCATTATCTCTCATACTTTATTTTTACACTCACAACATTTACATCACATCCAATATTTATTAATAAGCGTGCAAATGAGGGGTGAGACTCTTACTCCGGGATGGGGAGTATCAAATTTAAGCCAAATCTAAGAATTTCAACCATCCCATTCACACCCAACTATACAATTACAGCATAATTATAGTAATTTACTGCATATATTAGTATACGGGGCGGGGCCCCGCGGGTTGGGGTGTGCAATCGAACCCGACCTGCAATCCGCCGGGTTTTGAAAAAAGACTACCAAACCCACCTCTCTGCGGTACGGACTGTCCCGAATACGGATCGGGTTTGAAACGAAGGAAGAAAAATCCGAAAGCTGTTCAGATTGCCATCCTACATGTGTAGTCCCACATAGTAAAGAGGATTGTTATTTTGGATAGAGCGGTGCATCAATATAATGCGCTCTATTCCTTTTTTTTTTTTTTTTTTTTTTTTCCGTTTTTGGAAGTGGAATTGTTTTTCTTTGAAAAGTGAACTTTGTTAATTGAGATGCCTTTTTTAGTTTGTTTCAAAAATAACTTAAATTAATTAAATGAAATAAAAGTTGTACTCTTCTGTCTCAAAATAAATGAAAGTTGCCTTTATAGTAATATTAATTTGTAATTTTCTCAAACAAATTATAACTTCAATTTTTTAATGTATTATTCTAATAAAATAAATAGTTTTTTAAAAATATTATTCTATATATTTTTATAATTTTTTAAAATTTAATATTAGTTTTAATTTATATTGTTAAATAATAGAATATTCTAACTTGATAAATACTATAGAGTTTTTTTAGAGGTTTGTTGTTGTGAGCAAAAAAAGTTGTTAAAGGTTTATAAGATGAGTGGGTTATAAAGTGTTGATGTAGCATGATGTGGCCGTCTGAATGAAACTTTTAAGAGGTTTATGACTGTGGATGCTCTTAAAATAGTAAACATTATACGGGTAGAAGGGGGTTGAAGGGAGTGATGTTTTCTTTTTTTCTTTCCTTTTTTTTTTTAAAGCAAATAACATATCTTCTTATTAAAAAAGATCAAGAAGATGGATCTCCACAACATACGGAGTCCCATCCAAATTATGAATATTGTTATATAGACGTACAAACATCAATAAAATAATTGAAAAACAAAATTCAATTATCACCCGGATCACATTATTGTTAATGATGTCAGCGAAGCCAAATCTCCATTGAACGCCCTCACGAACAATTAATTGGGACGCTCAAATGCTTCTCCAAGTAAATCATGGAAACTGCCAAACTTCGGCATTCACGAAATCCCCACACGGAAAGAATTTAACTTTGAGAACATATATGAAAACATTTGGGTTGGCAATAATTGAACAACCAAGTATCCCAAATATTGTAACAAGATGAAAAACAAACATCACAAAGATCTCAACACAATGAAGAGAATACAGAGATCTTGACTAAGGAGAAAATACAAAATTCATTTTAACTTACTTAGACAAAAAAAAAAAAAGAAAAAAAAAAAAAAAGAAAAGAAGAAATGATTAAATTTACGCTCCACGCCACCAATGAATAGCATAATACTAAAGTTAACTAGAATAATCCGAACACTCCCAAACCCCACGGATCAATTTCAATACGAAATCTCGGTGAGCAAGTTCCACATAATTATAATTGCTTATTGAAAAAATAAATTAATTTTTTCAGTACGGCCATAGGTCAAAGTGAACAAGTAATGATGATTAATGTGGACAAATATGCTTGCCTTGCCACACCAGAGTCCATAGAGTACAAAACTTGTGGTATTTTATTTTTTTATTTTTATTTTTTTTTTTTGCAAAAGAACAAAACTTGGTACATGGCTAGTGGTGAAGACATGAATATTGTGAAAAATTTTCAATAATTTGCTTCAAATCTTATTTAAATAAAAATATTAAAATAATATTAAGTTGTACTACCTCCGTCCCAGCTCAATACGCATCTTTACTGTTTGGCACAATATTTAGGAGAGATTATTTATATTCAAAAGTATTGTGAGTGGAGAATAATGAGTGGTTGGAGGAAGAAAGAGAATGAGTGAGAATAATGAGTGGTGAGAGGAAGAAAGAGAATGAGTGGAGAATAATGAGTGGTTGGGAGGAAGAGAGAGAATGAGTGGAAGATTATAAAAATAATAAAAAACTTTCCTTTTTTGGATTGTGCACATATCAACGACACCCACTTAAAAGGTAAGTGTGCACATTGAGCTGGGACGGAGGTAGTATAAATTTATATTGTAAAATATTTTTACATATATAAAAAAGAAAACTAAAAAAATGATATTTAAAAAGAAAAAGAAAATCGGGATGGTGCAACACAACCCGTTGCACCAAATTTGAAGTAAAGAATAGAGTTGTTCTTATAATAGAGCAATGTTTAAAGTTCCATTCAAGTGCTTTATTTTAAATTATAGAGTGTCGTCCGTCCGTAGGTGGTCATATCTCAACCATATAATCTCGAGTATGAGTATGAATATGAGTTGCCCATTGGCACAGGGCATGATGCATGTTTCAAAAAGATGGAGGAGACACTGTGGGAAACATGATCAGGGCCGTACAACACATATGCCAGCATTAATATAAAATGAGGGAGAGTGGCAAACAAACCCACTTTGTTAAGATAATCCTTTTCAACATTGGTCCACCAAAGTCAAACATTGCTATAATATTTTCTTCATTTTTTGAGTTCCATTTAATAGTGAAAAGCTATCTATTAGTTTGGTTGAAGAAAATGACATTTTCTGCATCTTCAATCCCCCTCCACGGACGCAGAAATGCTCATGTGACCTACCTGGATTTTGCCATGTATCATTCTTTTTTTAGAGTTGGTCTCCTGTAAAAAGCGTTTTTCCTAATTGTTAGGAAAAACGTGTTTTCAAAACCTCTAGAAGACTTTATATTGATATCCAGAAGTCTTTATTTATACTGATATCCAAGACCCTTCTGGCTATCACTTTCAAATGTCCTGGCTATCAAATCTCATATATTGATATCCAGAATGTTAGAACATGGCTTGCAAAACAAGTTATTTGGACCTTCCATTTATAAAATCATGATTATAGTGTTAATATAAAGTGTAGTAAATAATAGTAAATATTGTGTAGAATTCCTGGATGTAATATTACCTATTTTTGATGGGCAAAGTGGTAATTTAACATACTAAAGGTTGAAAAGGTGTAGTCCCTAAATGAGGTGCCTATTGGTTTCATATATAAAGGGTTCTCCATCAACCCTAGAAATCACTCCATTCATTTTATTTTCTCTCCTAAATAATCTTCATATTGCTAGAGACATTAGAGAGAAAAGGCACAATCATTTAGAAGAACTCCGTCCCCTTAATTCTTCTTCTTCTTCTTATTCTCCCTACAACATCTGTAATGGATTAAACAGGTATTATTTCGCTTCCGCCTTCATCTTCTTCCTCATTCTTATTCTGAAAATGAGCGTGGCATTCAGGGATATAAAGAATTGTTCCAACAATTGGTATCAGAGCCCCGTTCATTTTGGTTTAAGTTTGGGTTCTTCTTTGAGAAAGTTTTTGTACTTTCAATTTGATTCATTTTCCCTGTTGAATCATTAAGTTTTAATGTTGATTAGGGACTCTAATTCGTTCATAGAGTACTGATAATCATCATCTAAAATTCAGAAAATGGTTTGAAAGTTTTGTTCATTAAATTAAAATGGTTCAAGTTAGACTATCCCTTCATAACATGGTTTTATGTTTTAAGTACATACCATGTGCATCTACTTACTTGATTCCATTAATTTTAAAAGCAAGATTATCCTAAATAACATGGTTTTATGTTTTAAGTACATACCATGTGGATCTACTTGTTATTCATGCATTTTGGGACAAAATATGGAAAAAGTGCAGCAAAAATGCATGAAACGGTGGCTTTAGCCCGGTCGGGTATTATGTTCCGCCGGTTGGGTCTTATGTTCCACCCGGTTGGACTAAATGTGTTTGCCCGGTCGGGTCTTTGGTTCCGCCCGGTCGGGCATTGTATGTTGCCCGGTCGGGTATTAGGCATTGCCCGGTCGCGCATATTCACTATTCACAGAATTTTTGCCTTTTTCAAGATGTTGCACAATTTTGTTTCCCCTTTTGAACAAAATCATAATTATTTTCAAACCTTAAAGTTTTTGATTAATTATATGCTTTGATAATTTTATTCATTGTTTAAATAATATTGTCGCCTAATGATTTACGTTATTTAAACCCTAAAATTGTAAAGTGTTGGATGTTTGAGTTGATATGTGAATGGCTTGAATTTTCCAAAGAAGATCTGACATTTGACTAAACTTGGGCATTCATGTGGTAACAAGTAAAATGAACATTAGGTTATTTTCTTAGATGCTTATTTCGGCCCAAAGGAAGAATAAGTATTTATTAAAATATAAGTTCAAATTACTTGTTACCTAAGACAATCATTTATGAGTCAACTCGCAATCCAAAGATTAGTTTTGATGTCATGTTGATTGTCTTGTTGATGGATTTCGTTGATATAATTAATCATTTTTCATTATGTAGTATCTTATACATGTTTTGTATTCATTCTTGTTCTCGAAATTCCAACAGATTTACTTATAGCTTCATCCATGATTACTGCTATGAGTACCTTACCGATGCTTAATGGGACTAATTTTAAAACTTGAAAAAAATAAATTAATGATGATCTTAGGCTATATGGACATAGATCATGCATTAAGGGAGCCGTTTCCTCTTCATCTCTCTAATGAAAACACTCATGAAGATTGCTTAAATGAGGAGAAGTGGAAACGCTCCAATCGTGTGAGCCTAATGATCATGAATATAGTTGTCCCGGAGACCATTTTGACCGGTATCTGCAAGGATATTGATGCTAAAACATTCCTTGATATGCTTGAGGAACGTTTGGCATCTACCTCTTCTCATGGGACAAGAGAAGAGGGAAAGAACTGTGGTTGCAAGTAAAAAGAAGCTTAAGGGATCATCTCATGATCATAAAGAAAGAAATGTTTCTTTTGCAAGGACCTTACTAACATGAAGTTCGATTATCCTAAGTCTCACGCTTGGCGGAGAGGTATATCATTTGGTCTTGTTTGTATTGTATTAAGGCTAATTTGGTTTCAGTTCCTATATTTACATGGTGATTGGATTTTGGTGCAACCAATCACATAAGGATGTTCAAGTAGGATTGCCTAAATTACCGAAGACCTAATAAAGATGAAGAAATTCATCTATATGGAAACTAGGAATCCGGTTAGAGTTATAGGCATAAGGATCATTTAAATTATTGTTAAGTACTAAGTATTATTTGTATTAAATAATATATTTATTGTACCATTATTTAAATGGAATTATGATATTTATCACAATATTGGACAAGGAAGGTCACTCTTGTTCATTAATAATAAGTGTGATCTCTATTTTAATTCCAAAGGTTGTTGGCACTAGTACTTTGTCAAGTATTATTTCTTCCACTTGACATTATTCAAACAATAAATGTGTCCCTTAATAATGAAACCAAAACTAGAAAGCAAAAGTTATCAAGTAAATTTTATTTTATTTTTCATTAAGGCATAGGCATTTGGGTCATTATTTTCAAGAGGAAAATTGATAAGCTTATGTTAAAGAAATCTTAAACAAACTTGATATTTTGGAAAATACTTTTGCATTAAATGCCTTAAAGGAAATTTACAAACATTAAAAGAATAGTATTCTCGAGAGTATCAAGTGTCTTAAAACTAATACATATGAAACATTGTGGGCCATTCGTTATTCTTCGTGGAAAGGTCAACAATAGTTATTACGTTTATAAATGACTACTCTCAATATGGATGCATTTATTACTTCATACAAAGACTTAAGTTATGGACGTTTTCAAGTCTTATGAGGTCAAAGTTGGAAATCAACTTTGAAAGACTATTAAGAACATTAGGTCCAATCATAATAGAGTATATCATGGTTGGAATGATTGTTAAAGGGAACAACGTCTAGGTCCTTTTACTCGCTATTTTGAAGAGTGTGGGATTGTCTCCATCTACATTAAGCCGGGTACGCCTAGCATGAATGATGTACACAGGATACATGATAAAATCCTTAAGGAAATGGTAATAAGCATGTTTTGTGCTCTCTTTTACCTCACTCGTTATGGGCGATACATTAAAACCGCAACCCTTATTCATTAAAAGCTCCCCTAAGCTACTAATAAAACCCTTTATGATTTGGGGACGAATAAGGAACACGTCCTTAAATCATCTTCATTTATGGGGTTGTCTAACATAAGGGAGACATTATAAGTCTACTAAGGGCAAGTTAGACATAAGATTGTTAGTAGTTATTCATGAGGTAAGCCGAGAGATATAGGGGATATATAAATTTTACAACCTGAAAATTTGAACATTTTGAACGAGAAAAGCTAGGTTCTTTGAGGATGTTGAATTTAGTGGGAGTAGGTGTAATATTTTGAATTTGGAAAAGAAGAGGCATCCATTTCTTCACCTCTTCCATAAGTTCCCATTGGATTTCAAATTTTGTACTTGATATTCAAGAAGAACATACAATTCAAAATAAATATGGTTTCTCTATAAATATTGAACAACATGAAAATGTTGATCATAAGAAGGAAATCCAACAACCTCAGAATTAGTAAGAACCGGTGGCCTTAAAGAGATACAATAGAGTAAGAAGGATTGCAATACCGGATAATTATGAGATGTATCTTACGAGAAATTAAGGACACATAAGTTTAGTGTGAGATGAGCCATTCATCTACCATAAAGCCATTAATAGTCCTAATTCTCATAAGTAGATAATACCATATATAAAGAGTTGAAATCTTTGAAAGATAACAACTTTTGGGATCTTTTACATTACCTAAATATGTGAAACCTATAAATGGGTCTCTAAGACCTAAAAGGATTCGCAAAAGTAATGTTGAAAGATATAAGACCCATCTAGTTGCTAAATATTTTTTCAACTCATAATAAAGGCATTAATTATCAAGAAAGAAACATTTTCCGGTATCTTCTAAAAACTCTTTTAGAACCATTATGGCACTAGTAGCAATTTGTGTCTTAAGCCTCATCAAATGGATATTAAAGAGAACTTTTCTTAATGGAAACATTAAGCAAACTATCTATATGGAGAAATTCATTTATGACTTAAGCAAACTTCTCATTAATGGTATTTAGAATTTAATCAAGTTATTCTTTCATTTGGTTTGAAACGAATCTGATAAATATTGTGTATACCATAAGTTCAGTGAGAGTAAAAAATTATAATTTTGGTCTTATATGTGGGTAATATTTGCTTGCTAGTAATGTTTTAAACCTAATAAGGAAACTAAGAAATTTCTTTGGAATGAAAATTCTTGGTGAGGCATCTTTTTGTATTAGGAATCCAAGTTCACTGTGAGTTTACACGGAGTATTTTGGATTATCACAAAAGGCCAATATAGAAAAGGTATTACAAAAGGTATAGCATGCAAAACTATAAACCACTTGACACCCCTAATTTTAAAGGAGACATGCTTAGTCTCAAACAGTGTCCTAAAGTTAATTATGAATCCAAGTATATAGAAAATATCCATCTTTGCATCAGCAGTAAGAAATCTTAATAAATGCGTAAGTCTTGCATTCAATGTTGGGATGCTTAGTCAATACCAAAGCAATCCAGAAAGAACATTAAGTAGTAGCCAAAGAATGATATAGTATTTACAAAACACAAAGATCTACATGCCTATTTTAATCGGATAATCTTGAGATCATTTGGTATTCCGATATTGTTAAAATTATATGGCTGCATAAATGACTACAATTTGTCAAATAGTGTCGAAAGACCGTTAAGATATATTATGACAATCAGGTAGTAGTCTAGTACTCTAACAAGAGTTGTCAAAGTCTAAGTATTTAGACATTAAGTATCTTTTGTAAGAAAGAGTACAAAAAGGAACAAATAAAAACACACCTTATTGGAACAAACTCCATAATTATCGGATCCGTTTTCTAAAGCGTTATCATCTTTAGTGTTTCACGAGCATGTTGCTCATATTGGTGTAACAATTTTGATAACATTTAATTTAGTAGGAGTTTATGTTGTGATTCATTAATAAGTTCTATTATTTAAAGTTTTGATCTCATTTGGTTAAGTTGGACTATTGGAAGAATATGTATATATTCATTATGATTCCATGCTACACATCTACACTTTTGATCTATGTCATTTAGTTGATTTGTATATGTGATTATTGTGGGTTTAGTTGCGAATCAATTACAACGACTGCCCCTTTAATCCTTATACTTATATGGCTAATGGACGAGATTGTTATGAATGACAATAAAGTGCGCACATAAGGGTTGTCATTCGTGTTATATTTATGTTTTAAAGGGAGAACTTTATTTTGCAACCCAAGTGGGAGATTGTTAGAACATGGCTTGCAAAACAAGTTATTTGGACCTCCATTATAAAATCATGATTATAATGTTAATATAAAGTGTAGTAAATAATAGTAAATATTGTGTAGAATTCTGGATGTAATATTACCTATTTTGATGGGCAAAGTGGTAATTTAACATCACTAAAGGTTGAAAGGGTGTAGTCCCAAATGAGGTGCATATTGGTTTCATATATAAAGGGTTCTCCATCAACCCTAGAAATCACTCCATTCATTTTATTTTCTCTCCTAATAATCTTCATATTGCTAGAGACATAGAGAGAAAAGGCACAATCATTTAGAAGAACTCTCTCCCCTTAATTCTTCTTCTTCTTCTTCTTATTCTCCCTACAAATCTGTAATGGATTCAACATGTATTATTTCGCTTCCGCCTTCATCTTCTTCCTCATTCTTATTCTGAAATGAGCGTGGCATTCAGAGATATAAAGAATTGTTCCAACACAGAACCCTTCTGGCTATCACTTTCAAAGGTTCTGGCTATCAATTTCAAAGGTTCTGCTATCAATCTCATATCCAAAGACTTTATATTGATATTGACCATCTGACTATCAACTTCAAAGGTTCTGACTATCAATCTCATATCCAGAAGCCTTTATATTGATATCCAGAACCGTTGAGAAGTTACGATTATTTACAAAAATGCCACCGCGATTTTTTAAAAACATGTTTTTCCTATACGTTTGGAAAAACGCGTTTTTCCCAAGATTTTGCGCTTTTTTTTAAATAAATTGTTGAGATTGACTTTATTTTATATAATTTCTACATTTATCAAATTAATTTTGAGCATTCATTAGTTAACAGAGCCGCTGTGTATATGTGTCATTAGACAATCCCGCTGCAGCAGAAGAGAGGGAAAAGGCTACATTTACACTAAGTGTATAGTATCTTCTCATCCACCACAAATACCATAGTGCCACGTGTCTTAGTTAGACCTCATAAAAGAATCTATTTTAAAATGGAAATTTAAAACCTTAATCTGAAATTATTTGAATTTGAAATTCAAATCTAGACAACTTAATTTATGAGCTCTTCTTTATGCTCTTTTCCAGCCTTCAAATTTTTTTTTCACAATATCCCATTTCCAAAATTATTACTCAATCAAATCTTAACATTTTTTCTTTATTATCTAAATTCATACTACATTCAAATTTATTTTGCTGGAAAAAAATTTCAAAAGTTTGTGCTCTATGTGTTCGTTTGTTTCGGCTTAATTTGAGTAGCTTATGACTTTTAGCTTTAATTAAGTTAAAATTGAAGTGTTTGTTTTCACTTATATGCAATAAGTCAATAAGTAGAGCACAACCATATTTTTTGAACTAGACAAGTAAAAGCTAAAAGCTCCTAAATAGAGGCTTTTTATGCTTTTATAAAACACAGACACAAAAATGATATACCGACCTCAACCTTTGTACACGACATTCACTGAAACTTTTGTTTTTTGCCCTCCCATTTCCAACGTCGATTATATTTGTTTCCCTTTGGTTATTTTTTTTTTCTTTTTTTTTCCTTTCTGTTATTTATTCTCATGTTATTCTACAAATCACTTTTGTTCCCTCCATTTTAATATATCTTTGTGAATTGAATATATTCACTATTGTAAAATTCAAATAAAAAAAAAACAAATATGCACAAAATTCATGAATAAAAAACAAAAATTTATTAAATATCATTTTTCTAACTTTTTTCTCATGTTAAATGAACTTTGATTAAATTTAAGCTTTAAATATTTTCTTAAAAAAAAATTTGTTAATATAAAAGATGTAATACATATGAAAAAATATTTTTTTGTTGATAATAATTATGTTATTTTTTATTATTATATTTAATTTTAAATATGATGGTTTTTATTAGTTGAATTTTAATTAACATTAATATCAATGATAATCAGTAATAAGTCATTTCGAAGCAGCTAAAACAAATAGTGATCATTAATCAGCCATCAGCTATTAAGCATCAGCCAACATAAATAAATTGCATAAAAAAACTTGTACATAGAATCTTGTTGCAATTTAAACCTTCTTCCAGTTAGTTAGTTAAACATAATTTCGAAAAATGCACTTTCACACCCTATAACTTATCAAAGTCTAGTATTTCTTTAAAAGTCAATTTTAAGGATTTTTTAATCTTTGACCAAACAAAAATATATAATTCACATGAATACATAAATAAATGTGTTTGTTAATCTTAACATCAAATATGCTAACATGACTTACATATTTAAACTTATTTCCTAAATCATTTTTCACATATTTTTAAAATTATTTAACACATTTAATGTTAAATTTATGTTAAATGAGTTATATATTTCCTAAATCATTTTCATATAGAAATCAGTCTAATGAGTTATATATTTTTGCAAAATTTGTGATAAATGATTTAGAAAATACTCCCCCCGTCCGCTCGAAATAAGGTTTTGGTAAACTTGATCTTACTTTGACCAAGTCTTTTGAAGAAATATAATAATCCAAATAAAAATTTTAAAAATATTATTGTATCTCGATTAATAATACTCTCAATAATAATTTTTAAATTTATATTTGAATAATTATTTATTATTTAAATTACTTGGTCAAAGTATAACAAAAGCTACCAAAATCCTATTTCAGGCGGGGCAGAGGGAGTATGTGGAAAAAAAACTAAATAATATAAATTGTAAAAATAATGTTATGGAGAATTTTGTAATAATTTTTCACATATTTTCTAAATTATTTTGTTAATAACAAAAATTTTACTTGCTTGTACTTTTCTTCAATCACTTTTATAATGATTATAAGTAAGTATAACAAATAGTCTATATTCTAAAATAATAGTCTCAATTTTTTTATAAAATAGTTAACCACTAAAAATTGAAAATATAATTTTAGGAAAAAGAGAGTATTTTAATCAATGATTGACAAATCATTTTAAGTAAAAACTATTTATGATAATACTAACTTAAAAGTCAAGTTAAATGCATGAGAAATAAGTAAATTATTATAAATTATATAATTAAAATCCATCAAATACTTAGTCATTGTTTTAAAAATTACGTGAGCAATAAATTACTCAATAATCATACAATAATTATTTTTATAAAATATGTTAGCGTAAATAAAATTTGTAATCCAAGTTAACATATATGATGACTCTTCATTATCTATGTAGTTTCCTTCCTAACCTAAGGATTTTCCACCTAACTTCAAATTTTCCTTCCTAATCTGAAAATCATCCCACTCAAAATTCCCTCTTTATGTGTTTAGGAATCTTCCACATGTCATGCTTACATTTGTCGCGTATAAAAAGATTATATACATTGAGTGTAAGTGTATCAGCTTCCAGAAGAGAAGTGCAAAATCTTGGACGCACTTTTTTTTTTACAGTTCAAAAGAAAAATATCTTCTTCTTCTTTTTTGACAATCTTGGTCACCCCTCAATTAAAAGCGGGAGTAAATTTGAGAAAATAATTGAAAATTCATTTTTGCCGAGGGAAGTTTTTTTTTTTTTTTTTGAATGGTTCAAAAAGAAAACATATCATTTAAATATTATGTGTGTTTCATTCTTCTTTATTATATCTCACTTTTCATCCTCTGTGTGTTTTTTTTCTTGAAAAAAAAACTTTTGATTTCTTTCACAATCCTTTCATGAAAATTGAAAAAAAAAAAAAACTTTTTATTTCTTTCACAATCATTTCATGAAAATGGACCATTCGTAATACATAAGAACACTAGGTGTCAACTTTATGCAGCAAAGAAACATGCATGTCCAACAACCACCACCTTTATTACAAACTTCTACTTTTTTCTAACAACATGGGCAGGTTCTTTGTGATGAAAATTTATTTTGGATTTGTGGTTTATAATTTAATCTACTTCCCTAATTATTTTTCCTAAGTACTACAAAAATTCAGTTTTATAACCTTTAATTCATTTTATTATTTTTTGAGGAACTTTTCTTTTATTATTAAATTTTCAGTTTTATTATTGCAACTGGCTATTTTAGAGGTTGGAAAGGTAATAACTTATACAGTATATGAACAACTAAGTGACGAAAGATTTTAACTGCAACAAAATGCTTGTATAAACTTGTTACGCGATTCTAGTATGTGTACAAGGTTTAGTGTGCGATGGATGCCCAAGTACAAGACTTTTTTTTGTAAATATCTCAAAAATCAGTTCTATAAATTTAAAATTATTAATTTATACTATATGATTTTTTTTAATTTTTTTTTTTTTGAAATCTACTATATGATTGTTTTAAGTTGTAAATTTGAAAAATGTTATAACTTTTTGTTTTAGTATTAAAACTACCAGCCCATTAGTTAAAAATATCAAATTTGTTGGATGGTAATATGCGATTAAAACTGACAAACTGATAATTTTAAAAATAAGACCAAATTTTTTAAATCTCTAAGAAAACCTATTATTTCTAATGTTAAAAAAGTAATTTGTATTTATTTTTTCTTTTTACAGAAAATCACACCAATCTCTATTTTGATAAGACGTAATATTAATTATTGACTTTATTATTTGATTTTCTTAAACAGTAGAACAGTCTCTCAATTTCATAATAAATATTGTTAGTTTGTCATAAAATAAGTGTAACATTTTTTTAATAAAAATAACTTTTAGTACAATTTATCATCATACAAATAATATACAAATAAAAAAGAATATTTTTGAAAATATATGACAAGTCTCTTATAACACTTATTACAACACTTATTACGGGGTAAGGATAATAATATACTTTCACCATCCCAGAAAGATAGCTCGATTTATTTTTGAATGGTTAACCCAAGTGAACTTTAATTAAATAATTAAATCAATTTTATCACAATAATATATAATAATATTTGTTTTTAATTTTATTAAAATAAAAAAATAATATTAATATTTAATTAAAATTTATTTGTATTAATCAACAATTTAAATTAAAAAAAAATCATTATCGATAGTATGTCCAATTAATTAAAAAACTGTCATTGGCATGTGAAAACTATAAATGTCCACCGCCCTCAAATGTGTACATGATTGATAACTTTTAACACTTTTTGCCTCAGCTGGCTCATTATCTTATTATGCTATCATTTTCATACCAAATTGGAGATTCTTTCAAAAATCATATACTCCATATTCAATGAAGAATTAAAAATAATCCCTCAATCGAAAAATAATTTCTATTTTTTATTTGAATAACATATTGAAAATGTGAAGTTTTATAAAATTTTAATGATAAATATATACGGATATTGTTGTTACTATTTTATCTATTGTTTATTTTACAGGCATGCAATGAATAGTGGAAAAAGGTATAAGAGATTAAAAATAACATTAAATAGACATTCATTTGAGAATATTTTTTTTTGAAGGAGTTTTTTTTTTTTTTTTTTTTTTTAAATACGTCACTTTTGGATGCGATGTATATTACTAGATCCGTAAAATGTCGGTTATACCTATCATTATTAATTTATTTTTACAATGTGCTGTATTTTGATAAGAAAGATAAACAAACATGAAAATAAGTAGAAGAAATTGAAAGTTAACCTAATTAATTTTTATTTTTTGAGAGAACCCTAATTGAATTGAGATCCATAAATTTGAGGAAAATGTCGGTTATGTTATTAATTACATTTTTTAACAGCTGTTATCAATTGTTAAAAATAAAAACATATGCCACTAATTATTTTTGTACATTGATAAGAATAAATCTTATATACTATATATTAAAGTTGGTGAAGAGGGCTATGGTTTTGACACATAGACAAACATAGATTAAAGCTTTATTTGTGTGAAGCCACATCATCACCATCCTAAATGTGTGTGACTTTTGATATTCTCATTATTAGCTCATAATATTAGTTATGATATAAGTTAACTATTACTATTAATAGTATTAGTTAACTATAATAGTTACTATACAAGTTAACTATTACTATTAATAGTATTAGTTAACTATAATAGTTACTTTATAAGTTAGTTTTTACTATTAATAGTATTAGTTAACTATAATAGGCTATATACATTAACTATTACTATTATTAGTATTGGTTAATTATAATAATTATTATATATGTTAAATTATTAATTTTTAATATTAACTAATTATAATAGATAATATATCTATTAACTATTACTATTAATAATATTAGTTTATTATAATAATTATTATTATATAGATTAATCATTGCTATTAATATATATTAATTATTACTATCAATAATATTATTTAATTGTAATAATTATTATAATAATAGTAATCATATAAATTAACCATCATTATTAATAGTATTAATTAAACTAATGATTACTATATTAGTAACTATAATTAAAATATTTTTTTGAGAAATAGTACTATTGGTTTCCCGGCACGGGTTACCCGCCAGTTAATATGAAAAATAGGAGAAGAAATTGAAACTTAACCTACCCGTGCGATTTCTTGACATGTGTACTAAAGTGTTTGGATTCGATTATCATCAAATATTTCAAGTGTTTCTTGTAATAATTCTATGTTTTTAGCCTGACGTTGATTTTTTTTATTTTTTTTTAAGCATGCTGATTTGATTGCTAGAAAAAATAAAAATTAGAAGAATAAAAAAGAAAGTAATTATTGAGGCGAATTGAAGTAGATGTGCTTCTTGTAATGTTTTTTTTTTCTTCTCAAAATATTAAAATAAATATCAAGCTCTTACGAGTTTATAAAAACTGCTTTAGGCTATTACTTCTTTCAACAATCGTTATTTTTTCGAACAGACCAGTGCAATCGATATTTTAGAATCTAGAATATTAAGAGGAAGGCTTGTGTGAGACGGTCTCACATATGAGACGGATCTTGACAAGAGAGAAAATGGGCTTGCCCCGCCCTCCCATAGGGGGGCAAACCATTTAATCTCTCAAGGAGATCCGTCTCACGTGTGAGACCGTCTCATATAAGTTTTTGTCGTATATTAAATGTACAGAAAATCTTAGGAAAAACGCGTTTTACACGCGTTTTAGTGTAAAACGTGTTTTTCTTATGCAGAGTGACATTTTCGTAAATAAGCGGAACGTTACTTAAAAGACGCGGTGGCATTGCTGTAAATAACTGGAACTTATAAAACTCATCAGGCACTTTTTAACACTACATGAGGCATTTTGCAATACTACAGGGGGCACTTTTTAATACTAGGGCAGGCACTTGTTTTAGAACTTAGAAAAACTTGCCAGCCACTTACAAAAACTCACCATACACTTTTTTATACTGTAGGAGGCACTTTGCAATACTACAGTGTTGGAAATTTAGTGGTACCCCATTGCAATCTAGATCAAGAACACACTACCCACAAGCACAAATATGAGAGAATCACACACACAAAAACACAAGAATTGTTTACCCGGTTCGTTCAACACATGAACTACGTCCGGGGGCAATCGCCATGTCAATATATTATTAAACACTCTTTAATATGTTGCTACAATGTGTTCTAGGTCGGAACTATGTTTATATAGGCTAACAAGAGAGACCTACACCAAATACATGTGAGAAACTTAGAAAAAACAGCACTTTCCTGAATTCAGATCGCGGCACCAGGCGCCCGCCTGGTGGACACCAGGCGCCCGCTTACCTCCCTCGCCATGACCAATCCTTCTGATCAATACCAGTGGTATGGATCAGGCGCCCGCCTGCTTTGCTGTGCAGTTTTCCTCCTCCGTTTTGATCTCCCCCAATCCCCATTTAGTTTGAACTCCTTTGCCTCCTTGTCCCCTTTTGGTTTTAGGAATCCACTCCTAACAATCTCCCACCTGGAGACTAAAACCATAAGCATAGACCGATCATCACTCCCACCACGAAGTGAACCTCCTTTGAACACATCTTTACTCCATATTGACTTGGCAGTGCCTTGCCTCCCCGCTTAAGTGTTAAGGCGAGTTGAAACCAAGCGACGTTTCAACCTCTCCGTGTTAGATAGTTCTTGCCTCTCCAAATCAGCTTCTACCTTGATTTCTCTCCGCAAGTCTAACTTCGCCTTCTCCCTCCAGACCCACCTTCCTCGAATGCTTCCCCTTGAAACTTGGACATACCTTGTTTCTTGCATCGTCTTCTCTTGGTCTGAACACGCTCTCTGTTAGGGCACTCGGACTTCCACACCGCGTTGATCAACTTTGTGTCCCTCTCCCCCTAACACACTGTTTCTTGGTGTCTCTCCTTTCTACACCAATAGGCCGGTTCTTTAGCCTCTTGCTCCCACCCGAGCGAACATCGACATTGTAGGTAGAGTACAACATCTTCTCCTTAACCCCATAAGCTATCACCTTAGCTTCTTTTGTGACTTCCCAAAACCCACCAATGAAGGTTACACCATACCCTTCATTATCAAGTTGTCCTACAAAATCACCCTCCTCTTTAAATCCGAAACATGCATCACATCGTGCAATTGTAAAACAACCCCATTTGATGTCTTCATCATCACATCTCCCTTACCTTTGATCTTCAATGGTTGATCATCACCAAGATAAACAACCCCAAAATCTCCCGGTGTATATCGCTTCATTGATTCTGCATCCCCACTAGCATGACAAGAAGCTCCAGAATCCAACACCCAATCTTCACCCGACTGCTCCTCTCCTATGATTAATACATCCTCATCCACCATGTGTGCATCACCATCCTTATCCGGACAGTCATAACTAATATGACCTAGCGCGCCACAATTGTAGCACTTAACCGATTTATTTTTCCCTTTTTTCGGTCCTCCCCTTCCCCTAGTTCTCTCCACCCTAAGTGCAGCCCCATTTGCGGAAGATTCTCCCCTTTTCTCTTTCCTTCTCAACTCCTCTTGAAGGATGAGATCTCTAACTTCCATATACACCAATGGTGTTTTCGACGTACTAATCCTTGTGACAGTTACCTCCCAACTATCTGGCAATGATTTTAGTAGAAAACATGCTAACACTTCATCGGAGAAAGTAATATCGACACTTTTTAATTGGTCCACCATACCTTTAAAACTGCCGATATGACTCGCTGCTGTCTGCCCCTCCAACATCTTGCATTCGCAAACCTTTTTATCAAATGCATCTTATTGATATTAGACGGTTTCTCATACATGTCTGACAGTATCTGTAGCAACTCCACCGTTGTCTTGGCCTCCATCACGTTCCGTGCAACATCGTCGGTTAGAGCACTCCTCACCGCTCCTAACACCTTACGATCCAACGTCTCCCAATCCTCTTGTGACATGTCTTCGGGTTTCTCACTTAAGGGTTTATGAAGATCCTTACAATAAAGGTAATCTTCAACCCTTGTCCTCCAAAACGTGAAATTCACACCGTTGAATTTCTCGATTGAGTTCTTCATCACGATTGCTTCACAAAGTCCCCAAGAACGTGATTCAAAATAATCAACGAATGAAACTTTGAATCCTCCTAACCAAAGTTCTGATACCAGTTGTTGGGAATTTAGTGGTATCCCGTTGCAATCTAGATCAAGAACACACTACCCACAAGCACAAATATGAGAGAATCACACACACAAGAACACAAGAATTGTTTACCCGGTTCGTTCAACACATGAACTACGTCCGGGGGCAATCGTCAAGTCAATATATTATTAAACACTCTTTAATATGTTGCTACAATGTGTTCTAGGTCGGAACTATGTTTATATAGACTAACAAGAGAGACCTAAACCAAATACATGTGAGAAACCTGAAAAAAACAGCACTTTCCCGAATTCAGATCGCGGCACCAGGCGCCCGCCTGGTGGACACCAGGTGCCTGCTTACCTCCCTCGCCAGGACCAATCCTTCTGATCAATACCAGGCGCCCGCCTGGTATGGACCAGGCGCCCTCCTGCTTTGCTGTGCAGTTTTCATCCTCCGTTTTTATCTCCCTCAATCCCCGTTTGGTTTGAACTCCTTTGCCTCCTTGTCCCCTTTTGGTTTTAGGACTCCACTCCCGATGTACAGGAGACACTTTTTAGTATTAGGGCAGGCACTTGTTTTGAAAATTTTAAAAAACCACCAAACACTTGTTGACAATGGAAGAGACATTTTTCAATAATCCAAGAGGCACTTTGTAATAGTAAGATAGGCAGTCTTAAAACTACCACTAAAAGTGCCTCTTTGAATGTATAAAATTGTCTGCTTGAATATTTATAAGTGTAATATTACAACAGGTACTTTGTAATATTAGAGAAGACACATGATAATATTAGAGAAGGCAATTGGGAAAATTATGTTTTTCTTAGTTTAGTGTAAAATGCGTTTTTCACAAGAACGACTCTTAAATGTATGCAAACATCAATTTGAGTCCAGTTAACTTTGAGAAGAAAATGAACAACAATTTTTAAATTGGAGAAAATGAACAACAATGCATCTCGTAGAATGTTCAATTAACGTAGAAAAGTTTTATTTCTAAATCAAAGAAAGGGAGTTGTAGCAAAGTTCTATTTCTATTTCAACATGTAGTTTTATTCCAGTATTTCGTCTCTTAGTCCAATATCTTTAATTGGTAGTATACAATTAGGTAGGAAACTAAATCACATGTAATACTTTTATGTATCGAAATGTCTACTACAGGTGATGACGTCAGCCCTAATAACTCATAACTGTTGGATCACCTTTAATAAACATTATGATACACAAAAATAGTACATGTGATCTCATCTCTTATTATTAAGCAATGGGAACCCTTGGAGGAATAACTGGCGATGCTTTACATTTTTTTTTTAAAAAAAATTAAAAAAATAAAACTAAATAGTATCTATTTTAAACAAGATATATATATCTTTTTTAAATGCCATTAGTTGATTAAAACAATTTTATCATATAATAGCTCATTGTCCCCTCCTCATATCAGAAACAATAAGATACTACTACTCCATAAGGGTTTCAGGGGGTTTCAGGGCCGGCCTGTAGCAAGACAAGTGAGGCGGCCGCCTAGGGTCCCCGAAATTTTACTCAATTTTAGGGCCCCAAATTTCTAAATTAGTATATAGATAAAAGGCCCCATATTTTAACATGGTTTCTTTCTTGTTCTGGTGGCAAGAGTGAATTGCTCACATATAAATTTTTTCCTTTTTTTTTTCTCCTCTTTTCCTCTTAACTCTCCATGGACTTTTCTCCCCCTTCCAATCCAAAACTAGTCATTTTAAACTTCTTCTCTCATTCGTTGTAATTTAACTAGTAGGATTTTATTTTACTTTTTGTTTTTGTTTTTGCAATAGCTATTATGACATAATTTAACTACTACTTTTATTGAAGTATTTGCATCTATCACTAATTCAATTCGCGCAATTTTCTTACTTTCTTTGCACTTATTTTTTTCTCAATTTAATTACCAAATCCAACAAGCTAAGTCAGTCTTTCTATTAATATAAGTCCTCCAAGTTTTGTTGTTAGCATACGAATGAACGATGAGAGTCGTAAATAGAGAGAGTAGAGATCTACGAACGGCAAACCGCACTATTTGCTCATACAGATTAAGGCCCCCGACCGTATAGTTAGCCTAGGGCCCCAAATTCGACAAGACCGGCCCTGAAGGGTTTATTGACATATTTATTGAGAAATATTTCTTAATTAATATTTTATTTTCGGAGAGAAGAATACATACAGTTGAGATCGTTTATCGTTATTGTACTCATCTGCAATAGTATCAATTGTACTAATAATTGTCATTTCATTTAACTATATTTTGGAGTATATAAAATCGTGTGATTCTTTTTTTTTTCTTTTTAAAAAAAAAGAAAAAAAGAAAAATCATGTGATTTTTAAATTTGTGAAAAAATATATATATTTTAATTAAAAATTGTAAATCGAGCTAAATGTAAATACCATCCCTATTGCTGAAGCCAACACATGGAAAATGGAATCTAATCCAAGACATGACACGAGGAACCTACCTTGACGCATCATATTATCATGTGCCTTCCTAAGCAAAGTTCGGAATCTGAAAAATTAAGTAAAATTACAAATAATTGATATTAAATGTAAATGCACGGAAATTATATTTATATTAAAAAAAGTAAGTGTTGTGAGTAGGTAGGAAAGAGAACATAAGTTCATTTGTTGTGAGTGAGTAGAAGAGAGAAAATTTAACATTTAAGTAAGTACCAATTAATATGGGGTTGGTCTCCTGTAAAACGCGTTAACGTGTTTTTCAAAACCTCCATAAGACTTTATATTGATATCGAGAAGGCTTTATAATGATATCGAGGACCCTTCTGGCTATCACTTTCAAAGGTTCTCGCTATCAATCTCATATCCAGAAGACTTTATATTGATATCCAAAACCAGAGAACCCTTCTGGCTATCACTTTCAAAGGTTCTAGCTATCACTTTCAAATGTTCTGCTATCAATCTCATATCCAGAAGGCTTTATATTGATATCCACGACCCATCTGGCTATCACTTTCAAAGATTTTGGCTATCAATCTCATATCAAGAAGCATTTATATTGATATCCAGAACCGTTGAGAAGTTTCGATTATTTACAAAAATACCACCGCGTTTTTTTTAAAACACGTTTTTCCTAAGCGTTTGAAAAACGTGTTTTTCCCAAGATTTTGCGATTAATATAGGACGCCTAAAACAGAAATAAGTAACGATTAGCTTGAGGCGGAGGGAGTACTCCATATCATCTACTTGAGCCTCTTTGGTAGCAATTCATTTGGAATTTCCGTGTTCGATGGGTTTCGAGGTTTGAACAGTTGCTTGCTGATGGTCTTTTAGACGAATTCTTGGGTGCCGCCGTTGCACGCAGTGCGACGGGCCAAACCCACGGATTGTACCCGCTCGGTCCAGCCTCTCCACCCTCTCGTATCGCGACACGTGTCATTCTCTCTATAAAAAATCCAATAACTTTAAAATGCTATATCTTGAGATTTATAACTCGGATTTTTTTAAAAAAAAAATACCGTTGTGTTCGTCTCGTCAAGACGAATCAAACAAGATAGGTCATGGTATGGATTGATTTTTTTTTTAAAAAAAAACATAATTTTTAACACATAAAAAAGTTTGAGTTGCTTGTCAGGTGAAATGTAATACTCTGTACTGATAAAAGTAACAGTTTCATCTTAAAAAAGTAACACTTTTTACTGTCAAATATAACAACAGTTTTACAAGAAAAAATTGGGTTAGCATTTCAATTGTTACTTTAACAATTTCAATTGTTACATTTAAGAATATAAACTGTTACAATTGAGTTAAAAAAAAATGTTACATTTATTTTTTATAAAATGTAACGTTAGTTTAGTTTGTTAATCTTATGTTAATTTTGAAAAAAAAAGTGTTACATTTGAAAAAAAAAAGTGTTACATTCCTTTATAAAAAGTATTACATTAGTTTAGTTGTCAATCTTTATGTTATCTTTAATCTATTTGCAACAAAATTGTGGTACATTTTTTTAAAAAAAGTGTTATATTTGGAAAAAAAAAAGTGTTACATTTTTTTATAATTAGTGTTACTTTTGTTGGGAGGAAAAAAGTTGAGGTGTCAAAAAAATAAAATAAAAATCAGGATGCCCTCCGTGCGCCGTCGCACGCTGTGCGGCAGCCGCACAGGAGACTGCCTCTTTAATTTATCTGTGTCATAATAAATATCTTAGTTATCTTATCAATTTTGAATTTTTTTTTGGGAAACTAGTTTCTCCATAAGTTATAAAAAATCATGTTTTTACAGGGGTTAAAGTTTAGGGTTTAGGTTTAAGGTCTAGGCCTTTTAGGGTTTAAGGCTTAGGGTTAAAGGGTTAAAAAATGGACTTTTTATAACTTATGGAGGAACTAGTTTTCCCCAAAACCAACTGATCAATTTTTTAATGACCATGCATTAATTGATTTATCCTCAGCTTTACAATGTAATTTTGAAAAGAGGAAGTCTTTTGTGATACCGTCTCATGTATGAGACGTAAATGGTCCCGCTCGCTCATAAGTAGGCAAACTATTTGCTCTCTCAACAAACTCGTCTCATATGTGAGATTGTTTCACACAAATTTTTTCTTTTGAAAATATTAATAAGATCTAATCAACAATGCGAACACTTTTATAGAGATTAATTATAAGGATGAGATTTATCATCAACTTACATATTAATAGACCCTTAATTACTAGATTCTCTTCCCACTCTCCTCTTCCCAATTTCACATTCTTACCGAAAATGACATTGCTAAACATATTTCATCAATATCTACAAATGTATATAAAGCCTTTCAATTAGGTGAAGTACTAAATAACCTCTTTATTAAAGCCAAATAGTTCGCACTAACCAAAATCCAAAATTAATATCATTTCTTAAATTGTATGTTTCCTCTTTTATGGATAAATATGAATTTTTATTTTCATTGTTGCCAAGCTTAAAAAAGGATGACAAAGTTTTTGAATGGTGCCAATACGGAATTCTCATGGTATGGACTATGGAGACACAATTATCAAATATTGAACCTTCTCTAAATTGTAAAAATTGTTGGGAGGCTTGTTAGACTAATAAATCTCCAATGTATATAATCCATATATATAAAAATATTTTTAAAATAGACTTCTCAACCCAATATTCTTAAGAGTTGGTCTCATGTAAAACGCGTTTTTCCTAGTGGTTAGGAAAAACGTGTTTTTCAAAACATTATGGCTATCACTTTCAAAGGTTCTGGCTATCAATCTCATATCCAGAAGACTTTATATTGATATCCAGAAAGCTTTATATTGATATCCAGGACCCTTCTGGCTATCACTTTCAAAGGTTCTAGCTATCAATCTCATATCCAGAAGGCATTATATTGATATCCAGACACCTTCTGGCTATCACTTTCAAAGGTTCTGACTATCAATCTCATATTCAGAAGGTTTTATATTGATATCCAGAACCGTTGAGAAGTTCAGATTATTTACAAAAATGCCATCGCACGTTTTTTAAAAGAAGTTCCACATATTTACAAAAAATGTCACTGCATTTTTTACAACACGTTTTTCGAGTTAGGAAAAACGCGTTGCAACTTATAAAATAAAAAATAAAAACATAAATTATATTTTAGAATAATATATAAATACATTTGATCAACGTGAATTATTATGTATTCTATCTTAACATGATTTATATCTTTTCCCAACGTCTAATTATTTATGTTTCCATAACCAAAATTTGATAGTCCTCCCCAAACTCTTAAATCCTGCTCTTTCTGTTTTAAAATAAAGATTTAAATTTGATTTTAAAAGCAAATTTAAATACTGATTAAAAAATAGTGGAAGTGATGTAAGTATTGTGAGCATAAAAGTAAACTGTGAGAGAAAATGAGTGGGAGAGAATAGTAAGTTGATTGATGTTGTGAGTATAAAAGTAAGTAGGAGAGATAATGAGTGAGATGAATAGTAAATATTTTTTTGTCATTTTAAGAAATAGATATATATTCTGGGACATACTAAAAAGTAAAGTAAACAATTAGACATACTATACTCTGAGACGGAGAGTGCTATTTACTTAATTTATTTATTTTGAAATGATTTAAACATTTAATTTGAGATATGTAAGTGGTAGGGATGGCCAAACCGAACCGGACCGAAAAAGCCCGGAACCGGGGCAAACCGGGGAGGAAACCGGAATCGTAAGGCATACGGGCCGGTTCAGGGTCACATATATGCCGAACCGGACCGGAACCGGAACCGTACCGAAAATCCCTTGTTTTTCAATAATTTTAAAAGGGGGACCAGAACCGGACCGAACCGGAACCGGATTGTGCCAAACCGGAACCAGGGTAAGCGCGGGCCGGTTATGGGTCACCCTTTTGCCGAACCGGAACCGGCCGGAACCGGTTTTGGCCATCCCTAGTAAGTGGAGTAA
The DNA here is from genome assembly GCA_026119855.1 of Campanula takesimana. Classification (NCBI taxonomy): domain Eukaryota; kingdom Viridiplantae; phylum Streptophyta; class Magnoliopsida; order Asterales; family Campanulaceae; genus Campanula; species Campanula takesimana. The sequence goes on along the minus strand of JAOWBW010000104.1, from coordinate 528,474 downwards.
TTAATATAGCGGGTCCAAGCACCTAATAGAAAGTAGATCTCAACGGCTGGTATAACTTTCTCTCTCACACAATAAACACACGCACACAAACCCGCCAAATTTACGCGGGTATAAATACCTTTTTTACTCCTGTCCCTCCCTTGCATTTCAATCTCTGTTTCTTGATTTCACGTCGTAATTTCAAAGTCCATTTTCTTCTCTCTCTCTCTCACTCTTTCGCGCTGTCGATCTCTCGATTTTTCCCGAGAAAACAACAGAGAAAAAGCTTTAACCTACTCCTTTCTCTATCTAATTCACTTTCTTAGAAGAGAAGATTTCGTTTTGAATTTGCCTGGTTCGCGTTTGTGTGAAGCAAAATTCACTTCGGAATCTGAACTCATTGTCTGGATTCCGTCTGCGAAAAAGTAAGATCATTTCGCGCGTCATTTGTTCAAAACCTCACGCAATTGATCCCTAATTCAACCTGTAAGTTACGCATCTTGGCTTCGATATCTACTTTGTTCAATTGATCTTTGAATTGTGCTGGTGACTAAGTCGGTTGATTCGAATTTAATGATCCGAGGATTGAATTTTGTATTTTTTTTTTTGTTGTTTGGCAGACTTTGATTCAGTTCGATTCGAGCTGATACAGAGTTGGGGGAATTGAGAGCTATATATTGGCATTTTACAGTTGGAGATTTTGTCAGCTCAATTAGATACACCATGTCGTTTGACATAGGGCCTATACTGGGAAAGATGAATGTACTGTCATCTGAGCACTCTTCAATCGTATCAATGAACTTATTCGTTGCGCTTCTTTGTGCTTGTATCGTGATTGGGCATTTATTGGAGGAGAATCGATGGATGAATGAGTCTATTACTGCTCTTGCCATTGTGAGTTTTCACATCTTAAATAGTTATCTCATTTATCAGTTGATTGTTTTTGGAGTTAATATGAATGTGGATTTGAGAATATTTTTTTTTCCTATATTGGACAGGGTTTATGTACAGGGTTTGTGATTTTGCTAACTAGCGGAGGAACGAGCTCGCATCTTTTGGTTTTCAGTGAAGATCTGTTCTTCATTTATCTTCTTCCGCCTATCATTTTTAATGCTGGGTATGATTTCAACCTTGTTGTTTGTGGGGGAAACGCTCTTTCCAGTTTAGGTTGTCTTATCTTTTTGAGCGATCACATGTGATTTCTGCAGGCCCGTCTCAATAATTTTAGAGGTCCTGTGCTAAATTGAAATATTAGGCCGTATTATTATCTAAGAAATTTACATAAATAACGATATAATTTATCCGTCCTACTAAAAGTTGCATTTTTTATTTTAGATATGGATATTAAGATAAAGTGTAAGTGGTGTAATTTTTGTGAGTATAAAAAGTGAGATAGAAGAAATAAATTGAGGTAAAGAGGTTTAAGAGGTCAAAAGAATAATTTTTAAAACAATTGGGGCCCTGTGCAATGGCACTGTTTGCAGAGGGCTATCACCGAGCCTGGATTTCTGCTTTAAGTTTGGGAAGGCTTCATGTTTACAGTTTTGTCTTGTGGAGGAAACTCCTTTTCCAGTTTATGTTTGGGATTCTTTAATGCTTACAAGTGAATTTTGCTTTAAATTGAGATGGTGTAAGCGTGTTAAAGTTTTCAAAGATGTGCACCAAAAAAAGGAAAAGCTATAGTATTATATTCTGGACTTGATTGGCTGGACTGCCTAAAAGTTTTACTGTACTAAACTTTCAACTGTTGCTTCACGGGTGCTTTATTGTGCTTGGGTGGAGTATTTTTTTTAAAAAAAAAATTGGGTTTTTTATTTCATTAATTATAGATAAATTTCCCTTAAGAAGCTAACACCAGATACCGCTTGAGCTGGAGCTCTTTGGTTTGGTTGCTTGGGTGGAGTAAACATGGGTAATTATCTCTCCTTTGAATCAGAGTGCATATAAAGGTTTTAAAAAAGGAAACCAAGTAGCTAGTATTACTATTATAATAATCATTCCACTGTCAAACTTGCTTATTTAATTAATGAGCATAGAGGAAGTCGTGGGAACTAAAGTTGGAAATTTTATACACTTTTTGAACTCAAAGTGTACATCTGGAAAGTCGAAATGATAAAATACTACTCTGGGAAGTAACTTTGAAGTCCAGTCCAGTATCCCGTTTCAAATATATCATGAGTAGGCGAAGCCAGGATTTTCCGAAAAAGGGGTCAAAGTTGCTTGGGGATAAGTATTATTGTTGAGGTTTACAAATTTAGTATACAAGGGGTCGAATAGTGCATTTTTTTCTCAAATTTAAGGGGGTCAAAATGAATAAATTCATCATTTTTTTGTTAGTAAATGTCATTTTCTAAAATTTTGAAGGTACTAAAATTGACACATTTCAAAATTTAAGGGGGTCGAATGACCCCCTTCCCTTTGCCCTAGCCTCTCCACTGGCTTGCCATGGGAGTCTAAAATTAGATTAACATAAATTGTGCTCCCACCTCCCCAGAATGAGTTTCGCTTTGTAGTGTTTTTTTTTTCGAAAATAAAAGTTTCCCTTTAGACCATTTTAGCTGCACTTGTATATGAATGCCGTTCTCATCACATTATGGCAAGTGCAAATTCGGAATGATATATAGCAAAGTTGAATATAGTTACTTCAAAAAGCGCCTAACTTTGGGACAATTGTTTTAGAGTGGAGGGAGAACTAAACCTCTATCTTTTTTCTCTTAAGCATCAGAAAAAGGAAAGAGTCAGCGACAGAGTAACTTGGAGACATTATTGTTGCCTTATCTGTGGGTGTAACTTTAGCCGCTTGTTGAAATGGTGCAGATAGAATTTAGGTGGCTTAGGAAATATATGAAATTTACCTAGGGCATGAAGTTTGGTAGGAGATGAAGTGATATTTGAACTTGAACTAATCAAATCACTTGGTAATATAAATTAGCCTACCAACCTGGCGTAGTATGCCTCTTGATCATGTTCACTGACAATCATCTCCCCGCTCCTTCCTCTCAAGTCTCAACATCCTTCTATCAATCATTTTTGTGGTGATCTGTTTGTTTAAGCATCTGTACCATTTACCCTCGTGGTAGTTCAAGATTCACACGTGCAAATCCAAGTTTTGGTTCTTTAATTAATTGGAGCTATGGACTCATTACTTAATGGAGATATTTGCCAAATACTGTGATGTTAAGTTACACCTCAAATTATTTTTTTTGGTTAAGCATGTGAATTGTCTTCCAAGAATTTATTGGCCACAAATGATAAATGAGAGAATACAGGTGCAAAATTTTAAAGTCTATACTAACATGTCAGCACGTACTATATCATTAGATCGAGACACTTTTTCTTAGATCTCTGCATGTGAAAGCATTAATGATGCTCTCATTAAGATCTTACGTTCTCAACATCATTTATCAGTTATTACTTGTTATGTTGCACTGTCCTCAGAACCACCTTGGTTGAGAACTGTTACTAATACCTTGTAAATAGGACTTGACAATTTGACGTATTCCGGACAGGGATGTCTTTAACTAGTTCAAAAAAGATAAAGAATTATCAGTCTGGGAGCTAGACCCTTAGATAAAGAATTATCAGTCTGGGAGCTAGACCCTCAGAACCACCTTGGTTGAGAACTGTTACTAATACATGAGGTCATAACGTTAACGTTCATCATTAGCTTCAACCAGATTCTTACATCTATCAAGAAACCATGTGAAAATAATGATGATGTTGTAACTGTAAGTCAGAGGCCATTGACCTCCCTTATTTGTACCATTATATTTTTCTATGTTGATATATGGATATGATCAACTATTACAATTGATTTTGCTATGCTCTGTTTTCCATTATTTAACACCATTTCTCCATGTCATGCCGTATTACGTCATACTTATGAAAGCACCCTATTTGCTTGGAATCTCTTCATGTTACTCACACTCCTTTTTCTTGGAATTTTCACCAGGTTCCAAGTAAAGAAGAAACAATTTTTCCGCAACTTCATAACTATCATGCTGTTTGGCGCCATTGGTACCTTTATATCTTTCACCATCATATCACTGGGTATGTGCTTTCATCAACTTTCTTAACTTTTTTAATGGCAACCACTATATATTTTGTGTTGATTGTGGAGTGAATGAAGCATTTACGTAGTAGTAGAACCAACTAATTTGTTGGGTAACAAGACGGTTTCCTTTGATCAGTACTTCCCATTTCTGACTACATGTGCCTTACTTTTTGGTCATATTTCTAAATCAAGTAGCGAACTTGCAACCTACGCTAACTTTTTTAAATGGTGAAGTAGCCTAAGGTCTTTGATGACAGTAAACCATGGGAGTGGAACCCTGAAGCGATCTCCAAAGCATTTTTATAACTCCTTGTGGAGGCTCAAGAAAATCTTTGAAACACAACAAATAGCCCGAGAATCCCTTGAAATAAGGATGGATCACAGTAACCTATTGCACTTGATGGGATAATAGCTTGGTAATACTGAACGTCTTCTGCATTCTGTACTGCCATTGTTGATTAACTAGAAAAGCACTTGGCCATTGGAGTAAAAATTTAGACTCTCCATTCATATTCTGTTCCCAACTTTCCTATCTAGGCTACAATTGGAATCACTGTTTTTACTATTGTGAAGCAGGCAAATGTCTCTAATGTCTAAGCTGGCTGCCCAAACACGAATGTGCTTGACCTACCATGATTAGACAACAACTCAAGGCTTGATGATTTGAACTAGTAATACATACATACATACATACATACATACATACATACATACATACATACATATGTGTGTTTGTCCGCGCGCGCGTGCCTACATAAGTAAATAAATTTGTCTATAAGGAGATAGTTTATTTCCATAGGAGATAATATGCCTTTCGAACAAAATTTCATATTTAACCTTGATACAAGAAAAGGGAAAAGTTTCCAACTTTAAAGTAGAGATGCATCAACTCGCAAACAAAGTATACTTCATTGTAGCCAAACTCTGCCTTCGCTATAAAATACATAGTCATCATCTTGACAGGAGCTTATTTAAATGATTGAAGCACTTGATCAGAAGCCTGACAAAAAAGAAGAGATAATGAAAATATGAGTTGGGGAAAATATGGTAACATACACTTCTTTTATTATTTTTCAAGTTTTTCAAAAAAAAATTCTAACTTGCAATTAATAGGTAGAGAGGCATTCAACCCTAAGTGAATCTCGAGATTCGATCATCCCATAATATAATAGGCAGCCTCCCAACCCAATATTCTCCAAGTTTATAAACTCCTAGATAATTTTGTCTCATATGTGCCAAAGCTGGGCCCAGTCACTTATGCTGGTACATCGACGTTGTTAGGGCATTCTATATAAGAGATTAATTACTTCCTGATATATATAGGCCCCTCTATCTCCTGTTTCCCCCTAACTTCTGTCTTAACTAAGAGAAGAAATAACGAAGAGGAGTATCTTCTTTGTGCAGAATATCCTGTTTTAGAGTTCACAGAAACCAGTAACTGTAGATGCTACACTTGTGAACAACTTTTTCCATTTCTTATTGCAGGTGCTATTAACCTTTTCAAGAGGATGAATATCGGAAATCTCCAGCTAGGAGACTATCTTGGTACCACCAACCTTATTCCCACTCATTATTCTAAATAATTTTGCTATAGCGTATATGTGACATAATATTCTTGTTTTCTAACATTTCTGAAATTTATCTAGCAATTGGTGCTATATTTGCTGCTACGGATTCTGTTTGCACCTTGCAGGTATATAAGGAGTTCTTTAAATGTAGTTTGCTCAGACAAAGGAACTCGCTGTGAACTAATACGTCTTGGTTGATGATGCAGGTGCTCAACCAGGATGAGACCCCTTTATTGTACAGTCTTGTATTTGGGGAAGGTGTTGTGAATGATGCTACATCGGTCGTGCTATTTAATGCAATCCAGAACTTTGATCTATCTCATATCAACACTAGCACAGCTTTACAGTTGATCGGCAATTTCTTCTACTTATTTATTAGCAGCACTGTTCTAGGAGTTGGGGTTAGACTCTCTCTCTCTCTCTCTCTCTCTCTCTCTTTTCCTCTCATTATTGTGTCTGTGCTTGTGCTAGTGGCTATATGTGGAGCTGCATACTTTTGGCAAGATATGAGAGTTTGATATTTTAATTCTACTCCTGCAGGCTGGACTACTTAGTGCATTCATTATAAAGAAGCTCTATTTCGGAAGGTTTGTCTATATGCTTTTCAGTTTGATTCGTCACAACAAGATATGCATGATTAGTTATTTGAGTTCAGAGGATGGAACTGATATCCCTCCCCACGATTGAAAATTGAGTGCATTTGTTTAAAACTCAAAAATAGTCCTGTATATTTCTTTGCTGCAAAAGCTCTTATGCATAATTTTCTGCTGAACTCAGGCATTCGACTGACCGCGAGGTTGCTATTATGATACTCATGGCTTACCTCTCATACATTTTAGCCGAAGTAAGAGATCAACGTGCCTAACTTGCAACCTTTGTTTATTCAGTTTCATATTCCCTCCGTCCCATAGTAAATGTTGCACTTTCCTTCTTGGTCCGTCCCCCAAAAAAAGCTGCGTTTCTAAATAAGGACAGAGACTTGGTGCACTTTTATTTTTGTACAAGCAATGTAGTAAAGCACATTCCTTAAAAACCTTGACAAGTCAAAGGCGACATTTATTTTGGGACGGAGAGAGCATTAGAATGGAAACTGTGGACCACTGCAGTCTATCATTTTCCCCCTACTAACAACCTCAAGCTGTCTTGCAGTTATTCTATTTGAGCGGCATTCTCACAGTTTTCTTCTGTGGAATTGTGATGTCCCATTATACGTGGCATAATGTCACTGAAAGTTCGAGAGTCACTACCAAGTAAGTTTCAGTCTCCAGTAACCCTTCCGTCTGCTGTGGAACAATTTTCTTGATATCCATTGCTTTCAATATTTATTTGTTTATTATATTCTCACAATTGCATTGTAGGCATGCTTTTGCAACATTGTCTTTCATTGCCGAGATTTTCATCTTTCTTTATGTTGGAATGGATGCTTTGGACATTGAAAAGTGGAGAACTGTAGCCGACAGGTATTGTTTGGTGAAAAAATGGAATCCATGTATATTTTTTTCAAAAGGATGGCTGTCCTGATATTTGCTGATTTTATGTTTACCAGCCCCGGGACATCGATTGGAGTCAGCTCAATTCTGTTGGGGCTGGTTATGGTTGGAAGAGCGGCCTTTGTTTTCCCCTTATCATTTTTATCCAACCTTACAAAGAAGGCGCCATCCGAGAAAATTGACTTTAGGCAACAAGTATGATCTATCTACATGTTTATAAATGGGGTTTGATCTGACTCTCATATGAAACAATAACCTCTTATATTTCTGCAGGTTTTAATTTGGTGGGCTGGTTTAATGCGAGGTGCCGTGTCCATGGCTCTTGCTTATAAGCAGGTCAGAAATTTTATGCCACTTCCGCATATATGTACACGAGATTGAGTTTTCATTGCATAGAACACATATTTTTACTGGTCAATCTCCTGCTTCACTAAATTATAGAACTTTCTCATTAGTTTTTCTTTTCTTTCCACTGCGCGATGTCTTCATGTGGTCTGTTAGAAAACTAAGAAAAGTATGCGAAAGTGAAAGGAGTGTCTGTTTTCTGAGCAACTATATGATGTATAATGATTGCTTTCTCCTATAATGCAGTTCACAAGATCAGGCTACACTCAGTTGCGCGAGAATGCAGTTATGATCACAAGTACCATCAGTGTTGTTCTTTTCAGTACAGTGGTATGATCTCTTTCTGAATGGACTTATCAATGTGCAGTAGATGAAGCCTCTGGCATACATTTTTCTGCATGAATTAACCTCCCAATGTGATAATCCCTCCGTCCTGATATGATAGTTCCAGTTTTCTAGTGGTCAATTTGATTAAACGTTCACCAAATATTTAGGAAAAAAATAATTACCCCAGTTAAAGTCTAAATCTTGTTATTAATACGCCATGAAAAATATTACCCAACACAATTTTTCGACTTTCATTGGGATAATTTGTTTAATCTGAATTATTGGTCAAAGTTCAATCCAATTGACAACTAAAATAGAGGGACTCTCTTTCCGGCACGGAGGGAGTATATCCCAAATACTTTGGATGCTGAGCATGGTGTGCGTGTGTTTCACTAGAGGGATCCAACGGCCATTGTGCCAACTACCATCAGAGTGAACCCCCTTTACAAACACTTTTGATGTATATATTATATTCTCAAATTAAAACCACGAGAAAAGAACTGCATAACTAGATTCGTGGGTATATGTTTGTCTACTCACGCTTCTGCTATGGTTTGGTACTTTTCAATTTGGTTTTATTAAAGACTCGTCTGAAATTACCTTCAAACCAGCTTAATAGTTTTTCAGAAAAAACTGGATAACCATGGATTATTAGTTCAAGATTACATTTTTTTTCATCAATCTGATATTGGGCTCTATGCAGGTATTTGGTTTGATGACTAAACCATTGGTGAGGCTTTTACTCCCTTCACCCAAACACTTGACCAGAATGGTTTCCTCCGAACCCAACACTCCCAAGTCCTTCTTGGTGCCTCTACTTGACTCAGAAGCCGACCTTGACATTAATGTTCCCCGCCCAACCAGTCTACGGATGCTTCTAGCAACCTCATCACACACCGTCCATCACTACTGGAGAAAATTCGACAATGCCTTCATGCGTCCTGTTTTTGGCGGTCGTGGTTTTGTACCGTTCGTTCCTGGCTCCCCAACTGAACGAAGCCTTCATATATCTCCCACCTCAGAAGAAACCATTTAAAAAAAAAGTTATATATATTCAGAAGACCCGTGATGATCGAGTTCCATCAATCTGAGGCTCTCATTGTTTGTTTGTCGATAGTTTTGGTTGGTTTTTTCGTGTGGGGAGTTATGTCCTCTAAGTTATTAGTAGACCTGAGAGTTTGATAGATCTATTTGTTGTTGTTGTTGTTGTTGTTGTGGGTCTTGGTATTTTGGATTCAGTTTTGTTTTGACTAGTCGGTCTCGTGTTGACCAAAGAGTTTGTTTGTTGTACACTAGTGTTGCATTATTTTGGTTTTTTATTACCCTTCAGCTACACTTATTTTCAACAGCAAGTCCAAATGTCCATTTGTAAATCACATTTGTATATTTGCAATTTTTTTGTTTGTTAATATTGAGTTTGTATTCTATTTTATAACAGGTAGAAAGCATGCCTTGTAAGCACAGAGAAATCATTTTCTGCTCTTGTAAAGAAGTGGGTTCATTCTCACTCTCATCCAAAACTTTTACTTTTCTGAAAGCGGTGTTTTTCAACAGTTAGCACTCAAGATTTGACCACATATATAATCTCCAAATATGATGAACGGTGAGATGAACCTGCCAATTATGTGTCCAAAACACTTTATTTGCCATACAGATGTTCCAAATCTTATTCTCATTTTTGAAGGGGGGAGTGGGGCAATTCCGAAAAATCCTTGCATATAAATAGTTATAGATGAATCGATTCATTTTTCTTTCTTCGAATGTTTGGGAAAACAATACAATCGTATTAAAGTTGAGATGTACTCCCTTCGGTCCAAAATAACTGTCTTTTTTGACATTTGCACAACTCTTAAGAAATGCAATTAGTATCATGATTTAATGACAAAAGTTCCAATTTTACTCTTATTAAGTGTGCAACTTTCTTACATTAATGTCTCACACTAAGACAACTAATAAAAGAAAACAAGTTTCAATGCAAGGATAAAAGAGACATTTAGCTCAAAAGTGACAATTATTTTGGACCAAAATTTTGGTCCAAAAGTGACAGTTATTTTGGACCGGAGGGAGTACTTATCTATGTTACTCTTTCTGTTCAGATTAGGGGTGTAAATGGTTCGGTTTGGTTCGGTCTGGGACATATTAGAGGCCGAACCGCTAGGTATCGGTCTGGTGAAATCTCAGACCGAACCGAACCACCAAAACTTTCAAACCGAACCGAACCAAACCGCTATAGTCTGGTTCGGTTCGGTCCCGAACCGTGGTCTGAATTCACGGTCCAGACCACGGTCCCCTTTCTTGCAAAACTCAAGTGTTGTTTGCTTTTTATCAAGATCATTGTATGGATATTTAGGACAAACGGACAAACGGAAAAATAGTGGCCGGGGCTAGTGTGAGGGTGGACCACGAAGATTGAGTATGTCGATTTGGTGAAGGGAGAGAGATGAGAGATGAGAGACGACGAGATGTGCCTCCCCGTTGTGGTTTGCGGCGTGAAATGTGAAAGACTTTCTGATACTGAGATGAGATGAGAGTGAGGCTATTAGGGATTAGATAAGTTAGGTTTTCTAAAATCTAACGGTGGATATTAATCCAACTTAAAATCCTACGGTCCTTATTCACGGTCTCGCGGTTCGGTCCAACGGTTCGGTCTACGGTTCGGTCTCGCGGTTCGGTCTGAATCGATTTGGTTCGGTTTGGTTCGGTTTGGTCTAGAGTGTCCAGACCACAGACCGAACCAAACCACCTGGTTTGGCAATTTTAGAGACCGAACCGAACCATGGTAGCTCAAAAACCGAACCAGACCGCATGGTCTGGTTCGGTTCGGTCCCGAACCGCGGTCTGACCCGAACCACTGACACCCCTAGTTCAGATATTTATTTTGAGACATAATGAGTATAAATATCTAGGGAGGGGGGTGAAAGTGAGCACTTAGATGAGGCATAATGCAGAACTTTTAGCACTATAATATGTTATCATAAAAAATAATTAAAGAGGCATAATGCAGAACTTTTGACACTAAAATATGTTATCATAAACAAAATTAAATCAAGTAATATAACAAGCCAAAATTGCCAATCACTCACCGAATGAGGTAGGGGGTGATATTCATCCAAATTGTTTTTTCTTCTGGTAGCGTCGTTAAGTGACTGTTTTATTCCCCCAAGGATTCTTTTACATCAAACAAACATGAGAAAAACAAAAAACAGAATAAAAATTACTCCCTCTGTCCCAGAATGATAGTTTCCCTATTTTTATGGGTTTTACAAATGAACTTTGAGTAATAATTAAGGCTACTTTTAATTATTCTAATGAAATTTTTGAAATTGTTCTTGATACACCATTATAAATACTATTAATATCAATTTTTAGATTCACATTAACATAATTATAAGTAGCATTTATAGCTGCTCAAAGTTCCCTCGTAGTAACAACGAAAAAAGGTGGACTATCTTTCTAGGACGGAGGGAGTATATCATTAGGCATGTTATCACGAACCAATTAAATAATACTCCTTCCTTTTTATAATTGACACTGCCTCTTTTTATTAGTTCATCGTAAAATAAATATCAAGATTTTAAGTAATGAAATGTTGGGGATTTGGGGGATCACCGTATCCACTAGCCGATACTAGCATTCATTAATATGGAGAAAATAATCAACAATGATAATATAATATGAAAGAACATGAACACCAAGAATTTGTGAACCCGGTTCACCAACACATGGCTACATCCGGAGGCACCAAGCCAGGATATCACTATAATATGTAACGATTATTACAACTTTGCACATGCACTCACACAGATCTAGCATGGCTACTCTCCATGATCAACCCTCTCCTACATATTATTATCTTTCCCCAAAAACACACAAACAACACGGTCATGGCCGGGTTATAGGATCGCCCTCATGGCTGTCTTATGCCCCGGCGACCCCCTCCTAGACACTATTTTGTGGCTCTCTTGTGTATTCTAGCTTTCTCCTATCAAGCCCACTCTGGACGAAATCCCCTTGCTATAGGTGTAGGAGAAACTCTATATCAATAAATACATGGAAGAAATCTAGTCAAAATAGGAAACTGAGAAAAAACTGGGTTGTTCCCCCGACATGCACGGTCGTGCAGACTTTGCTACTCGGCCGTGCAGCTCGGCCATCCACTATACCTGGAGCGGCCGTGCTATATTTTTTCCACAAAAAGTAGCCTCCTTTTGCCCCCCCCCCCCACCCCCGGTAGTGCATGCCCGTGCTCTGCAGCCCCTGTTCTGCACTTTTTCGATTTCTTTCTCCTTTTTTACCTCTCCTTGAACTCCATCAACCCCCTATGATTTAGACTCTTCTTCTCCCTCCGTCTCCTCACGGTTTTAGGACTCCACTCCCAACATGAAATACTCTTAGTGCAATCTTACCACGCAGAAGTAATCTATAAACAATTATAACATATACTATTTTTTTTAAATGTTGATTAAAGATTAATCAAATATGATATTAATTTCTTTTAAAAAAAATACGATATTTATTAGTCCTTCCATCCCAGAATAACATTATTAAAAAATTTATTAAAATTTTTATTTAACCTAAATTAATTTTGTATTAACAAAAAGCGAAACGAAACAGAAGGAACAACCAATACATCAATGGTTTGGCTCTTTTTCAAAATCTTTAAAAAAAACTTTTTCAAAATCTCGTTCTTTAACTGAGTGATGATTCCAAACCAGTTACAGTATATCACTATTGAGTTAGTACTTTTTCAAAATCTCGTACTTTATACTTTTAATTTTAACACACTTGATTTTTTTATTTTTTTGATCATAAATAAAGTGACGTTTCTATACTTTATTTCACTCATTTATAAACAAAAAATTATTATAAATAAGAGGTCTTTATAAAACTTAGTAGTTCATAGTTGATACATCAAATGAAGAATTGTTGGCCATTGAGTTAGGCCATCAGACTATTACCTGTGAATGGTATTGTTAATTATAATACTCAACTCATTTTATAGATCATTTGGAAAAACTCTAAATAGTTGTTGAGACTTCTTAAAGAGTAACCAAAGAGCTCTAGCTCAAGTAGTATCCGGTGCTAGCTTCCTATATGTGGAGGTCACGAGTTCGAATCCCGTTAGGGACATTTGTGTTAGCCTATTTATAGGCCTAGTTGTAGCTTTCATGGCATTTGCGTTAGCCTAGTTATAGGCTCAGTTGTAGCCTTCATGGCATTGTGAATTAATAAAAGACTTCTTAAAGAGTAGCTTCAACCTTGAAGATTATTTAGTAAAAATGTCTTGTAGGTAAATAGAATGTTTACCTTGCCCCATAAACAAAAATGGCATTGACTTGAAAGATAAAAGCTTGCTTAAAATGCTTTGTAATATAATATTTTCTCCATCTCATATTCTCATTTAAATAGGCCATATTAAACATTGCTTTCATCTTACTCATGCTCCACTGCAGTTAAGAGTGACGATAGTGTAGGAGGTATCATATTTGAATCAATGGCCGAACTTATTTAGACGTAGTATATGTTTCACATAATTCAATAAACTTCAGTCGTTAATCTCGTTAGTCCAACTATAATCAACCATCAACAACGATTCTTGTCATCCCTCTCATTCAATATCGTAATTCTAAGTTCATGTGTGAATTAGACGGATAATCAAACAACTTGAATAATTAAAAAATCAGACTTTAGACACTGTGTCTCTTATTAATTCAGTCAATTTCATATATGATTTTAAATTTCAAGACTTAACACAACTAACTAAGATAATTTCTCTCCCTATTTCTTGGAACAAAAAGAATGGTTAAAGAATTAAAATACATGTCAATATTTAATTAACCTCAATAAATGAATTTAATTAACCTCAATAAATTGAATGTCTGCCTCTAGTCTCTTTTGTAGAAAGCTATCGAAGGTGGAGTGTCAAAGTTTTTCCTTGATAGCAAATGGAGTCAAAAATGGCATATTTGTAAAATTCTACGTGTGTGTGTGTGTGTGTGTGTGTGTGTGAGTGTGACGCATGGGTTGCATGAACCCGTTTTGGAATTACTCCCTGTCCAGAATTAAATGTTCGGGAGAAACGTAAACCTGCTCCCAAACACATACTACTTCGGAATACTGTATACTTTCTCCGTCCCAAAATGATCTTCTCATTTAGCATTTTTCATTGTCTCAAAAAATTCTTCACATTTCTACAACCTAGGCTTAGAAGTGTCCAAACAAAACATGACTAGTGAATCAAGTGTTCATATTATTAAAAAGTTTGAATAGTCAAATGTGAAGATCATTTTGGGACGGAGGGGTACAATACAGTTTTTTTTTTTTTTTTTTTCGAAGGAAGGGTACAATACAGTTAATACTCGTTATCAAAACGACATTCAGTTTAATGAAATGAACCTGGTTCGGACATCTTTAATCAAATTAGATTTCTTTCTTTTCTCAAGAAAAAGTTGGATAAAATATGAGTTTTTTAAAAAAAAATGTTTTTCTAACATTAAGAAAACGAGTATTTTAGGGTTTTAAATCGCAAGTCCATAAGATAAAATTGTCAATTTTTCTGCGGATTTGAATTGAGGATTAACTAGCAGACTGATTGTTTTAACTCGTAATCTATGACCCCAATTTACGTTTTAAAACAATCAAACAATAACCTAATAATTTTAACTGACAAACCGCGAGATTGCTTGTTTACGACTTAAACTTATTTTATGAGTTAAAACAATCAGACAATAAGAGTTGGTCTCCTGTAAAACACGTTTTTCCTAGTGGTTAGGAAAAATGTGTTTTTCAAAATCATCTGGTGGTTCTCAACAAACTCACTGGACCTTCGTAATACAGCAACTGGTTAATCCTAAACATTGTCACTGGCTATCTATTAACACTTCTGTTACTCTAAAAAAATCAGAAAAAACCTTCAGGCTATCACTTTCAAAGGCTCTTGCTATCAATTTCATATCCAGGAGGCTTTATATTGATATCCAGAAGGCTTTATATTGATATTCAGGACCCTTCTGGCTATCACTTTCAAAGGTTCTAGCTACCAATCTCATATCCAGAAGGCTTTATATTGATATCTAGAACCGTTGAGAAGATCCGATTATTTACAAAAATGCTACCGCGAGTTTCACATATTTACAAAAATGCTACCGTGTTTTTTTAAACACGTTTTTCCCAAGATTTTGTGAGAAAATAAACTGAAAATTTAACTAACCAATTTAAAATATCAGAAATCATCTTTCTCACTGTTTAGAAAAAAAATCGATTTTTGCACCCTTTTTTTTAAGTAAACAACACACTAATTGCATTAATATTCCACAACGGTCGGAGACTCATCCCATCGATAAAGATTTATACAAAGATGAACAATCATCAATAATCTATTTGCCACAATAAAATAGCCTAATACATCATGAATAGGAACGCCTATTCCTAAACCAAAGCTCTTATGAACAATGACATGTGACGCGTAAATGCTTCTCCAAGTTACACTTGGACACGGCCTAACATTGGCCTTCAGAGACCCTCAAATGGTAAGAATTTGACGTTGAAGACATGACACAATAATGCATTTGGGTAGGCAAGAAATGCCCAACCAAACATCGCATGTATTGCAACAATGAAACGAAATAAAATGCAAATGCTCTCAATAAGAAGAGAAGGCAAAGAGTCCCGACAATGGGGAATTGACAACGGCTCTCGACAAATGAGAGAGAACAAATAATATAACAAGATGTACGGCAAAGATTCAAGATATGAAAAATGTTGGATACCGAATTATTTTTGCAGCGAGTTGATTGATCGACGTTGGAATTGTTGGGGTATCAACCCAAGTCCCACATCGGCAATTGAAAGAAGAATTACCTAGTATAAGAAAGAGTCCACTCACTCCATTAGTATGAGGCCTTTTGGGAGATGACCCAAAAACAAATCCGTGCGGGCTAGGCCCAAAGCGGACAATATCATACTAGTGTGGAGTGGTGGGGGTGGTCGCGGTCCCAACAACTTGTATCAGAGCCTGGTTGATGGATGGGCCCGATGAGATGTGGACCGCGTGTGTGAGATATGTGGGATTTCCTGTGGTGTGACCTCGTGAGTGGAGCACAGTGTGTGCCTTGTGTCGAAAGTCTTCTCGATATTGGTGATCGGGCAGTGTGTCCCGCATGTGGTGAATAGCGGCGGTACAAGTAAACTTCGTTGGAGGTGGTCCTTGGTTGAGGGGAGGTTTGTTGGGGTATCAACCCAAGTCTCACATCGGCAATTGAAAGAAGAATTGCCTAGTATAAGAAAGAGTCCACCCACTCCATTAGTATGAGGCCTTTTGGGAGATGACCCAAAAACAAATCCGTGCGGGCTAGGCCCAAAGCGGACAATATCATACTAGTGTGGAGTGGTGGGGGTGGTCGCGGTCTCAACAGGAATGTCGCTTGAAATTGGAATTGAATGGAACAAATCTCCACTCCATGGAATCCATGAAAATAATGAATAACACCAATCTGTTTATTGATAAAAAGCTAGAAATTTATCTTAATCTAAACACTAATCATTGATTATTAGTGTTTAGATTAAGAGATCATGAACAACTAAAAATTAAATCAAAGGAAAAATCAGAAATTTGGCGAGGAAGACGTATTTTTGCACTTTCTATTCGATCTAAAACTAATACAGTAGCAGCAAAATTGTGAACCGATAAGCGCATATTTGTTCAAAACATAGTTCAAATTTTGTCATTTTTGAAAGAATACTTTTATTATGAGACATTAAAAAAATAGGGTTCTGACTCTGAGCCAAAGAATTTATTATTTATTTTTAGGGAGAACTCCGTTTTTTGTCCATCGTACTTTGGGTCGTGTTTCACTTTTACCATCGAACTTTATTTTTTCATTTTTACCATCGTACTACAAACAATGGTGTCATTTTAAACCAAATTCGATATTTTATACCCAAATTTGTTTCAATTTTACCATCGTACTACAAACAATGGTGTCATTTTACACCCAAATTTGGTATGAAATGACACCATTGTTTGTAGTACGATGGTAAAATGAAAAAAATAAAGTTCGATGGTAAAAGTGAAACACGCCCTAAAGTATAATAGACGAAAATGGAGTTTTCCCTATATTTTTACACTTTTGTTTCATTCCAATTCCAATTGGTGCAATTTTGTTGCTTACATTGCACAACTTTTGTAACGATGCAATGAAATAGTTGAGATTATATTATATACAGTTGAGACTATTTATTTAATTTAAACTAACATTGTGAACCAATAATTATTGTATTAATAAATAAAATAGTGAATTGATATCTCTATATTTTTTGTTATTTTGTTTTAAGAAATGACCTCTATATTGGGACCCGGAACCGCTCCACCCAAGTTAGCTCCACTCATCCACCCAACGGCTCCGATCAAGGCAACATAAGCGAGCTCATCATCTGTGCGGCTGAAATGATTTCAATTTTTTGTGGGTCTTACCGAGCTCGGATACATTTCATCCGTCGAACAAAAAAAACAATGAAGTGGCTCTAATCTCTACCATTGGATGGACTGGGTAGAGCTAACCGCTCGGTGGAGCGGTTCGAAATCCCTCTGTATTGTTTGACACTCCAAAATTGACCATAACCACCAAATCCAATTAAACAAAAAAAAACAGTGAATATTGACACTATCAAAGCACCCAAACAGTCCCCCAAAATTAATCGATACAACCAAAGCTTCCACACAGGCAACACAAACGTTATATTTTTCCCTTTATAAATCCAACGCTCACTTCTCTCTCTATCTCGCTTCACTAGTTTTATCATACTCTTCGTGCTCTCCGTCCTTCACACCAAATCTTCAGATCTAATCCCATTTCTCTCCAATGGCTTCCTTCACTGGATCTGCTTCCGTTGCTTCTTTCTCCTGCATCAGGCCTACTCAGGTTTCTCATCTCCTTCTCTTTCCGCCTCGTTTTTTTGAATCGGTTATCGATTTCATTTTTATGTTTTTTTAATTGATTTTGATTCATAATTGCATGTCTGTGTTTGATTTTAATTGTTGATTTCATGTACATATATGTTCGATTTTGATTGCTAATTTGGTGGCCTTGTATTGGTGTTAATTGATTTCATTTTGGATCATGCGGTGGTTCTGGTGAATGTGTTTGCAAATGAATTTGAATTCTGTGCTCTTATCTTTATGATTTTGCCAATTTCAATTATTATTATTTTTTACCTTGAAATAGCAATTATTGGGAATTTGATTGAGTGAGAATTGCTGTTTAGACTTATCAATTGTGGAATTTGTGTTCTTGTAAGGGGAAAGGGTTTTTACTGTGGACATGTACGCCACTAATTTGCAATTAGGCAATTTATCTGTTTATATAAGTTCTCAGGCACTAATGTCTCTGTGTTCGTGTGTTGCCAGCTAGTTTGTGGGAAATAATTTACTTTTGGATTTGATAAGTATAATTTAGTTCTTAGATTTTTATTGTTCTTTTTTTTTCTCTGTATGTGTAGCCTTGTTTTGCTAAGATTTTTTTTTTTTTTTTTTGCTATGTGCAGGCTACTTCCCGGATGGCCAGTTTGAATGCAGTGTCATTTTCCGTTGGGAAAAGCTTCTCATCTGCTGGCGTGCGTACAGCTCCATCTCACATTTGCTTTGCGGTATGGTTCCCTTCTCTTAATTTAGTGCTCGATTTGGCGTGTTTGTTGAAGACTGCTACTATGCCTAGAATATAGCTATTATACTCACATTGGTAGTTTGAATATTCTTTTTGTTTGCGGTTAAATTATTAGTTTAAAGCCTTGCTTAGTTCCAGGTGTGGTAACGTGCAATTGCTTTTAGTGCATGCTTAACTGTGTATTTTTCATGGTAAAAATGGTTGATCATCAATTTCTGTTTATTTATTTGCTGTATACTATTGTTGTATATCTTTCTATTTTAGTTTTCCAAAAATATTCATTTTCAGAGAGACAGACATCTGCATGGAAATGCATGTATAAAAATCCTCATGAAAATTCATGCTTATGACAGATCATAATTGAAGCATGACAGGCCCCAACTCTAATTTCTTTTTCAATCCTCTGATTGGTTATAAAAATTTATTCTTTTATGGGCAATGCTAGGGGCACAAAAGAAGTTTACAAAATCATGGATACAATTGATTGTGGACCCGTCACACTTTAATTAAAAACACCAACAAAATTTTGACACATCATTTTGTAAGCCACATTTTGTGCCACTTTTTTGTGACTTTATATTTACCCTTCTTTTATTTTGGAAATCTGGAGTTGACATAATTGGATGATAATTATGTTAGATCTTGCTAGTCATATTGAATCTGCTTGTTCTTTTTCCCTTGTTTTGTTTTATTTCTTCCTTGGCATCTACTACACTTATGTCAGAAATATACTCGGTGCATAATTAACACATGAGCTGTATTTGAACAGGCTACTCCAGAGACAGTTGATAAGGTGTGCGCCATTGTGAGGAAGCAGCTAGCAATTGCTGATGATAAGCCAGTGACTGGTGAAACCTCATTTGCTGAGCTTGGAGCTGATTCTCTTGATACGGTATAGTGATATTTGGTTTTACTGAATCTCTGATTTCAAGATTTTTTTTTATTCCAAAATGAATGTCCTTTTTGTAAAAACTTGGTCCCTAATGTTTTTGGCCATTTTTTTTCACTAGTCACATTCATAACCAAGTGTTTCAAAGCGGGTAATATGTATATTTATGCATCTTTGCTGTTTAATTGTCTAAAAAGTGAACTTTTTCGAATGTCCCCTAAATGAAATTTTAGGACATTCATTTAGGGGCGAAGGTAGTAGTCTATACGCTCACGTCAGTCAGTAAATATGTGGTGATATATTCCTTAGTTTCTTATTATCGTCTCTCTTTGTTATGTGTGGACTCATGCACAGGTTGAGATTGTGATGGGACTGGAGGAGGAATTCGGCATTGCTGTTGAAGAAGAAAATGCCCAGACCATTGCCAAAGTTCAAGATGCTGCTGATCTTATTGAGGATCTTGTTGCTGCGAAGAAATAGAATGACATTTGTCGAATGGTTTCTTTATCTATGAAAGAAATTGATTGTTTGTTTTTTGTCACCGATTCCTAGACCCGCTCTAGATTTTGAGCTGTCAGAGTAGAAGTGTCTTATGTTTGAGTCATTTTGTTAGTTTGAAAAAAAAGGACCCATAAAGTGGCCTGTTTTGTGTCTCTTTTGTTTAGTCTTTTTAAAACTTGCAAATCAGCCTTGTTATTTTTAGAACTGTTCGTTCCTAAATCATTTAAGTCAAGCAATGACTTTCTTAATGAGTAGTTGGTCTTTGGAAACCTTAATTTTTGTTCAATTTGTGTTTCTTTAATCTTTCGGGCCAATGTAGTCCGATTGCATTGGACATGTACTCTAATTGCATTGGACCACATTTCCGGTTATTCAGAGGCGTCATTAAACCCAAACAAATAGATTCATAATCTTAGTGCAATGAAAGGCGATCGAGAACAATCTCGGTGCAATTGAATGCCCAAAATTTGGGCACGGGTGCATGAAATGTTCAAGATCTCAGCCATTCATCCTAAATTTTGGTGTACTATAATGTCCTTGATTTGAGCCCAGGTGTGGGGGTACAATGAAATGTTTGAGATCTCATTCATCCATCCTGAAATTTATGGCCCAGATCCCCACTTATTCTTCTAAGACTTGATCATTTTGCTTTGGGTGTTGTTGTTCACACATGTAAAATTTCTCAATACACCCGCATTTATGTACTATTCCCTATGTCCCGAAAAGATGTCTTTTTTTTTTCAGTGTTACTACGAAGGAACTTTGATCAATAACGCTACTTTTAATTATCTTAATGTGAATCTAAAAATTGGTATTGATAGTATTTATAATGGTGGATCAATAATAATTTTTAGATTTTCATTAGAGTAATTAAAAGTTGCTTTAATTATTCCTTAAAGTTTTTTCGTGACTATCTTTTTGAGACAAAGAGTATAATATTGTACCTTGTAAAAATCTAAGCATACATACGAACGAGTGTATTAGGAAATTGTACGGGTGTTAGTTTTGCTAGGTTGTCTCCTAAAACATATTTGTTGGGAAATTGGGGATCACCGCATCCTCTAGCCCATACTAGCAGTCATTAACATGGAGAAATAAATCAACACATGAAATAATAATATGAAAGAATATGAACACCAAGATTTATTTACCCGGTTCACCACCCCTGTGGCTACATCCGGAGGCCCCAAACCAGGATATCACTATAATAATATGTTGATTGTTACAAGTTACGCATACACTCACACAGATCTAATATGTCTACTCTCCAATGAACAACCCTCTCCTACATATTATTATCTCTCCCCCAAGAACGCACAAACATGATCATGGCCGGGTTGTAGGATCGCCCCCCATACCAAATACATGTGAGAAACCTAGAAAAACCAGCACTTTCCCGAATTCAGCACTTTCCCGAATTCAGACCAGGCGCCCGCCTGAATTCTTTCCACAGAATCGGCTCCTCACGGCCAAGGTCAGGCGCCCGCCTGCTCTGCTGTGCAGTTTTTCCTCCTCTGTTTTGATCTCCCTCAGTCCCCGTTTGATTTGAACTCCTTTGCCTCCTTGTCCCCTTTTAATTTTAGGACTCCACTCCCAACAATATCTTGATCTATGTGGGTGCCATTTTGATGTGTGATAAGCCTATATCACAACTTCCATTCAATTTCAGTCCATTAATTGACGTTAAAGGTATCATGAAATATCATTAAGGGACCAGCTTCTTAACATTTTTCTTCGGTCCCAAATCTTCCGTTCAATTCATGGGATTGTCACATACTTCCTCCGGTTTAATTTCCGTGGTTTCTTTTTTAGGTCCATCCATCTCAAAAAAAGTGTTCCGTTTCTAAAAAGAAAAATATATTTTTGGTTCAATTTTATACTTGTACGTACAAGTAAAGTATATTATAATGAGTGGAAATTTGTCCTCATTCGAATGAGACGGAGGGAGGGAGTATATCTTAGACTTGACGATGAAAGCTTGCTGATCCAAATGGCATATTGAAAAGAATTATAACCAATTTTTATCAACACTTGAAATTGGTCATGAATCACCTCCGAATCCACCAAATGATCAATATATTTTCTCAAAAAAAAAAAAAAAAAAAAAAAGAATAACGAAAATTCAATGAATTTGTTGGGTAGCACATGTTTTTTGATTCATTCAACTGCAACTTATATGTAGGATGGCCACTTTCCATGTGCCACTTGATCTAATATACTACTCATCTCCAGCTAAGTGTAGTCACTACAAGACATACCACTTCCTCTTACTTTTGAAAAACTTTTTAGCTTTTACTTCACTGAGAAAAAGTCTACTAATTTATATATATATATATATATATATATATATAGAGAGAGAGAGAGAGAGAGAGAGTTTTACCTCTTAATTACTGTGTTTCCTCATTTAAAAGTTTGAGTTTGAACTGTTCTTTGCTAGGATTGTGCAATGCAAACAAGTGTTTGTTTGATCATTGATGATATATTGATATGGCATGAAACAACACATTGCTACGCCCCGCATGAGACATTAACTTCACACTTCAAGCAAAAAAAAAAAAAAAAAAATGGTCGCACTCTACTCTATACAGCAAGTGCCACCAATAAAGACTATATATATATACACACACACTGTATATGACATGACAAAAGCATATAGATAAAATCAAAGTTCCAAATTTGCCAGTAAAACTCAATAGTAAGTACGAGTTTTCAACATGAAATTATCCAATATATCATTTTTATATAACAAAACATAACTATAGAGGAACATTTATAAGATACTAATGGCAAAATCAGCCAATCAAACCAACCACAACAATGTGCTGCCATATACACTAGTACACTATGAACTTACTAAGATAAGTAAGCTGAAAAAAAGTGAGTTGCTCTTCTACTCCATCTTTCTCCTAATACTCCTAACAAGTGTCGCAGTTGACTTGTCAAACTTTTCAAGCAATGCGCTTTACTAGTTTTTGTGCATTGTAGTATCATGGTAAAATTGCACAAAAACTGTTTCTTTATTTAGAAACGTGACACTTATTGGGGACAGACTTAACAAAGGGATATACCTC
Source organism: Campanula takesimana (assembly GCA_026119855.1). Lineage (NCBI taxonomy): Eukaryota > Viridiplantae > Streptophyta > Magnoliopsida > Asterales > Campanulaceae > Campanula > Campanula takesimana. The sequence goes on along the minus strand of JAOWBW010000104.1, from coordinate 505,589 downwards.
ATATAGCCAATACCAAGAAAGAAATGGCCATAAACACAGCAGAGCTTAGAGACTTGACATAATTCAGTGACACGGCGGAGGAAGCCGGTAGAGATCCCAATGGAGAGAGGGCTTCAGGGGTAAGACTGAAGATTTCATCAGGGTTTGGAGGGCTAGGATTGGAAGGAATAGTTGGGATTGAAGAGGGAGGAGGAGGGGTGCCTTTGCCACCAGTTTTAGGGAACAAAGGAGAAATGTCTGGGGACAATTCTGTAAATGAAGAGACGGGGGAAGGAGAAGAATGAGTTGAGGGGATTGGCAAAGCTGCAGGTGCTGCTGATATAGATGTTGGTATAGTAGAAGTACTCTTTAACTGTAAAGAGAGTGATGAAGAGGGCATCAAGCTCGTAATGACCAAAATGACCCCAAGAAAAGAGGCCATTTATTTGATGATTATGATGATGATGATGGAATCAAGAAAACACAGAGTTAAGCACTTCTTGGGGACTGCAAATAATGTGTTTAGAGGAGAGGGGAGAGGGATTTTTGTGGGGATTTGTTTTGTTATAGAGGGAAAGTTTCTTTTTTATGATTGAAGGAAATGATGAGGGTGTGAGTGCTCAAGGTGGGGTCTAGTGCCACGTGGATGGTGATGATTGGTTAGTGATGAGAAGGTAAAGGTTGGCTATGGTGGGAGAAAGAGACAAAGTATGGGTTGGAGTAGTTTGTTGTTGAAAGTGGAATGAGATTCCTAATTTACCTTTTGATGTTTGGGGTTATAATTCAAACATTTTGACAATTTAATTGTTATGGTAGAGGGTATAATAGGTATTTTACTTGGTTGATATAGGCTGGATGAACAAGAGTCAAAAAAAAAAACTGCCCTCCCGCAAATCAAGGAAGTCAACAGAAATATGCCTGGATCAGTGGGTATCACCTGCTCTAGCAAGAAATTCATAAGGAATAACTTGAAGGTTGGCAAGTTTTTCAGGAACAATTCAACATATTTTTGAAAAATACGAAAAATGTTAATCACCTTGTTAGTCACAGTCTCGGTCAGGGGTAGAAAGGTCTTTTCGCGCACCCATCGTCCATTTGATTATGGTTTATGGATTATCTGAACTGTCCAGGATACAGACTGTTGTGCGATCCAACTGCACTACGTACCGATCTTTGACAACCCATCTCTTTTCCCAGAAGAATAGTAAGCGTGGGATCAGACTGACATAAAGCTCATTCTTTTCTCCTGTTAAAAGAAATAAATAAAAGGGGAGAGGGTTCCTGCTAAGATGCTGCCAATTCAACAATGTTTAGTGTTTCTGTCAACAACATGCTTCTTAGATTCTTCTATTGAAAAATCAATAATTGCACAAAAATATTGTACTATTTAAATGGATTACAATACATGAAAGAAGTAGTGTTTGGACTGTAAACTTTCTTTAAGAAAGAACCATAATTATTGCACAATATTAAACTCGACAAGCATCTGATGGAGTTTCTGGGCATATATGGGGATGGGATCTTCGTCCTCCATCAAGGTCGGGTAGAGAGGGAGGAAATAATTGTATGATATAGATTTCATTTCCTCAGTTATTTGCTTATCTTTGGAGGATTCTTCATTTAACAATGTGGCAATCACCTCAAACCAGATTTTTAAGCACAAAAACCTGGCATCTCCGTCTTTGATTCCTTTGCAAAGAGTAGAAAGGCTGGGAAGAATTTCCTTGAGGAAGACGTTAGGGCTTTCTTCAATAACGGAAGGCTCCTCAGTAATTGACTCGAGAACTCGTAAAAGTGTAATCTGAAAATCATCTCTCCCCTGAAATTTTACAAGGATATGCCAATAAGAGGTTCATCAACTATTCATGCTCTCTCCTTAGGATTTGTCTCCTAGGCGCTTCTGCTGATGATTATGTATTGAGTTCAATAATGAATTAAATTTGAAAGATTTTTTTTTAAAAAAAAAAAAAAAAAAAAAAGATGATCAAATAAAATGAAAAGGGTATGGCTGTTTATCAAAGCAACAGAAAGATGCAGAGAACAATATGAACATATGTTTTAAGCAAATCTTGCATACTACTCCGTCCCATTTGACTATTCAAAGATTTTAAGAACATTTTTCCATTTCCAATGTTATCCTTAACGAGTTCCACTTACTACTCTTGAGTAAATGCCATTAGTGAGTTGCTTTCTAATTTTATCATAGGGCAGTTTTGGAAACTCAATGGTTTTAACCCTCCAATTTAAGAAATGAGACCAACAAAAATGGAAACTGGGACTAACATTGTGGGACGGAGGGAGTATGTCATATCGTGGTTCCCAACATCCCAAATGGAGCTCGACACAATGTAGCAACACCAAAATACCCGAGAGTTATGCTTAGATAGCTCATATGCAGTCCCAACACAGAATTAAATTGAGAATACTAGATCTTAACTTAAAAGTGATTTATATACCTGAAAAGGTGACTCCGCCAATTTGATCAGAATTGCCAACTGGTGGAGAACTTGTCGGGTTGCCAATTTGCGCTTAAAGGAGGTACTTCCAAGAAGATGAAGGAGAACAGGAAACAAATGAACATTGTTCTTTGGAGCAGCTCTTCCAGTTAAGGCAGAAATGTGGCCATGTCTTCTCCCTCCCATCAGTTGCTGAATATCTGCAGTTATATTCTCCAGCAAAACTGGTATCGTAGACACCACAACAGACAAAAATGCTTCAAAACATTGCTGCAAATAAGCATCTTTCTCCTTCACCAACCTGTCCAAACTTGAGAGTAATTTTGCATTGCAGAAGAAATGTGGCAGCCATCTCCTCCCATTCTTACAAAGGAGAGCCACAAAAAAGAGTGTTTTCCCCCTCAATACTTCAGTTCCCTGCTCAATAAGAGACACGAGGTTTTGGACAAGATTCTTATCATCTGCTAAGGGTAGAAGGTGTCGTCCAATGTTTGCAAGCAAATGGCTGCCAAGCAATGCCATGTTCAAAAGGTTTAAGCAGATTTGCTGCTCACGTGAGCTTCCCTTAAAAAGGGCTGATGCAATGTCCTTGATTGAAAGTTTCTCTATGACCTGTTGAATGGTAGGAGGATTGAAACGTACAAGACGTACTAAACAAGATCCTGCTGTGAGCCTCACGCTTTCTTGTTTACCAGGAGCCCGAAATATATAGCAAAGGTTACTAATCACATCCTGGCTGGTGAAACGACCAGCCCAATATGCTCCTTGGCTGCAGATGTTTTCAATTGTCCTCAATGCGTAAAGCTGCGTTATGTCATCCTCTCCTTTCCGCAAAAGTGATGAAACCAATGAAATTAATGGGCTTGAGACCTGCTTGAATGAGAAAAGACATGTAAATTTGAAAAGACACATGAATTTTGGGAAAGAAAGAACAAAGAACACTGTTTAGGGTAAAAAATGAGTACAGGTAATTCTAGGAAGGGAACAGACAGACAAGTAACCAGATGGCATAGATTAAAAGATTCTTGCGTAAAAGAAACTTACAGAATAAGAGACTCGGCTTCGAAGACACATATCATATAATGGCAATAAAGATGGAAACTGACCTGCCAACCAGATGTGGACCGAATGTCTTTAGATGGAGATTCCAGGGGATTACCCTCTTTGGCATGCTCATTTTGTGTAGATATGTAAAACAGCAACTCACCCAAGGCAGCCATACAGAACCTTCTCACTTTCTCTTGCCTATCTCTGAGGCCATCAGTTAGTGAACCCAATATTCCAGAGTTAGACAAATCATCGTCAATAAAGGTAGAATGCCGAATCAACAAACCAATGAGTGAAGCAAGTTGAACACGCAACGCTAAAGCTTTAGACAGGCGAAGCACTTTGACAAGAGCCAGCATTACTGGTCCATTTGTCAGAATGTTGGCAGCATCAGCATTATTGCTTAATAACTCGAGGTATCTGATTACATTCTGCTTCTCGCCAATAGCAGTGTTCCCACTGACCATTGCTGAGATTCTACTGTTAAGCCCATCCAACTGCTCCTTGGATAGTTTTGCAAAGTCTGATGCTTGAAGAGCATCAAAAGGAAGTGAGGGAATAGCCTCTGATCCTTTGTCAGACTTTTTACTCGGCATAACAGGTCTGACAGAGAGATCGGATGGATGCCAAAACACCTGCGACATAGGGGATGACTTTGAAGAATCAAAATCAAGGGCAATTCCAGATAATTCTTTGATCCGTTGATTCTTGATCTGAGGACTAACACTAGGTGGTGTAGCAGGCACTTCCATACGTTTTGAAGAAGATTCCTGCTCAGTTCGTCTAGAATCGTCTGCAACAGGCGTGTTAACCACCTCTGATATGTCTAAATTGTTTAAGTTCTCCTCCATCTCTTCAACTTTTATCTCTTCCTGATTTGAAGTAGAAATATTTTCTTCAGTGGTGCGAATTGGGGTATCGGGCACCTCAGAATCATCATGTGTCTCATCCTCTGCATTCTCATTAAAATCAAGCTCCATATCAGTGTTTTCGATTTTGACCTCAGCATCATTCTCAGAGCTATTAGGCAATGGTCTCCGGTAGTTCTCCTTTTCATTTTCCCTCTGTAAGTTCGATTTTGCAATTCTAGAGAGCCTCAAAAGATTGACACCTTTAGTATTGCCCGATGCATCTTTCTGCTTCTCGTCCCCTACTCTGCCTGAAGCCTGCCTTTGAACTTTACGGCCACTGTATACACCCTTACCAGGCATAGAATTTTCATCCAGTCTAGGATTACCTCTTGAATTTTCACGACTTTTAGGTGGAGTTTTGTTTTGAGGAGGCATGTCACCATTTCGTTCAGAAAGATGTGGTTTAGAAGAAAGTTCTATCATATTAGTGAAAGCAGGCTGAGGAGGCAATGGCACTGGGGTGAACTTTGTTCTCCAAAAGGCATGTCCACAAATTTCAGACCACTGTATTCTTTCTGCAGGATCTTTTACAAGGAGAGAGTTGACAAGATTTACAAACGGACGACTTGGATTGCCAGGAAGAGATGGGGTGGGATCCGAAAGGATTGATTTTACTAACTGTGTAAATTCCTTTCCTACAAAAGGAGGACGGCCAGAATAACATTCATACAGAACACAACCAAGGGCCCAGAAATCAGAAGCATAAGAGTGGACTCCTCCGTCTTGAAACAACTCTGGAGCCATGTAACAGGGAGTTCCACGTTTTGCTTGAGGCAACTGAACCAATCATCCACAGGAAAACACATAAATGATAAGAAAGTCAAAGGCAAACGAAATAAGTATCATGTAACTTTAGGTTTTTGATCAGCGTAGTGATTAAACAAGTGAAACAAGACTGTGATGCTCGTAAACATATACGCACCAGAGAAGGAGGTATTTTAGATATATCACTCAATTTTCTAGATAATCCAAAATCGCACAGCTGTAAAAAATGACAAAATATAAACGGTTACCGCACAAAGGAGATAACCAAAGAAAACAATAGAGAAAAGGATCAAAAGTACCTTCGTACGACCATTTTCATCCAATAGGATGTTTGATGGTTTTAGGTCACAATAGATGATTCCCTTGGAGTGTAAATACCTGGCAATATGACATTCCAAACGGATTCAGTGACAGCAATGCTCTATACTCAAATAAACCTTTTCGAGCACACCAACATAGATATAAAGGCTAATAAGTATGTCTTACTGCAAAGCTCTGAGCAGATCACGTGCAAGATCATGTATTGAATCTTCAGGAAGCTTGCCATCCTGCAACTCCACATAGATTGATTCTCATCGCAAACATGTCATAAAGGTGGCTCAAATTTGGAGGATAATATCCAACTGAAACTTTAGGGTTACTTTTCATCAACATCGTAAGTTTCTACGAAAATGTTAAAGCACGATTGAGGGTGGGGGTGTATATATATCAAGATAAACCTCAGATACTACTTAATAGGCACTGACCTACTGCCACTTCGAGTAACAATCTTGAAACATTTACAAGTAAACAGAATTAATTAAAAAGAGAGACGTGTTTTGGATAGTTTACTACGTCATATGTCCCTTAGAGCTTTGCATAGATTCAATTATCCAGACTAAGAAATTTACAATTTCAAGCTTAATAAATACTCCCACTAGTTCAAAATAGATGTCGTTTTGGAGGTTTTCACATGTTTTTTTTAAAACAAGCAATTATTACTACAACTCTATAAAGTAAGTACCAAAAATACCCTTAGTAATGGTTCTCTCTCATTCATTACTTCACTCAAAAAGTACAATCAACACAATGCAACAAGTTTAGATGTATGGGTAAAATTGGCAACTTAAGGCTTTAAACCTAAAAACAACAAGTATCTTGAACCAAATTTTAGCTCTCAAAACGACATCTATTTTGAACTAGAGGGAGTATGTTACAGTCTTTTCACTTCATAGAATGATAGTATTCCGGAAAGAAAGGGGATGGACTTATGAACCTAGGTCTAAACGCTACTTTTTTCTGATAGTTAATCCAAAATTGAGGATTATAACTGTGTTAGCGTGTATTTGCGAATGCCATTTCAACCAATGGTTGTCTCTTAAACAGTGTGCAGCGTATTTGAGCAATGTATATCAAGAAAAGTAGAAACAAATCATCATATGAGCACCAATAGCATAATAAATTATCATCCCACAACAGAATGTGGGCAGTTTAAGACTATTTGACAAAATTGACAATTTATCAGACTTGATGTGCCAAAACATAGATAGGTCCATATTAGATAGACGATGCCGATAGGAAATGCAATGCTCATATGCTTCTTACAAGTAAACTGCCTGTATAAGCGGCTGCAGTAATAGAGACATTGGAGATTGTATCCAAAAATCCAGCAGATAAAAAACATCTAAGCTTAAATTGAACAGTTAAGCTGTATTGTCCAAACAAGTATTAGGTACCTGTTGTAGTAATGTCATCAGATCACCTCCAACGCAGTATTCTAAAACCAGCCACAGGTGAGCAGACGTTTCATACCTAAGAACACAGAGTCGATATGAAAATGTATTCATGAACATAGCATAAGATTACAAGTTTAAGCAACCACCTTACCAGGAATAAAATTTCAGTACATTTGAATGATCTAGAGAGTGCAGAATCCTAACCTGCAGGAAAACGAAGAATGAAGATATAAGAGGAAGTGTACAAGCTTTATTAGTGGACAAGCGATGAGATGTGCCAGTAAAATACATCGCTGATCATAGTTTCAAATCCACTTATTTATACTAGAAAATATAACAAATCACCCTCCATCGAAGAATCTCAATGTTTCAACTTTTATATGACCACATGGTTAGCTTATGTGCCTACTCCTAATATGAAATTTGGGTGTCAAGTCTAGCAAATACACGAAATTTTCATGTTGGCTGTGGAATTAATGTGGTTAATTAGGGTAAAGAGGGGTTTACGACAAGGTAAATCTACCTATTGTACATCCTATTGCTGTTTATATTGTTAAGAAATGGAAATAGTAACCTTCTTATATTCTACCTCCATCCACTTATGAGAGTCAGGTTATTTTTTGCACAATGTTTAATGGAAACCAAAGCTTGCGGACACAATTAAATTGGAGGTGGTTCTGAAGTAAATTTTGGACACAATTCACCTTTCTTACCCTAAAAGAAAATTAGACACTTCTTTTTTGGAAATTCCAAAATGAAATAGTGGAATCTTACTTTTGGACGGATGGAGTTCTAGTCTTCTTCACTTTGTACAATGGTTTATGTGCGAAAATCTTAATTTCTAGTTTTTACTGCATGTTACACTTATCGTACATCCTATCAATATTTCTATTGAAAAAAAAAACTTTGATATTATTTTTCTTCCTTCAATTGAATTATGATATGAATAAAAACAAATAAATAGGAAAATGAATTTGGATCCAAAATGTAGAAAATATTATGTACAAACTACCAAGTTTTAAACTTGTCACACAACTAATCTCAGTTTTGGTACAAATGGCTTAAATATTTCAAACTTGTACAATTCATATCAAACCAGATGTGGTATCAATTTCCAGGCTAAAACAAAAGTACTACCTCTGTCCCTAAATGAGTGTCCAAAATTTATATTAAGGGACATATCTTTTTGTACAATTTGGTGGCAAAATTCATATATAATCTTGTAATCCTCTTTACAAACATTTAGTTTTTGCAAGTATAAAGAGAGCGGTAAAAAAAAAAATCGAAAAAAAACATTTAGGAAAAAAGTTATGATCAAATTGGCCACTCATTTTGGGACAAAAATTTCCTGAAAATGGACACTCATTTAGGGACAGAGGGAGTACAAAAATGGGATTTATCTTACGGTCACCATAGCAGCAAAAAGCAACAGTTGTATCCCATTTTCCTATTTTAACAAATTAAAGGAATGGCTCCTTAAGAAAACTGCGATAGCTGAATTCCGTAACAGTGCCACATCAGAAAGGAGAAGCTACTTTCTGAACATGAGAGATAACCCATCAACAATTACACTATATTTTGAATATCTATTCTAGTATCCTACACATAAGATTAGGAAACAATCAACAATAAAGGGCCACATAAAAAACTAATAAAATGTAGTGCCTTTCACTCCCCCCCCCCCTCCTCTCCTACACACATACCCCCCCCCCCCCCACACACACACACACACCCACACCCACATACATACACAAAATGTGCATAAATTAGGTGGCTGTATTACTTTCAATCAAGCAGCTAAACCCAATCTTCAAAGTGAGTAGCCAAAATATCTAGATTAAAGACCCCCCCCCCCCTCACCCCCCACCCCCAAACAATCCCTCTTCCTAAGGTGGAACTGAAAATAAATTTTCAGCAGAAAAACTACACTCAAGAACTTCAAAAACTCATTCCAAATTCAATGTGCTTCTCCATTTCTTTAACTAGTCAATTACGCCAAATTCAGTAACAATAACAACCTAAACAGCAAAAAACACAATAAATTGAATTACGAAGTAGGAAATTACTTACTTCTTGCAGAACCTTGCTCTTATGTGATTTATCAACACTCTTGACTGCAAAATATTCAATAGTCTTCTTCTTCCTTCCTTTATACACAGACTACAAACCAAGACACACATACAATTGTGGAAATTAGTGTACATTGAATTTGATACGCTACGAGGAGATAAAGAGAATTAATTACCGAGTACTTTCCGCGGCCAATTGCTTCATAGATGTGGTATTGATTCATATTTGGTGCTGTCGGGTAGTTCTAGGGTTCACTGTGTGAAGTGCGTGCGCAGACGGTAGAGAGAGAGCGAGAAACAAGAAGGAGGGTATGGATCGGAGACGGAGCGGAGTGAATTAGCCAGATAAATTGGGGATCGGCGTAGCTGTGGATGGGATTGGACTTGGATTTGTGGCTTTGAAAAATGAACGTGTGGAGTGAGGAAGACGAGCGGGAAAATGCTTCAAAATCAATTGTCTGCCTTAAGCCCCTACATAAGAGTGTTGCTATTCGGCTTTCGCACAAAATACAAGGATTTATTTTTATTTCATGTTTTTTTTAGCAAAAATACAAGGATTTATTAGACCACGTGCAATGGTTGTTTAATGAATTTGTTTAATGGCATTCACAAAAAAGGATTTGGTTTAATTGATACAATGGTTGTTTAATGGGTTTATGTGAATGGTTTGGTTGAATGTGTTCAACAGGTGTGAATGGGAGAATTGTCTTCCGGATTGTACACGTGAAGGGTCGCTAGTGGCCAGACCAGGCGCGTAGCTTGCACTCGCCGACAGAGGCGAGTCGTGGGGGGTTTGCTGGTCTTTTTTTTTCTTTTTTTCTGGTTGTGACACTTGGCGGCTTCTCATTGGCTGACGAATTATTTTCTTTTATCCCAATTATTTGAGCTCAATTATTTTACAGAAAATGTTTTTATTAATTAAATTTTTTTACACCAAAAATCCTAAAAAAAAATCTCTTTAAAATTGACGTAAGTTTCATTGTATTTGGACACAAAAAAAAATCATCTTTTTCTTGAAATAGATCCCAATAATAACTATTTCAACACTAATCATAAAAATAAAAAATAGTTTTTAAGTGGGGGGGGTATTAGATGATGAGTGGGAAAAGTGTTGAATGGGGGATTAAACAAACCATTGTAGGGTGTTTTGTTGAATGAGTGTTGAATGGATTAGTTGGTAGAGAGAGAAGATGATGTGGAGTGATAAAGTGGGTGTTTAATGGGTTTTTTTCGTTTAACCATTGTACATGGTCGAAAAGGGGCATATTGCATATTTATCGTTTGCTAAAAAAAAAAAAAAAAAAAAAAAAAAAAAAAGGCCTATTGCATATTGATAACTTGAGTTTGTTTCAAATTTGCAATTCTCAATTTAAGGGTTTAATTGTGTCAATTGGCCACTTGTACATGACTTTGGGATATATTTTTTTCATTTCGCTAAAGTTTACGCAAAATTGACCCAAAATTCCAATTTCCCCAACATATAAATAATATTCACATATAAAATTAATTTTTTATTTACATATACAAATAATTAAAGTACAAGTATTTTAACGATTATTTATCATATAAGAGATGTAAATATTTAAATTTGTATGTGTTTCATAAATATTTTTATAATCTATATAATATATAAAAGCAGGAACATTTCTAGGCCTCACAGCGCGCCACATCATAAAGCCACGTGGCGCCATTCGATTGGTCAACACATTTTTGATGATCTCAAAAAAAAATGAAAAAAATATAATATCCTTAATATTAACTTGATTCACGGAATTATAACAGAAAAAAACTTGATTCACGGAAAGTTAGTCAAATTGCCATGTTTATAATTTCCACTAATAATTACTACCTTCTTCCCAAAATTAATATCTAAATATTTTCAAATTTCCTTTCAAATACTAGCATATTTAAATTGCATACTTCAGTAATAAAGTGAAACGATTAGATATATCATATCAAATCAAATCAAATCCCAACCATTTAGATAAATATGGCTTAAATTATAACGAGCCTTAATGGAAAAATGTATTTATAATTTGAATTTGGATTAGTTGATAAACATATTGCACATAATAAAATCACATAAAAATTGGTAACATCCATCAAAAATTCTAATACCCAGCCTATGTTCTTAAATCTCACATGTAACTATATTGTTCATTTAGGAGTGTTGGTGCGAACGCAGATCTTTCATAACCAAGACTATGATATTGAATCAAGTTAGTTGCATCTAATTTGATTACTCGCATATACAATTTATACTATGAATATGATCCACGGCCTAGGAGAGAAAGAAGGGAAAAGATCCTCAAGTATTTGCAATGAACGTGCACCATAAACATAGAAAGGTAATTTTGATATATTAAATGTTTCATATTAGTTTTGATACATTCTATAATCTTACAGAACAATCATATTTTTTTAGTTCGTTAGATATATTAGTTACTTTTGATATTGATTAGTTTCCAGTTTGATTTGTTTGAATACAGCCGTGTCTCACAAAATTTTGTCCTTAATTACTGCAAAAGGAGTTATGCTATTACGTTTTTGAATTCATAAAATTTCCATATTACCAATTGGCTCAGCTCATCCTAAAATTAAGCAAATTTTTATTTACTTTCCTAATTATTATTTTTTTGAGCAATTTACTTTCCTAATTTAGTTAACATAGAAACTCAAATTTCGTATTTTTCTTTTCTTAGATTAAACAAGTCAACCAAACTTTTCCTAACTTTAAGCGCAAAGTGTTTTTTTTTTCAAAGTTTTTAATTGAATTACTTTGGATGATAAATAACTATTAGAGGAAGTAAAAACGAAATTTTAAGTTTTTTGATATAGATTGATCTATTCTCGGTATCTTATTTTGGATGATTAATAACAAACTTTAATAGATCAATTCAAGATACAAAAGTACAAGTTAAATGAATATCATCATTATCTTAATTTAAGCTCAAATTTAAACATAATATATCTACTGAAGACTGAACTACAGCTAAATTAAAAAATAATGTAACAGTAACTCAATTTCTTTCAAATTTCATATAGTAAATATCAAGTTTATCTATAAACATTTTAAATTCTATATATATTTAAAATTATGATAAGTTGTAATTGTATTTATTTTTTAATTTTTGATTCACAATCTCTTTCAGTTATGCCTTTTTAAATCCATGAAAAAATCAACCATCAAAGTTGCCACTTTCTTTTTACTATGTGAAAAGAAAAAAAAATCTCAGCAACAATGAAAGTGATACAGTTATCCAGGCAAGTAACTTCTTAATGGAAAAGGTAAATTTCTCATTTGCTCTTCTGAGTTGCAATTTTTCTTTTCAGTAGAAAAAATTATGTTATCTTTACAATTGTCTTTACCCATTTTGTACTTCACTAATTGTGAAAATACAACCTTTACAAGTACAAATGCCTTACAAATTCAATTGTTGAATAGCGCATTGACATTTTTGCTTGGCATTTTAGCTGCTTCTACTTGTGATAAGACCTAATTTCAGCCTCATTTAGCTTATTGTGCTCATCAAATAACAGTTTTTACAAAAGGAACATTTGTACAATTTCCTTGCATTGTTCATCCAACAAAAGGATATTAGCATGCCGGAATCAAAGATTTTGTGGTGATTTTGCGGATGACTTTATTGATGATGATGATGCGCACGAGCAAGAGGCAATGTTTATAGTTAGTTTTAGTTTTAGTTTTTTTCTTTGTAAATTAAGTTATATACTCCTTTCGTCTCAAAATGAATGATCGGATTTGCTTTAATCAAGAGTAAGTTAGATTATCCATTTGAGACAGAGGTAGTTACTAGGTAAGTATTTTGTGCATAATTTATGAGAATGATATATTTTGTCTTCATTTTTGAATTCAAATATAGTATATATACTGTTATTCTTTGCAAGTAATACTCCCCCATCCCGCTCTTTATAAATGATGTTTTTGAAGTATAAAATAGAACGAAGGGAGTATTTGTTTTCAATTTTGTAGGAAGGAGCCATGCACTAAGATGAGTTGTTTCCTCCCAAGTTTTTGTGTACAGTAGCCATGTAGTTGTATTTAAAGAGTATTTATTCCCCTGCTCCTCCAGTCGTGGTGAGCATATTTACAGACATTTGATTTTGAACACATTGACATGTACAACAAATTTGACTTGCAGTTCAATTTTTTTCCTTTCAATTCTACCCATTTTATTGTGGGTAGAGGTGGGTTCAAATTTACATGTAAGTATAAATTAAAAAGGGGTGGGAGTGTAAGAATATCATTTCTTAAAAATACATGCCTCAATTCCTAAGAAGAAAAAAACATAGGCCTCAATTGACCCATGCCCCCTAATCGGTGGGTCCCTAAGCCTATCAACTTTTTAGAAATTATCATGTACACTATGAAAATTACTATTACCACTAAAAATAAATAAATTCATTAGTATAGTTGTATTTATATTATTTGATCAAAATTCAACAAAGATGACACATAAAAATAAGATTATTTTTCTGTGGGATGAAGGGAGTACTTAGGTTCTAAATTGACTTATTTGGGTATTATTGGAATAGTCATTTTACAAACTAGATAAAAAAAAAATTCTAAATCTAAACTGATTTCCAAATATAATGGGTAAATTAAATTTGGAAATAATTACAAAAAAAAGGGATAGATAAGAGATGAAAATATTATTTTTAGCAAATTATTGACATGACTTATTATAAGAGGGTTACTTAAATGGTGAAATATCTAACATGTTTATGTATATATGGAGTATATATTATCATAAATTAAAATTTATATGTGTAGAAAATTAAAACAATAGAAAATGCATAATATTTGCAGGTGGGTTGAAGTAGTGACAAATCTAACATTTATTGTGAAGGGGGTTAAATACCTAAAAATATAAAGTCATACTGTAATGGACATACAAAATTTCGTGAGGCGTATATTACTTTTTTCTTTTAGTCCAAATTTCAAGTAATAATAACTATAAAAGTTTCTACGTAAATATATACTCCTTTTTGTCTCTTAAAATATATAGTGATTTTCTTCATGTCGTCTTAAAATGAAATATGTATTTCTGAAATAAGATAAATTATTTGTGCAATGCACCATGTTACAAGTAACCTACAGACAAGACAAGTGCGTTCTTTAAAATATTTGTTGCCAATATAAATCGGGATAAATGAGAGTTTTTTTAAAAAAAAAAAAATTAGTAGATAAATTATATTATAAATATATATTCATTTGTTTATGAAAAAAAATACCAAGATTGATTTCGAGAAAATATTATTTTAAATAAAATATATCTCCTCCATCTCATAATTAAGGTCACACTTTCCTTTTTTGTTTGTCATAAACTAAATGTCTCCTTTTCATATAAAAAGATAAACAGCGTTAGAGCATTTATTTTTTATAGTACAATCACTATACAAACATGTAAAGCACATTCCTTAAAAGCGCTGACAAATCAAATACGGTATTATTTTAAGACTAGGAGTAATAAATCATTTACTATTCATCATATAAACTTTTACTTTTACAAATATAAATTAGAAGATAAACTGTTAAAATTGAAATTTAAATTGGACATTTATTATGGACAAGCGTTTTTAGATTGAATTTATTAGGGCATCTCCAACGGTTTGGTGCAGAAATTGTACCAAAACTCTAAAATAGTGCAATTTCAGCACCAAATATATTCCACCATCTCTAACCGTTTAATTCAAATCTTGCATCAAATAAGAATACTCGCAGAATATTCCTTACTACTTTATGTATTTTAATATTTTATGATTCAAATTACATTATACTAATAAATATTAAAATAATTAACTTACCAAACAATGCAATTAATATATATAAAAATTAATGTTTACATTTTCTTAAAATTGTTAATATAAATAAAATTGAGTTATACATTTTTCGTCTCAAAATGAATGTCTAAATTTTTGTTTAAATTTATTTTTGAATAATAGAATTAAAAAGGAAATTGAGAATTTATTTTGAAACGAAGGAAATATTATACTTTAAATGTAAAAAAAAATATTTTAAAGGAAGGTAAAAGAGAATGGCGCAAGGCCAAATCTGTGTCAAATTTGACGCATACGTCTGCTTGCTTCATAATAGTGCATAACATAGAGTAATTGTTGCAGATGTATTTTACGCCAAACATATAAAAATATAGGGGTAATTGCAATTTGGTTCCTGACATTTCCCAAAATTCGCAATGTTGATGCTGTCATTTCAATTTCGCCAATTGGTACATCCACTTTGTCTTTTTGTTGCAATCTGACTACAAAAGTAACTGGATGTTAGTTTTTTAACAGATTTTATGTCATGCGACTAGCACATGACGTTTTAAGGGTGGTTTTAAGATGTTTTTGGAGTTACATATATCCGATTAGTATTATTATATTTTTAATTGAAGCTAATATTTAAATATACAACATTTATTTTTTGGACAATTTTTTTGTTTACCAGATTATTTTAAATTAAATTTTAGTATAAAATAGAAAGCCGCATGAAAAAAAATCTAAAAAAGAAATTAACCTCAAATATGTTTTATATGAAGTAAATGTTGCATGTGGAGAATCATTTCATGATAATATTGTATAGAGTAAAAAAGGAGAGGAAGAGGAGGATGGATTAGGGGAAGGGTGTATGTGTAAGGAGTGATTCAGGAAGGTGGCAGAGTGGTGGTGGAAAGTAAAGGAGAGGAAAAAAGATATAGCAAGGTGGAAAGTAGTAATTTTTCAGATTATTTTCACATATTCTTTTATTTTAAAATATTTTCATTTATTATATTACAAATTAAGATAATTTAATTAATTCAAACAAAAAAATAAAAAAAAAATGTTGTAGATTTAAATATTAGTTTCGATTTAAAAAAAGAATCATATCAATCGGATATATGTAACTCCAAAAACATCTTAAAACGTCCCTTTAAACGTCTTGTGCAAGTCACATGACATAAAACCAGATAGAAAAGTAACACCCAGTTAGATTTGTAGTCGGATTGCAACAAAATGACAAAGTAAATATACTAATTGGCGAAATTAAAATGACAGCATCAACATTGCAAATTTTAGGAAATGTCAGGAACCAAATTACAATTAACCCAAAAATATAGAGTAATAAAGTTTAGTTGGAATTGGTCTTAGGAGTGGAGAGAGTTATAATTTAAATAAACTATTCCGTCTTAAAATAAAAATGAATGTCATGCAACGTTTTTTTTTATTAAAATGTGAAAATGATATTTATTTAGACAGAAATAGTATAAACAAAAATCTATAGTTTAAGGGATAAGTTCAAAATACAAAATACAAAATTGCAAGGGTAATTTCAAAATTTAGGGGGTCAGGCTGAAATTTCTAGGGGGGGGGGGGGTAATGCATATATACTCAATAAATTCAAAAGATAAAAAAAATAAAAAAAAAAAATAAATAAACTCAAGTGTCTGTTGAGCTTCCTCTCCACAGTGTACATCCGCTACTGGTGAAGGTACATTTGTTCAAATACTATTCATGGCTAGCACTAGACCCGTAAATTAAACGTACAAACAACTAAATTTGATAAAAATAAAAATAAAAAATAAAATTTGAAAGGAGATTATAAGATTATATATGAATTTTATTAAAATGTGAAAATGATATTTAATTTTTTTTCACCGGTCTCTTTGTACGTGCAAAACTAAATGTTTAGAAAGGAGATTATAAGATTATATATGAATTTTTGCCACCAAATTGTACAAAAAGTTGAGATTTTAAGGTGTCCTTTAAAATAAAATTTGGACACTCATTTAGTGACAGAGGTAGTACTACCTATGTCCTAAAATAAATGTAAAAGAAAACGAAATTTACTCTTGATCAATAGTAAATTTGAAAACTTTTCGAATATTATTTCAGCACAAAGGTAGTAGTTCTTTAGATGATCCATTATCAGCGTCTATTAGAATACAATCAAGAGTAACACTTTGGGACCTGACAAAGTACTACCCGTGTAAATTCAACTGTGATTCAGCTTTAAATTTTATGACCTAGGGTTAGTGCGCATATGAACTATGATCAAAGAAATGATTCAAGTTGAGTCAAACATATACTACCCCATCCAATATGAAGTTTTACAACTCATATAAATGGTTATTTTTTTCTTACTCAAATACAATAAACACATGCATGTATTTGCAATTTATGTTAGCTAACTTTAAATTTGACAAAGATGTTACTCCCTTTCCCAACATAAAGAACCTTAATTTGTTTAAACATTCATTTTGAAATAGAGGTGGTAGTAAAAGGAGACTTATTATATTTATTTGTGTCATCCTTTCTTTCTCTTTCTTTGTATGTTTGACGAATAAAATTAGTTGCATCACTTTTTTTTTAAAGTGGACAATTATTAATAGTGATGATAGTGAGAATAAAATACAATTTATTCATAATCTTATATCTTTTAATTATATAACTTCAATTATATTAAATAAAAATATTCTCAGCATTACTATGCTCCCGTCGAATCTCGACGGGTTACTCACTAGTTTCTTCAATAACATAAACAATAAAATACTTTACAGTAATCTTCTATATTTCGTCTAAAAAATAACAATGTTATAATTATCTTGGAGTATACTATTATACTTAATATTATCGTATACTTGTGTTTCAACAAACAAATCTTTTATCCGTCTATTATTTTTGGGGGAAATCTTCAATCTATTAATCTTGTTCGTTCTGTATTGATTCATCTAATCCGATTTCACATTTATTAATTGTTATTTTGCAATTAATAAATGTGAAATCAGGTTTTTAATTTTCGTTTTTAAATCTAGTTTTTAATTATGTTTATCGTTGTTATATTTCTTTTGTTGTTTTTCTCCTCATACTCATATGTGAGAGCCTGTGATTTCCCTCCGTTGATGAGGGCGTGTGATTCCCCTCCATTAGTGAGGGCTTTGTGTATTGTTTTTATTGTTTCTATGATCATGGGAAAGTTTGAATCTGACTTAAAGAAGCAAAAGAGGGATAGGGACGCAACACTTCATCAAGATGTTTTTGAAGTCCAGCGTTTTCAATGGCGGAATCTTTCGAAGTCAGGTTTTGTTAAAATCGTTTGTTGCAAAGATGGACTTAGTAGGAATATTCATTTTCCTTTGCTATTGACAAGTCAAAATACCAATATGTTGGCAATTGTAATATCTAGGGCAGCATTTGTAATTGCGAGCCCCACCGTTTGGGTCGAACTTCCGAATTGTGTGGATAGTCGACTTCTGAACGTTAGTTATTATCATTAATAATATGTTTTCTTTTGGTTTCAAAAACAAACAAACAAATCTTTTATATAATATTCATAATTAATATAGCATTTTTCTTATTTCAAACAAAAATAACAATGTTGCGAATAAAAAACATCATCCCTACCATACCGCCCTACCAACACGTTCAGCCACCAGCAACACCATCCAACACAAGCAACACAACACCATTGTCACCCACTCAATAAATCGACCAAAAATCATATCTCCGACCTTTCCATTCACCAAGTAAACATGAAAAACTACAAACTAAATGTGAAAATTTAATCTCCATTATAATGTGAAATTTAACACTCAAATTTGAAAACTTTTTAAATTAAAAATAGACGACGAGGCAGAGATCTTTCTCGAAATAACTGGCGGTCTATAATATTGACACTGATATTTACGATGCAGATGAACGCTTGCCAGTTATTTACAAAAATATCATCATTTATTTTTTTAAAAACAAGTATCAGTTAGTTACAAAAATGACACCGCATATTTTTTTAAGTCAAACACACATACTTGCATTAGTAAAGATTAACAAGATGGCACTCCACAACATTTAGAGGCTCATCGAAAATAAAATTCACCGCAAAAATCACGGAACATTGTAACATCAATTAAAAGTGAATTCGATAAGTTTCATTAATTATTTACTCGTCTTTATTGAAAATCGAATCAAAATGAGAAGTTCGAAAGAAGTATGATTGAAAATAAAGAAATGGAAGTAAACAGTAAGTTACAGACACTTATAATACTTTCCAATTCATACAACTCAATAAAGTTGATACCATAGCCTTAGGATAAGTAGAACTATAAACTTCAAGTATCTCCCCAACCATGTTGCTAATAATACCGCCGGAGCCAAATCTCCATTGAACGCCTTTACGAGTAATAACTTGAGATGCGCAAATAATTCTCCAAGAATGACTTGGACACTGCCCCATCTTAGCATTCACAAAATTCCCACATATATAAAATTTAGCGTTGAAAACTTACGAAAGTAAAACATTTGGGTTGGCAACAAGTTCTCAACCAAGCATCACAAGTAATAAGAAAAAATACGATCATCATACCAAGGCGCTTTCAACAAGGAGAGAATACATATGCTCTCGACAAATGAGAGGAAGCAAGGGCTCTCGACAAATGAGAGGAAGCAAGGGCTCTCGACAAACGAGAGAATTCTCACTTACGCAATATAAACAAAAGTAACTGAACCAAACCGAAAAAGGAAGGGAAAAGAAATAAAGCACCTGATATGCCGATGAAAATTATTGTTTTCAATCTATTTACCGGATGAAAATAATTGTTCGGCGATCAAGAATTTCATCATGCTTATTCAATCTTATTTAAAACTAGATTTAGAAATAAAAATAAAATAGAAATGAAACTTAAATTTTGATTTCACATTTATTAATTGCAAATGAGCAATTAATAAAATCAAATTAAACGAATCAAGAGAGAATAGACCACAAAAGTAGGTTTAAGATTTACTATGCAGATTGAGATTATGAAGAAAGATAAGAGGAAGGAGGATGAAGATGAAGGAGAAACGGCTTTCACCGCATATTTTTAAAAGAGCTAGTCTCCCATGAGAACACCTATATCCGGCTCTTCTACGAAGGCGTTTTTTTTACCAACCGACCCGACACATGATCCATGGGGCATAACCTTCCACGTGGCAACCACCCATTGGCCCTTTTTTTCCTCGTTTTTTTTTTTAGTTTTTTTTTCCCCTATCGTTTACCAAAAGTAATAGTTACCACAACTTAATGTAATGACTGTATACATATAAAGTAACATTGTTCATAAGTAAACGTAACACCTCTTTAACAAAAACAAAAGCTCGTTTTACCAATTTTTTTAAATGTAATACTAACTATAATACATGTAACCCAAACAATATCTAAATGTAATTATCATTTATACTGAAATGTAATAGTGATTTTACAAAAAAGTAAAATATTGTGTATTTTGATTTAATTTTTTGAAAGAAAGTAACATTTGAAAAGTAACAACTCATATACATGAATGTAATTGTTTGTACAAGTAAATGTAACACTTTAATAAAAGAAATTATAACATATTTCTATAGATAATATAGTACTTTTACATGTAATACTAATCAAGTGTTTTTAGTTTTAAAAATGTAAATGGTTGAATTATTACTTTTTCTATACATATGTGTTACAATTATGTATAAACACTGTTACATATAAGTAACACGTTCGTTATATTTTAGTTGTAATAAGTATCAATTTTGGCAAACGAAGAAAATATAAAAAAAAGACATTGTTACTTTTCTGTATATATGTATTACTTTTATGTATACAAATTGTTACATATAAGTAACACGTTTGTTACACTTAGTTATAGTAACTATTACTTTTGAAAAACCGAAAAAAAAACCAATAATAATAATATATATATTTTTATTTTTTTATTGGGCCGGTAGGTTATGGATCCGGGTCGTCAGCCCGTCTCTACTATAAGGTGGGTCATGGTGTTTTCATATACTCCATCCGTCCCGGAGTAAGAGTCTTACCCCTCATTTTCACGCTTATTAATAAATATTGGAAGTGATGTAAATGTTGTGAGTGTAAAAGTAAAGTATGAGAGAAAATGAGTGAGAGAGAATAGTGAATTGACTGGTGTTGTGAGTATAAAAGTAAAATAGCAGAGAGAATGAATGGTGTGAATAGTAAAGATTTTTTGCCATTTTAGGAATAAAACTCTTACTTTGGGACATACCAAAATGAAAAGTATGACTCTTACTCTGGGATGGAGGGAGTACAAGTTTTTTTTCTTTTTAAAATACGTTTTTATAAGACCAATGACTAGACGTGTCCATCCGGTTATAACCGGCGGTTGACGGTTATAACCGCCGGTTATGTTTTTCGTTAAATGCTAACCGTAACCTAACCGTCTAACCGTGATGTCCGGTTACGGTTTACCGGTTAACCGTTAATGCGGTTAAACCGGTTAAACAGGGTACCTTTTTTTTTTTTTTTTTTTTTTTTTTCAAAACAGTTTTATTAACAGTTTTTTGTTAAAAAAAAAAGATAAAATAAAAAAAACACTTCATTTTTTTAAAGGGTTTTTTTTTTCAAGTAAAAAAAAAAATTTAACTGTTTTTTTAAACAGTTTTCTTAACAGATTTTTTAACTTTTTTTTTTTTTTTTTTAAACAGTTTTTATAAAAAAAAAAAACGGGAGTATATGTATGAGTCATACATATATTAAACAGTTTTCTTTTGTTTTTTTGTTTTTAAGTTAAAAACTTAAAATGTATAAGTGTATAACTATAATGTATAACAGAAATTTTTTAAGTAAAAAAAGGGACGGTACCCTTAAATTTTATTAATTAAAATTAAAATTACAAAGAGGGGGACAACCAATCCTTGCCCTTTTATAATTAAGGGAGGAAAAAATGGAGCCTTATTACCTCAACTAAACTATTACAATGAAATAAAAATAAACCTATTCTAAAAATTAAAATAAAAACTATCTACATTCCGTCCCCTTCCGAACTTCCCGTAGAATCTTCCAAGTCGTATTGATATTGTGGATCTACATTTACTAAATCCTCTTCATAAGGCATATCTTGCTCCCTCTTTTCCGCTCTAACCCAATCACCAAGCAAGAGTTGATTTTCCAAATTTTCACAAGTTAGTTGGGAACGTCTTGCATCCAAAACATTTCCTCCCACACTAAATGCCGATTCGACGGCCACGGTTGAAGCGGGAGAAGCTAAGACTTCTTTTGCAATTAAAGAGAGTATGGGATAAGTTTCTTGCCTTTGTGACCACCACCTCAAAATATCAAAAGAAATTGGATTTGAAGTGTTTTGTACAACTTCATGTCTAGTAGAGAAATATGCTTCCAACTCGTACGGAATGCTAGAGGTAGAAGAAGAAGAAGGAGACGTTCTAGGACGTTTTGAAAAATAAATATCATTAACAAAACTATATGGATCGTTATTCACATCATATTGTGTATCAATATCTTCTTCATTAGGACTTGAGCCATATTGAGAAACATTTCCATGAATTGCACTATACTCATTATAAAGAGTCACCAAATCTTTTTTTGTATTTTCAACAATAATCGCCGGGTTTTCGTGTAATCCGTCCCCATTGGGGTATAAATTTGCATAATAAAACGTTATTATGCGGACTAGATCTTTCAATTTAATACGGGGATCCAACATCTTTGCAAGCAAAAATAGAGACGGAATGTTATCAAAATATTTGACCCACTTTTGCCTCATGGAAGCAATGCTTTCGTTTAAAATGGTGCAATTTTGCAAATTTTTAAAACTTAGAACTATTGCAATACATTGATCAAGTACCAAAACGGAAGTTGGATAATAAACTCCCGACAAAGCCAAAGTAGCGGTATTGAAAATCTTTAATAATTGACATAAATTAGTGCAAGCGTTCCATTGATACGCAAATAAAGGAATTTCATAGCCCATACTAATAAAAAAATCCATGATATGCTCTTTATACTCAAAACCATCAATTAACATTTTGTAGGTAGAATTCCACCTAGTCGGAACATCCATAGAAAAATATTTTTCGGGAAGACCCTTATTTAGTAAATATTTTATCCATTTTCTTGTAATTTTTTTTTTTTTGCAATAAAATAAAGAGCCTCTCTAATGGGTTTAACATATTGATCTAAAGCATCCAAACCATCTTTAACACATAAATTTATGATATGACATAAACATCTAATATGAAAATACTTACCCCCAAGTGACGGTTGACAAATGAGCAACAATTCCGGTATACTAGCGGTATTAGCACTAGCATTGTCGAATGAAATAGAAAATATTTTTTGCAAAAGACCATATTTTGCCAAAATGGCGTGCAACTTTCTACAAATATTTTCCGCGGAATGAGGTGGTTCAAAACTATCATATGCAAGTAATCTTTTTTGTAAAGTCCACGAATTATCGATCCAATGGCATGTAACACCCAAATAACTATTTCTTTGCCAATGATCACTCCAACCATCGGCACAAATTGAAACTCTTTGATCTAATTTTGATAAAACATCAATTAAAAAATGTTTATATTCCAAAACCACTTTTTTAATATCGCGTACGAGAGTCGTACGTGGTACTTTGGAGGCGGCCGGATTTAAAGAAAGTCTAATAAACCGTTCATAAAATTCATCATCCGCAAAGTTAAAAGCAAGCCCTTTAACACACACAAATTTGCACAATTCTTTCCTATAAACGACATTATTAAACTTAAATAAGACCGAAGACGTACCTTGGGTGTTAGGTTGAGCAAATTGTAATTGAGCTTGATCACTATCAATCCCAAGTTTTTCAGGATGTGTTGATTTCAAGTGATGGTTCAATGTTCCATGCCCATTACCTTTTGCGAACGGGTAAGATTTGGTGCAATAGTTGCAACACGCTCGAAAATGTACAAAGTCGTTGGGGTCAATTTGTACTTTTCGGAAATGGATCGTGAAAGTGTCGGATTTGGATTCTCGTGCTTGACGTTGCCCCCGACCACCTCTTCCCACGCCCCGAGCTCGGCCGGCCCCGGCCCTACCACTTTGAGGAACATTTTCTTCAACATTTTGCTCACTTTCCTCAAAATGTGACTCAATTTCTGGGTTAAGTGAGGAAGAATCAACATGTTCCTTGCCGCTCCTTCGAGATGAGGCCATTTTGTTAACAAACTAACTGAAACTGTTTAGAAACTGACTGAAGCTCGCTAAAAAACTGACTGAAAATGATGAAAAACACAGATTTTGTTAAAAAACTGACTGAAACTGTCAAAAAACTGACTGAAACTCTCAAAAACTGACTGGAATTCTGAAAACTAACTGGAAAACGATTTGAAACTGACTGGAAATGGTTAACAAAGTGACTGGAATTTTCTAAATAAATTAAAAAAGTGATTTCGTTAAAAAACTAACTGGAAAGCGTTAAAAAACTGACTGGAATTATGCAATCTAACTGGAAATATGAGAGAGTGTGAGAGACTTAGGAATTAGTAGAGAGAGAAAGAGTATAGAGAAGATGTGGAACTAAAATGGTAGGAGGGAGGGGGTATTTATATGTAAGCAATTTTTGGTTTTTTTTTTTTTTATTTTCATTTAAGGCCGAAAGTTAACTGAACTAACGGCTAGTTTTTTTTTTTTTTATTTTCATTTAAGGCCGAAAGTTAACTGAACTAACGGCTAGTTGGAAAACTAGCCGTTTTTGGACAGTGGTGGTCAGTCAGACATGGGGAAATGGGGGGGGGGGGCCCGGTGCAAATTTTTGAAAAGTAGCCGTTAGGCGGTTAACCTCCGGTTTTATAAACGGTTTAACCGCCGGTTATCCGGTTGGCGGTTATCCGGTTATAACCGGCGGTTTACCGGTTTTGAGAAAGGCCTAACCGAAACCGGACCGGGGAATTACGGTTGACGGGTGAGCCGGTTGCCGGTTAACCGGTTTTGACCCGGTTTTGACCGGTTATCAACCGGCGGTTAGCCGGTTGCCGGTTTTTTTTGGTCACGTCAGCCAATGACTAGTTGGTTGAATAATGTTTAGTTTAGTCAAAATAATTGGTATGCGTTGATAACTGGGCCCAGAGCCTCATGCACCTTAGCCGGCATTAAACTACGGTGTAAACAAAAGCTCCGGCCCATTGCTGCCCACATGATCCGAGTCAAGATCTCTTGCACCACAATCGTTTTGCCGGTCCATGTACCACTTATAATCCAATAGTTAACATGATATTTGGATAATATTAATATTATGTTAAACTCAATAACTATTAACCGTTAGATCAATTGTGGCTACATACATAAAGTTAAAGTGATACTGAGGATTTGGGGCTCACATTATCCATACCCAGTAAACCCAAACCAATCCGGTTCCACTGCATCTCCACTCCTCGTCACAAAAAACTATGTGAACGCGCGTAACTCTCATTCGCCAATCGCATACTCCCAAATTCCACCGCAGCCTCCACTATTGACCATTGACTCCAAATAGAAACATCCACTCGCTACGTAAGCGCGTCGTCATCATCATCATCTCATTTCTCTCAGAGGAGGAGCGGTAGGTAGGTGATATTAATCACAGAAGAGCAGTCGCCAGTCCCCAGTAGCAATTCATTTTACTAGCGTCTCTCAGTTGACTCTCTCTCTCTCTCTCTAGATTTCTCTCTCACTTCGAAGGGGTGCTCTGAGGTAAGATCCGTCGTCCGATCACTCGCTATATTCAGTTCTCCTTTGATTTGATTCTAGTACCTCCGATTGTAGATTCTCATTGTTTAGGCTTGATGAAGAATCTCCTTGTTTGAATTCGGATTCTGCTTAATTTTCACGCTAATTGGTAGTTCCGTTTGGTAAATTTGTGATTGTATTCTCATAGCTTTGATTCCGGTTACTTAATCTTCTGTTTGACGAAGAATCTGTTTGATTCAGCTTCATTTTCAGATTAATTGGTTGTTTTGTTGGTTCCTGTTACTCACTGTTTTGATATCACTAAGAATCTGTTTGTTGACTCTGATTCTGCTTTGATTTTCTCGCTTATTTGAAGTTTTATAGGTTAACATCTTAGATTCCAGTGACTCGATTTATTGTGTTTTGTTTGACGAAGAATTTGTTTGCTAGATGCTGATTCAGCTCATGTTTTATACTAATAGCTAGTCTTATTGGTTACACTTGAGATCTCCGGTTCTCATTTGATTCTTATAATTTCAATTTTGATTGTTTTTGTTTTGACGTGTATAATCTGTTTGCTTGATTCTGCTTCAGCTTAATTTTCATGCTAATCCATAGACGTGTTGGTTATGCTCATGATCTCAGTTCTGTGTATTGTACTGCTTCAATTATAGGAGCTCAGTGTCTTCGGCTGACAAGCAATCTGCTTGGTTTAACTCTGGAGTACTAGTTTTTGGTCTCGTTTATTTATACTTTTGATTTTGTAGTGTATTAGTGTACATTTCATTGAGATTGATTCAGCTTCTGAATCTGTAGATCTAGAGCTTGTTTAGTGAAGATTATTTGGGTTCCTATGAAAGTTGATTCATAGTGGTTCTTCTACATCACTTACATTTCAGCGGTCTAACATTGTTGAAAATGAATATAATAACTAATTGTTCCCCACAAACTATTCCCAGCATGATGAGAAATGATTCAAGCTAAGTGCAATTGTATGGTTCTACATGTATGCCACCCATGAGCTGCCTTAAACCACTACTTTTTGGTTGTGGATCTTGATAACATTGTAGGAGAGTCTATAAGGTTTACCTTTTGGAAATTTCTGTACCTAATTTTCCTTGGAAGAAGCTGGGGGTTGGGGGATTGGGGGATAAGGGGACTGAAGGACGATGGTGGTGATGTTATTATTATTACTTTCTTCTATAGCTCACTTCTTTTGTGGTCGTCTCTTGTCCTCTTCATAAGATCAATTATCCTCCTAACTTTGATATAACTAGTCCATTTGTGGGTGTTTCAGTGGCAGCTGTAATACACCTAACTATAACATCTTGTTTATAACCACTTTTAGATCACACATCACAATGGTGAAGGCCGTCACAGTTCTTAGCAGCAACGCTGGTGTCAGTGGGACTGTCCAGTTTACCCAAGAGGGAGATGGTATTAGTCTTCTTTTGTTTGTTTGTAGAATTGTATTCTATTTATGTACGTATGTTCTGTTTGTGTATAGAAGTAATTACGTTTATTGATGCCTCAGGCCCAACTACTGTCACTGGAAACATTTCTGGCCTTGCACCTGGAAATCATGGTTTCCATGTTCATGCACTTGGTGACACAACCAATGGGTGCTTGTCGACTGGTAAGCTTAAGCTTATAGTTGCTTTTTAGTATGTGGAAAACTGATTGATAGAATCACATACGTAGTGAATATTATATTTTCTTTTTCCAATGTATTTGGACTATATATTTCTGCAGGCCCACATTATAATCCTGCTGGAAAAGAGCACGGTGCTCCAGAGGATGAAATTCGTCATGCTGGTGATCTTGGGAATATCCTAGTCGGTGAAGACGGTATGCATGCTTTCGTTGTTTTTCATTATCAGTTAACTCAATTCTTTGCACAGCCATGACTGAAAAAGCATTCCCGTTGAGCAGTACGTTTAGTCTGATTGCCATTATTGTTACTATGTCAAGGAATAGTTAGATGGAAAATCATTGTTGCTATGTGGCTGGTGCGAGAGTCGTCCTGCCAAATACTTTTCTTTGAACATTATATCTGAACTGATTTAATGCTATAGTCTCTGTCAAATCAGCATACTGTGTAGTACTATCTACCTTTACCAGAAATTGTTACTGTATAAATCTTTGTAGTATTTTACAATGTGAATATTGTAGCAGCAAGACAATTGTAAGATAGGTTTAGAGATTTTTGGGTACCCGCTATATCTTCCCCGAAACTCATGTATCTGACATTATGTCATGTCTTTTTGTACGACTTTTAGGGACCGCATGTTTCACCATCGTTGACAGCCAGGTATATAGCATTCTACGTTGTTCTTTCAGTTGAACTGAACCTCGACATTGCTTTCCAATATATCTCTTGTGTGAATTAATTTGTTTTGTGCAGATTCCACTCAGTGGGCCTAATTCTATCATTGGAAGGGCTGTAGTTGTCCATGCTGATCCCGATGACCTTGGAAAGGGTGAGCTTCATCATCTTCCTTATATAAGCAATTTTGTTTTCGTTTAACTTGATTCAAATTCATTTTGGGGTTTGGAGAGCATTTTTGCTACATGGTGATGAATGATGATTGCTTCAATTAGCTAGCTTCAATCCACCATTGGTTCGATCCCCACACCAAGTTGCTATACTTCCCTAATAATGGATAAAATAGACTTCTTTTTCTAACAGAAGGAAAATTTCAGAGTATGCTTTCGTTATTTAACACGATAACACTGGAGCTTTTTCTAATAACATTCACCTCTTCTTCAGGAGGCCATGAACTCAGCAAAAGCACTGGAAATGCTGGTGGAAGGATTGCTTGCGGTACGTGTCATAAATTTCTGATCTTTACTTCAAACATGCAGTGTTCACCCATTTTCTGACAGTTGATTTTTTGATTGTTCTATTTTCAATGAGCCCGGGTGTGCACTTCTAGAAACCTAGACTAATAAAAAAGGTTATCCAATGCTTTATGGACTCCAGATTGCTGAAAACCTTGCACCGCATAGTCTTAGAGATGGTTAATTATGAGAGTTCAATAATTACTCCCTTGTTCCTAAAATAAGTGTCGCAGTCGACTTATCATATACTATCTCTTCCCGGAAAGTTTGTCCCATTTTGTCTTTCTATGGTCAACGCAATTGAACTTTGACCAAGCGTTGATGTGATCTTATCGTCCTAGCGAAATTCTAAAAAAAATAACTGATAAATCATTAACTGATTTATCAATAATAATTTTTAGAATTTCTTTAAGATCATTAGATTTGGTCAAAGTTCATTTATGTTGACCATAAAAAGTCAAAATGGGACAAACTTTCCAGGGCAGTGGGAGTACTTTATAAGTAATTCGCTTTACTTGCTTGTACCATAATCAAATTGCACCAAGACTATTTCCTTGTTTAGAATCAAGACATGTATTTTGTGACGTACAAAGATGGAAATCCTAAACTTATTATTACCGGAGGGGGGGGGGAGTAAATCAACGCTAGTTTGTAATGTATTGAGTGATTAACTGGAGTCACTTATGATGCAGGTATCATCGGATTGCAGGGCTGATCGACCTCTTGAGGCTGTTGTTGCTGAATAATCTGAGTTGCTTGTACGCGTTTTTACTTTTGATCAGATAAACATATCATCTACTAGTAGTATTTTAGCTTATGGCTATTTCCAAATAATAAATCAGTCTGTTGAGACTTGTGTACTCTTTGTGGTCTGCTTCAGTAATGCGTATGCTCTTCAGTATGAGCCGTTTGCATTCTGAGACAAAGCAACAGTTTTTACCATACTCCCCCCCCCCCCCCTCCCTATGTTGTTTATGTTGTGTGTGCTGACTTGTTTGTGACAATATCATGGCGTAAATTTCCCTCTTGGCTGCTTATTATGCACAAAACATGCTGATATCATGTATGAAAGGGTTGACTTCAGTGTCCACTTCCGGTTAAAGAGTAGGTTTTGGGGGAAACTAGTTTCTCAGACCATCTTTATTGGCAATCTTCAACCAAGATCGTAGGAAGAAGACAAAACATTTTGCAAAAAAAAAAAAAAAAAAAAGAGAGATTGACGATCCGTTCGGTGAACCGAACGGGATCTCAATCTTGATTGAGCAAAAGATGCCAAGTTGGTGGGACACTTGGCATTTGTTTGTTGGTTGGTTTTTTTTTTTTTTTTTTTTTTTTTTAAAGCAATCCATTACAATAATACTCCTTCCGTCCCAGAAAGATAGTCCACTTTTTTTCGTTGTTACTACGAGGGAACTTTGAGCAGTTATAAATGCTATTTTTTTTCCATCCCAAAAATTTCATTAGAATAATTAAAAGTAGCCTTAATTATTACTCAAAGTTCATTCGTAAAACCCATGTATTTGTAACGAGTGAAATGGAATTTTATTTGTTTATTTGGAATTTTATTTTCGTCATGTATTTGTAACGAGTGAAATGGAATTTTAAGTATAATTTCAATTTTATATGTTTATTTATTTTCGTCATGTATAGCTATTATAAGATAAAAGAATAATAAAAATTGAATTTGAAAATACATTTTATAAAAGAAATAAAGAAAAATGAGAGTTAATTTGGGTTGGGTTGGATTGACTTAGATTGTGAATAAAGGATGAAAAGAGAAAAAGTTGATTGAGGTTGTAGATTGTGTAGGTGGAGGAGGAAAAAATAGTATTTTATTTGTAGATTGGGTTGAGTGAGATTGTTGATAAAGATGGTCTCAGTAAGTTATAAAAAGTTCACTTTTTAATATTAGTATTAGTATTACCATTAAACTCTAAACCTTAAACCCTAAACCTTATAAAAACAAAACTTTTTATAACTTATGGATGAACTAGTTTCCCCTAAAAATTTCTGCGGGTTAAATATTAGTGGTCACCTTCCTTTTTTTTTAAAAAAAAAAAAAGAAATATTTTCTACTTTTAGTCAGTTATATTTGGAGAGTGTGCCTTCACTGTCCGACTGGTTAAATACAGTGCTAAGCCTCCTTTTTTTGTTGAACATTTCCACTTTCAGTTGTAAGAGGGTGGGCAGTGGAGTTGGAACAAATGTCGAGGGGTGAGCAAAGGAATTAGTAATAAAGCATGTTACGTTTCTCAAATCTTCAAAAATAATGCGGTACCGTCTCATAATAATATGTATTGATTTCCTTTTGAGTATCCCATTGCACAAAATCTATATATATATACTCCATCCGTCCCACCTCACTTGACACTCAAGAGGTGGGCACAATAACTAAGAAAAAAGAATAAAAAAAAATGTGTGTGATGAGACCGAGCCTTCTGGGCCGGATGCTCGCCGGTCTAGAATCAATGCGATCTAACGCGCCCGAACCGGACCTGAACTCTGGAGGCCTAACCGACAAGGAACGCGGGCTAGTAAGCCCGAGAGGTTTTATCTCCTGATGAATATGCCCGAGTTGACTCTGCCTCCCGTCATCCTGAGGAGCCCGTAGTGCCCAGCTGGCACAAACGTACGCGAGGCGTCACCTAACCGTACCTGACACACCATAACGGTTGGTGATGGAACCATGCTTCCCTGACAGACACGCCACCTTCCCAGCCACTCTCCTGACCGATCCACTGGGGACTCGCCACGTGTCCCCCCAGTACCGGGGTGGTTAGTACCTTGTGCAGGTTTCTTTCCCTTGGTCATATATATACCCCTTTTCGCCCCATGAGAGAGGTACGTGCTCTATCCTATTCACACACACAAGGTCTTCATTGAACCTTCTTCCTAGGTTTTCCTCAGAGATCTTACTCTCACACCCGAGGGCCTAAGCCGGATTCCAACCCGGCCTTGGTCTTAACGGTGTTCTTGTTTGTGTTGTGATCAGGATCAAGAGACAGCAAAGTTGGAGTTCTATCTCCGTGACCCCAGAAATCTAGGGCGTCATCAGTGGTTCCATTGCCGGGAAACGAAAATCTTCCTAGTGCAATCTTCTGAGTTCTTTCGAATTCCCAGTCTAGTCTGACTCGACAAAACCATTCTTTTGTTTCTACGGTTCTAAAATACACTCGACATTCCAAATATTTACAATGACTGGGAAAGAAATCTTGAACCCAAATGCTAGCCCATCGAAACAAGCGCCTCAAGGATCCATCTTTGCCAGATTGGGAGACAAGGCGCCTAGTGGCTGCTCGGGAACTCCCTCTCAGAAAGCAAGAAGAGAGGCGGATCTGAGAGATCGTATCGAAACATCAAAAGCACGCAAGGTACAGAAAATCCCCGTCACTCCCCTCACCCCTGAGCAGATTCAAAAGAAAATCCAGCTCCTGAAAGACAGGCAGGATCTAGTAGCGGAAGGGCTTCAGTTAAACCTGGCCCTGGAAGAGCTATTTAATGCCGAGGCTAACACGGCAATCCCTCTTGAAAGATCAAAAACTCATGGTTCTAAAAGCATAGCCAGCAGGGTGGAGGGAAAGAAGAAAAGAACGATCGTTGTGGAAGACGACGATGAAGAAGGAGAAGAAGGGAGAAGGAGTGAAGAAGGAGAGTCTCAACCTCGAAGGTCCAAAGGCCACTACAAGGGAAAAGCAACTGTTAGAACCGGAGAGCAATTTGCGGGAACGGCAAAAAGGGTGAAAACCGGGGAAGAGATTGATTACAAGGTCCAGGGGATGATCAGGGACCTATGGGAGTCTAAGCAAAGTGTGGCAAAATGCATTGGACCCATAGATGCTTTTGCCTCCTGGATAGCTGATTCCCCGATCCAGCGGGGAAAGGTCCCCACGCTAGACGCTTATGACGGCTCGTCTAACTCCAAAAGCCATGTTGGGCGGTTTGAAGGGCAGATGGCTCTATTTTCAACGGATGAGGCCGTAAAGTGCAAGGCTCTAGCATCCACCTTCAAGGGGAAGGCGCTGGGATGGTTGTTGGCCCATAAGCCCCGCTCCATTTGCAGCTACGAGCAGTTACGGACGTCGTTCCTGAATTCGTTCGCGGGCGCTGGGGAGGTCGCAAGACCGAAATCGGATCTATGCGGTGTGAAGCAATATCCCGGAGAAAGTACAAAAGCATACATTACTCGGTTTAGAAAAATGACCGAACAAATCGTGGACCTAACGAGAAATGACATCGAGCTGTGCTTCTTGGGAGGATTGACATCCTATACCTTGAGGCAAGAGTTCGCTTGTCGAAAGCCCGAGGGAACGGAGGAAATGTACAATCGAGCCATTGCCATGGCCGGAGTTGAGCCCTCGTTCATGGAAGATGCCCGCAGGAGTATTAGGGATAGGCTCGAGCCCGCTCATGACTCAAGGTACCACGCTGGCTATTCGGGGGGCAGTGGCGGCCGAAATAGAGGAAGACCGAGGGGCACGACCAATTTCAAAAGAAATGACAGCACCTTCACTCCTTTGATAGCCCCAAGGACGGAGATTCTGCGGGCAGAAGCCCTGCCTCCTCCCCCACCCCTAGAAAGAAAGCCTTATGAGGCGAACAAGAAGAAGTGGTGCGGCTACCACGAGAGCCATGGGCATAACACGGATGAGTGTTTTCAGATGAAGAAGATAATACAACAGAAAGTCGAGGCCGGAGAATTGAAAAAGTGGATCGAGGGACCCAGCAATAAAGGAGGGGCCCCACGGGGACATGTCCAGTATGTTAGGGATAACGATGCCGACGGGGAAAAACGCTATGACATCCTGTATATCGGGGAAGAAGCCCCGAGCAACACCCAGCTTTCCATTCAGATCAAGAAATTGGAAAAGGTGTTCCTGATACCAGCCTACCCACCCGAGCAAGAGGAAATGATCGGGTTCAGGAGGAGCGAGCTGGCCTCCACACTCTTCCATTCAACACAGCCATTGACAATCAAGATGGCTATTGGTAGAGCGGATATTGGTAGGGTCCTCATTGATACCGGGGCTTCACGGGACATACTCTACTTCCATTGTTTAGAAGAAATGGGGATGTCCGAGGCGCACTTAACCCCATATGCGGGCTTGTTGGAAGGGTTCACGAATCATACGGTCTACGCAAAAGGGACCATTGACTTCGAAGTGACCATTGGAGAGAGGCCGTTCGAAAAAACAGCCCGTGTCACGTTCATGGTGATCGATCTGAAGTCCCAGTACAACGCAATCTTGGGAGTGACCGCTCAGGCTGCCTTAGGAATCGTTGCGTCAATCCCTCACCAGAAGATCAAGTTCAGCACCCCCGCAGGGATAGCGTGCATCGAGAACAAGCCCGAGCTTTTTCTCAAAATAATAGAGAAGAAAAGAAGGGAGAGCGCGATGGAGGCAAGATTGGTAAGCCCGAGGGAGGCAAAGAAGGTCAAAACCAACAGCGACAGGACCGAGGAGGCGGCCATGATTGGAACTTTGTCGTTCCATTCAACACGGGCTGAATTTAAACGGAGTAGGAGAGCCCGTCGTATTGCCGCAAAGACCGAGCAGATAGACATCGTGATCGATTCGCTGCACGACAGGGAAATAAGGGACATCCGCCCCAACGATGCTCTGGAGGATGTAGTCATAAACCCCGCTTACCCCGAACAAACGGTCAAGGTAGGGCTGGAAATCCCCGCAAGAGACTCAACGTGGAACATCGACAATCCTCAGTCGCAAGACCACAGGGAAATGGACAGGCCGAGGCCGCGAACAAGTTGCTCATGACCGCTTTGCACAAAAGTTTGAAGGGAAGGAGTGGTCGCTGGATGGAAGAGCTCAGTACTGCTCTATGGGTTGTCCGAACCACGACAATGAACTCAACGGGAGAAACCCCTTTTTCCCTGACATATGGATCAGAGGCGGTCGCACCTGTGGAAGTAGCCTTACCCACGTATAGGGTCGCCCAATTTAATGAAGCAGAGAATGAGGAAGCCCGCAGAAAAGACTTAGACTCTACCGAAGAAAAACGGTTGGAAGCGCGGGCAAAGATGGTCAATTATAAACAGAAGGCAAAAGTCCATCATGACAAAAGGGTGAACAAGAGATCGTTTGCCGTGGGAGACTGGGTTCTGAGGAAAGTTGAAGTCACAGGGAGGCAGCCCGGATACAACAAGCTTTCGCCCAACTGGGAAGGCCCTTATCAGATTGCCCGCATAATCAAAGAGGGAACCTACAGGCTTCTAACGGCAGAAGGAAAAGACTTGAAAAACGCCTGGCATAGCGATCATCTGAAAAAGTACTACCTTTAGAAGACAGAATGGTAGATCTTGAAATCTTTTTGCAAATCAGTAGCAGTTAGAAATTATGGAAATACTCATGTATTGTAACAAAGTGGCAATGTAATCTGTTCGAGTAAAGTAAATAAAACTGCTATCGTTCTATGAAATTACTCAAGTATGTTCGTTCTCAAAGCGCGGTCATGTGCTCTCGAACCAGACCGCATGCCCGCGATGCGGATGCCGTTTGCAAGTCTACGAACGATGCGCGGTCATACGCCCTCGAGCTAGACCGCAGGGCCCACGTCTTACGCCCTTGAGCTAGACTAAAGTGGGAGAATGAATTCCTTGGTGGGATCATTTCCTTGTGAAATTCCTAAGACCCAAGATGCGCGGTCATACGCCCTCGAGCTAGACCGCAGGGCCCACGTCTTACGCCCTTGAGCTAGACTAAAGTGGGAGAATGAATTCCTTGGTGGGATCATTTCCTTGTGAAATTCCTGAGACCCAAGATGCGCGGTCATACGCTCTCGAGCTATACTGCAGGGCCCATATCCTACGCCTTTGAGCTAGACTAAAGTGGGAGAAGGCGCGGCCATACGCTCCCGAGCTAAACCACGCGCGTGGAAACAAAGACAGTTCGTGCGAGAACAACCCTTTAAGCTATGTAATCAAAAGAGTGATAACAAAAGAGCACGCAAGAAAAGAAGTCAATAGCAAAGCTGGAAACAATTATTCACATACAAACCAAAAATCACTTGTTCGAGAATGTCCGGACCTACACTATTACAAAATTTCCCGGGATGCAACCCGGTCTGATCTTCAAAAGGCCGGGGGAGGAGCATTCTCCATCTCTGGAACAGAGGCAGAGGCATCAGTGTCAGGCACAGACCCAGACTGATCCTGAGAAGCATCAGCAAGAGCGGAGGCATAAGGAGAGTAAGGAAGAACCATACCATCAATGTACGGGCCGCCGGGGCCAAAAGTCCTCTCCAAAGCTGCGACCAGAGGCAAGGTACCCGCGGCAGAATATCTGAACCCGTCGATAGCAGAAAGAAGATCTTGGACGGTGACCGGAGCGACGGGAGGGAGAGTTGATCTGACAGACTCGGGTAACTCGGAGAGTTGGTCCGCGGTAAAGGGCACCAGAGCGTGGCCGGTAAAACATTGAGGGTCTGCGGCAGTAATGGAGCAAAGGATCGCAATCTCTTGCGCACTGTATTTGCCCGTAGCTGCCAGGTTACGACCTACTGTATGGAGAGCTGAGTTATATTGCTCTATGCTTGCCTCCTCCACCTTTTCTCTGTAAGCATCAGACGCCTCAAACTCGGCCACGGCTTTCCCTCGCTCTTCATTCAAAACAAGTTCCCGGTCTTTCTCAAACCGCATGGCATCTAAAACCTTGCCGTCCAGTTCATCAACCTTCTCAGATAAGCTCCTGTTCTTCTCCCTCTCCTCCTCCAACCGCTTCTCAGCCTCGGCCAGGCGAGCTTCGAGTCGTTGCTTTTCAGACTCAACGGTTGCTTTTTCAGCCTCAGCCCGGTCTTTGGCCTCGCGAGCTGCGTCGAGATCGTTGCTCAGTTTGGAGTTCTCCTTGACAGCAGTCATCAACTCGGCATCTTTATTCTTAAGCTCCTCTCCCGAGCCCTCCAGGACCTTGGACAGGCGGGCAATCTCATCCTTCGCCTCCGCCAGATTCTTCCCCCTCGCCGCGGCCAAGGCAACTTCGGCTTCATACTGAGACCGCATATATAGCAGGTCATTGCTAACCTGATTAATAAAGGAGCATGTGGAGATTATATTAAAAATCGGGACGAGGAATTAGAGGGTCAAAGGATCGATGTATAAAAAGAAAGAGCACGTCGGTTTAGACATGGAAAGTGAGACACTAACCTCAGTCATAGCCAAGCCCGCGTGACCCAGGGCGGTCAGGAAGTTGGTCTTGGACAGCACCTTCTGTTGATAGTCCGGGAAATTCATCCGGTGCAGAAGCCCATCGCCAACATAAGAATTGAAGC
Organism: Campanula takesimana; assembly: GCA_026119855.1. Lineage (NCBI taxonomy): Eukaryota > Viridiplantae > Streptophyta > Magnoliopsida > Asterales > Campanulaceae > Campanula > Campanula takesimana. Next base: position 469,058 of record JAOWBW010000104.1, on the reverse strand, counting down.
CGCGGCGGCTATGGAGATCAACCCCATATACCTCAGGGGCCTCAGCTACTTTCTTCCCAAACTCCTTAGCTCGGTCCTTGTCTTCAATTAGTTCGACGGGGAAGCGCTCCGAGCATAAGGTCCCTTTGGCGGGGGAGGATACGGTAAAGCCGCGAGAAGGAGACTCCAGGCGGGGCTGTTTATTTTTTGGAGGCAAGGGGTCAGCGACCGGACTCGGTCCCCTTTTCTTCGTAGCCTCGGGCACTGTTCTGCCTGCATCATGCGAGGGAGTGGGAGACCCCGAGCCTGTCAAATCCTTTCCCCGTCCGCTCCCGCGGGGCCGTAGAGGAAGCTCGCCAGTCGTCGGGACAACTGCAACAACCTTCTTTGCCTTGTCCAGAAGATCCGTAACCGGCAGTTTTCTCCCTGGGGCCTCGGCCTTGCGCATTTCGGCCTGCCTCTGCTGCTTCGCCTCAGCCTCCCGCTGCTTCGCAGCCAATCTCAAGGCATTAATATTCTTGGGAGGCATGGTATCAGTGGGATCTGCAGGCAAAAGTAACAGTCAGTCAGATATGATCGGATAAACTAACAGGTATGGAATTCCAGTTGATTAAGTATGAAAAAGACCAGTCAAGCCCGGATCCGGGCATTGTTCCCCCAATCGGCAAGCAGAGCACTCATGGGCAAAGGCAAAATCCTGGTGAACCCTCCAGCAAGGATCCCGCCACATAGGAGTCATGCTAACCCTGCTCTCAAAATCAGGATTTCGGCATGGGGCCACCCCGGCGTAAGCCAAAAGACTCTCGTTGTTGATGATGGCTTGAACGTCGAAAACTTGTTCAACCACGACCACAGTCTGGTCCTCTAAAGTCACTGATTTCGTATGCCGGGCGAGGTAATCCTGCATGGCGGACGCAAGCTCAATACCCCCATCTGAGCTAGGATAATCCTTGGAAGATATGGACAGCGGGGAAGTATTATCAGGCTTAGAAAAGGGCCACCCGAGTCGATTCTGAATCACCAGAGGATATCTCTGCCACAGATCGAATTTATTAGAAGCCGCAGAAAAGATCTTTTTCGACCTAGGCTTCGTTTTCAAGCTCAAACTGCTCGCGGTGACCTGATGAGTGAAGAAAACGTACAAGGCGGACAAAGAGGGTTCATATCCCAATATCCTGCTCACAACAATAAAAGACACCAGGTAACGAATCGCGTTGGGAGTCAAGTCCATGGGAAGGCACTTGGAAAACTCCAGGAACTCGCAAATGAACGGGTCCAAGGGAAGCCGGAGGCCATTCTCAAACTGAACGGGATAAAACACGCAGGCGATATTATCTGCCCGGACGCGGGCAGGACCAGCCAAATTGCTCCCTGACGGAGAGGAATAATCATCGAGACCGCCGACAAGGTAGACTTTGCGATCGATGTGGTACACGGTTAAAAACTCATCATCGGAGTCCTGCTCCTCCACCATGCCCGCTCCTGAGCTGGAAGCTCCGGCCTGGCTCTTGACCCTATCGTCGGGCCCCTCGGGGAAGGAAGCCAATATTTGAACTGGGGAGCGAATGCGCTTGACCATACGCGCTGTACCTGGGGCCATTCTCTCTAAATCCCCCCGGGGGTCAGAAGGTGTCTCAGATGACTCAGACTCATCTACTAGCCCGTGAGCCACGATCGCCCCAACCTCATCCTCAAGAGCGGTTTCACCATCAACCCCCACTTCTTGATCGGAAGCCTCTGCACTGCTCGTGACTTCAATAACACCAGGGGCCAAGCCCGGAGATCGTGCCTGCTCGTCCTCGTTAAAAGGAGCGTCCATCCAACTGAGAGAATCAGGGCCACTCGAGGCTACACGCTCCCCGCACGACCTTACCAACCTTCTAGCATTTCCAGCCATATCTACATTATCGGGGAATCGAGTTAAAACAGCCGTGACAAAAATGCCCAAGTGTTCCTCTCCCCCCAACACCCTCATCCTTGTGGAGTCATAATGGACGGAGGGACCTGTTTCCCACAACAGGGGCAAGACCCAGGGTTCCCAGCTATACGCTAAACCTATGGCAATGAACTCATTCAAGGACAGCCGTTTCCAGGCGTTTAACAGGAGCCTGTATACCCCACCGGTCCTCCGGCAGCAACCAAACAGGTCGGGACGGAGTTTACGCCCTAAATCCAGCCCTTCCATGGCTATAACAATATTTCAGCAAGTTTTCAGAAATTAGGGGCCAGAATTTGGACTCGAAGACGCGAGGCTACGAGAAGTCTCACAACTCTCGTACAAATCCGAAAGCTCGACGGGAGCAAAATTTTTAGGGTTCGCGCTCGAAAAACGGCAACGAAAAGAATGGCAGAAATTAAAACGACGAATCGAAACAAAGAAGAAAAAAGCGAGGTGCGGAACAATACCTGCGAATTTGAAGTGAGGAACGAGAACGAGATCTTCGGAGTCAGGAATCCAGAGAAGCAAAGTATTCGTTGGAACTGGAAGGTAGAGAGACGGAAGTTACGAAAGTTTGGAATGATTCAGCATCCGTGGTATTTATAGCGCCAAAAATGGGTCGGACCGACCCGAAATATCTGGTAACCCGATCGAAACCCGAAAAGTGAAGAGGCGGGAATTGCTTTTTCGAATACCGATGACGGTTCGCATTTAATGGACGTGCTCCTGGTCATGTCAAGAGACAGATGGCTACGCCACTAGCCTGACACAAGGGGCCCCACCTGTCCTTTCGTCAACCACTATTCTAAGACTCCCGTCCCATTGCAATCCGTGCCCGCATTAATTGCAATTTGCCCGAATCGAGCCTAGGAAGTATAACTCCTCGCGCCGCACATGAATGAGCTAACCCTCGGAGTTAGGGGCCACTGATGAGACCGAGCCTTCTGGGCCGGATGCTCGCCGGTCTAGAATCAATGCGATCTAACGCGCCCGAACCGGACCTGAACTCTGGAGGCCTAACCGACAAGGAACGCGGGCTAGTAAGCCCGAGAGGTTTTATCTCCTGATGAATATGCCCGAGTTGACTCTGCCTCCCGTCATCCTGAGGAGCCCGTAGTGCCCAGCTGGCACAAACGTACGCGAGGCGTCACCTAACCGTACCTGACACACCATAACGGTTGGTGATGGAACCATGCTTCCCTGACAGACACGCCACCTTCCCAGCCACTCTCCTGACCGATCCACTGGGGACTCGCCACGTGTCCCCCCAGTACCGGGGTGGTTAGTACCTTGTGCAGGTTTCTTTCCCTTGGTCATATATATACCCCTTTTCGCCCCATGAGAGAGGTACGTGCTCTATCCTATTCACACACACAAGGTCTTCATTGAACCTTCTTCCTAGGTTTTCCTCAGAGATCTTACTCTCACACCCGAGGGCCTAAGCCGGATTCCAACCCGGCCTTGGTCTTAACGGTGTTCTTGTTTGTGTTGTGATCAGGATCAAGAGACAGCAAAGTTGGAGTTCTATCTCCGTGACCCCAGAAATCTAGGGCGTCATCAGTGTGATAAAAAATGAAGAGAGAGAATACGTGGGATAAATAATAGTGTTTAAATTGAGTGATGGAAAATTGAGAGAGAGTGAGTGGTGGGGTAGAGTGAATATAAAATTATAAAAAGTAGGCTATTTTGGGAAGTGTCAAGTGAGCTGGGACGGATCAAAATGGAAATAAGTGTCAAGTGAGCTGGGACGGAGGGAGTATATATTAAAGTTGGTGAGGAGAGTTGTGGGTTTGACATGTGTACATGTTTTTGTAAAAGATTGAATTTGGAGAAGCCAGAACAACATCATCCTAAAATGTAATGACTTTTGATATTCTCATTCTTAGCTAATACTATTAGTTAATCATATTAGTAATTATATGAGTTAACTATTACTATGAATAGTATAACTCATATAAGTTAAATATTAGTTAACAATATTAGTTACAATACAAGTTAAATATTACTATTAATAGTATTAGTTAACTATAATAGTTAATATACATAAGTTAATTATTACTATTAATAGTATTAGTTAACCATAATAGTTACTTTATAAGTTATTTTTTTACTATTAATAGTATTGGTTAACTATAATAGGCTATACATTAACTATTACTATTATTAGTATTAGTTACTCCCTTCGTTCCAGTTTAAGGTTCTTACTTTCCTTTTTGATATGTCTCAGTTTAAGGTTCTTAGTTGCTTTATTCTTTAAATGGCAAAGGATGAATAGTGTTTTGGACATTTTTGTCCTCATAAAGTTTATATATTACAAAAAGCCCATCACTTACACATCTACTTTTCACTCACTTGTATTATGAATGAACAATTATATCCTCCACCCACTACTATCTTTGACTCAATTTTGCCTTAACTCCTTAATAAGCGTGCAAAGTCAAACTAAGAACCTTAAACAGGGACGGAGGTAGTAATTATAATAGTTATTATATAAGTTAGATTATTAATTTTTAATATTAATTAATCATAATAGTTACTATATCAATTAACTATTACTATTAATAATATTATTATTATAATAATTATATTAATAATTATTATTATATAGATTAATCATTGCTATTAATATATATTAACTATTACTATCAATAGTATTAATTAATTATAATAGTTATTATAATAAAGTAATCATATAGATTAATTTTTATTATTAATAGTATTAATTAAAATGATGATTACTATATTAGTTAACTATAGCTAAAATATTTTTTAAGACATAGTATTTGTTTCCCGTGCAGAGCACGGGTTACCCGCTAGTTATAAAGTAAATTTAATGAAAACTAATTTTATCTTGTAACACTAAAATAAACTACTTTTACTATCTCAAAATAAATATCTAAATTTGTTTTTATTTGCGACAGAGGATGTAATATGTAATTTTTATATCGTGAGAATCGGTTTTTATTATTTTATAGCATGGGAACCGGTTCTCAACTTGTAAATTAGGTCCTAACTAAAAAGAACTTGTAAACCAGGGATTGTAAGGTTCAAACCGTTTTTTACTATTGTGGTTGGAAAAGATGTTTTATTTTCGAAGATTTTGTGAAAATTATTTGCCCTTTTAGAATTGATGAGTTATTTTATTTTATTTTTGGGACAAAAGGACTACGAAATTAGCGTACGATTTCTTATTTCATGTTTGAGTGGTGATTAGAACTAGTGAAAGCTATATTCATAGAGTTCTAAGTGTTTATAGTCTGTAATACTGGTTTTTTTTTTCTCCATAAGAATAAAAAATCTTTCACCCGCTAGTAGATATAGCCAAGTTAGTGAACCACATAAATCTTATGTTTTAGCGTGTACTCCCTCCGTCCCACCCGAATTAGGATTTTTGGGTTGGGTACGGGGATTAAGGAAAAAGTGTTAGTGGAGTACGTGTTGTGAGTATGAAAAGTAAAGTGAGAGAGAAAGTAGGGTAGAGAATAATGAGTGAAAAATTATTGTGAATGTGAATGTGGGTCCCATAAAATAAAACATGTTGAGAAATCGTGTGTGGGGAGAGGAGTATGATGGTAATATTGTTTATTCACTCTCTCAAATAATTACAATGTCTTAACCCTACATTTATACTAAAGTCTAAACCCTATTCTTGAGGAATACTTACTCCTCTTCCTAAAATACATCAACTAAATAAAGTAAACTATATCTCTTAATAAGGTAAAATATATTTATTGATTTATCTTTATTTGACTTTTTCTTCTCTTGATTCTTTTTTCATTTTGACTTGATCTCGGTTGACTTGGTCAAGCTCGTCGATTCTATTCAATCTTGGTCCGCTCCATCGTAAGCTCCAACTAAACACTTTCATTTTTGGGTTGTCTTAGAATGAGACACCCAAAATGAAAATTTGTCATAATTTAAGTGGGACGGAGGTAGTATAAATTATTTGATTGTTTGTTAGATCTTGATTCCGTCACAATATCAGCATTTTTCCTTAATTCTGTCAAAATACTATCGTAATACTAATTAAACCGACAATCAATTTTTTTTTTACCCAGCAGGGTTGGTAGTTGGGAGTGGATGTGAAGTTGAGATTAGAAAGAAAAGATAGTCGAATGGAACGTTGATAATCATGAGGTGGGACTAGAAAGTAGGTGGGTTGGGTGGGAGTGTTAGGTTTAGAGGAGTTGAGATCTCATATACCATTTTTGTGTGCCACTTCGTGTACCATTTGTAATTTAACCGTTCACATGTTTGCATAATATTACAATAATACTAATCTCAATAAATGTGAACCATTAGATCACTTGTGCCACATAAAGTGGCACAGAGGATTTGGACACGATTTAGAGCTTCCACCTTGGTTTAGGATTTGTTTTGGGTTGAAAATTAGGTTATACCTGGTCTGTCCCATAAAAACTCACTGTTTTTTTTAATTGTGAATTTGAGTCAATTTTAAATAATAATTTAACTAAAATTTAATTATTTTAATAAAAATTTAAAATTTATATTAATAGCATTTATAAATATATATATATATATATATATATATATATAATAATAAACTTTTTATTATCATAACTAAAATCAATGTTTGAAGAATTATTATCAATTAAACTTCGTAAAATAATCAAGTACTACTAGTTGTTATGAACCGTGCAAATTAAGGGTGTAAGCGGTTCGGTAATTAAGGGGGTAAGTGGTTCGGTCCAGACTGTGATTCGCGATTGAACCAAACAAAATTATATTGTTTGATTCAATTATTAAGAATCAATGGTTAGGTACGGTCTAAAATCTATACTCCCTCCATCCCACCTCACTTAAAAATTAAGAGGTGGGCACAATAACTAAGGAAAAAAAATAAAATAAAGAAAATGTGTGATAGGAAATGAATATAGAGAATGAGTGGGGTTAATAGTAGGTTGGTTAACTGAAATGTGTGGTGGAAAATGAAGAAAGAGAATGAGTTGGTGGGGGTAGATTGAATATAAAATTATAAAAAGATTACCATTTTAGGGAGTCTCAAGTGAAGTGAGACGGACCAAAATGAAAATAAGTCTCAAGTGAGGTGGGACGGAGGGAGTATATATTAAAAATCGACATGGAGGTATACGAATTCGCCATGTGAACAGTTTAGGCTAAAGAATGCTTTTTGGTGAAGCCAAGTCATCACCATTCTTATTGATAAGTGACTCTTGATATTCTTATTATTAGCTAATAGTGTTATTTAATAATAATAGTTATTATATAAGTTAACTATCACTATTAATATTATCAGTAAACTATAATAGTTATTGTATAAGTTAACTATTACTATTAATAGTATTAGTTAACTATAATAGTTACGTCCCAAAATAACTTGCACTTATTTCCCTTTAGGGTGTCCCATTGGTAAGTCCCCTTTCCTAAAATGTTCAAAATTTATTGTTTTTCCATTCTCTCTACTCCAATTGTCATACTAACACACTTACTTTTGGGTCCCACTTGTAAATCCCACTCAACTTATCATACTCACAACCTCTTTCTCACTCACAATACTTTTGAATATATATACTCATTCCTTAATTCTCGTGCATCCTCAAAAGTGTGCAAGTTATTTGGGGACGGAGGGAGTACTGTATAAGTTAACTATTACTATGAATAGTATTAGCTAACAATAATAGTTACAATATATATATGTTAACTATTACTATGAATAATATTAGTTAACTATAATAGTTACTCCCTCCGTCCCACCCGAATTAGGATTTTTGGGTTGGGCACGGGGATTAAGGAAAAAGTCTTGGTGGAATAAGTGTTGTGAGTATGAAAAGTAAAGTATGAGAGAGAAAGTATGGTAGATAATAATGAGTGAAAAGTTGTTGTGAGTGTGAATGTGGGTCCCATTAAATAAAACATTTCCATTTTTGAGTTGTCCTAATTCGAATGGGACACCCAAAATGAAAATTTGTCCTAATTCGAGTGGGACGGAAGGAGTATATAAGTTACTTATTAATATTAATAGTATTAGTTAACGTTAATAGTTATTCCCTCCGTCACGGTTTAAGGTTCTTAGTTTGACTTTATACGTTTATTAAGAAACTAAGGCAAATTTGAGTCAACAATAGTAGTATGTGGAGGATATAATTGTCCATTCATAAAGCAAGTAGGTGAAAAGTATACGGGTGATTGATGGTTTTTTTTGTAATATATGAACTTTATGAGGACAAAAATGTCCAAAACACTATTCATACTTTTCCATTTAAGGAATAAAGCAACTAAGAACCTTAAACTGTGACATACCAAAAAGGAAAGTAAGAACCTTAAACTGGACGGAGGGAGTACTATATAAGTTAACTATTACTATTAATAGTATTAGTTAACCATAATAGTTACTATATAGGTTAAACTTTTACTATTGACAATAATGGTTAATTACAATATTTACTATATATATTAACTTTTACAATTAACAGTATTAGTTAATTATAATAGTTATTATATAAGTCAATAATTATTTTTTTTAAAGAAATTAACTATTACTACTATGGCCAAAATACATTTGCCCTCCCAAAGTATACACCGAATCCCACTTTGCACCCCCGAGCAAAATTCGTCCCACTTTGGTACCTCATGTTAAAATTATCTCACTTTGCACCCTAACTCCTAACGGATGTTAGAAATTTAACGAAATTAGTCATGTGCGTGTCATGTGATGGGTATTTTGGCCAATTTCAGATGAATTTTTATTTTTTCTCTAGTTTATTTCTCACTCTTTAAATGTACTTAAATTAAAAAAAAAAACATTTTTATTACATAAAAAAATAAAACCTAGTAGGAGTATTAATTAACAGCAAAGCAAAAAAGAAAAAGAAAACGAAAGAAAAGAAAAAGAGAGAAAGGAAAATAAAATCTAAATACTGTTCTTCTTCCCAATCCCAATTCCCAGTCCCCTTTCTTCTTCCCCGTAACCCCCTCCCCCAATCCATTCCCGTAAACCCACCAAGCTTCCTTCTCTGCCGCCCTTTCCCCTCGTCCTCCATCCCTTCCACTTCCCTTGCTCTTTCCTTCCACTCACTCCCTTCATCATCACCTTAAACAATAATGGAAAAAGCTTCATCAACAATGGCAAGAAGCTTAAAACCTAGCTTTTCCCGTTCTCCCTAATCTCAGCTTCTCCCTCTCTCTTTCCTTTTCTCTTTCCAGTTGCCCCACCCCCTTCCCAGATTGACAATTATGATGATACCAAATATGGGTTTTTTTGCTTCTTGGCTTTTGTTGTTGTTGTTGAATTTTGATCTAGATCTGCCGTTTCCTCTTCTCCCTCATCTTATCGTTGTCTGCTTTCTTCAATCTTCCCATCACCCACTCCTAGATTTATGATTTCTATCAAACCCAAACCTGGTTTTTTTTTTGTTGCCCTTTTTCTGAATTTTGATCTCTCGTTTGTGATATTATTGTAGTTTTGATGTTGAAAGTGAATTCCTTTCCTATTGTTTTTGTCTCGATTGAGAACAATTCAAGTAGAAATACTGAAATTGATGTTTGATTTTGATTATGGTGGTGAACGGTGGTGGTCATTTGGTGGCGGTGCCGGCGGCGCAGTGGCGGCATGGTGGGAGTGGGAGTAGTTTTGTGGTAGTGGTCATGGTGGTTGCATGATGATGAAGGCATGATAGGTTTTAATGGTCAAATGACCATTGAGCCCTTGAATTTAAGAGTTAAAAGACATAAACACCCATCACATGACACGTACATGACTAATTTCGTTAAATTTCTAACATCCGTTAGGAGCTAGGGTGCAAAGTGAGATAATTTTAACATGAGGTACCAAAGTGGGACGAATTTCGCGCGGGGGTGCAAAGTGGGATTCGGTGTGTACTTTGGGGGTAAACGTATTTTGGCCTACTATTAATAATATTAGTAAATCATAATAATTACTCTCTTCATTCCAAATTAAATGTCATGTTTATACTAAAATGAATGATTTTTTGAAATTTTATATTCAAATAATTTTGTACCTAAGATTTTTTTTTCATATATCATTATATGCATTCATTTAAGTGCAACGGTTACTAAAATATGAAGAGTCTCAAAAAAATTTAATATATTAAAAATAATTATGATAAAGTGACTTTAACTTCTCCGGTATAAGAAATGAAAGGTCATAATTTGAAATGAAAAGTCACAAAAAATAAATTTTTGATTTGTTACTTAAAATTAAAACAAATGAAAAGTCTTAAAACAATTTATTTTGTTTAATTAATAAATTAAAAAGTTTATATTGATGCAATTCTAATCCTGCAAACAAAGAAAATGTCACAAAAAAACATTAATCTTGATTTTAAATCCAAAGTTAGAAAATGATTTACTCTTTAATTTATCCCCCCGAAATAAAAAGAAAATTACAATGTAATTTATTAATTACAAGTCTTTTTTTTAGTTGTATTTTTGAGATACTTAAAAATTATTTTTCTTTAATCATAATAAAATATATTTTATTTGACTAACTAAATAAACGACAAATTGTAAACAAATTTTCATACGTAGCACGGGGTTTTCCTAGTATTAGTAAATCGCGTAATTAAGTTTAGTTTGTGGTCTGATCTCTCCCGATTAAACCAGACCGAAGTTCTCGATTCATTGCATCAGCTAGTAGGGATGGCCAAACCGGACCGGAACAGAAAAGCACGGAACCGGAGCAAATCGGCGAATAAACCTGAACCGGGAATCATAAGGGCCGGTTACGGTTCACATAAATGGCGAACCGGACCGGAACCGGAAATCCCTTGTTTTTCAATAATTTTTAACCTGTTTATTTATTATTGTATGATAATAATAATAATAATAAAAAAAAGGGCGTGTAATAGGACCGGAACCGTACCGGATTGTAGTAACTGAAACCGGTGTAACTAAGGAATAGTTAAGTTTCACATAAATGCCGAACCAGAACCGCAAGTTCCGTACCAAAACCGGAACCGGCGTTGGCCATCTCTATTAGCTAGATGGGCATTCCTTCCTATCCGTTCAAGTTGAGACACAGATGCGTACCAAACCAAACTTTTTATTGACGGATATAAACCCTTTATTTAGTCGTTTCCTTTACCAACCCACTTACGTACTCTATTTCCTTTTTTTTTTTTTTTTCTTCCTCTCTCTCTCTCTCACACACACATATAAAAGCACACCCACCCCACTTGCCGCACCCAAATTTAGCCTACCTATCGCACACACCCTCCCCTCCACAATCTCTCTCCATCCCTCTCTCTCTACTTCCATAACAATGGAGTTGGTACGTCCCCTTCTTTCTCTCTCTGTATCTATATATCTGTATGAATGTAACTATACGTACAGCATATTTCCGCGTTTGGCTGCTCAAAAAATTGTTTGACAAAAAAGAAAATTTGTTAGGAATTTTTTAATAGCCGCCGCCTACCACTCCACGACTTCTCAACTACACATTTCAATTTTTCATTTTTTTTTTAAATCTTTGCATTTCTGTCTAACATAATAAATACTGAAATTCTTTACATTAATGGATTGAACATTTCTTTAATTTTGGTTTTGTTGAATCTTGCAGCTTTCGCCGGCTTTGAAGATGGAAAGGGGAATGGGGATTAGGAGGAATCCTACCCTAATTTGTGTGCCGTTAATGGCGGACACGGTGGATCAGATGGCGGTGCAAATGAATAAGGCTAAAGTGAGTGGTGCAGACCTGGTGGAGATACGATTGGATAGTTTGAAGGACTTTACTCCTTCCCAGGATATTCAATCCCTTCTCAAACTTTGTCCACTACCAACTCTTTTTACTTACAGGTCCGATTTTAAACTCCATTTATTTTGTGCATTTGAATTTTTTTTTTTTTTTTTTTGATGTGTTTTTAGATTTATGGAAATGCTGCATTTAAATGGTGCCTGATGAATTTAATATTATGCATATTAACTTTAGGCCTGGTTATTTGAGAAAAGTGTAGGTCTGAAATTCTTTCCATTTGGCACAAAAATGGAGTCTTGGTTGATGAAGTCAATTTTTGAAAATCTATTGGATCAGAGTTCATACATGTCTTTCTACTTTTAGAGAATGGAAACTTAAAGCATATAAACAACATAAAAAAGTTCTGCCCCCTGTCCTGAATCAATTAGTCCTCTTTCTCATTTTAGTTTTCTCCCAAAGTATAGAGTAAATAATTTAAGTGCAGTTCCAAGAAGGAACAAGCAAGTAAAGGATCATCCGTAATAAGTTTGATTTGTCCAAGGATTTGTTGGTGGATAAAATTAGTATTTAGTTATGAGAAGTAACAAAATTTATATGAACTTTATATAAAAATGGGCGAGTTAACTTTGAAATGTCAAATACGATTTTGGAAAATGTTTCTTTCGTTGTGAAGCAACATTTGAACCCTAGGTCAACTTATATCCTATTTGACTTGGCTGACAAGTTCAGGTAGAAGGTTCACTGAGGTATTTGATATGAATATGTTGCATTTACTTGAGTATGGCATGAATGTGGATATTAAGCAGTCAGTTGAAGTTGACATTTGGTTTTATTTCATGCTTCTCCACACCCGAAAATGAAGATTGTTTGATGAGTAGTATGGAATGTTGTTCATCCCCACTTTCCATTATCTGTTCAAGTAATTGTGATGCATTTACGTGAGGAAGCTCATGACACTAATTCTTTCTGTTTAAGCAAATTAGTTTTGCTAAATGTGAAGTTTAGTTAAATTAACTCATTGTTAATCTTATTTATGATGTCAGTTCACAGCTGGGTGCTGGATGTCAGACCTTTCCCAATTCCTCTGATTTTATCAGGCTTGGAGAGAATTGAAGTACCTGAATCATTTTCCTGCTTTAACATTGTTAAATCCGGTGCTCTCAACAACCTGTGAACACCTCACAATCACTAAAATCATAGTTGGTTCTAACTGGCATCTATATACATAATCCCCTCCTCCCTCTGGTTGACCTTTTGCTTATTCATGTGTTTAGTATTTTCTGCATACGAACCCTGCCATTCAAATATTTACTACTACCTCCGTCCCAAAATGATCTTCCCATTTGACTATTCAAATGATATGAACACTTGCTTCACTAGTCATGTTGTGTTTATGCACATTTAAGCCCAAATTGTAGAATTGGGAAGAACTTTTTGGGACAATGAAAATTGGCAAATGAGAAGATCATTTCGAGACAGAGGGAGGATATAACATTCTACTGGTCAAATAGCCATGAATGTTTTCGAATTATCCATTCCAGAACATAAACATTCTAGGAGTCTTGATCATGGTAACAATGTTGTATTCCTGTGCCTAATTTGGACTCGTATTGTACAACATTTTCCATCTTCATCTGTAAACTTTTACATAATATACGCATTCGAATTTTCTGATTTCATGTAATTTTCTAGACCAACATGGGAAGGTGGTCAATATGCTGGTGATGAAAGAAGTCGATTGGATGCTCTTCTGTTAGCCATGGAACTGGGAGCTGATTACATTGATGTTGAACTTCAGGTTACTTTATTGTTATTGAAAACATATTGTATGCTTGCAAATATTTTTGCTTATAAGAACTGTTTCGAAATCATGTTATTACTAAGTGAACAAAAAAATACAAGTGTAAAGCATCAGATAAGACTACTTCTTATCTGGAAATTGGAAATTTTGAGTTTTAGGTTGTTTTAAGGAAGCAACAAACGTAATCAGGTCCGAAAAACTATTTAAAACATTGTGCATTGATCCGTAAACAGCAGGCTTGTTCTATCCATTTTCTTGGCAGTTGGCAATCAATACATATTTTATGTGGGAAAGTAATCCTGGAAAGTGAGGTCATGGATGCGACATAGACAGATGCAGCCAAGTTCTGTAGCTCGTTCTTGGAAGATCCAAAAGAATGCTTGTGCGATTATGTTAGTCTGAAATATTGGTAACTTATAAGGGTTGTTGAAGGATGTAATCTGTTTTATGATTAATCCAACATCTTGGGGAACTAGTAATGTTGTGTACAACTTCAAGGACTTGCCGGCATATATCACTGCGGTGGTTATGTTATAAGCAAAGTGAATATTAAGGGGAAATTATAAATGCAAACGGGGACCCAGAAAGATAAAAATTAGCTCCTCTTAAGATTTTCGTCTCATTATTGTATTGCTGAAAGTAGATCCCTCTAGTTATATTGGCTTACTCTCTACTTATACCAGTTAAGCACTCCCGTGTCATTAACCATCGAGTGTATGTATGTTTGTTGCTTGGGGGACAGCGGAGGTGGAGGAGGAATTCAAATTACTTTTTCATACTTCTCTATTATCTTCGATGCCAATAAATAATAATTTGTTTCTTATTATTTGAAATCAATGGAATTAAATGTAACCGCTGTTGTTCGTTGTATGGCCCCAATTCTCATATGCCGCAATATGATCTGGCTTAAAGTATATCAAAGTAAATAATCCAAAATAGTATATTTGTTTTGGTAAAATGTGTCGATGGATGTATATATTAATATGCATCATTTGTTCGTACTTCTGTACTATCTTCAATGGCAGCAAAATTAATTATTTTTTTCTTACTTATTTAAATCAATGGACAAGAATGTAATCACTGATGCTCTTTCCTGTTCTTTTTGGTTCAAGATATGCTCAACTAAATATTCCATAATAAATATATTTTGTTGTCAAAACCGATGATGGCTGGATGATATGTCCACAATGAACATAGAGTCCAGTTTTTTATGCACCACTTGTGCATGATATTGCTGATAACTGATGTGATTCCCATAGGGATTTCTTTGTTTATTTTTGGGGTATTCTTTTCACCTTATTCTACTATTCATATGCAGGCTGCTCATGAGTTCAACAATCTTATGCATGGAGAAAGGCCAGCAAAGTGCAAAATCATTGTTTCTTCCCACAACTATCAAAATACTCCGTCAGTTGAAGAACTTGGCAATCTTGTGGCTACAATACAAGCATCTGGAGCTGATATTGTGAAGATTGCAACAACTGCCTTGGATATCACTGATGTGGCACGTGTGTTTCAAATAACTGTTCATTCTCAAGTAAGCGGCGTAAGTAGTGTTTCAAATTTTGTAGATACATAGTGTCTTGTTATTCCCTCTGTATTTGACTAAAAGTATTATATTGCACGAGTCCACATGTTCTCATACCACACCATCTTCTTAGGAAAATTGGAAGTTGAACTTCGTAAAACTTTCTCTGACTAGGGTATTATGCATTTTTGTGTCGTCTATTTGATTTCAGATGACAGGAGGCAGGAATCATAGTGAATGAACAGTAGCAAAAGCCCAAAACTTTCATGGTTTTTATAAAGCCTGTTTATGCATTTAGGCACTCTGTTTGTCTCTATCTTTTTTTCACTCTAAATCGGATTTCTTCTCCCCGTGGAAATATAAGAACAACTAAATTGCAAACCAAAGCCTCCAACCGTGGTTACATTTTCCATTTCCTTCTGGAACTCATGCAATGTGTCGTCTCTCTTTCTCTCTCTTGTAAGGGAACCTTTGATCTAAACAGAATATCACGTGTAATAAACTTCATTTGGTGTCTGTTTCAATATTTGTTATTTAATATGAGCTGTGCTGAATCGTTCCTTATTGTTTTATGAGTGTGTTGACATTTCATTTAATTTCAGGTACCAATAATAGCAATGGTTATGGGTGAGAGAGGTTTAATGTCAAGGGTACTCTGTGGAAAGTTTGGTGGATATCTTACTTTTGGTACACTCGAGTCTGGATTAGTATCAGCACCTGGGCAACCGACAATTATGGATCTACTTAATTTATTTAATTTCAGACAACTAGGACCTGATACAAAGGTATTTGGCATAATTGGGAAGCCAGTTGGTCACAGCAAATCACCTCTTTTATACAATGAAGCATTCAGATCAGTTGGTTTCAATGGAGTTTATGTGCATTTGTTGGTGGATGACTTGGAACGTTTTCTCCAGACTTACTCATCTACAGATTTTGCTGGATTTAGGTATTGTCTCAGTATAACATTTAGTTTTCCATTTTTGTCAATTTAATATTAGCTCTTCATACTATGTGCCACTGTTTAGCACCCACAATTTTCATTTCCTGTTTGATCATTAGTTTTCTTATTACTGTGTAATTATGTGTTGGCAAAATGAGTGACGGTATGGAACTTCAATGTGGTGCAGTTGTACAATACCTCACAAGGAATCTGCTGTAAAATGCTGCCATGAAGTAGATCCAGTTGCAAAGGTAGTTGTTTATACATTTTCAAGAAGTGCTCGTTTGATGAAGCTGATTTGGATACAACTCATTTTCTTTTGGGTTGTTTGTAAAATGTACTACTTATTCTCTTTTTTGGTTCTCAGTCCATAGGAGCTGTTAATTGCATTATCAGGAGCCCAGATGATGGAAAATTATTTGGTTGCAATACAGACTATGTAGGTGCTATTTCGGCTATTGAGGACGGTCTACGAGGTTTGTTTATGTACTTTTCTCTAAGCTGTATTCTTTAATAGTTAATAAATTCGTGATTTCTAGACCCTCAACTTGTTTCCAGGTTCAAATGCTGCAAATGGTGTAAGTGGGTCACCCTTGGCTGGTAAACTTTTTGTGGTCATTGGTGCTGGTGGTGCTGGCAAGGCACTTGCATATGGTGCCAAAGAAAAAGGAGCCAGGGTTGTGATTGCCAATAGGACTTATGGTTAGGTTTTTTTGTTTGTTTTTTTTTGTTTTTGTTTTTTGTGGTGAACTAAATTCAGTTAATAAACATTACATTCTCGTATTTTTCAAGACTGCTTACCCTTCTCCCCAACTTCTTATTTTGCAAGATCGCGCTCGAGAGCTTGCTGATACTGTTGGAGGAGAGGCTTTGTCTCTTGCTGATTTAAGTACTTATCACCCGGAAGAGGGTATGATTCTTGCAAACACTACCTCTATTGGTATGCAACCAAAAATTGATGAGACACCAGTTCCTAAGGTCTGCCTCTTACAATCCCTTGTTATATAAACTGATTGCTATGTATGTGTATTGTGTAGGGCTTTACACTTGTCTGATAATGATTGAGAACATAAATTGGACTAACTTTGTAATTTGGGTCATAAATTTTGATGGAAATTTATCAGAAAAGGATCCTTATCCCATGTTTCCAGTCAGCAACCATTAGTTAGGAATTAGGGATTTGCATCCACCTTTCCTTTTTCAGGAAGAGAATAAAGATTTACTGAAATTGATTGCATCATATTCATTTGCATAGTTGTTCTCATTCTTTGTGCATGATGCATAGTTGGCAATGACTTGATATTATGTTGCCTTCGTAAAGCATGATACTACCTCTGTCCCAAAATGAATGTCCGAAAGAATTTCAAATTTACTCACGATCAAGGGCAAATGTGAATTATTTTTGGACATTCATTTCGGGACGGAGGGAGTATAACATTGTTGGCCCTCAATCTAACAGCTATAGTGCAGAGACCTGGGTTGGGCAAAAAATGTAGAATAATAGGAAGGAGAGAGAAGCTATCAGATCCACGATACTTTGTGGAAACAAATGTTGGGCTTCTAAGAAAGAATATGTCATTAATATGAGATGGGTTTAACTGAATCCGAAGGTTAAGATGGATATATTATAAAACTAAGAAAGATGAAATTCGTAATACATTAAAAATTGTCCCACCAGGAGATAAGAATAGAGAAATCACTTGCGATGGTATGGTGTCGGGTCACATACAGCGTAGACAGCTGAGTGCACCCATTAGGAAATGTGAATTATCAACACCGACGAATTTAGAGTGGGGGAAAGGAAAACCAAAACTAACATAGACCAACTAGGAGTGGGGAACAGGGGAAAGGGAAAACCAAAGCTAT
The DNA here is from genome assembly GCA_026119855.1 of Campanula takesimana. NCBI lineage: Eukaryota > Viridiplantae > Streptophyta > Magnoliopsida > Asterales > Campanulaceae > Campanula > Campanula takesimana. The sequence goes on along the minus strand of JAOWBW010000104.1, from coordinate 451,308 downwards.
CGTGGACCAAATTAGAACAAGGGAAAAGGGGAAATCAAAATTAGCATATGGAAGTAACGAAGAAGGATACTAGTGAGTTATTATAGTGTGCATGACGACCTTGCTTGGGATTGAATCAAATGGCTGAAGAGTATTCATGTAGCCAACTCCAAGTAGGTGGTATGAAGGCTGCATTGAGTTGATGAGAGAGAGAGAGAGAGAGACCTAGGAGCTCTTTCTTTAGTGGTATTCCCTTCTCTCTTTAAATGAGGAAGTTTTGGGTTAAAATATCGTCAAGGACAAGACCGTGGAGAAAGTATTATCTTGTTGAAGATGTCTCCTTGGCCTATTTATAGACCCCCATTTGTGTAGCTTTCAAGGCATAACCAGATTGAGGCAAGGTTCCATGTCCTCCTCATCCACCTTTGATGTGTGTGTGTGTGTGTGTGTGTGTGTATACGGAGTATATTTTAAAGGAGGCTATCCTAAGAAGGATCAGTAGAAGCACATACACTAGTTCATTAGCTGAGCTCTGAAAAACTAAACCCTTAGTTATAATGTGAGATTAAGTATGTATAATCTATTGATATTCCTCTTAATATGGGACTTGGGCTTCCATCTATGGAAAGATTCCCCAAGATGTAAACAGTGGTGGTAATAGTAAAGGCAAAGTTTAGCATGTGCCTTAGGGTAAGTTAAGAACCTGCTAATTGTCAATTTACTCTCAACACTGACCTTAGCGACATTGGAAGTTGTGGAATGGTTTTACTGATTTAGTTTACGAAGATGCATGGCATTCTTTGGTCTGAATAAGTTGGTGCCGTTGTGTTTTTTGCAGGAAGCTCTTAGATCATATGCTCTGGTTTTTGATGCTGTTTACACGCCCAAAATCACCAGACTACTGCGGGAAGCAGAAGAATGTGGAGCCAAAATTGTTAATGGCCAAGAAATGTTTATTGGACAGGCATATGAACAGTACGAGAGATTTACAGGGTTGCCTGGTAAGATCAACTTCTTTTCCTTTATTCCCCAACCCCCTCCCTGGGGGTCCATTTTGACAGTTGGATGTACATACGTTCACTTCATTATTGTATCAAACAGTTTTTCATTACTGAATCTAACTACTTTCCTTTTTTGTTTGACTTAATCTCTATGTAATTCCAGCGCCAAAGGAACTATTCAAAGAAATAATGTCAAGATATTGAGGAGTTCCTTTGACCGTCATGTTGGGTACGTATAATCCTGACCTCCTTGCATAATCTCATAATTATCTCCTTTTCTCATTTTATTTAAGGGTAATGATAATTTAGGGTCCAAAGTTTGGGGGGGGGGGGGGGTGTGCCAATAGGGGTCTGATGTATCAATTTTGTCAATTTAGGGTCCAAAGTTAACAACGTTAGTCAATTAAGGGTTTTTGGACTAAGTTGCAAAGAAAATCCAGTTAAGTAACAGAAAAACTTAACAGGAGTTAGTTTTGGATGTTCGCCTGGGCTGTCATTTCATACACCCCTTATACAATGGACCCTAAATTTTCTTTCACTTTTATTATTATATTTTTGAATAATTTTAATTAATTCAAAAATAATAATAAATAAAATAATAAGCAAAAAAAATAAATTAAAGTGGTTTTTTTTTGAAACCGCAAATAATGAAGTTATAAACAAGGAAAATTAATAATAAAAATAAAAAATAAATTTATGAATAAAATAAAATAATTGGAATACTAATACTAATAAAGAAACAATACTAACCACCACCACCAAAAAAAAAAAAAGTCCAAATCCCCACTTTCTTCTTTCTAAAAAAATAAAGTGGTTTTTGTTTTTGGAATATAATTTTTTCACTTTTTCCTTTTTAAAAATTATACTTTTTATTTTATAGTGGTTCTAGTGAAAAAAATATTTTTATTGTATTTTTTGAAAAAATATTTTCGGTAAATGACGTCTAAATTATTAGTTAATTTAATATAAGAAAGTAGTAAAATTTAATATTTAAATTTTTTTTATTAATTTTCTTCATCTGAAATGACAATATGCTCATGCAAATAATCAAAACAAACTCCAGTTAAGTCCATGTCAAAACACGTGTGACTTAACTGGATTCCGTTAACAGAATCGTTAAAAAACCCTAATCTGCACAACTTTTGCAACTTTGGACCCTAAATTGATACATCAGACCCCTATTGGCACACACACCCCAAACTTTGGACCCTAAATTGTCATTTCCCCTTTTATTTATGGGTTTAAGTTCTTTCCACTTTTCCTACTGGATACTGTTTTTGTTGGACAAAAAAGAAAAAAACAAATGATCATTATTTTCACCAATTCAAGATCTAAATGGACATCCATTCAAACCTATTCCATGCTTTGTCCTCACAACGTTGTTTTTGCCATTTCAGTCTTTATGATTCTTTCTATATTTTATTTTGATGGGGTGGGGTGGGGGTGTGTGGTTGTGAAGGAGGAACTAGAGACATATCAAGTACTAGGACCTAATTTGTAAGAAACAGGGTGTGTTTAACATATACTATCTCCGTCGCAGAAAGATTGCCCACTTTTTAGGGTTAAATTTGAATGATTTTTGAAAAGTCTAAAATCTGATATTGATAGTATTTATAATTGTGTATCAATAACAAGTTTTCGATTCTCACAAGGTAAATTAATTTTACTTAAATTATTGTTCAAAGTTCATCCAAATTAAAGTGGGACGAGGAAGTATGTTTTGGTTTTGGCTAATATCATGAAGGTTGTTGCTGTTGGAGTTTGTAAGAGAAATAGGGTATGTATGATTATTTTGGTTTAGTTTTTCAGCTAATAGTAGTAATGGTTGTTGCAGAAATTTGGGTATCTAGATTCAAGCTAATATGTTGTATGGACACACTTCCAACCGAAGGATGTCCGCTCCTCTACCTCTATCTGGGCAAAGACGATCCCAATTGTATTTCATTTTGTAGTACATCATTCTTTTCCTTGTAAAATGAGGAAGCGTGATTCTACATGTATCAATTGGACTCCTATAGTGTATTTACAAAGTTTAACTACGATATTCATTTTCATTTATCAAATTTTTTACGAAACCATATTCAGTAATGGTCTGTGCGTAAAAATTGTATATTTTCAATGTAGATGACATTGGCTCTATCAGCGATTTTGGTAAAATCGCCAAAAACAAGCAGTATTCGGTGCTTATTGAATACTGCTAAAAAATGTTTGGTTTTTTTGTTTGAAGAGTTGTGTAACTCTTAGTTGTGGTCATGTCGGTTTAATGAATACTGCTAAAAAAACATATTGAAATAACAAGGAAAAGAACACTTGAAACTATTGTTATGACCGGTGATGACCAGAAGTTTGCCATCTTTAGTCGCTGTAACAAAATTTTCAAATATATTCTTGATTAATACTACCTCTGTCCCTAAATGAGCGTCTAAATTTCATTTTAAGGGACACTGAATATCTCAACTTTGTTGTACAATTTGGTAGCAAATATTCATATATAATCTTGTAATCTCATTTCCAAACACTTAGTTTTACACGTATAAAGAAACCGGTGAAAAAAATTTCGAAAAAAAACATTTAGGGACAAAGTTATGTTAAAAAAAGACACTCATTTTGGGACAAAGATTTCTTGAAAATGGACACTCATTTAGGGATAGAGGGAGTAGTAAATTTGAAATTTTATAACAACACACATTTTTCTCCCCTTACTATATCACACTTCCGAAACTCATTTTCATACTTATAAACTGAAATGAAAAAAAAAAAAAAACTGAATGCGCGGTATTTGTTAGTATAAATAATTAATATGTGGACTGTAGCACACTATAGTAATATACAGTATCACATTGCAGTATAATAAGTACTATACCATACTCCATTCGTCACATAACAATGTGCACATATTGATTTTATTGGTCAACTGAATCAATGAATATCTAAATCTTATGTAATTCGTAACTCCCAATTTACATCAGTAATTGCATTTTATGAAAGCTAACCCTTTTCTTGGACAACCTAAAATTGGAAGTCCAATTCTTTTTCCCGAACAATGAGGAGTGCAGGAAAAATTAATTGATACACCAACTACTGGATTACTTCCCGTGAGACTTGGAACAAGTTGGTAATAGTGGCTTCAGCCTTCAGTAACACCATTGAATCCCCTCCATTCCGTTCAGTAATCTTTGAATCAAAAAATCCAGATTCATATGTTTATGGTTTTGAAATCAAATGCAATCATATTTGATTCGTACTACATCTAAGATATCGTGTCTTGCAAAACTGGGACGTGTTGTTTGTGCTCGCAAACTGTTCGATGAAATGTGTCATAGAGATTCCATCACTTGGAACACCATGTTATCTAGCTATTCTCAACTGGGTCTTTTCCAAGAGGCTCTCTCTTTGTTCCATCTCATGAGACTCAGCAATGCTAGGCCTGATCATTTCACTTTTACCGCAGCTTTGAGTGCTTGTGCAGGCGCTGGCAATCAAAAGTCTGGAGAAAAGATTCATGCTTTAGTTGTTGTTTCAGGATACAAGTGTTCGTTGCCGGTGAATAATTCACTTATTGATATGTATGGCAAGTGCTTGATGCCTTTAAGTGCTAGTAGTGTTTTTGAAGAGATGGAGATGGGGAATGATATCTCGTGGTGCTCGATGCTGTTTGCTTATGTTCAAGCTAATGAGTTTGATGCTGCTCAGAGAGTTTTTGATGGAATGCCAAAAAGAGTTGACATTGCTTGGAATACTTTGATTGCTGGTCATGCTCGATGTGGCAACGTTGAAATTTGTGTTGGTTTGTTCCAAAAGATGGTGGAGCAATCGTGTAGTCCCGATCAATGGACATTTAGTGCTCTCATGAATGCTTCTGCTGAATCACAAGAATATTGCTATGGCCGCATGGTGCATTCTCTTGTTCTTAAAAGTGGCTGGAGCTCATTTGTGGAGGTGAGCAACTCAATTCTTAGTTTTTACGCTAAATTAAGTTGTCCAGCTGATGTTGTTAAGATGTTTGACTCTATTGAAGTTCCAACACAAGTTTCTTGGAATGCAATTATAGATGCCCAAATGAAGGTAGGAGATACCCAGAAAGCTCATCTTGTGTTTCAGCAATCTCCTGAGAAAAATGTAATTTCGTGGACATCAATGATCGTAGGATATGCAAGAAGTGGAAATGGAGAAGAAGCTATAAGCTTGTTCGTTGATATGGTAAGATACAATATTAAGCCTGATTACTTTTCTTTTGGAGTTGTTTTGAATGCATGCTCGGTCTTGGCTACCATAGGGCATGGTAAAATGCTTCATAGCCTTACCATTCACTATGGTTTTCATGGATGTGCCTATGTCGGCAATGGTTTGGTTAACATGTATGGAAAGTGTGGCGACATTAAAGATTCTACTCTAGCTTTTAATGATATTATCAGTAAGGACTTAATTTCATGGAACACAGTCTTGCTCTCCTTAGGGTTGCATGGATGGGCTAGTCGTGCTCTTCAGATCTATGCAGAGATGATCAACTCTGGGATCAAACCCGATAATATCACCTTCATTGGATTGCTGATTACTTGCAGCCACTCGGGGCTTATAGACAGAGGTCGGGCTATCTTTGAATCAATGAGTTCTGTTTATGGGCTTTCTCCTGACCTGGATCACGTGGCCTGCATGGTAGATATGCTTGGCCGAGGAGGATACTTGGAAGAAGCAAGAGAATTGGCTGAAAGGTACAAATCAATGCATGGTGTGAATATCAGCTCTAGTGAGGCTCTATTTGGAGCTTGTTCTGTGCATAGAGAAGTAGAACTGGGAGCAGATCTTGGGGGAGTGTTGAAAGGTCTTGACCCTCAAAATGAAATGAGCTATATATTGCTGTCAAACTTGTATTGTTCAAGTGAGCAATGGAAGGAAGCAGAGATGGTTAGGAAGGCAATGCTGGACAATGGGGTAAAGAAAATTCCGGGTTGTAGTTGGATTGAAGTTAAAAATGCGGTTACGACTTTTGTGGCTGGTAGACCTTCACATGCATGCATGGAAAAGTTGTCAAGTGTATTCTTCTATCTTCAGTATGAAATGAAGAATCCATCTTGTGGTAGCTACATTGAGGGAATTACTTAAAACATGATTTTATCTAAAACGGGACAAAGAAACCATGGTTTCTCAAAGATATCATTTTGACAATGAAGACTTCAGATCAGTTGGTCTTGTTGAAGTTTATGCGCGTTTGTTGGTGATGAGTTGGAGTATTTTTATCCAGACTTGCTCGTCTACAACTTTTGCTGGGTTCAGGTTAAGTCTCCATACTATAGTGATACTGTTTAGATCGAAAATTTGTCCATAGTCCAGTGCTAGTATTATAGTGATACTGTTTAGATCGAAAATTTGTCCATAGTCCAGTGCTAGTATTTAAGCAGCTTACCCTCTCCCATGTTTATTGTTTGATTTTCGGGTTTACTACATAGTAATTATTTGTTTTTGCAATTGAATAAATGATGGATGTAACTTTTTGTGCAGTTGTATAATACCTCACCAGCAGTTGTATAATATCTTAGAGGCAAGTCGAGCTGTCAGGTGCATTATCAGATGGAAAGGAAAGTTTTTTGCCTGCAAGAGACTATATATGTTTGCACACAATATCAAAATGGGATGCCGACCCATTCGCATTGGCCATAGTGGTCACTCGGGAAATTTGTTTCCGCATTTTACTTGAAGGGCATAGTGTTTGAGTTGCTACGACACATGGTAAGAATCTTATACTCCATGGATAAGATCTCCAGAAAGAGTGTGTATCCTGAAACCCTGATTTAACTACCTGGGAATGTGAATCTAGCCTTTCTATTAGAGCAGTTTGATATTGTTTCTTAGTCCATTTTTCCAATAGCAAATCTAAATGATTCTTAGGCAAATGAGAAGTTGCAACAACAGTGATTTTACAAAGAAATACTCGTTGAAAATACTTGGGCGTGCATGTTTACCTCTTTGTTGGGAGGCAAACTGACAAACACAGAAGTATGGTGCGTGTGTGTATATATGTATATGTGTGTCTAGTGTTCTAAAAGACCCCGTCTAGGCCCCGCCTAGGCGCTAGGCGTTCATGAAACGCCTAGGTCCCGTCTAGGATATTATAGTTATTTCTGAATTCTCGGCCCGCCTAGGCGCTAGGCGTTTTTTAGAACCTTGTGTGTGTCTATGTATATTGAGGTTATTCCCATATGATTCCTCAAATACTCTCTGATTCGTAAAAAGTCTAGGCATTATTGTTTACTCCCGTATCATCCGTCCATCCTAAACCATATTCTCAAAAATAAATCCCTCATTGAATATCAGATTTCTCTAAATTCCATTAATACCCTTTCATCTACTATGACCCCTTCCCCTCTTTCACACACCACACACCAACATTCTTTCTCTTCTCTCTTCAACCCCCCCCCCCTCATTCTGGCCAGTTCCCCTTCTCCGATTCGAAATTCCTTGTTTCCTCCATTGAAGACCGAGGGAGGGAGCTTCAAATCATACACGAATCCGTTCCCGAAAATGAAGGTCAAACCAGCAGCCGCCACCACTGCTACTTTGAATCCTATGTAATCACTCTCGAACACAAGCCATATATAAAGACACGCCTCTTTTTTCACATCCAACCCATTGTTGCCTTCTATAATTTTAATGATTTTTTTAATTATGTTAATTGCTTTTTTACTACTTAAGAGGCTGATTGCAGGTAGATACATGATGTGTCATTTTGTGTTTATGGTTAAGTAACTATTGGATTTTAGCTGTTTTATTTGTTGGTGTCATTAACTATTTGTCTGTGGAATCTGCTGATTGTTGGATGTATAGTCCAGTAATTTTAGCTGTTTTTAAATGTGCAGAAATTCCAAGTATGCTAATATCTATGACAAAAACTTGTGTGACGGTCTCATGTATGAGACGGGTTTCGTTGAGAGAGTAAATGGTTTGCCCCTATGGGCGGGGGAAAACCTATTTCCTCTCTCATCGAGACGCGTCTCATACATGAGACAACCTCACAAGAGACTTCCTCTATATCTCTAAGGTCTTTCTTTTAGTTATCTTTATTATACGGTTTTCTGCTTACTAAGAGGAATACTCTGGTTGGTTGCTGGGAATCTTTGTGGTCTCTCCCCTGCCAACACCAAGAAACAAAAAAAAAAAAAAAAAAAAAAAAAAACGTTGTCTCCCTCGTTAAATCAGCATTATGCTCACTCTAGTATACGGTTAAACACGGGCAGAGCTAAAGGTATAGTGAAAATGATTTTACCCCCTTTCAAAAGTTTACTGGTTCGCGGCTGGTTAAACACACACACTCTATCTTTTGATTGCTATCTATTTAGTTTTTACGAAGCATTTATTTCCTGCTTGGTGGTCATTTTCTTCTTGTTCGATTTGGTGATCATGTTTGTCTTTTCATATTCTATTCTTGCCTCTGTTTGATTTGGTGCATGTGTCTTTGGCTCAGATTTAGGTTGTGGCACTTGATGCTTGATGTTTAATACGGGTGATTCGGAGGTAGTGTGTTTGGTTTGGTTTCTCCATTGAGCTTGAATATGTCCTAACATGCTCTTAATGATTGAGCATCAAAATCGTTGCTTAACCAATAAAAGCCTCACTCAACATTCGACGTCTAGCGCTCAATGTTATCAAACGCACCACCCTACTTCCAAATCACCCTACAATGTATTAAGCATCAAGCATCAAGGGCTTAATGTTATCAAACACAACTTTTGATGAAATGTTTCGATACTTTTGATCTCTAATATACTGTATCGGATCTGCATCAAGCAGGAAACTTTTTTTGAGAAAAAACAATTGAAAAATGAAATTTTGCTGTTGTGAACTTTGTTGGATAATTGGTAGTATTAAGGATATTAGAATCCTTCTATAGTTAGAATTGTATATTTCCTAGACATTGTATTATTTACTTTCCTATTAGGATTACTATTTCCTTTTCCTTATGTAATTTAGAATAGTCTAGAATAGCTTGGAGAGTACTCCATCCTCTTGTATAAATACCCTACTCATGATCAATAATACTTGAGTCATTCATACAATATTATTTGAGTCTCTCATATTAATTATCTCTCTCCATGTATGATTGGCTCCGACTATCTCTTTCTCTAATCCTTGACATGGTATCAGAGCTATGATCCATAAAAGGACTTCCCCACCACAAAGTTTCCGCCAACCACCATACAAAACCACCACGGCAAAACTTTCTCCAACCATTGCCACCATATCACCACCACCAAAACCAAAAAAAAAAAAAAAAAAAAAAAAACTTCGGTCAAAACCACCTATTCAACGATTATATTCCCCACCATTTTTTTTTTTGGTAACCCAAACCACCTCTTAATCCTCTCATATGATTGGTTTTCCTTCATGGATTTTGCTTCCAACCAAACACAAGAAACATCCTCAACCCCCCGGTCTCCCTACTGCCCTCAATTTTTTTTCATCCTGCCAACCTGGTCGTTCGACCTTGCCCCTATTTTTTTCCAAACCAAACGACTTTCCCTACGTTTATCTTTTTTTTTTTCAATACCCCAAGCTACGCCACAATCACCAAGACCCAAACATTTTTTTTTCTTTTTAAATACCCAACCGAACCACAACCTACACCCAGCCGAACGTATCCCATAAACTCGCCAAACCCCTCAAAGTCCGTCTAGCGACGTAAAAGTGCCAAAGACCGTCTCGCGACGTAAAAGAGCCAAAACTTTTGCCTTAGTAGCACCCCATTTTTTTTTGCCTTAGTAGCATCAATTTCGCCATAGTAGCGACCAAAAACTTCTGCCATAGTAGCAACTTCGTCGAGACATAAAATCGTCTTGCGACGTAGTCGATGAAACGTTCAAAGATACGTCATTCCAGCGTAAAATCGTCATTGTGACGTGGTTGGGACGTAAAGTCAACATCATGCAACATCATACAAGACCGGGATCGCATCAACTCACTCGCTTCATCAACTCGGGTCATCTCATCGCTTTCCAAGATTGGTCTTTCCCTTCGGACGTCCATCTTGCGGGAGCATATTAAGGATATTAGAATCCTTCTATAGTTAGAATTGTATATTTCCTAGACATTGTATTATTTACTTTCCTATTAGGATTACTATTTCCTTTTCCTTATGTAATTTAGAATAGTCTAGAATAGCTTGGAGAGTACTCCATCCTCTTGTATAAATACCCTACTCATGATCAATAATACTTGAGTCATTCATACAATATTATTTGAGTCTCTCATATTAATTATCTCTCTCCATGTATGATTGGCTCCGACTATCTCTTTCTCTAATCCTTGACAGGTAGATCGTAGATGTTGAAGATTTACTATTGCAGATCCAGCTAGCTTTTCCCATTTGTAAAACATTTGGTCCTTATTTTTTCTTTTTTTGTACTCCCTTCCCTCCGTCCGTCCCATTTTAAGAGCTGAAAAATACGAGCTGAAGCAGGTCTTTGTTTTTCTTGACTTTATTGGCAAGAAAAATATGAGCTGAAGCAGTAGTTTTCTTCACCTTTTGATACAAAGTGCACGTGCTTATTGTTTTTCTCTTTCTGGATGCAGGCTTAGTTTTCTTCACCTCTTGGGACGAGGTTTTTGATACTATCAGGTGCATGGGTTCATTTTCCTTTTTGATCCAAGTTAACTTAGATAAAAACAAGAGATATTGTATAGTGGATGATGAAATTTATGAATTTTCGGATTGATTGGAAAAAGCAATGATTATTTTGCATTTTTTTTTGGAGGGAGGGGGGGGGGGGGAGTGTTCTTAGCCTCATGTGTTAACATTTTCCTGTGTTTTTTCATGATTGTTAGAATACCCATTTTTTATTTCAAATAAATTCTTATTATTCTTTTTTCATTGGAAATATTTTGAAGATATGTGGGGCAGATTTTTATTCTTAGAACTTGAAACTATTTTCATGACAAATTAGAGTGATTGGTGTTTTGGCCAATTTTCGACAATTGAACAAATATAAAGAAGTTGGGTACAATGGAATAAAGAACTTTGAAATTCAAGATGTATGAACAAAGGATTTAACGAGGAAAGCCCTTGAACAACTTGTTCGCCTGCATAAAACCTCGAATGATGGAATTTTATTAAGCTTTTGTGGAGGTACAACGAATGAGTGGAAGATACAGAGAAAAAAAGAGTATCAGACGTGAGTGTGTGCGTTACAATGGACGTGTCGCCTATTTATACTAAGGAAGCAAATCTCAAACTAATCCACAAGCCCACTAATCTCGGACAGTTTGTTGTAAGTCACCCCTTTGCCGTTTGATAATGGTTTGACTGAGTCTTTAATTAGGTCATATCTTCTTTGATCGTGTGTTGATAAGTCTCATGTGCGTTTTGACTTAGTCTTTGAGTGCTCCATTTATCCCATGTGTGAATTAATAACATCCCTATAAAGTAGGAACAATGAAACTGCCACTCAAGATGTCATGTTGTCTGGTCGTCAACTCAGGATGTCACGTCAGGATGTAAAGTCAACATGTAAAATCAACATGTCAACATGTGAGTCAACATGTAGAGTCAAGATGTAAGATGTAACTTCAGGATGTCAACATGTAGAGTCAAGATGTTATTTTCAGGATGTAGATATAGTGTTGTGAGATTTTTCACACCAAACAATTGCCCCCAAATTTTTTGAATTGAGTGAACATAGAAATTCAAGAAATTTCCATAACAGTGATGTAGGTGATAAAAGCTCCAAGATGCAATTGATCCTGCAAAAAACAAAGAGAAAGACGAAGAATAGGATATTTTGGTGATTGTCTTAAAGACAATTTTTATTTGTTTGTAGTATTGTTTGAACCATGTCTTGTGATAGCATGGTTAAAACTTATGAATGTTTCCCGTTTTAGGATCAGTGTGTTTGATCCTTTTTGGTATTTTGATAATAAACTGGTCGTACGTTTAGGATTCTAAGAGTAACATGTTGATGTTACAAGTAGAATAATTTTGGAACCATTGAATAGTAGCGATGTAAGGAATGGTTGGTAACATGTTGATGTTACAAGTTGGGAATCATGATGAAAAATGAAAAGATGTTAATCTTTATACCCCGTGTACGTTTGGTAACATGTAAATGCTACAACCATTGATTTCAACTTGAGTTCATAATTTTAATTAAGTGCAAGAAAGTAATCAATATGTACATGACACATTGGCCCACCTACAACTTAACTAAAACATGAAAATCGTGCGCACGGGCGAAGGTGTAGAAACCTTAAACACATAAGAAAGGTGTAAATGAGACACCCTCTTTCAAAAAAGAGTCGAGGCGAGAGGAGAGCGAAGGTGTTTTGGGGGAAATTTGGGTCATGAAAAAGTATCATACGTTATGAGATTTTTTATTTAAAAACTATTATATAGAGTGTGTTTTTTTAGAAAAAAATAACAGTTGATACAGTAATTTTTAACGCATTACTATATTATTTTTAAGAGATGATTCGATTAACTGATTTTATCCATGATTAACTGATTTTATCCGTCCACAAAGGAGTGGCTCAGTGTTAAAGCCAAGCCTGACCCTTGGTGAGCGCTAGGGTTCGATCCCTCTCCTCTCGCCTCCTTCTGGCGTGGACATTGTCAAAAAAAAAAAAATGGATTTTATCCACATGGTTAGTTGTATTGATATAAAATTTGAAAATTTGAAATTGGATTTGGTGCAATATACTAAAGACATGCAATAATATTTTAAAATTGGATTTGGTGCAATATACTAATGACATGCAATAATATTTTAAAATTGGATTTGGTGTATACTAAAGACATGCAATAAAAAAATTATAATAATTCTCTTATGAACAAACCTAACTTAATTCTTTTTAATGAAATAGTCTTATTTGAATACCTAATTATATAAAAGCGTAAAGTATTTTTTTCAGAGGAATAATATTGTATTTAAGTACATTTTCCACAATATATACAACCATTTTGCTTTTATGATGTATTTATCGTTAGAATATAAGTGAGGTTCCGTGCATCGCACATGAGTAGCATTAGTAATGAATAGAAAGCAGATATGCAAAAAGAAAAATTTATATTAGACTGTCTTCTGTGTTTTTGTTGCCGGAAATTTAAAATAAATAATTATCCAAGAGAGACAAAGTTGAGAAGAGAGACGAACGAAGCTGTCAATTTCGAAGAAGTCGTCCCAAATCTTAGCTCGAACCTTAAGTTCGGTACCTTACTTAACTCTTTGTCAAAATTTGGTAACTCAAGTTTCTAGCATTGGAGATGTTAACTAGGGGTGGCTTAGTTGGTATACTAGGTGTATTTTAAGTGTATTGTGTACCAACCACGTTTAGCTTGGTAGATAGAAATACATACTATATTACCCACCACCAAAGTCGGTATACAAACTTAATTGGTATGATTGAAACTTGGTTGATATATTTGGTACATAGTACTCTATCAAGTGTAAAGTGAGGTAAAAAAAAAAAAGAAAAATAGATCAAATGCCCTTAAACAATTTTATGCATTTTCCATTTATTATAAAAACAAATAAGCAATACAAGAACAAAAATTCAATTTTGCATATACAAATGGTACAAATAATCATGCATTACAATTTTATTATATATATATATAAAAATCAATTTAGTAAAGATTTTGACTACTTGGGTTGTGAGGAAACTTCAAGATGATATGAATGCAATGAGCAAATTATTGTTCTTAGTATATAAACCAAATATGAATCTCAACCAATCGGCCATCTTGGTATATAATTAACAATTTAATATTTATTTTGTTAAATAATGTTGGTACATGGTATACCAACTAATGTAAAATATGCATACCGTATACTAACCAAATTTACAAAATTGGTATGTGATGGATCGATTTTATCATATGTTATCTCTACATTTTCGTTCTCATTTTATTGACTTTTTGATGTAATTTAGAATAGTTTAATGTAATTTTGGTTTAATTGTGTTTGAGGAACTTTGTGAGATTATGTGTGTTTTGAGACACTTTTTAGTGTAATGTTGATGTATTACAAAGTCTTAGAAATTTAAAGGATTGAAGACCAAGAATTGATCGAGTCAAAGTCAAAGGTCAACAGTGGTCAACCTAGTCAAGGAGGTGAAGAAAAGAAAAAAAGATAAAGAAAGTCAGAAAAACCTACCAGGCGCCCGCCCGACCAGGACCAGGCGCCCGCTCATTATGAATTCTGAAAAAAACAAAGTTTCTGGCCAAATGAGCACCCGCTTGGGTATGAGCAGGCGCCCGCTCGCTCTTTCCGTACAGAATTTCGGGATTCTTTTTCCAGACGGGTTTTAACCCAATTTTCCCTATTTTTGGCCCTAGTTTTCTCTTTGTATAAATATTAGACTGTAGCCTTTAGTTTTTTTATGCTTTCTTTTAGGTTTTATCAAAGTTTTCAAGGTGTAATCAAGATTGTGGGATTTATTCATCATCAAGCGTTTATCCAGGTTTATGGTTTTTAATCTTATTCTTGTGATTCTTGCTATGTCTATGAGTAGCTAAATTCCTTGTTCATGGATTGGGTGTAGCACTATTGAAACTTTATGCTAAATTGGGTTTAATTTAATATCATTCTTGTTCTTGTTCTTTGAAATTGATCTTCATTCATTTAGAGATTTCAACTTTATAGATAGATATTGTTGATCTTTAAATCATTAGGGTTTAAATTATTTCACTAGCGTGGATAGTTTTTACATTGACTTAGATTTCATTGAGGACCTAGGGGAAATCAAAAGGATCTAAAATCAATTGTTCCTAATAACTTAATAAATTATTTGTGTGTGTTGTTGACTTAGCGGAATTCATCACATAGGGGTAATAATAGGATTGCAATCCGGTGACCAGACCGTCCCAATTCTTAACTAAGTGAACGATTTCTTGAATAAGTTTGATAAGCTTTATTTAAAAATAGCATAGAGTGGAAATAGTTGTGAATCCCAATCCGTGAATCTTTGTCATCTTGAATTCTATTCTTGCTTGCTTTGTGATCTTTAATCCTAGTTTATTTTTACTGTTTAGTAGTTAACGTAGATTAATTAAAAAAATCAAATCAAAACCCCCCTTTTGGTTACTCTTTGCACTAATTAAATTTACTTGTTTGTCCAACAAGTCTCTGTGGGATCGACCCTCGCTGTCGCGCGTTACTACTACGGTAACTAGTGCGCTTGCTAGGTATTTATTACTTGGAATTTTATCCATCAAGTTTTTGGCGCCGTTGCCGGTGACTTGTTTTGATTTACAAGTTAATTTAGTTGGTGTATGTTTGGTAGGCGTTCATTGAACCCCGAGTTGGTTCCTTTGGACGATAATATCGATAGACTCGACAGGGGCATTCCCCCTATTTGTGAGTCTGAGTCTGAGTCTGAAACTTTTGTCACCGAGACAGAGGTAGCTTTAAGTGAATTTGAAACTTCTTCCACCGGGGGAGAAGAAATTGAAGTTGTAATGGCTAATCCCTTAATGAAAGAATATGCTAGGCCTAAGGTTGACACATCAGTGTCATGTATTGTCTTGACTGAGGCCGCTAAATCTTATGAGGCGAAGGGGCATTACTTCAGTCAGTTGCCCAAGTTTCAGGGTCTTCCTGCTGAAGACTCTTTGAACTTCTTGAGAGAGTACATGATGATTATATCAGGATTCCCTGTAAAAGAGGGGGTTACTGATGAACAATTAAGGCTTAAATATTTTCCCTTCTATCTTCAAGGGGCAGCAAAAACTTGGCTTATGTTACTTCCTGCTAGGAGTATCACTACATGGGATGGGTTGCATGATGCATTCTTAAAGAAATTCTTCCCGCACGCTACTTTGGCCACCTTTAGACAGAAAATCATAGGGTTTACTCAAGAGGTAGGTGAGCCATTTCAAGAGGCTTGGGATATGTTCAAAATGTTGCAAGTGCAATGCCCCCATCATGCTTTTCCTGAGGCCCTTTTACATCAAACATTTTATGGTGGGTTAACTGCAGCAGACCAAGCTATGGTCGACAATGCAGCAGGCGGCTTTCTAGGAGCCAAAACTGTTGACCAAACCCAAGAATTATTTGGGATGTTGGGGGCCAATTCGCAAGAAAAAGGCTCTAGAGGGAAACCTAGGGGAGTGCATGAGTTGAGTTGTATGGATGAGTTCACTAGGCAGGTGTCTTTGTTAAACCAAAACATGGCTAAAATGAATTCTAATATGTCTTCCTCAAGTGCTAATGTGGTATCTGATTTCTGTGCTAATTGTGGATCTAACACTCATGCTACTAATGTTTGTCAAGTTGTTGTACAGTTTGATTCTAAACAGGTGAATGCGATGCAAGGTTACCCCCCAAGGCAAAATCAAGGTGGTATGTATTCTAACACTTATAATCCAGATTGGAAAAACCACACCAATTTTTTCTTGGAGGGGTAACCCAGGAATTCAGTACCAACAGCAGAAACCTCTTTATCCTCCTCCCCCACAAGGGAATCCAGAACAGCAGCCCAAACAATCTCTGGAGGATATGATGAGGTCCATGTGTAGATACCCCGGGGGACCACGGCTTGGCTAGAGCGGTGAATTACCTAGGATGTCTAATTGATTTTAAGAGTCGCAACCTATGTTTTAGAGGAACATAAGAAAAACCTAAAGAAAGGCAATTTTTGTACGAAAACCAGAGATTTGGGAGAAAAAGGGGTTCGGGGGTTAGGTGACGAAGTGGGAAGTACTTAAACACCCACTCCGCCCCGCTTACGCGGGTCTTGCTACTTTTGGTGTTCTAATGCTAAAAAGTCCTTCTATTGTTATTAAAATGTGCTAACAATTGAGATGAGAAGAAAAGGAGAAATAAAAAGAATTATTTTATTAATTAATTTATGCTAAAAGATTACATGTTGAATATGCTAAACAATTACATAAGAAATGAAATGGAATTTAATTAGTGTTTGGAATGTTGGAATGTAACCTTGACCAAACTTCAATAGTGAAGTGGCCTTTTGGTTGTATTCCTTTTATGGAGATTGCATACTAGTAAGACATAAATAAAAGAGAAAGAGAAAAGTTTTACCTTTAGAAAAGAGAACTTGAAACCTTGACTTGAAAGTGGTGTTGTTGTAGAGAAATGGTTGTGTAGAACTTTGTGTAGAGTTTTGTTGTTAAAACTCTTGTTGGGAGAATTTGTGTAGAGTTTGTGTAAAGAGAAAGTGTTCAAAGGTCAAGGTCTTTTTCTAAGGTAGAAGAAGATGGCTTTTATAGGTAAAAATAGGAGGGAAAGTTTGGAGGGAAATTGGTCAATCCTTGTGAGATGGAATTGACCAATCACAAATAAGATAAATAAAAGGGCAAATTGCAACTTAGTTACCCATGTTTTGCCAATAGTTGCAATTGAATTCCCAACAGTGTAAAAGTTGCAACCTCATAGCCATGTTTGTCATTTTGTTGCAAGTTAATATAAATTCTATTAAAAACGTAACTGCCGTTAAAAACTTAACACATGTGCCTCGCACATGATTTTAGAGGGGCAAAATGGACATTTCCCATCAGAATAGCAAATGTCTGTTTAATAAAGTGGACGAATGATGAAGAGGCCGCCGATGTTGGGATCATTGCAGAGACTCGGGTGAGTGTGAATCGACTGTAGGGGCATAGTGGTGGTTGGCGTTTTAGAAGAAGAAGAGAATAGTAGGGGCAAGTATCCCAAAATTGATGTTTATCAGCTATTTGCTATGGAAAATATCCATTTTGCCCCTCTAAAACTATTTGCGAGGCACATGTGTTAAGTTTTTAACGAGAGTTACGTTTTTAATGAAATTTATATTAACTTGCAACAAAATGACAAACATGGCTATGAGTTGCAACTTTTACACTGTTGGGAACCAAATTGCAACTATTGACAAAACATGGGTAACTAAGTTGCAATTTGCCCTAAATAAAATAATAAATAAATAATAAAGAGAAAATCAAATAATAATAATAAAAAAGAATATTTTGTTTTTATGAAGAATGGCTAGAATAAAGGATTTGGGAGTTATGAAATAAGGGGGAATGAATGTGGATGTAAAAAGGAGGTGTTTGTGATCAAGAAGAGATTTTCTAAATAAGAAAAGGGAGGGAAAAATGGTGTCATCCGTTACTGCCAAAGTGGGAAGCGCGCGGGTCCGGCCTATTAGAGCAAACGCGCGCGCGCCCCATGACTATTACGGGAGGCGCCCGCGGGTGAGAATAACAGAATGACAGAATGACTCTAAAAGTTAACTCTGTTATGCAGTTTAGTCCAAAACTAACGGAATCAGTTAGGAACTTAACGGAAATAACAGAAATTAACAAAATAAAGTTAAATAAAAATACTATGTATGCAATCGGGGTGAGAAGTCTAAGGCGGGGGGTGTCTACACCATGATGCAAGAGCAGCAACAAATGAAAATAATGATGGAGCAGCGTGAGAAGCAGCAGGAAGCGGTCAACAAAAAGCTGGAGACCCAGATTGGTCAACTAGATGTGGGTCAGCAAGGGCATAAACCAGGAACCTTCCCTAGTCAAGGGGAGCAAGCTAAGGCCATTATGACTCTAAGTAATGGCAAACAGGTAAGCAATGAGGTATGTCCGAACTCTCCTTCTGAAACTGCCGAACCACCTGTTGTTGAGAATGTTGTTGGTAAGAGTACTAATGGCATGGGGGAAATTCCTGTGACTGATTCTTCCACCTCCAAGCTATATGTACCTCCTGTACCGTTTCCTGGTAGATTCATGAGAAGTAAGCTGGATAAGCAAATGTCTGATTTATATGACATGTTTTCAAAAGTGAACATTAATCTTCCTTTGTTAAATGTCATTAAAAATATCCCAGCCTATGCAAAGTTTTTCAAAGAACTTAACTCTAGGAAACCCAAGTATGGGAATGATGAGAAATTGGTTATGGGTGAAAGTGTCAGTGCCGTGGTACAACAGAACCTCCCACCTAAATTGAAAGACCCCGGAAGTTTTAATATTTCTATATCTATGGGGGATTCTAAAAAGGTGAAGGCAATGTTAGATCTCGGTGCTAGCATTAATTTGTTACCACATCATTTGTATCTTGAGTTGGGTTTACCTGAGCTAAAACCCACCACAATGACCTTGCAATTGGCTGACCGTTCAATCAAGAGGCCATTGGGAATTGTGGAGGATGTTTTGGTGCAGGTAGCCAATTTGATTATCCCTGTGGATTTTGTTGTGCTTGAGACTGTGAATGGTGTTGGGAATAGTCAGGATTCTCCCATATTACTTGGGCGTCCATTTATGGCTACTACTAATACCATCATTAATGTGGGTGATGGGACTCTATCTATGTGTGTGGCTAATGAGAAAATAGAAATATTTGTGTTTGATGTCATGCAAAGTCCCATAGATGATGAGTCTTGTAACTGTGTGGATATTGTTGAGGATTGTGTGAGTGAAGTTATGTGGCATGAGAGAGACTGTGAGGAGTTAGAGTCTTTGTTGTCAACCGGCGGTGAGAAACTTAGGGATAATGCGGATGTTCAACTGATGGCTGTGGAAAAGGCCGACGAACACCATCCTAGTGATGGTCCGTTTCACCCCCTAGGCCACTTCAATGAGAAGTCGGTGCCTTCTATTGTAACCTTTCCAGCTCTTGAGCTGAAAGCCCTCCCCTCAAATTTAAAGTATATTTTTCTTGGGGAGGGAGAGACTTTGACCATGGAACAAGAGGCCAAGTTGATCAAAGTGCTTCGTGAGCACAAGCAGGCCATAGGATGTTTGCAAAGCCAACCCAAGATCAAGTCAAAGCAAAGTAAAGCACATACTTTTGCACAAGAAAAGAAAAAAGAAAATAAAATCTTTTTTTTAATTAGAAAGAAAAGAATATGCACACACGTGAGAAAAAGATTTTTTTTTAGTTCGTGGATGAACCATTTTGACCATTGTGTGTATGTAAAGCCAACCCAAGATCAAGTCATGTTCGGTCGAAGTCCGGATTGCCTCACTTTGAATTCTGTCGTCGTTGCCGTGGTGTCCAACGAAATTGATGTCTAGCCCCAAGATATGTATCGGTTATGGGGCTTCAAAAGGGACTATTGATGCCGAGATGCCAAGGGGTTGCTGACTGTAAAGCCCCTCGGATGCTGAACTTTGAGTGGCTTATGAAGCCTCAAGATGAATCAACTCTTAGCCCATTCAAATAAACTGTCTTTTGTTGTCGACGTGGGCAAGCCCCAAGAGAAGATCATTGATACCAAGCTTTGAGAGATTCCTAAGCCCCAAATGTCATGGGCTTATCAAGTTTGTAGATGGCGGGATATGGAGACCTTTCGGTGTGAAGCCTCAAAATTTCTTGGAATCGGCTTAGCATTATGTTGGGAGCGGATGGAGCTATTGGGAAGAACTCTTGAAGGCGATCTCCTTCTTTCTCTTGCTTGGAGATGGATGGACCTTTTTGTGGTTGATACCCAAATGGAGGAAGGTCCATGGTGAAAATGTAGTACGGTCTTCGGGAGACGTCTCGTGGGAGATGGTGATGTTGTTGCAGATGATAAGGTCTTGGTGTGATAAAGTCTCGAACGGTATGTTTGCTCGAGTCTTCTTGAGTTGAACCGACGGTGGATCTTTGGATGCAGCCTGTGCTTTTGATCTTGGAGAAGGGGGTGCTGTATTGTAGAAACATTGGGATTGGCCGTAACTCTGTCTCTAGAGTTAACATATTGGCATTGCCCGCCATAACTCAGCCGGGTGAGTCTAGCATATTGAATCTTTTTCCTTTTCTCTAAGACTTCCTTCAGAATCTCGCTGTGAGTTCTAACAAGAATCATCAAATTCATTCATATCATTGGAGCCTTCATTTAAACCCAAGAGGCCTTTTGACTGGAAGTGTTGAGGGACCATTGAAGCTTGATCCATTTCATTGAGCCATAAGACTACTCCCAAATTGCATTGCTCGGGTACCACTGCCCAATAGCTTGTTAATTGTGAAGCCCCAATATTGCCCTTTGCTTGAATTACTGTAAAGCCGTGGCCCAAAAGATTGTAGATTGCGAAGCCCTTTGAGACCTTTCGGTATAGAGCTTCAAATATTGCTGGGGACATTGAAGTGAATTGCTTCTTGCCGAGGGAGCCTTTAAGACTTGACCATATCCCCTAGAGTGCCATCATTGATTGCGAGAAAGGTTCATCCTTGATCGGGGGAACGAGCACGGGCACGCATGACAAGAGGGCTTTTTGACATTCCTTTTGAGAGACTTTGAGGATAGTCTCACACATCTTTCTCGAGCATAGCCCCTAGGGCTTATTGATTGTCAAATGAAGCAAAAGAAGCCCTTGTTCTTGAGTCACATAGCCCCTAGGGAGTCACCATTTGTTGAGCAAAGCAAGAGTGACTCATCCTCGTGCGAGGGAACAAACATGAGAGGACATGTCAAGAGCTACTCCATTTCTCGGGAGCCTTTCGGCGTACTTTAGAAGCACATACTTGCAGAAGCTTTGAAAACTGAGACACATGTTGTTGCTATTTGCTGCCCAAGCCAATTGACTAGCTAGGGATTATTTGTGCAACCTCGTTCCCTTTTATGATGGGCTCGTTCTCAGATGGGTCTTGGTTACCACAGGCTTTCTTTTCATGAACCCAAAAATGCACACTGCTGGAGAATGATGCCAATAACCCAAGACAACCTTTGATTGTGCCATATCTTGTTGAGCCTTTTGCAATCCCAAAGTTGACTCGGTGGGGAATTGATTTGTTGAGGAGATCCAATGTAGAGCTTGTGCAGTTGTCTTCCTTAGAGGCCGGAGATCTCCATTTCTCTTTCCCTTCTCTCTCTCACTCTCTCATTCTTTTTTATGACGCACCATGTTATTTGCCTAGACCGCCCTTTCGGGTTTTCAATCTAGCGGGCATCTCTTTTGCGTCTTTTTTTTTTGACTCGATTAATGAGGAAGTGTGCATTGAGGAGATAAGACATGTGATTTTGCGGTGAAGACCTCTTGTCACTAAAGATGAGTGACATTGACTCGACTAGGGAAGTGTCCCTAGTATTGACTTCATGTATGTATATTTTTTGAATGACTCACGAAGGCAAGTAAGTCATTAAGAGAGAAGAAAAAGAAAGCCCCAGTTTGATTGCAAGAAATTGGGAGTATGCAGAAAGAATAGAAGTCCTAGACTCGACAAGGAACGGAAAGTGATTCCAAATCTAGGAAAGTTGTTCAATCTTGAGGTGATTAATTCATTGACAAATGAGTCGTACAAAGATGTCTTGACAAGTTCGAGAAGAAGGCCAATCACCATAACGCGCTAGGGCTAAACATATCCTCTTTCTTGCATGAGACCGGACCCGCAGGTTGCCTACGTTCTTCCAGTGTAGAGGCTCAGGTCACCGTAGTTCTTGTGGATCCTTCATTCGTCGAGAAGGAATGGTTTCATCGTGATTGTTGTCAATGTTGCTTCATTCTTCGTTTGGTGCAATGATGTTGTTCTTTTGTACTTCTTTGATTGAGGGGGGATTTATTTTTTTATTATTATTTTTTTTTGTGCTCTAACTTTTGCCTAGGTTGATTTGAGGATTTCAACCTAGCGAGTCCCTTTTTTTTTTTTATCCCCTTTTGAAAACTTTGCTTCATGATCGTTGCTCCACCTTTCTTTGTCTTGATTTCGTCGTTGTTGATGTCTTCGTTGTTGATGTCGTCGTTGATGTTTAGCCCCTAGGCGTTCAAGCGATGGCCTTCATTCCAAAACTTGTTTAGACATTTTTTCATCATTTTGCCAAGAATTAATTGAGCAACTTGGAAGAGTGTATGGGGACAAGAACGACTTTTATTTGATGACTCAATGGACTCGAACATTTAACATTGGACGAGAGAAGACATTGATGCACACTTAAGAGGACTTTTGACTTTTTTTTTTTTTAATCCTATTTCTAGGTAGAGAAAGAGAAACGGAGATTGTTGTTGTCGGCCTTGTAGCATGATCTCTTGTTGAAACCCCATTTCAAATCTGAGCCTCTTCCTTGATGAGTTCTTGCATGTTGCCATTCTCTAACTGTTGTTCTTCACCCACGGTAAATTCACCATTGTCAATCAAGTCTTGGATGATGTTGCGGATGGAGAAGCAATCCTCGGTGAGGTGACCGCTGCATAGGTGATAGTCA
The DNA here is from genome assembly GCA_026119855.1 of Campanula takesimana. Taxonomy (NCBI): domain Eukaryota; kingdom Viridiplantae; phylum Streptophyta; class Magnoliopsida; order Asterales; family Campanulaceae; genus Campanula; species Campanula takesimana. Next base: position 428,233 of record JAOWBW010000104.1, on the reverse strand, counting down.
CACCACTTGTGGTGGGAATGGTTGCGACGCAATGGTTGTGGTTGCTTGTACCCTTAGAGAGGAGAAATTTGTCCTTTTGCTTTGAGATCTTCATAGGCCTTGGTGATGGTCATGCCATTGAGAGGGGTATAGACACGGTCGTTGGTGGCACCTTTGTGACTTTTGAGGGATGAGCCACTTGAGCGTGCAACCTTTGCCTTGCTGTCGGTGAGCTCTTTCAAACGAGCCTTAAGTTCAGACACTTCTTCCTTGTGAATTTTCCTCTCGAGATCAAGACGGTCTTGCCACAAATCATCCTTGCGGCGGGCATCCTCGACAAGTCTATCCATTTGTTCCCCCATGGCTCTTATTATGTTGAAGAGCCTTTCGTTGGACATGGGAGTATTCTCACCCTTGTTGTTGTTGGTGTTGGAAGCCATTGGACCTATGGAGAGAACACGGTTGACCTTAGGATGGCCCCACAAACATATTTTGAGTAAAATAATTAACCCACAAACAAAGGAAAAAGACTCAACCACATAAGAAAAATGACTCTTTTTTTTTTTTATAAGTCGGAGGGACGGGGTCCCTTTTGGGGTTTCTAAGAAGATAATGGAATCGTCACACTAGTATATAGACCATCTCGCGGTCCCATATACTCATCGGATTCCACCACGCTTGTGAATCCTACATGTGTCGGGATTAAACTAAATTAATGTAGTAAAGCATACATGCGGGGACGGATTTTTATTTTCGTCCATAATAACCATTTGGGGACAGAGTTTTATTTCGTCCAAAACAACGAGTGGCATGTATGATTTGAAGACATTAGTTTAGGGAAATCTCGGCACATGGAAACCGACTTGAGTCACGGAGTGTTAGACCCTAACTAGAATTGTGTGGTTTGTGCTCGGCTAAAGAGAGGCTTAAAGGTCACCCCCGGCATGTAGTCGTGAACTACGCCACGGGCTGATGTTTACCGCTTCGGAAGAGTCAAGGTCGAGTGGAGCTTGAAACTTCCTAGGACGGGCCTCGACGGGTTTGGGGTTGGACTTGTGCGACTCGATAGTGAGCAGTTGATAAGAATTGTGCGCGTAGTATGAGGTCTAACAAGTGACAATTTTTTTTTACAAAGAAATAAAAAACAAATAAGCACATATTTACAACTTTCGAATCACCCGTGTGACCGATAAAAATGAAACAGAAAATAAAAAGCAATTATGTGCAGGCCCGGTGCCCACACACTGTCAAGACTGTCCATTCTGTTCACAGTTTCTGTTTCTGGGAAATGCCCAGAAGCGCGCGCATTCAGAAGCCTACTCGGGAGGCGCGCGCGTTAGACGGAGAGAAGTGGAGGCGCCCGCTTCTGGGCAGTACCTGCAAATCAGCGAGTTCAAGGGATTGTCTTGACCCTAAATTATAGAACTTTTTCCCCTGCAGTAAACGTTAGCACAGAAACATGGAATTGAAGGACAAGATGGGAGGCGGGCGATTCTGGTAATTAGGGTCGGACGCGCGCGCTTTAGGCCAAGAAGGCCAGAGGCGCGCGCTTCCTACCCTTTTTACCAGAATGCCCAGCAAATAAAATAAAAGAACACCAAAAATAAAAAACGCAAGTTTAACCCTCTATGTTCCCCAGCGGAGTTGCCACTGTAGATACCCCGGGGGACCACGGCTTGGCTAGAGTGGTGAATTACCTAGGATGTCTAATTGATTTTAAGAGTCGCCACCTATGTTTTAGAGGAACATAAGAAAAACCTAAAGAAAGGCAATTTTTGTACGAAAACCAGAGATTCGGGAGAAAAAGGGGTTCAGGGGTTAGGTGACGGAGTGGGAAGTACTTAAACACCCACTCCGCCCCGCTTACGCGGGTCTTGCTACTTTTGGTGTTCTAATGCTAAAAAGTCTTTATATTGATATTAAAATGTGCTAACAATTGAGATGAGAAGAAAAGGAGAAATAAAAAGAATGATTTTATTAATTAATTTATGCTAAAAGATTACATGTTGAATATGCTAAACAATTACATAAGAAATGAAATGGAATTTAATTAGTGTTTGGAATGTTGGAATGTAACCTTGACCAAACTTCAATAGTGAAGTGGCCTTTTGGTTGTATTCCTTTTATGGAGATTGCATACTAGTAAGACATAAATAAAAGAGAAAGAGAAAAGTTTTACCTTTAGAAAAGAGAACTTGAAACCTTGACTTGAAAGTGGTGTTGTTGTAGAGAAATGGTTGTGTAGAACTTTGTGTAGAGTTTTGTTGTTAAAACTCTTGTTGGGAGAATTTGTGTAGAGTTTGTGTAAAGAGAAAGTGTTCAAAGGTCAAGGTCCTTTTCTAAGGTAGAAGAAGATGGCTTTTATAGGTAAAAATAGGAGGGAAAGTTTCGAGAGAAATTGGTCAATCCTTGTAAGATGGAATTGACCAATCACAAATAAGATAAATAAAATAATAAATAAATAATAAAGAGAAAATCAAATAATAATAAAAAAAAAATTTGTTTTTTTGAAGAATTGCTAGAATAAATGATTTGGGAGTTATGAAATAAGGGGGAATGAATGTGGATGTAAAAATGAGGTGTTTGTGATCAAGAAGAGATTTTCTAAATAAGAAAAGTGAGGGGAAAATGGTGTTATCCGTTACTGCCAAAGTGGGAAGCGCGCGGGTCCGGCCTATTGGAGCAAACGCGCGCGCGCCCCATGACTATTACGGGAGGCGCCCGCGGGTGAGAATAACAGAATGACAGAATGACTCTAAAAGTTAACTCTGTTATGCAGTTTAGTCCAAATTAACGGAATCAGTTAGGAACTTAACGGAAATAACAGAAATTAACAAAATCAAGTTAAATAAAAATACTATGTATTTAATCGGGGTGAGAGGTCCAAGGCGGGGTGTCTACACCATGATGCAAGAGCAGCAACAAATGAAAATAATGATGGAGCAGCGTGAGAAGCATCAGGAAGCGGTCAACAAAAAGCTGGAGACCCAGATTGGTCAACTAGCTGTGGTTCAGCAAGGGCATAAACCAGGAACCTTCCCTAGTCAAGGGGAGCAAGCTAAGGCCATTATGACTCTGAGAAATGGCAAACATGTAAGCAATGAGGTATGTCCTAACTCTCCTTCTGAAACTGTCGAACCACCTGTTGTTGAGAATGTTGTTGGTAAGAGTACTAATGGCATGGGGGAAATTCCTGTGACTGATTCTTCCACCTCCAAGCCATATGTACCTCCTGTACCATTTCCTGGTAGATTCATGAGAAGTAAGCTGGATAAGCAAATGTCTGATTTATATGACATGTTTTCAAAAGTGAACATTAATCTTCCTTTGTTAAATGTCATTAAAAATATCCCAGCCTATGCAAAGTTTTTCAAATAACTTAACTCCAGGAAACCCAAGTATGGGAATGATGAGAAATTGGTTATGGGTGAAAGTGCCAGTGCCGTGGTACAACAGAACCTCCCACCTAAATTGAAAGACCCCGGAAGTTTTAATATTTCTATATCTATGGGGGATTCTAAAAAGGTGAAGACAATGTTAGATCTCGGTGCTAGCATTAATTTGTTACCACATCATTTGTATCTTGAGTTGGGTTTACCTGAGCTAAAACCCACCACAATGACCTTGCAATTGGCTGACCGTTCAATCAAGAGGCCATTGGGAATTGTGGAGGATGTTTTGGTGCAGGTAGCCAATTTGATTATCCCTGTGGATTTTGTTGTGCTTGAGACTGTGAATGGTGTTGGGAATAGTCAGGATTCTCCCATATTACTTGGGCGTCCATTTATGGCTACTACTAATACCATCATTAATGTGGGTGATGGGACTCTATCTATGTGTGTGGCTAATGAGAAAATAGAAATATTTGTGTTTGATGTCATGCAAAGTCCCATAGATGATGAGTCTTGTAACTGTGTGGATATTGTTGAGGATTGTGTGAGTGAAGTTCTGTGGCATGAGAGAGACTGTGAGGAGTTAGAGTCTTTGTTGTCAACTGGCGGTGATAAACTTAGGGATAATGCGGATGTTCAACTGATGGCTGTGGAAAAGGCCGACGAACACCATCCTAGTGATGGTCCGTTTCACCCCCTAGGCCACTTCAATGAGAAGTCGGTGCCTTCTATTGTAACCCCTCCAGCTCTTGAGCTGAAAGCCCTCCCCTCAAATTTAAAGTATATTTTTCTTGGGGAGGGAGAGACTTTTCCCGTGATAATTGCCTCAGATTTGACCATGGAACAAGAGGCCAAGTTGATCAAAGTGCTTCGTGAGAACAAGCAGGCCATAGGGTGGACCTTATCAGATATTAAGGGTATAAGCCCCTCCATGTGCATGCACAAAATTAATCTCATAGATGATGCTAAGCCATCTAGAGAAAGACAGAGGAGGCTAAATCCTCACATGGAGGAGGCGGTTAGGAAAGAGGTCCTAAAATTGTTGGATGCAGGCATTATCTATGCCGTTGCTGATAGTGAGTGGGTGAGCCCGGTTCAAGTCGTTCCTAAGAAATCGGGCTACACGGTCACCACTAATGAGAAAGGAGAATAAGTGCCAAAAAGGGAAGTGACTGGTCTGAGAATGTGCATAGATTTGCGCAAACTGAATGCTGCAACAAAGAAAGATCACTTCCCTTTGCCCTTTATTGATCAAATTCTTGAGAGGTTAGCCGGACATGAGTATTATTGTTTCTTGGATTGTTTTTCGGGGTATAACCAAATCCCCATTGCACCAGAGGACCAAGCCAAGACCACTTTTACTTGTCCTTTTGGCACATTCGCATTTAGGAGGATGCCTTTTGGGCTTTGTAATGCACCTGCGACCTTTCAAAGGTGTATGACCTCCATCTTCTCTGATTTGATCGAACGATGTGTCGAAGTCTTCATGGATGACTTCTCGGTATTTGGTGACAGTTTTGATGGGTTCCTAGAGATTTTGACAATGGTTTTAAATCGTTGTTGTGAGACAAATTTGACCCTTAGTTGGGAAAAATGTCATTTTCTTGTGAGGCATGGCATTGTGTTAGCACATTTGGTGTCAAACAAGGGGATTGAGGTAGATAAGGCTAAATTCGATGTGATTTCAAAATTGCCTCCCCCTGTGTCGGTTAAGGGTGTGCGAAGTTTTCTAGGCCATGCAGGTTTTTATAGGCGTTTCATAAAAGACTTTTCAAAAATTTGTAAGCCTTTATGTAACCTGCTAGCTAAGGACACTGAGTTCATCTTTGACCAAGAGTGTCTAGAGGCCTTCAATCTGCTGAAGGAGAAGTTGACGTGTGCCCCCATTCTATCCAGCCCCAATTGGTCTCTACCTTTTGAGATCATGTGTGATGCATCAGATTTTGCGATTGGGGCTGTTTTGGGGCAAAGAGTGGATAAATTACCTCACGTGATTCATTACGCAAGTAGAACTTTAAATGAGGCACAACTGAATTACACTACCACTGAAAAAGAATTTTTAGCAGTTGTGTTTGCTCTTGAAAAGTTTCGTTCTTACTTGCTTGGGTCCAAGATGATTATCTACTCTGATCATGCTGCACTTAAATATTTGCTGAATAAAAAGGATGCTAAACCTAGACTTTTTAGGTGGATGCTCCTACTGCAGGAGTTTGACATTGAAATAAGAGATAAAAAGGGGACTGAAAATGTGGTGGCGGATCACCTATCTAGGCTTGAGGACTTCACATTCACTAGTGTAATTGATGGTGCAATTCCGGTTAATAAAAATTTTCCGGATGAGCAACTATTTGCTTTACATGTTCATGAGCCTTGGTATGCAGATCTTGTGAATTTCATTGTTTCTAATATTATGCCACCTAATTTCACTTACGATAAAAAACGAAAGTTTAGATCGGATGTGAAGCACTACATTTGGGATGACCTTTATCTGTGGAAAGTTTGCCCGGACAAGATAATTAGGAGATGCATTCCGGAGCATGAGCAAGCTAGCGTGTTGAGATTTTGCCACGAACTCCAATGTGGGGGTCACTTTAGTGGGCAAAAGACCGCTAGGAAAGTTTTGCAAGCGGGTCTATATTAACCCACTTTATTTAAAGATGCTCATGACTTTTGTGTGAGGTGTGATAGATGCCAAAGGACTGGCAACATAGGAAAGAGAGATGAAATTCCCCTACAACATAATTTAATTGTTGATATTTTTTATGTGTGGGGTATCGATTTTATGGGTCCTTTTCCCCCTTCCCAAGGCTACTTGTACATTCTTGTTGCTGTAAATTATGTGTCTAAATGGGTGGAAGCAATTCCTACCCGGACTAATGATGCTAATATTGTTTGCAAGTTTGTGCGTGAAAATATCTTTGGCAGGTATGGAGTGCCGCGCGTCATTATCAGTGACCAAGGGATGCACTTCACAAACAGAATGTTCAATTAAGTGCTAAAAAGATATGGGGTGGGTCACAAGTTGGCTACGGCTTATCACCCTCAAACTTCGGGCCAAGTGGAGGTGAGTAATCGCCAAATCAAGGCGGTGCTTGAGAAAACGGTGCGTCCAAATCGTAAGGACTGGGCTGACAAATTGTGTGATGCAATGTGGGCTTATCGGACTGCATACAAAACCCCCATTGGAATGAGCCCGTACCGGATTGTGTATGGAAAAGAGTGTCATCTGCCAGTGGAATTAGAGCACAAAGCATATTGGGCAACCAAGCAACTAAACATGGATTTGACTCTAGCAGGGGAGAAAAGGTTGCTTGACTTGGATGAGCTTGCAGAAATGAGGCAGGATAGTTACGAGAGTGCCAAGTTGTACAAAGAAAGGACAAAAAGATATCATGATAAAAACCTTAAACCCAAGTTTCTCAAACCGGGTATGAAAGTCCTTCTCTTTAACTCTCGCCTCAAACTTTTTCCCGGAAAATTGTGTTCAAGGTGGACGGGTCCTTATGAATTGGTTCGAGTGTTGCCCCATGGAGCCGTCGAGCTTAAAGATTTGAAAGATGGGAAAATATTTAAAGTGAATGGACACCGAGTGAAGCCTTATTATGAGGGGCTGTCTATTTTGGAAGACATCAATGAAATTGATGTAATTGATTTGACGGACCCGAAGGGAGCCACTTAATATTTAGGTTGCATTATGTCGAGCCAAAGACTTAAAACAAAGGCGCTTGTTGGGAGGCAACCCAACCAGGTATCATTTTATTGCTTTATGTTTTTCCTTTCAGTTTATCATCATTTTTTTGAATTGGGAGTATGTTGTTTTCTTCAATGCCATGAGGACATAGCACACTTTTGGTTTGGGGGTGGTGGTATTCATATAAAAAAAAAATATATATAATATTATTGCTTTCGTGTTTTTTTATTTCTGGGTTGGTTCGAACTACGGTGACCTGAGCTCCTTATTGTCCTAGGGAGAACGTAGGCAACGAAAGTGCGGTCAAAAGTTTAGTCTGTGTCATCTTTCATGGATCTCTCCGAGTTTGTGGGTTTATAGGGGAGTGTAAATAGTGTCACCCTCTAAAAAGATTTTCGTTTTGTTTGAGTCATTTTTATTTTCATAATGGATATTACGCTTGTGATGTTTGTTTGTGGTGATGTGCAGGAAATCAATTCAACCAAGTGGTGGAGCATCAAACCAGCAAAAAAAAAAAAAAAAAAAATGCTGGAAAAACATATCGAGCGCCCGCTTGGTGTACAGGGGGCGCGCGCCTGTTCAAGAACGCGAAAAATAGGAAGTTTCTGCCCAAATAAGCGCGCGCCTGGTCCTAGTTAAGCGCCCGCCTGGTTGTCTGTTTAAGAAATCCCAGTGGGTAAAAAACGGGTTTTGGGGATGAAGTAACCTAAATCTACCCATCTTCTCAAATTTCTCTCCCTCTCTAAACCCTCCCTCACCCGCCTCTTTCCCTCTCTCCCTACAAATATCTCATCCACACTCACCCACACCAACCCACAAACACCCAAACCATCTCCCTCTCCTCACCTCATAACAATTTCAAGCCAAATCCTCCATTAATCCGGTGATTTGAAGATTTTGGGTTCAAACTTGGAAAGAAGAATCGGGGCTAATTGAAGAGGTTCGGTTCGGAATTGGAAGGCGTCAAAGAAGGGAAAAGTGTTTGTGAGAGCTTGGGAAGTCCAAATATCATCTTCTCCGTCTCCGGCAAGAATTTTCCGGCGACCTCCGGCGAGATTTTCCGGCGAGTCCGGGTAAGAACAATTTAAAGTTTTAAAATTTGTTAGGGGTTGTCGAGGTTGTTATCATGCCTCCAAGACCAATAGGTCGAGGACGTGGTCGTGGTGTTCCCCCACCCCAAATTGAGCCGGATTTCGATAACACCCGTTTTGTATCCCGAGACTCACAAAATTACTTCGATAATAAGCAAAATAATGGGGTAACGGTGGAGATAGGATATAACTTGACAAATTGTGGGTTAGACGCTATCATCGAACATTACAACTTGAGAAGATTGTTGGCTGTGCCGGCCCAGATGGGGTCGAAATTGCTTGTGCAAGAATTCTATGCAAATTTTCATGCAGCGACTGAGGCCCCCAATGTCTGGGTTAGGGGATTTAATGTTGATGTGACTGCGACGGCTATTAATAATTTCTATGGGTTGTCAGATGCTGTGGCGGAAGGGAACTGTGTGTATTGGGAGTTGAAGAGTAATCTCCAGAATATGGACCGGATGGATGATATCTTAGCTCTATTTGCAGGAGAGTTTGGGGTGAATATTGATAGGGGGAACATCCGAAGTGGCTACTTGTTTCATATTAGTGAGTTGCGGCTGGATCTAAAGGCATTGTATCGCTTTATTTGCGAGAGGATCATACCTTCCGCTCACTATCAGGAGGTTCACTGGTCAGGTCCCCTTTGCTCTATGCCATGATAAGGAGGATGCCGATAAACATTGGGGGCATCATGCGTAGTGAGATGGGGGTCCGAGCCAGGTATTTGGAGAACAAGAATTATCTGTTCCCCATTATGATCACTACGATGGCACAGAGGGCAGGGGTGCCTATGGAGGGGTTCCCCAGAATTTTAGCTCCAGGTACCACCATGACTAAAGCAACCATAGAAAGTGGGCGAGTGCAGAGAGCTCGGGTCCCAGCTCCAGCTCAGGCTGCTGGCGGTCAGGCAATTGGTGATGAGGAGGAAGAGGATGATATCCCGGCAGAGATGACTCAGAGAAAGATGAATTACTATTTGTCGGGACAGATTCAGGGGTTAGATGATATGTTCAGAGCTTTTCAGCAACAAAAATTCATGGCGAACTATCAAAGAGAGCGGAGGGAAGAAGAGAATGATCAGAGGATACAGAAGATGGAGGAGGCATTGTACGCCAACATTCGGGAGGATCAATACTTCCGACAAAGAATGATGGCGCATCATTTTCCTGCTGAGCGGTACCCACCGTTGACTTACCCTCCACCACCTGAGTATGTACTACCTCCGCCACCGCCTCAGCATGGATGGAATGCTTGGGATGATATTTTTGGACCTCCCCCGCCGTGAGTAGCTCGAGGTATTTCCACTCCCTATGTTTTTTATGCTTAGTTGTGACGAGCATTGGGGGCAATGCTCATATTTAGTTTGGGGGGTGGGAATATTGGTTGGTTGTTGATTGATGCACATGTTATCACCTGCTTTGCTGTATAGTTTTTAGTTATCAAAAAAAAAAAATTGAAAAAGAAAAGAGAGGCTAGGTGAAAACCCGAAAGGGCGCCTAGGCAAAAGGAGAGAAATTGAGAGAGTTATTGTTTTTACTTGGCGTGGCGTCCTAAGGGAGGTTCGGAGAATTGGGTAGGATTCCTGTTTGGTGTAGGAGGTTTGGTTAGAGGCGAATAGGATAGAAAATCCTCATATTTCTTGTTGGAGTCATAAGGGGGCGTTGGAGCTTTTTATGAGGTAAATCATTGCTAAGGATTGTCCTAGCTTTGATTTCTTTTTTAGGAAGAATGTAGTGAAAGATAAGCGTGGGGGAAACGTAGGACGTTTTAGATCCCCCTAGCTTTTTGAGTGGGCCCTAGTTGGATATGCGTATTACTTTCTTATTATTGGGGTGCTATCAATTAGGGCCATTTGTCATTGATTATTTGTTGTTTTGGGGAGTTATAAGGAGTGGAGTCCTTTACACTACGATTGATTTTCATTATCCTTGTCTTGATTTTTGGGAGTTGTAGAGGAGATAGGGGTCATTTTCCTCCATGCTACGCTAATAGACCGGAGTTTAGATGTGGGGTTAGGAATATTACTCTGGGACGAGTAATGGTCTAAGCGTGGGGGAATTTGATGGATCGATTTTATCATATGTTATCTCTACATTTTCGTTCTCATTTTATTGACTTTTTGATGTAATTTAGAATAGTTTAATGTAATTTTGGTTTAATTGTGTTTGAGGAACTTTGTGAGATTATGTGTGTTTTGAGACACTTTTTAGTGTAATGTTGATGTATTACAAAGTCTTATAGATTTAAAGGATTGAATGCCAAGAATTGATCGAGTCAAAGTCAAAGTCAAAGGTCAACAGTGGTCAACCTAGTCAAGGAGGTGAAGAAAAGAAGAAAAGATAAAGAAAGTCAGAAAAACCTACCAGGCGCCCGCCCGACCAAGACCAGGCACCCGCTCATTATGAATTCTGAAAAAAACAAAGTTTCTGGCCAAATGAGCGCCCGCTTGGGTATGAGCAGGCGCCCTCTCGCTCTTTCCGTATAGAATTTCGGGATTCTTTTGCCAGACGGGGTTTAACCCAATTTTCTCTATTTTTGGCCTTAGTTTTCTCTCTGTATAAATATTAGACTGCAACCTTTAGTTTTTTTATGCTTTCTTTTAGGTTTTATCAAAGTTTTCAAGGTGTAATCAAGATTTTGGGATTTATTCATTATCAAGCGTTTATCCGGGTTTATGGTTTTTAATCTTATTCTTGTGATTCTTGCTATGTCTATGAGTAGCTAAATTCCTTGTTCATGGATTGGGTGTAGCACTATTGAAACTTTATGCTAAATTGGGTTTAATTTAATATCATTCTTGTTCTTGTTCTTTGAAATTGATCTTCATTCATTTAGAGATTTCAACTTTATAGATAGATATTGTTGATCTTTAAATCATTAGGGTTTAAATTATTTCACTAGCGTGGATAGTTTTTACATTGACTTAGATTTCATTGAATAGATTTAATTGAGGACCTAGGGGAAATCAAAAGGATCTAAAATCAATTGTTCCTAAGAACTTAATAAATTATTTGTGTGTGTTGTTGACTTAGCGGAATTCATCACATAGGGGTAATAATAGGATTGCAATCAGGTGACCAGACCATCCCAATTCTTAACTAAGTGAACGATTTCTTGAATAAGTTTGATAAGCTTTATTTAAAAATAGCATAGAGTGGAAATAGTTGTGAATCCCAATCCGTGAATCTTTGTCATCTTGAATTCTATCCTTGCTTGCTTTGTGATCTTTAATCCTAGTTTATTTTTACTGTTTAGTAGTTAAAGTAGATTAATTAAAAAAATCAAATCAAACCCCCCCCCTTTTGGTTACTCTTTGCACTAATTAAATTTACTTGTTTGTCCAACAAGTCTCTGTGGGATCGACCCTCGCTGTCGCGCGTTACTACTACGGTAACTAGTGCGCTTGCTAGGTATTTATTACTTGGAATTTTATCCATCAGTATGTATATCAACCAAAATCAGAAATTTGTAATACTCCCTTTGTCCCAGAATGTTAGTCCCTCTTTTTACATTGTTGTCACGAATGAACTTTGAGCAATACTTTAAGCTAATTTATTTTTTTAATAAAAATGTATACTTTGTTATTGATACACCATTATAAATACTATCAATACCAATTTTTAGATTCTCATTAACATAACTAAAAATAGTCTAAATTAATGCTCAAAGTTCATTTGTAGTAACAACGAAAAAAAAGAGACTAACTTTCCGGGACAAAGGGAGTATGTATTAACTTTTGGTATAAAAATTACACTTAGTTAGTACTAGACATGGCCAACAGGAAACCGTACCCGTGACAACCCGTTAACCCGCACCCGCATCCACATTTAAACCGTTGGAACCGTACCCGTGGACAACACGTTAACCGTTCTAACCGTACCCGTCAATAATGCGGTTAGGTTACGGTTATATGTTTTAGGAACCCGCACCCGTAACCGTTAACCGTTCTAACCATACAAATTATATTAGTTTTGTAACATATTTTGTTAGTTTTCTAACTTAGTTTGATAATTTTCTAACATAGTCTGTTAAAAATGTTAGATTTTTAAACAATTTTTGGTACTTTTTATTCATTTTAAACATATTCTAACATATTTTGTTAAATTTCATTGATATCAAAAAGGAAAAAAGAGAAAAAAATGTAAAAAGATAACTTCTAACAGATTCCGTTAGGTTTTTAACGAAACATGTTAACAATTTAATAGTTATTTTTTTTTTAAAAAAGGAGGCATACCGTACAACTGTGGATCCGTACCCGCCATAACCGTGTCCCACCCGTACCCGCACCTGTGTATAACACGTTAGGTTACAGCTATGAGTTTTGGAAACCGTACCTGTCCCACTTGTATTTAGCGATGTCTAGTTAGTACGGTTGGTATATAATTAATTGGCCAAAATACATTTTACCCCCCAAAGTATCCACCGATTCTCACTTTGCACACCCGTTTGAAAAGTCGGTCTGTTTGGTACCTAAACTTTCAAATTTTCCCACTTTGCACCCCAACACTAATGAATGTTAGAAAAGTTAACATAATAGGTAACGAATGGACTTGTTTGTACTGATTATTAGTTTTTAAGTGTCAAATACAAAGTTTTAAATATAAAGTACTAAAAATTTATTTCTTGTTCCAAAATAATTAACATTATCTTAAATTTGCTAAAATAATGTCCGTAATATCATATATTCACATTATCTTACATAATTAATATTTTCTTTTTAAATAAGGTATTTTTATTGATATTTCATTTTTAAAAGAATATTGTACTTTTTTCAAAAAAAAAAATAATTACAATATTTTTCTAAAATAAAATACTCCCTCCGTTCCAAGGAAGTTGCAACATTTTGCAATTTAGGGCATTTCACAAAAGTTGCAACAATGAAAAAATGAAAGCTTTTTATTACTTTTATAATCATCCACTTATTCTATCTCTTCCTCCCAACCACTCATTATTCTCTACTCATTCTCTTTCCACCACCACTAATATTCTCTCTCTTCATCTCTACCTTTCATTCTTAATATAATATTATACTCCCTCCGTCCCGGCCTAAGAGTCTGAGTTTGACTTTACACGGAGATTAAGAAAAAGTAAATGTTGTGAGTATGAAAAAGTAAGTAAGAGAAAGTAGGAGAGATAAAGTGGGTAGGGAGTTTTTGTTGTGAGAATGACAAGTGGGTCCCATAGTCCATTTTAGATAATAAAGCAACTAAGAACTTTAGGCTGGGATAGACAAAAAAGGAAAGTAAGAACCTTAGGCTGGGGCGGAGGGAGCATCCTTAATTTCCCAACTCCAAAGTAAATGTTTCAACTTTTCTGGAACGGGGGGAGTAAATTTTAAAAATAAAAAAAAACGTTATAATGTTTTATTTTTTTAAAAAAATAAAATTCTTACAAAAATTAAAATTTAAAAGTTTTATTTTATATTTTTTTTAAAATGTAAATAAGATATTACAATTTTAATTATTTAATATTTAATTTAATTTTAATTTTTTTTAATAAAAATAAGTTTTATTTTTTAAAAATATTTTAGCATAAAAAATTAGTATTGATTTCAAGAAATATTAATTATTTAAGATTTAAGATAATGTTAATTATTTAGAAAAAAAAATAAATTTTTAGTACTTAATATTTTAAACTTTGCATTTTGACCCTTAAAAACTAATAAATGTTACAAACTATTTCATTCGTTACCTATTCTGTTAAATTTTTTAATATTCATTAATGCTGAGGTGCAAATCGGGAAAATTTGAAAGTTTAGGTACCAAACAGACCGACTTTTCAAATGAGGGTGGAAATGCCTAGTTAATTGGGTTGGATTTGTGTCATTTGCCACAATTTTTAACTCTTTGAGGTGGGTCCCTCATGCAATTGTTGGAATTGTAAAACATGCATATCTATCAAGTATCAACCCTCCAAGTTCACCAAAATTACAAATCACATATCTTCTTAAAATGCTTAGGACTCTCTAGTAATTTGGTCAAACTTAAGGCCTTCTTCCTCCTCCAGTCCTGCCCCTCTCTCTTCCATGTATTTGCAAAATTCCATCGGCTGTGGCTCAAATACTTCCCGTCAACACTTCCTGCTGTTTCTTTCTCTCTCTGTCAATTTCTTGCTGCATTACCGTTTCAACCAAAATCAGGGTCAAATTTCGTGCTCAAGGTAAGGTAATCTCTTTCATTTGCTCATTAACGTAAATTTTGTTAATTTTTGGCGTTTTTGAAAACCCTTTTACCGTTTGAACACCGATCATCTTTAGGGTTTTTGATTTTTCCAGGAACTTTTTCTAAACCTGTCGTGGACCTCGAGTGTTTACCGAGTCTTTCATTTTTGGGCAGCAATTGACCCTGCTTCCAAATACTAGGAGTCTACTTTTGAACTGTTGTTGCTATTATCCTTAGTAAGTGTGAATTATAGACAGATTTATGTACAGTTTGGATTTCATTGTGGTTATTTTTTCTTGGATCTGATTTGTCCACTTGGGTTTTGTTAGTTATGTCAGGTTTATATGGTTCTCCCTCAGTCCCAAAGTGATTGTCAAAAAAAAAACAATTCAAATTTGCTCTAGATCAAGAGCAAATTTGAATTGTTCTTGGAGATTCATTTTGGGTTGGAGGGAGTACAATCGACACATCTTCCATGAAATGTTATACTAATGTGGGTTTTGACATGGAGATTTAAGAGTAACATCGTTTTAGTGTTTTTTTTTTTTTTTCTTCGTTGATGAATGAATTGGAAGCATGAAAAAGTAACTTAGGTAGTTGGTTTTTGTCTGATTTGGTTTGTTATGGTTGCCTTTGACATTTTCTGCTTAAGCCACTGGCGGACCTACCCTTTGGGGTAAGGGGGCAGCGGCCCCCGTTTGCTAATTTTTTTATTTTTTTTACTAGTGCAATTTTTTGTAAATTTTAAATTAATTAGTGTAATAAATTAATATTTGCCCCCCTTTCAGTGAAGGAAAAAATACACTAAATTTTTTTCTTGCCCCCTTATACTAATAAAAATAATTTTGCCCCCCTTCAAAAAAATTCCTGGGTCCGCCACTGGCTTAAGCATGTTAGTTTCCGGAATGCTGTCAGATATGTGATGTGGGAAGTTGATCGAATGTCCCCACTTGTTTTGAAAAGTAAAGATAAGGTTTGGTTTCTATATTGAAACTAGACGGTTATATCGTCTGACCCACTGTGTGTTTAAGATAAGAAGGTAGGAGTAGTATTTTTTTCAGCAAAGACAAAATTTTAGCTTGAAGGAGTTATAATCATTCAATCAGAGCATTGATTCGGATTTTCTTAGGTTGGTGATTCGATTAGGAAGGTGTAACCTTGTGTCAGTTCAACACAGTGAGAGGATGATGATCCCATTAGACTACCAGTCAACCTTGATTGTGCAACTCAAAAGTTAGGGGATGATACAATGTACAATATCTTAAAGCATGATAATATCTTAATGGGTATTCCCATTGGTAAAAAAATTGCCACCCCTACTTGCCATTCCGCTCTATCAGTGTTTTGTGTGTTTGTTGACTCTTCTTCAATGTGCAGTCTCTCCTTTTCATCTCCCATGGTTTTAACAGCTTCTTTGTAGATTCTCGACAAGAAAGTTTGACTTGTGGGGACAGATCCTTGTGAGGAAGTTGATCCATATTTTATTTAAAGGTTGAAAGCTAGGGTTTTAAAGTATCACAACTGTACTAGATAGTTTGTAATTATAAAGCTTTCCTTCCTTGGAGTTTCCAATCTTTGTGGTTATATTTTTTGCTATGTTTGTAATTAGCAATTGCTCTTGTTAGTAATCCTGCATTGGGAATCAATATAATTTCCTAATATGGGGTATCAACAAGTGTCATAGGGGATTTTTGTCAGCAAGACTCTTTTGTTATTGGATTTCATTTGCTCATGTATGGAATTTGATTGTATTAGAAATTAGTCCAAGTTGTTAACTGATAACTTTAAGTATACTGTTCTTGATTGTGCTCCCAATTTTAAGAATTTCCAAGACTGTTATTTGAATTCAGGCATAAAAAGATTTCCTAGTGGGTTTTACACTTTGTGTCCCTTCTGCCCCGGGGAATAACTGTGTTGCTTGGCAGAAAATAGTCCCACTTCATGGCTTGGTCCTTCACAATCGTACTTTCTGTAACTAGTCTTATTCCTAATACAATCAAATATTAGCTGGCAGAACTTTCCGTTTGATGTGGTGGAGATATGATACCTAACCAGTTGCTCTGTGTTTACCAAATTGGTTGTCATTTTTCGTTACAAGTGTTACTGGGATTAAATATGTAAACCATTTGGTTACCTTAGAAGGCTTGCTTTGAAGGGTGGTACTCCTACTATATTATGGAGTATATAAAATCATAATCTATAGATTAGGCTTCAGAATCTCTTTTCTCAGTTTTACATTCAGCATCCTGTAACGTCACTGGTTAGCAGTAGTGTTAGCTTGTTAGGTTATGGTGGGGCTAGTCTTGTTTCGTAGCATAAATACTACTACCTATGTCTCAAAACGAACGTCCAAAAAATTCCAAATATACTCTTGATCAAGAGCGAATTGAATTTTTTTTGGACATTCACTTTGGGACGGAGGGAGTAGCAACTCATGGGTAGATAACAGTGTTACCTAGACCATGAATCTTTGGGCTTATGGTGATGGTTACAGGAATATAGAAAGTACGATGCTACATAGTCTAAAACACTGTATTCGAGGGTAGCTTTATATAGAGGCTTTAGTTATGATCGTTCTTTTTATTGTATATGTAAAACACACAACTCTTTATCAATCAAAAAATAAAAATTAAATGATTCTTGAACAGTTTTGGTTTTCACTAGACAAATTTAGAGAACTTTTTTTATGTGAAGCATTACGTTTAAGTTAAACAGGAAAATTATTGGATCACACAAATACAAAGGAAATAAGCTAATTCTGAATCAAAATGTATGCTGCATAAAACAATCTTTAGATCTTTCAAATGCTCTTGCAAAAAGTCATGGCACTCATTATTGTGGCCATCGGGGAAATTTTGAAAATTCTAAAATTTTTACATCATGCATGATTTTTTTGGCATGTGTTTTTTTTTTTTTTTTTTTAAAAAAATAAATAAATATTTCAACCACTTGTATACTGCTGTTGCTTATTATGCAGAGGGAGGGATAAAGGGCCCTCATATTGTTATTGACACCCTTTCTTTTGGTATTACACCATTTAAGCGTATGATAGTATAGTTCCTATGCATATTGAAATCCTACCACTTTGTGAGCCATTGGTTTTGGGATGTTACATGTGGTGGATTGTACGAGGTGGATGGCTTTCTTCTCATTAATAGAGCTCATCATAACTAGACACATGTATTTAACTATTTTTCACATTTTTAAGCCTTAAAATTTTATAATCTTGAGTTTTATCCGCAAATCTAATATTTTTGTTGTTCCTGAATGTAGGCAATTTTCCTCATCGTGATAACTAGAATGCTCTGCTGATAGATGTGCTAGGACTCGCATGGTTTGAGTTACTTGATTGCCTGGTCTAACTCCCTTCTTCATCTCTGATAAACAGAAGAAGAGAATGAGAAGGTCTTTTCTTTTTCGGATTTATAATTTTCTATCCCCCCCACCCCCCCTCCCTGTGTTCTCAGCACTCGCAATATTAATAATTGGATGTGTATGATTGCAGGGCCAATTGGACGCAGAGCTTCTTTGCTTTTGTTTGATGTGTGGGACAATCCAGCGGGATGACTCAAGTGTCCTGTTTTTGTTTCCCCATATTCAGTTATGAAATGTAGTTTTTTTTTCATCTTAACTGCACATTGAGAACAATTTAGGACTCGTTCGCTTGATACTCTGTTAGTGATGGATTGCAACAAAGAAGAAGCTATGAGGGCCAAATCCATTGCTGAGAAGAAGATGGAGGCGAAAGACTTTATTGGGGCGAAAAAGGTTGCAGAGAAAGCTCAACGACTTTATCCTGAACTAGAAAACATTACTCAATTGATTGTAGTTTGTGAGGTACATTGCTCTTCTGAGACAGTTTATGGTAATGAAAAAGACTGGTACGGCATTCTGAAACTCCAGCCAACAGCAGACGAGTTATCGATCAAGAAACAATACAGAAAATTGGCGCTCCTACTTCATCCTGATAAGAACAAGTTTGCTGGCTCTACTGATGCTTTTAAGCTAGTTGGTGAAGCTCAAAGGATTCTTTTGGACCGTGATAAACGAATGCTTCATGATTGTAAGCGTAAAGCTACTGTAAGATCTTCAACACCGAATTGGGCTGCGAAGCAACCGAGTAGGCACCCAAATATGGCCCAACATACGAGGACCCAGACAACTTTTACGCCTGTTAATACACAGGCTCCGTCCCAGGGGGCTGAAACGGGACTCAAAGATAAACGTTCTACTTTCTGGACAATCTGCCCTTATTGTTCGGTAAGTTACCAATTTTATAGAGATGTGATTAACAAGGATCTGGGGTGTCAGAATTGTCAGAAGTCCTTCACTGCTTATGAAATGAATGCCCAAACTGCCCCTGCAACTAAGTGGCCCCCGCCTCAGGTTCGTGTTAATGGTGGTGGGCCACAAGGTTCTTCTATGAACCCTACTACAAGGAAAATGTCTGGAGGAAATACTAGAAATTCATTCACAAAGAAACAGTTCAGTTCTGAGGTTGGGGAGGGTTCTAAGCCCAAGGAGAGGCAACCTAAAGAACGCAAATCACATGGAAAGGCTAAAGGAAGGAGGAGGAATCAAGTAGAAGAATCCAGTGAGAGTTGCCACAGTGAAAGCAGTGATTCGGAGGACGATGAAGTTGCTGAAAATCCGACTCATGATTTTCAATATTACGGCGAGCAGCCTCGTAGATCCTCTCGCTCGAAAAGGAATGTTTCTTACAATGAAAAGAATTTAAATGACGACGATGTTGTTGTTGATGATGTTGATGTGAAACCTTCAAAGAGAGCAAAGCACGAGTTTGAAGACCAGTCAGAAAAAGAGGTTAAATCTCCAGATGAGAGAGAATTTAAACAAGAGAAGCAAAGCGGAAAGAGAGAATTTAAACCAGAAGATGAAGAAACTCGGGACAAAACAGAAGCAGAAACCGAGAGAGAAACTGAAAAGGAACCTGAAATTTATGAATGCCCGGATCCAGATTTTAGCGACTTTGACAAGGATAAGAAAGAAGAGGTGTTTGAAGTCGGGCAGATGTGGGCAGTTTTCGATACTCAAGACGCCATGCCTAGATTCTATGCCCGAATCAGAAAAGTCTCTCCAGGGTTTAAGCTTTTGATAACATGGCTAGAACCTGAACCAGACAATGAAGATGACCTGAACTGGGTACATGCAGATTTACCAGTTTCTTGTGGTAAGTTCAAAAGGGGTAACCATGACAAAGCTGAAGATCATCCGATGTTCTCGCATTTGGTCAACTGGGAGAAAGGCAATAAGCGAGACACTTTCAAGATATACCCACTAAAAGGACAGACATGGGCCGTTTACAAGAACTGGGAAAAACTCAGAAAATGGTCCTCTTTCAACCCCGACGATGATTCTGACGAGAGAATGAAGTACGAGTACGAGTTTGTTGAAATCTTAACGGATTATGATGAAAATGTGGGGTTATCTGTTGCATATTTGGTGAAAATGAAAGGTTTTGCGTGTCTTTTTCGAAGGAGAACGGATGGGGACGGATTGGTGTCATCGATTACAATACCTCGAAAAGAACTGTACAGATTCTCCCACAGGGTTCCTTCTTTCCAAATGACTGGAGAAGAAAGAGAAGATGTTCCTAAAGGGTCTTTTGAACTTGATCCTGCTGCTTTGCCTCCAAGC
Source organism: Campanula takesimana (assembly GCA_026119855.1). NCBI lineage: Eukaryota > Viridiplantae > Streptophyta > Magnoliopsida > Asterales > Campanulaceae > Campanula > Campanula takesimana. Next base: position 408,258 of record JAOWBW010000104.1, on the reverse strand, counting down.
ATAGAAGAATTTTAAAGAGTTCATTGTACTAAAATACAGTACTCTGTATTAGTATCAGTTAGCCTTTTCTCTATTTGTTAGTAACTGGAAGGCATGACATTCTGTTAAAGTATTAATTTAGTTATGAATAATTTGACCATGCTTTAGTTTAAGATGGATGATGCACTTGCACCCCAATGACGCAGCACGGAAGCGATAGTATTCATGATTAGCGCACTAAACACAAGAGTTCACAAGCGATGAACCCTCAAACACAATAACCCTGAAATCTACCAGAGAAAACCTACACAAGAGTTCACAAGCGATGAACTCTCAAACACAATAACCCTGGAATCTACCAGAGAAAACCTGGATCCACCAGAAAAGAGAAGAAACTCTCCTTGAATAAAATTCAATTAATCAAACACTATCTAACACAATGAAAGAGATGAGTATTTATACTCCTAACTAAACCCTAGCAAATAATAAAGAAAGTCCTAATTTCAAAAGGAAACAAACAAAACAAAAAGGAATAATTTTTAACCAAAAATCTGGAATAAATCGTAAAATCCCGTCTGACTGCTAGCGGGCACGACCGTGCGCTTATTTTGGCACGATCGTGCAATCTAGTGCGCAGCCCACAATCCTTCCTCCGCATTCTTGCACGGTCGAGTCACCAAACTTGCACGGCCGTGCGAAAGCTGGTCCGATCGGGTAGCTCTAGAAGTCCGGGCGGATCTGCTGGTCTGCTCTCCTACATCACACAAGTCCCCAACTTGTTTTTTGATTTAAGTAGCAATGTTGCAAAATAGTTAAAATCCTTCTTTTTGTTTCAAAATTTTAGTTGGGCAAGTATATATTGGAATATGATATAATTAAAGGCGAAAATTGTTAAGAACATATTTTTATTGAAAATAGACATTTGTTTTTATTTAGGATAACATTCTTTTGAAAAAATAAACATTCATTTAATAAAATAGTGGTCCCAAAATTTTCATTATTTTTATGGTCAACTTGTTTAAATTTATAATTAATTTATGAAAATATTGATCATTTTGTATGTAATTTATAAGAGTTTATTATTGTGCAAAATCTTATAAGAAGCCAATCAGTTTTTCTTTTTAAATGACAACAATAAAGCTTTAATCCCGAAATGATTTGATATCGACTAACATGAATTGCCCAAATCGTAAATGAAAAAAAAAAAGAGGGAAAAAAAAACAAATTAAAAATTGTGAAAGTTAAGAAGAGAATTAAAAGAAGAGGAGTTTTTTTTTTTTTTTTTCCTTTTTAAAGAAAAAGAAACAAAATGGGGTACATTAGGTGCATTTTGGAAACGAAGATGTTAAGAGACCCAGTTTTAGTGTTACAAACTACTCGTATTAATTTTAACAGGGTAAAAACTATTATCGGTTGTTCCCAAAGGAGCGGCCCATTGGTAAAACCAAGACTCACACTCGGTGAGTGCTAGGGTTCGATCCCTCTCCTCGCCTCCTTATGGCGTGAACATTGTAAAAAAAAACTATTATCGGTTTTAATGTTATAAGAGTGTCATAAAAGTATTCTCCCGTTTTTTCTTTTGCGTAACTGTTTTCTCTCCCGTAAACCAATTTCTTGTATTCGTCTTCTTCGATTCTTCTTCAAATCCACAACAGGTAGTGAATTTAGGGTTTTCAATTTTCGATTTCTTTTGCGTTTATCATCAAAATTGTCAAAGAAGAAGGTTTTTCATTCATTTTTCTAGATCTTGTAATTTAAACATTAATCATTGATGATATCAGTGATTATTGTTTAAATTATGAGATTTCTTGCCTTTTAATTTTTAGATTTAGTGTTTTTATTGCTTTTTGTTGTTAGATTGTTGAATAAATCATGATGCCTTACGTCTCGTTTTATCAGCTGTTATCTCCCCTTCGTTGGGAGCCTTTGCGTTCTCCCCTGTGTTGGGAGCCGTTGTCTTCTCCCATTCATTGGGAGCCTTTGCGTTCTCTCATATGTGAGCTATTTTTTCATGTTTTCAAAGCCAAATTCTTACCGTTCAGGGGTTCACTAAAAGCCATTGTTGAGCCGTGTCCAAGTTTTACCCGGAGAAGCATTTGCGCATCACATGTTATAGTTCCCAAGGACATTCATGGGAGATTTGGTTCGGGATTTGAAAACATAAATCACGTATTGGACTCCACAGTATCCTCCGCAAAGTCTTAACATGATCTGTTGTGTATCTTTATGTATTTCTCATATATTTGATTCCTTGTAATTAGCTAAGATTGATTAGGCTACCTTTTTTGTAAATATCTCTTTCCTATTTTGAATATGTATTGTATAAGTTATAAATACTAAGTCAATATAGAAGAAGAAGGCACGTTGGCCTCTTTTCTCTGAAACTCATTCCTCTCTCTCTCTTTCTTTACAGTAATATATATTTTCCTACCTCATCTATCTTTTCTGCGTGTGTCTATGTTCTTGTCCCTTTGCAGGTGATTGTCGTTCATGGTATCAAGAGCACCTTAAGCCATGGGTAACGAGTCAGACGCTTCAATGAAGACCATGGCGAATTACGGTTCAGGGCAAGGTACTCTCTCAACTAACAAATATGGGCTTCCAACTTTGTTCAATGTTCAGTCCTACATGGGACACTCTAGGTTATCAAATGAGAACTACCAAAATTGGAGTTCTCTCTTTCTCTATATGCTAGAAATACATTGTCTTACCCATGTCTTAACCGATAAAGACCCTCCTCCCCGTTCTCTTTCCAACGTCACCAATGAAAATCCAGACTACACCGCCTTCATGTACATATCTAGGTTCGTTCTCGGGTGGATTAAGGCCACCGTCACTTCTGAAATTCAACCACACGTAAACCCATGCACTACCGCTCCGGAGGCATGGGATCTTCTCGCCAAAGAATTTGGTGTAGCATCCACCTTACACATCCACAAACTTCAAGAAGAACTCCATGATTTATCCCTCACACCCGGTATGTCCATTCAAGATTACATCCTTCGCGCCAAAACACTAGCCCATTCTTTAACACGAGCGGGTGAGGCAATCTTCACTAATACTCTTCGTCGTCGTATCTTGGGTGGGTTAGGTCATACTTATAAGGAGTTTATCACCACTCAAAACTCTAAGGGAGACACTTCCATAGAAGACCTCAAGGACCTTCTTCTTCAAGAAGAAAATCTCCAAAAGAAGTTTGCAAACCAATCCAATGTAACCCTTAGTGCATTGTCAGTTACCAAAGATCCCGAGAAACCTAAAACCCCTCATCCTACCCCACCTGTTGTCAGCAACCATGGGGGTTTTCGGCCGAGTGGTCCTCTTGGCCAGGGTGGTTTTTTTGTTTTTCCGACTCAAGTACGGAATAATGGGCAGCGTAGTCAGGGTCGTAACCGGGGTAGAAATCAAAACCGTGGTCTCCTGCCACTTCCTCCGCAATTTTCTCCGGCCCCTCCCCACCAGCCTATGCGTCCCTCTCATACTCCCGTCCCATATACTCCTCCAAACCCCTTTATCAGTCCTGATCCCAATGTGGTTAAATGTCAAATTTGTAAGAAACAAGGCCATGAAGCAGACACTTGTTTTCAAAGAGGGAATTTTGCCTACAATGCACAATACTACCCTAGTCCTCCTGTAATGACAAATGGTAGCAGACCCCAGTATGACGGCTCTTCACCCATGGCTCCCGTCTCTTTTGTGCTTGATTCCGGTGCGACAGATCACATAACATCTCATCAAGGTGTCCTGCAAAATTACTCTCCATACTCAGGTACCGATTCTATTGTTGTTGCAAATGGTTCATCCATTCCTATTGCTCATGTCGGTTCCACAATTTTTTTTTATAATAATCACAAATTTGTTATGAACACTGTGCTTCATGTTCCCAAAATAAGTCGATCATTACTCTCCATTCGCAAATTTTGCTTATATAATGATTGTTTCTTTGAACTAACTGCTTTTGGGTTTTGTGTGAAGGACAATCGTACCAAGAGGACTCTTCTTTCTGGCAGTAATGCGGGAGATCTCTACACATTGTCCTTCATCCCTTATTCTCGCTTAAACTCTTTGGCGTTAATTGGGGAGCGTGCATCTTCTTCCACGTGGCATGCCCGGTTGGGACACCCTTCTTCTCAAATTTTTCAATGTTTAGTCAATAAAACTCGGATTCCGATTAGCGGTCCTGTTAAAAGTAGGGAGATGTGTCACATTTGCCCTTTGGGCAAGTCCTGTAATCTTCCTTTTCAAAATCGTTCCTTTAATTCTGTACGACCTTTGGATTTGGTTCATTTGGATGTTTGGGGACCATCTCAGATTTCTTCCGTTTCAGGCTTTAAATATTATTTGTCTATTGTTGATGATTTCTCTCGTTATGTTTGGTTGTTTCCTCTGATTCACAAATCTGAAGTATTTAATGTTTTCTCTGATTTCAAAACTCTAATTGAAAATCAGTTAACTCGTAAAATACGTGCCATTCACACAATCAAAACTATCCAAACTGATGGGGGAGGGGAGTTTATAAATCGGCAATTTGCCGCGTTTCTTGTTAAACATGGCATAGGTCATCGTACTTCTTTTCCATACACACCACAACAAAACGGGGTAGTTGAGCGTAAACATAGACATATAGTAGAAATGGGTCTTTGTTTATTGGGGCAATCTCACGTCCCGATGAAGTTTTGGGTAGAAGCTTTTTCCACTGCCGTTTTTCTCATTAATAGGCTTCCCATGAGACAACTTCGGTACATGTCCCCGTATGAGAAAATATGGCGTCGGGCTCCCGACTACCGATTCCTCAAAACCTTTGGGTGTACTTGCTTTCCCAATATTGTGCCTTATAACAATCATAAATTGATGCTCAAATCCACCCCGTGTATCTTCTTAGGGTATGATTTGATGAGAAAAGGCTATCAGTGTTACAATCCCCTCACGGGACGGATTTATATTTCGAGGCATGTTCTGTTTGATGAGCATCACTTTTATTATGCTACAAATTCTTTTTCCACTGCTGTCTCTGGCACAAATGCATCTTCACAGGTTCAATGGACTTCACTGCCTACCTCTACACGCCAGTCCACCCGTGGCCCACCTCAGCAGGTCCATCAATCCGACCTAAGAGCACCAACGGCCCAAAGCTCATCTGCCAGTCCACTTACAGCCTTGCCGACTGGGCCTCTTCTCCATCAAGCAGAGCCGACCCATTCTGCTCCGACACCTTCACCACTCGCTTCTACTGGGACGTCTCCTGGATCCACTTCCTCCAGGCCCACTCGCCAGCAAGCTCCTATTCCCTTCCAACTTGAGGAGCCCACACCCACCAGTGTTGGGCCGGACAGTTCCACCCCACACACACCCCAGTCTTCTATTCCATCAGTTTCTTCTGCACTAGTCCAACAATCCGCATTGGACTCTCATCTCCAGCCACCAGCAGCTGATCCTCTAATCCCAAGTACCCATCCAATGACCACTAGAGCGAAATCAGGTATTTTCCGACCTAAACACCCTTTTGCTCTTAATGCCACCACGGTCGATTCCACCCTATTTGAGCCACACACTTTTCGACAAGCTGTACCTATTCCTCAATGGCAACAAGCCATGCATGAGGAGATCTCGACGTTACACAAAAATAAGACTTGGTACCTTATCCCTCCGCCTTCGAACCACAACATCGTGGGAAGTAAGTGGATCTACAAAATCAAACGTCGTGCGGATGGATCTATTGACCGGTACAAGGCTCGGCTCGTAGCTCAAGGGTATACTTAACAAGAAGGTGTCGATTATGACGAAACCTTCAGTCCCGTCATCAAACCGGCAACAATTCGTACCATCTTATCGTTGGCTCACTCACGAGACTGGCCCATTGAGCAACTGGATGTACGCAATGCTTTTCTTAACGGGATTCTTTCGGAAGAAGTGTACATGGCTCAACCACCGGGATTCATTGACTCTACTCTTCCTGTGTTTGTATGTCGTCTGCATCGTGCACTTTATGTTCTAAAACAGTCGCCCCGTGCTTGGTTTCATCGTCTTCATGACTATTTGCTCACTTTGGGATTCTTCAACAGTCACGCAGACTCCTCTTTATTCATTCGCCATCAAAACGGCTCCGTTGTTGTCATTCTCGTTTATGTCGATGACATTATTGTCACAGGTTCCAGCGGTAAGGAGGTAACATCTGTTCTTGACTCAATCTGTTCTACCTTTGAAAGCAGACGATTGGGCCCTCTATGTTTCTTTCTCGGCATAGAAGCCACTCGCTCTCGATCTCATCTTCAACTCTCTAAGTCCCGGTACGCATCAGATCTTATGGACAAGTTCAACATGCACATGTGCAAGCCGGCTTCTACCCCTCTTGCTCCTGGCTCTCACTTATCCATTCAGGACGGTGACCCCCTGCCCGATGCATCTGCGTACCGAAGTATGGTCGGCGGGTTGCAATATGTCACTCTAACTTGCCCGGATATCTCCTTCGCAGTTAATCAGGTTTGCCAATTCATGCATGCCCCACGCACCGGCCATCTCCAAGCGGTCAAAAGGATATTTCGGTGCCTGAAAGGCACAATTCACCTTGGTTTGTCCTTTCAGTCTTCCTCAGATACCTCCTTGTTAGCATTTTGCGACGCCGACTGGGCGGGCTCTCCCGATGACCGTCGATCCATCACGGGGGCTTGTGTATTTATTGGTCCCAATCTTGTCGCATGGACGGCTAAAAAGCAACACACTGTCGCTCGCTCTAGTAGTGAAGCGGAATATAGAGCTTTGGCATCCACGGCTGCTGAACTACGGTGGTTCAGTTATCTCTACCGTGAACTTGGTATTGTACTCAAACCACCACTTTTTCTTTGTGATAACATCTCAGCTCTTCACATGTCCAAGAACCCCGTTTTCACGCTCGAACACGGCACATTGAGATTGATCTTCATTTTGTTCGCGACCTACATCAACGTGGTTTCTTACGAACTTCATCACATTTCATCTTCCGATCAACTCGCCGACATCTTCACCAAAAGTCTTGCCAAACCACGCTTCCATCTTCTTTCGGGCAAGCTTCAGCTGCGTATCACTCCTCTTAGCTTGAGGGGGGGGGGTGAAAACATAAATCACGTATTGGACTCCACAGTATCCTCCGCAAAGTCTTAACATGATCTGTTGTGTATCTTTATGTGTTTCTCATATATTTGATTCCTTGTAATTAGCTAAGATTGATTAGGCTACCTTTTTTGTAAATATCTCTTTCCTATTTTGAATATGTATTGTATAAGTTATAAATACTAAGTCAATATAGAAGAAGAAGGCACGTTGGTCTCTTTTCTCTGAAACTCATTCCTCTCTCTCTCTCTCTTTCTTTACAGCAATATATATTTTCCTACCTCATCTATCTTTTCTGCGTGTGTCTATGTTCTTGTCCCTTTACAGGTGATTGTCGTTCAAGATTGACTATCAATATTCGAGATATGTTAGGCTATTCATGTGTAGATATTAATTGCAGTTTTTACATTTTGGACGAGGTTCTATCATTTGTGGAACACCGTCTTCTTAAATATTATTAATGCAATTATGTGTTGTTTGCTTTAAAAAAATATAAAAAAATGTTAAGAGTGTCATTTTCTCACAAGATTTTTATATAGTTATTTTTATTTTTAGTCTTAAACAAAGTCGTATTCCTTAAAATGCCAATTCTAATGTTATAATCGTCAATTTAATAATTTAAAATTGAAGATGATAAAGGTGGTTGTGAAGGTAGAGGTGGCAGTGGCTACGAACGTACTCCCTCCGGACACAAATATAAGCAAAAATGTTTGGTTTTTTTTTCGGACCTAAATATAAGCAAAAAAGTTGGGTTTCAATACAAAACTCATTAAATGTAACTGTATTTAATACTCTTTTACCAAAAATACCCTTAATTAATTACTCATTTTCAAATACAAATGCACATTTATTACAAATTTTATATGAGGATATATTAGTAATTTTAACATAATTTATTATAAAATCAAGTTAATTAACTAACTTTAACTACTTCTTAACAAGTGTGATTTTAGTTACTTTTGCTTATATTTGTGACCGGATGGAGTATCGGGGAAAATCAGTTCTCAAAATGAGTTAATGTCAGTACTCTTTATTTCCCAAAGGAATTTGTATTTCGAGACGTAGTAAAATGTAAGAGGATAGTCACGTGAGTACTTTCATTAGGTAGTAGCGGGTAACCCGTGCTCTGCACGGAAAACCAATATTATGTCTTAAAAATTATTTGAACTATAGTTAACTAATATAGTAATCATCATTTTAACTAATACTATTAATAATAAAAATTAATCTATATGATTACTATTATTATAATAACTATTATAATTAATTAATACCATTGATAGTAATAATTAATATTTATATTAATAGCAATGATTAGTCTATATAATAATAATTATTAAAATAATTATTATAATAAAATAATATTATTAATAGTAATAGTTAATTGATATAGTAACTATTATGATTAATTAATATTAAAAATTAATAATCTAACTTATATAATAACTATTATAATTAACTAATACTAATAATAGTAATAGTTAATGTATGTAGCCTATTATAGTTAACCAATACTATTAATAGTAAAAAATAACTTATAAAGTAACTATTATGGTTAACTAATACTATTAATAGTAATAATTAACTACATAGTAACTATTATAGTTAACTAATACTAATAGTAATAGTTAACTAATATAGTAACTATTATAGTTAACTAATACTATTAATAGTAATAGTTAACTAATATAGTAACTATTATAGTTAACTAATACTATTAATAGTATTATTTAACTTGTATTGTAACTAATATTGTTAACTAATACTATTAATAGTAATAGTTAACTATAATAGTAACTATTACTAATAAGAGTAATAGTTAACTATAATGGTTAACTATTATAGTTAACTATTACTAATAATAGTAATAGTTACTATAATAGTTAACTATTATAGTTACCCTTTTTAGTAACTATTATTATTAGCTAATAGTATTAGCTAATGAAAAGAAAATGAAAAGTCACTTATTTATTAGTATGTTGTTGATGTGGCTTCTCCAAATGCAAGCTTTCTACATTGTTTGTCCACATGTCAATACCATAGCTCTTTTGGCCAACTTTAATATATATATATATATAGATTTAACATAATTATTGACACGATGACCACATTTACGAAAACCGTAAAAATTCAACGATGACACTTGTAAGAAAAAAAAAGTTAAATGACCACATTAAAAATTGTGGAAAAGTTAGTGACCAAATATAATTTGTTTGCCTAATCCTAATAGTGATAATATTTGAAAATTTATAACACAATTTCGCACACATCATTGCGCAGTAATGTGCAGTGGCACTGGCAGAGGAGAGGCAAACTTCAAATCTACTTTCAATCACTTTTCCCGCAGAAAAAGTGAAATTAGGGCTCCATTTTCCCTCCAATTTTTTTTATAACCGTGATCTTCGCTCCACCCTCCCTCCAAATTCTCCCCCACTTTCAAACCCTAACCCTAACTCCTCCGTGCCCCCACCTCTATCATACGCTCACCAACTCCGATTGCGCCACTCTTTAATCTCCTCCTCCGCATTGTTGAATCTGTACGCTTAGTTTATGCTTTGTATCAATTTGGATAACTGCGTTGCTACGATTTCAATTTTAATTCGTATACGTCCGTTGCGGGTGTAAAAAAATGGGTTCACTTGGAGATGCAGACGATAATAAAGATAGGCCGTTGGAGTCCGACACAACTGAGGATTTGTACGATGATGCCGACACTCAGATCTTTGATAGTCAGTTCTCTCCTTCCACATTTCATGGTAAAAATTTCATTCTCGTCCTTTATTTGGTACGGTTAGGGTTTGTTTTTTAATTGGTATTTTGGGGAGTGCAGCTCGCTTTAATACAAGACTAAAATGCTAAATATTGGAATTGAATTGCTTTTGTATGAAAAGGGGTTTAGAGTAAGTAAAGATATCAAACTCAACCGTATGTTTAAATATGATAAAGTTTTGAATTCTTGAGGAAATTCGTGTTTGTCAATGTCAAACTGTCAATGCAGAGGAAGAAGTTAACTTCAGTTCAAAATTTAAAGTTTTCAGTATTGATATTCTGTATGATCTTTCTAGAAGACAAAACAAATTGTTATCACTATCAAAGTATTCCAGTTAAGTATCATCATTATCTCTTCATTAGTTGGAGTGATGCAGCGACAATAAGTTGCAATATAGACATTATTTGGGTTATCTTTGATATATTCATTTAATCACCTGTTTCTTAATTTACAAATTAGGTGATGAATTCAGTGGCGATGATGCTGATCAGATACAATTTCTACAAAGTACTCAACTATTTGATGACACTCTTAGGCCTGAATATGGTTGTGACACACAAATGTTGAATCTTTGCGAGACACAAGTGTTGAATCTTGGTGGTGAGACCCAGGCGATGAATCTTGGTGGTGAAACCCAGGTGATGAATCTTGGGGAGACACAGTTGATGGGTGAGACCCAAGTGGTGAATATTGGAGATGGATCCCAGGCATCTGATATCCTGGATTCTTTCGACGACATTGACACCCAGTTATTTGTTGATTATGATACTGAAGTTGCCATGGACACGGATACTGAAGGATCTGATAGGACTGAAAACTTTGAGGGCAATGAAGCATTGCATGATGATGACTCTGGGAAGCAAGTCCATGCTAGTATACCAGGAACAGCTACAAATCAGTGCATCACTTTGCGTGTGAAGGATTGTGGCCAGGACAAGGCAGAATCAGACGCCCCAAGTAATGAACAGCGTTGTTCAGGTTAGGCAACTAGAGAATATGATGTATGACTATCTTGTATTGATACGCTGTCCTTAAACTATAAGTGCATGTTGGTTATTTCTGGTCGAGGAATAATGGGTCTCTGTATGTGTGTCTCTACACGCGCAGACCCTTATTCCCCACACTCTCTACTATGAGTGGTTGGTGACACGTTACATGCCTTTTTGTTTGTTTGTTTGTTTGATCACCAATTTGCATCATTTATGCTATTCACTATAGTGGTCAGTGGTTAAGACCACCCAGTTGTAACGTTTGCTTGCTTTTTCAGGCCCTACACATAGGTGTTTTACCGCCATTCGCACGGCATCTATACGGGCTTCTGGTTTGGCAGCTCGCAAAATGGCTGCTGCCAGAGATAGTAACAGCCAGTCATGCTCTTCTCTGGGTGGCGGTCCATATGTGAAGAAACTGGATACTGAGCATAATAGAAAACCTTTTATAAGAGAATCTTGTAAGTATCTGGAGGAAGCTGACCAGGATTGCACTCCTGAGGAGTATGCCGACCAAGTGCAAGGACCTAGGAATGAGAATGTGGGTAAGGTAGGTAGGCCAACTGCGAGGAAGCTTTTTTCTGATGATACACTCGCTGAGAATGAAGAGCTCAATGACCAGCATCCATTGTCTCACTGTGACAATGAGTTAGCAGGATTAAGTTACGTTGATTCTCAAGAACCTGGAGAGTCATCACAAGCCAATGCTCTCAACATTGTCGATAAGTTTCTGAAAGTTAGTGTGATAGATTTTGATCAAGAAGATGATATTGGGAAGTCTAGCAGATGGAAATCAGACCCCGTTTCATGTGCAAAAGGAACTCAAAGTTTGGCCAAGACTGCTAATCTCTTAAGCACCGCTGGAGAAAGGGGAATTTTTGATTGGGATGATAATCGTGAGGATGAGGGAGGGGGAGAGTTTTACCAGAAGAAGAAGGAAGTATTTTCTGATATTAGAGGCCAGAAGCGGAGATCTTTCCCTCAATGCCGGAAGACTAGGCATGCTTACTCTAAAAGTGAACGGGCAGCTGAGAAGGATAAGCATCTGGGTATCCATGATAGACTAATTGGGTTAGTCCGCTCTGGTTCAAAGATGGAGCTGACTAATCATAAAGGGAAAGATGCATCAACAACTTCTGCAGGGACAACGGTTAAGGAGGCAAACCTAAGAAAAAATCTTATCAAGGAGCTGAATGAACAAGCAACTTTAGGTTCCAAAGATGGGATATTAGAAAGTTCAACTGACAAGGATATTCCGGAAATGCAGGATATTCGTTTTGACACCCAAATGGCTGCTGAAGCAATGGAAGCATTATCTTTTGGAGTGAGCGGGACTGACCTTACTAATAATGTTAGTCTAGATACCAAAGATACTCCTAAGAGATTTAAGGGACAAAAGAAGAACAATGCACAAATGAGTCACAGCGAGAAAAGATCCCAGCCAAAGAAGACTGCCAAATTTAGTAAAGATCCCCCTGTTCTATCATCAAAGCGCTCTCTCAGAGTCAGGAAGCAATGTGATCAAGAGCCAGTAGATAAGCGAAAGAGGCTGAAGGCAGATGTTAAGGAACATATCACCAGCAATGGGGGTGAAAAATCAAAGAATGCACCTTGTAAGGTTGTCAAGAAGAGACGGGAAGAAGAAACTTCCCGAGGACAACACATAAATGGAATAGATGAATGCCCTCTCACTGCATCTTGTGGCCAAATGTCAGTCAAGGAGCAGTACATGCAGGATAAATTTAGTACTTATACACCTATAGCTTGTCGAACTAGGAAGTCTGTGGAAGTAAATAAATCCGAAAGGGCTAAGGTTACATCAAGAAATTTCAGGGAGGGGAATGATCTTACAGGATTCTATCCTAAACGAAGGAGAACTAGTCAAAGATTATCGTCAACTGGTCAGGAAATATATGGACAATCCATTGCTAGTTCAACAAGGTCAAAAACTGTTGTGAGCAATCCTTTGGATCTTAATGTGACGAGGAAATTACGGTCCTCAGCAGGTGCTGATCTAGTATTACGGTCTTTGGGCAGGCAGCCTGAGGATAAAATGTTACAGACATGTGGCCACGTTGGAAAATCTGGGGACGATAGGGTTGACAATATTTCTGTTCTTAGAAATGGAAATACTGCTGAAAGAAAATCTGTTATTGGCCCGGCGTCTTACTGTTCTACTCGGATGAGTGATGCTGATGGTTTGCAAACTTCTAGAAGAAAACAAGTGAACTCTATGCTAGAAGGTTCGCCAAAAGAAAGACACAAATCATCTACTTCAGCATGTACCACTCCTTTCAGTTGCTCGACACCTGTAAAAGAAGCATCACCTATTTGCATGGGAGATGAATACCTTAAACAGTCGTGTAGGAGAAGCTCTAACAAGACATCTAGTCTCAGAGAAATGGATAGCTTACGTCGTGCTGAACCAGAAACTATATCCCCAGACAAGATATTAAGGAGGAGGAGAGATATGGCTGAGGTTCAGGTTATGTTTAGTCGTCATTTGGATGGAGATATAATCAAGCAGCAGAAAAAGGTAGACATTAATCTTTTACACACTTACTGTTACAGTTACAAGCTTTACTAAATACTCTTCGCATGATCTTGTAACAGATTTTGTCCCGGTTGGGGGCTTCAGAGGCCCCTTCTATTTCAGATGCGACACACTTCATAGCAGATGAATTTGTACGTACAAAGAACATGTTAGAAGCTATTGCATTTGGCAAACCAATCGTGACACATTTGTGGCTTGAGAGCTGTGGCCAAGCGTGCTGTCTGATTGATGAGAAAAAGTACATACTTAGAGACGCCAGAAAAGAAAAAGAGTTCGGGTTTAACATGCCAGTCTCACTGGCACGTGCATGCCAAAATCCACTTCTAGAGGTACTAACTTGATGCATTTTGCTAGCATGAGTTAGAAAGTAGCCTTTCTCTTTATCTTGAGGCTGTGACTGTGTGAGTTCATTCATGGATATTTTTTATTTTTTATTTTTTTTCAGGGGAAAAGAGTTTTGATTACACCAAATACAAAGCCTGGGAAAGAAATATTATCAAGCTTGGTTAAAGCCGTACATGGTTTGGTTCGTTGTTTACCTTGACCCCTTTTCCCTACAAGATCCATTTGTTGGTTAACTTTTTCATCTGAATTCTCTTTACTAAAGTTGGCTGTTATTTGACCATAAATGACGATACCATGCATTTCTCATCCTCTTTCCATGTGAGCTCATAATGAAATAATGCTGAATGATGTTTCCAGAAAGATCAATGTTGAATCTCAGAATTAGTAACCAAAGCATTTCTAACTTAAAAAGCATTCATGCAGTAGTTAGAAAAAAAAATGTTTTCATTGGTTTAGTTCAATGCCACTGTAAAGTACATTAGCCCAGTGGCGAGGCTAGGGCAAAGGGAAGGGGGTCATTCGACCCCCTTGAATTTTGAAATGTCAATTTTAGTTCCTTCAAAATTTTAGAAAATGAAATTTACTACAAAAAAATGATGAATTTATTCATTTTGACCCCCTTAAATTTGAGAAAAAAATGCACTATTCGACCCCCTTGTATACTAAATTTGTAAACCTCAACAATAATACTTATCCTCAAGCATCCTTGACCCCCTTATTGGAAAATCCTGGCTTCGCCACTGCATTAGCCTCTGGTAGATACGTAGATTATCACTTCATTATTATTCTTAACTGCATTAGTACACTTCAAGTTATTTTTCCACTGACCTGATTAACTGCCCATATTTGAGCTGTTTGCTTTTCCTGTGACTTCTTATAACCAAGTACTTCTCTGGAGATTTTGGGAGTGGATACTTATGTCAATTTAATTTTACTCCAATTATTATTTTTCTAACTCTCTGGATATTGGAAGGAGAGATAAGGAATTAACAATAGAAGGCGTTATCATATTGATCTTATGTGTCAAAATCCGTATTTATTTTGGTTACTGTATTAATGTTGAGGCATTTTCCATCAATTTTTTCACGAATAGAGTGTTTCTCAAAAGGCTCTTAAGAGAGTTTGCGCTGTAGCCAAGTTGGTATTTCTTTTTTTCTTGTTTATCAAGTTGGCTCATGATGTATTGAAGCCCAATTGGAACTAGCCCCTCTGATATATTTTCTGCTAGGCTAAGCTTTGACATTCGGACTTGGAAGGGTTGTATGAGATTTCAACAACTAATTTTGTTCTCAATTTACACAATAGAATAACCTGATGTTTGCTGCTCTAAGAAAAAAAATTAAACAGTTGCGTTTTGTTTTTTCTATTCAGAAAACAAAAACATAAGGTATAAATGGGTTAACACTTTTGACGTTAGTGGACAGAGTTAGGATGAAATTTATCCGGTAGTAGTTTCTAAATGTTATCTCCATGGGCAGACAGTAGGCTGTGACCAATTCTCCCTGCAAGAGGATTGTCCAGTATATGCTGCATTTATATATGCTCCAACTTTAGAGGCAGTCCTATATAGGATGTAATGTAGGACCCAGATCCAAGTCGGCTGTCTCGGAGGTGTCGATGTGTAGATGACATCGTCCTACCAGTCATTTAATTGGACGTTTCCACAAGATAGCAATTTCCATTGTGAGATGAAATAGTGCTTAAAGGTTAAAACTTTAAGGAAAAATTGCATTTATGGTCACCCAACTATTCATGATGAGTGGATTTGATCATTCAACTCTTTTTTTTCATTGAGTAGCCTAAACTAATTATTTTGTGCGACCTAAATCACTAGGCCTAACGACATCCATTCTTTTCTGTTAACATATCATGTGCAATGCACATGATTAGATTCTAAAGGGTAAAAGAGGTAATTGATGTCAATTTAACCAAGTTAAATACTTGTTTGGTCACCGGCCAATAAATCTTTTTTCATTTTGGTCCATCTATCTAAAATTCATCTATTTCTCTGTTAAATTCTTCAAAAAATATATTTACGCTTTACTCCACAACCATCTTCAACTACATCAACCCAACGTCACCACCGTGCACCACCACCTTCACCACCCACTGACAATGCTATTACTGCTGTCATCACCATCCTATCCCTATTTCTCTCCGACATAGTTACAAGCCCTAGCTTCTAGATCTGGGTAAATCAATATCTTTGAAAACCAAACACCAAAATCAAAAGGAAAAGGAAAGAATCAAAATGGCTGAAGTTGTTGACAGTGGAGATAGATGGCGTTGGGCGCAATTAGAATTCTGCCGGAGATGAGGCTACAACCGGAACAAGGGTGACCGGAGAAGAAGGCATTGGCAGATCAGATTAGCAGGACCTTGGTCGGATGTCGCCGTTTAAGTGGCCTAAAAAGGCATCAAAACTTGTTGTGGAGGAAGAACTTCGCTTGACACGAGAATCGTGGCTCCGCAGATCCGAGTTATTGTGGCCTGAGAAAGTCACCAGTCACCGAGGCAGGGGTTGGACGAGTTGCACCCAACATCATCTATCTCTATAGTGTCAGGGGTTGAATTTGCTTGGGATGGGCGGATTTGTGGCTGAGGATGAAGTGCTGGCGGTAGATGGGAGTGGGGAAGAGGGGAGGTAGGGATGGGAAGAGAACAACGGGGGTGTGGGTGGGGAGGCAGATTACGAGGGAGAGTGAGAAGATGAGTGAACTCAAGTTTGTTGGTGTTTTAAATTCAGCTTTATTATTTAATATTTTTAGGTCAGTAGTTTTAGTTTTAACACTTTAGCCCTTATAACATTACTTTCCTATTTTACCCTCTAGACTTTAGTTAAGCGTATTGCACATAACAACTTAACATAAAAAATTGGATGGCTGACGGCAAAGTGATGTGCGCAAAAAAATTAGTTTGAGCTATTGAATGCAAAAAAAAAAAGAAAAGATGAGTGATCAAATCCACTCATCGCGAATAGTTGGGTGATCATGGATGCAATTTTTCCAAACTTTAAACATGCCAAAATGACGGAAACTGAAATTCTGACAAGAAAACTATGCAATTGCGTTCTTTTTTATGTTTTTCTAACTTGAGCTGGAAAAGCTGCTCTGAAATTTCTCATAGGACTTTTAGTACCACACTTGTGTATTTATTTTGGTTTCTTGCACTGCCTTACAATGTCATTGGTCTAAAACCATGGTCTTCAGGCGTTTGAGAGAATCGTCAGAACGGCACTGAAGGACGATAAACTTCCTGATAATCTGTTGGTTCTATCCTGTGAAGAAGATTATGCAGACTGTGTGCCTTTCCTTGAGAAAGGTATGGAATATTTCATCTCTACGCGCCTTTTGTTGCTTACTAGTATAGAGAGAAAACAGAACCTCACTGTATTTTTATTTTTACCTTATTGTACAGGAGCAGACGTGTACAGTTCAGAGCTGCTACTTAACGGCATCGTTACACAGAGACTGGAGTATGAAAGGTAGGTCTGGTCCCCCTATATTGCATTTGACTTAAAAATATTGTATGCTTATTTTGCAAATTCTTTTTGTGCTCAAAGTTTGAGCCGTGAACCAAAGAAAGAGGGTATTTGGCGAGTGGGGTGATGGGGTGTATGAAACTAATGATTTTGTTTGCTGTTGAATTATTTCACACTCGGCTCAGTCTAAAACATTGAATGCTAGTATTAATACTCCCTTTATTTTTCAAAGAATAAAAATGTAAATATCCTAAATGTATGCCCATTTTTGGGTAAAGTTACTAAACTGTCTCCTGCAATCATCATGCTCCAATTTACACTAGCAATCTTAATGTCATAGGATTTGATATTAAAAGTGTGTGTACATATATGCTACTAAAAGTGCTTAAACTCATCTTTTAAAAGTTTCGTTTGGAAGTTAAACACTGATAATCATAAAGAGACAAAAGTTTCTTTACACACACACACACACATATATTAGCCGACCCCAAATCATTTTGAGACTAAGACTTTGTTGTTGTTTGTTGTGTGTGTACACACACACACACACTATTGAGAAGGTACTAGTCATGAATTCCATAGTTGGTTAATGTTCATTGGGATAATTTAGGGCGAATTGCATTTTGAGCCCCAAAGTTTAGGTGTTGTTCCTGTGGCAGACCCCATTCAATCACTATTTACATTTTAGGCCCCAAAGTTGTCATTCTGTTAGCATTTTAAGTCTTTTAACCAGTTTTGTTAGAAAAATTCGTTAAATAAACACGTGCGAGCCACATGTCACTTAACGGAGGATGTTTTTGAACAATAATTCATTCATTGTTATTTTAAAGAAAAATGAATGAAAATAAATAGTGAAAATGGAAATTTTCCATTTAAGGGTGTTAAATGAAATTTTCGCAAGTAATAAGATAGAAAATAAAATTTATTTAAAAATATTAAATTGTTGATAAATAATTATAAAATTCATTTTAAAAACAAGGCATTAAATTTTTTCTCAAGTATAATTTAATATTTTGACTATTTTAATTGAAAACCAAAAAAAAATTTTTTTTTGAACCATAATTAGTAGTTTTTAATTTGAGGGAAGGGGTTAAGGGCGGCGGTTGGTGGCTAGGGTGGTGGTCGGAGACGGAGAAGATGACGAAGACAAGAACGAGGTTCGGAAAAAACTATTAAATTCAAATTCTTTATTTGTAGTGGTTTCATTTTATTATTTTTAGAATTTATTTTAAAGTAAATATAAAAAATAATTATTGTTCTTTCAAAATATATTTAATTAAAATAGTAAAATTATAAAATTATACTTGAGAAAAAATTTATGTTTTTAAAAGGAATTTTATAATTATTTATCGATAATTTAATATTTTTAAATAAATTTTATTTTCTATCTTATTACTTTCATAAATTTCATATAACACCCATAAATGATTTTTTTTTTTTCTCAGTTTTACTATTCATTTTCATTCAATTTGCTTTAAAATAACGAAGAATGAATTATTGTTCAAAAACATCATCCGTTAAGTGATGTGGCTCGCACGTGACTATTTAACGAAATTTTCTAACAAAACTGGTTAAAAGACTTAAAATGCTAACAGAATGACAACTTTGGAGCCTAAAATGTAAATAGTGATTGAATGGGGTCTGCCACAGGAACACCCTCTAAACTATGGGGCCCAAAATGCAATTCACCCGATAATTTATGTGTTGTTGCATTTGCTACTTCATCTGTGGTTAATATTGTTTCACATTAAACTGGTACTCCCTCCGTCCCAAAAAAGAGCAAATTAGGACATTCATTTTGAGACGGAAGTAGTAGAAAACTATTCATGTTTTCAAGTTTTAACACATTCAAGTACATGTTTTCATGGCAGACATCAACTCTTCACTGACCGTTTCAAGAGAACGCGATCAACAATATGGCTGAGAGAAGATACCAATCAGTATCATCCCGTGACCAAATGCAAATAATGTTGTTCATGTCTGTTTCTACTTTCTTTCCTTTGTTTTCCTCCTAACATCCATTTCTTCAATCTTTGTAGCACTCAGGCCATGTCTATTGCCGAGATCTGGTTAACTTATATAAGTAGTCACCCTCCCTTCCCCTCCACCCTGTCCCGTTTTCTCTTTCAAATTGTAAGTTTTGTAGATAGGAGTTGTCTAAGAGCACTCAAAACTATGGAGTGATTTTTCAAATCTTGTTTTTAGTTAATGTTTCCTTTTCCAAATTGTGTATGTGTTTTGCAGTGTGTATTAGCAATTTTTGTCATACTCGTATATCATTAGTTCTCTTTCTCTCTCTGTTTTTTTTTCTTCTTATGATGTCCGCGCCATAAGAAGGCGAGAAGAGGGATCGAACCTTAGCGCTCACCGAGAGTGAGGATTGTTTTTACCACTGGGCCACTCCTTTGACTTTCTCTCTTTGTTCTGAGCTTTTGTTTCCTCTCCAAGTTGAGTCTTTGTTCATCTCATAGTTGAGAGCCACGTATGTTCATATTTAATTTTTCTTGTTTTTGTTAAATGAACACTATGTTATCAAATCTAAAGTTGTTGAAATATGAATACGATGGATTGAGATTTCGTAATATGCAGTTGTTCAATATTGTCATGCTTCGGAAGTTTTGTTCGCGATTTACGGCAGACGAGAATGCCTTGGTTTGTCGGGTACTCAGAGCCAAATCTTTTTCTCTAGTGAATTTTTCAAATGCCAATGTAGCATTAGCGAAGCTACGTTAAGGTAACCCCCTTCAATATTCTTTTTTATAAATCATCTTTTTATCACTAAAAATGATAAATTTATACATTTTAATCCCCTTGAGTTTGGGTTAATTTGCAGTAATAGATACTCCCTCCGTGCCAGTTTAAGGTTCTTAGTTTTTTTTTTTGTTGTTTCTCTGAAGCACATTTGAGCAATAATTATTGGTTAATCCATTTATCGTAATGAAGATCTAAAAGTTGTTAATGATAGTACTTATAATGGTGTACCAATAACAAGTTTTAAAATTTTCATCACTTGCTCAAAGTTCTTTCAAATAAGCCTCTAAAAAACTAAGAACCTTAAACTGAGACAAACTAAGAACCTTAAACTGTGACGGAGTTAGTATTTTTTTTTTGAAGCAAAGAACAAAAACTTTCATTAATCAAATTCAAGAAGATGGCACTCCACAACATTCGGAAGCTCATCCTAAAGTTGAGGATTTCGATCAATGCGTACAATCATCGAAATTTTGTCTGTCTTCATGAGAAAGCCTAACTCTTCTAGAATAAATAGCCTAATCTTGAATCAAATCTCCCTTGAACGCTCTTGGTAACAATGACCGGAGATGCACAAATGCTTTTCCAAGCATAACTTGAAGACGGCCTAATAGTGGCTTTCAAAAAACTCCAATACGGATAATATTTGGCGTTGAAGACATGACAAATTCAAGTAATAGATAATTTTTGACCACCTTGTATTTAAAGTATTTTAGATTTGAATAACTTAATTATACTCTTTCAGTCCCAAACTAATAGCTACTAAAAGTAAATGGACATGGTTAAGAAAATAGGTTGGAAGTAGAAGATGAAGTTTTGTATTGTGTGAGAGAGAGAAAGTAAGACCACTCCTCTTCTTGGCAGAAATCGACGACGACGAACTCAACTCAGATACATACCATAACATTCTGAGTGACGCTGCTAAATTGGTGTGCTTTCTTTTGTAATTTAAATTTCTCTAGTTCATCTTAAACTTCGAAAAGAGCAAACCCTAATTTTGGATTGTCTGTTTGCTTATTGTGAAAGTAGAAGATGAAGTTTTGGGATTGGTATTTGAAGATCGGTGTAGTATCTGCTGCCATTGGTGGGTCTATGGAGTTCTTCATGATCAAGACCGGCTTCTGTGTGAGAACCATCCTTTTCCTCCCCATTCTTCTTTCCAATACATACAATTGATTTTCTTGTTTATTTCTCCATTCTTCTTTCCTATACATACAATTTATTTTTTTGTTTATTTCTGTTTCTGTGCTCAATTACTTGGTGTTGCCGACATAAATCATTTTTTTTTTTCCCCTTTCTGTTATTTTTGAGCTAATGGCTTATGATTCAATTTTGAGCCAGTTTGAATCATGAGTGTGTTTGGGAGGAAACTAGTTCCTCCATAAGTTATAAAAAGTCTTGTTTTTAACCCTTAAACCCCAAACCTAAAACCCTAAACCCTATAAAAACAGGTATTTTTATAACTTATGGGGAAACTAGTTTCCCCCCCAAAATTTCTC
This sequence comes from Campanula takesimana, assembly GCA_026119855.1. Classification (NCBI taxonomy): domain Eukaryota; kingdom Viridiplantae; phylum Streptophyta; class Magnoliopsida; order Asterales; family Campanulaceae; genus Campanula; species Campanula takesimana. The sequence goes on along the minus strand of JAOWBW010000104.1, from coordinate 386,804 downwards.
TTGAATCATTTCTTTGTTATAGGCTTGTCCCTTCCCCATTTTAAGGTTTTTATTTCTTGTGTTCAAGATAATGTGTGATACATGATAAAAATGTGAATTTTAGTAAAGTTTAGTTATGGAAAATGTGATTCAATGCTTTAAGTTCATGTTGCGATAATTAAGAACCAGACTGGATGTGACCGGAACTGATTTCTTTTTGCAGAATAAAAAATGTGCAGGAGCACCTGTAATATTTAATACTCCAGTACAGTAAGCTAGGCTTTTGGTTGGGAAAACTCCCACATATTGCTTATCCGCTATGCTCAGATCAATCCGCTTATCCCTCAATGTTAATACCAGAGGGAGGGTGGTATTGTTGGTGACCAGATAAGAGAGTGGGGGATTAAATTTTGGTGGACAACAGGACCCTTTAGTATTAGCATTAACTATTGTCTTTTTGCATTCACATGATATAGAACCTGCTCTTTTTTTTTTTTTTTTTTTTAATAAAGAAAACGGGCTTTTTGGTTCATGCCGTTATTTATTCCACCTATTGACAGCTATTGTAGCTGTCTCCACCAAAGCAGTCATCAATCTTCGTCCTAGCGTCACCATTAACACCCTTCACCACCACCCCTCACTCTTTGATCCAGACATAGCGTCCCACTAACACCGAAATACTTATAAGCTTGTTACTGTTTAACTCTACAATCATTTTTTCCTTCCACTCCGTCTTTGCTAACCTCAGTAACGATTGTGGATTTGATCTAGATCTGTTAAACATTGAGTTTTGTTCTCTATTTTACCTTGAATCTATTTAGTAGATATTGGACATCTGGCGCTTAAAAGTATCTTTAATTTGATTTGATACCTTTTAATTTTCTCATGTTTCTCCACTATAATTGTAATTTAAATGGATTCTCCTGAGCCAACTAGTTCCTATTCCTGCTGCTCCTCTTATCGTCGTTCTTTGGTGGTTTGTGTAACACCAGTTTTAGGTCCACTTACCCTATCCCGCAAGGACTATATAGATTTTTTTTTTTTTTTTTTTTTAAATGTAGTGTTGCTTCTATTCTTTTAATGCAATAAAATTGTTTTATTGAGGACTGATGTTGATTATGTCTTGAGCTAGAGTTTGGATAGAAGAACATACGTTTGGGGTACTTTTGAGCAAGAGTTTGGATAGAAGAACATACGTTTGGGGTACTTTGATATTTTGCTTAATAATCAGAAGTCCGAAATTGATAAATCAAGCTACTGATTAGCTTAGATGTCATTTATTTTTAGGTCTTATGCAGCTCCAACTGGAATATGCTTGGCCTGATTGTTAGCTCCCTTTATGGCTATTCCTAGGAGTAATGTCTCCCCTCTTTGTGAATACTGGTTAATCCCTCCAGACTATAAAACGAGGGGTAAGGGTAACTGTCGAGAGTTCCCTAAGAATATATATGCACACCTGATGTCCTTACTTTTAACTTTCACCCAAATGCTAATGTAAAGCGATAGTACAAATTTTCAGATACAAAGTATTCCATTTACTTCCTATTCCCATAAGAAGTGTTACCCCCTAAACAAGTCCGAGTTTGATGTTATATGGGGTTAACTGGGTGGTGCGGAACTCTGCAGAGAACCTGCTGCCATTATTGCACGGGCTAAACGCTTGTATGAGAATCGAAGCATTTCGAATGTTCCTTTTTCTTTTTGCCTGCACGAGTTTCTATACCCCTGTGGCACTCACAGAACTTTTAATATCAGAAAATAGAAGGAAACGGATAGTTCAGAAAGCTATTCTTAAGGCAAAGATATTTCAGAAAGGATAAAGAAAGGTGATCAGTAGATGAAGCTGTGTTGCATGATTTAAGAGTTCCTTGTCTAGTCAATATAGGCACTTGTAAATTTGATTCTCCACTACATCCGCATACTTTCTAAGTTTAATATGGGTGTTACTTGTGCTTGTTTGTCTTATAGAAGATTAATGTGAGGAATTTAGTAGACCGCACCGGTAGCAACCTCACTAAAGAAAATAATACATGTTCCAACACATTTACCATATTGCTAACACTCTAACTAGCAACCCCATCTGCCTTTTGCAATGTTAATTATACCTTCCCAGTACTACGTATATTTGAAGGAGGGCGTTTATTGTTTTCTGAAGAGATGAAGTATTCGACTTCATGTACATAACAATTGGAAGCATTGGGCCGGAGTATGATTTGAGTTTGGGTTAAATTTAGAAAGAAACTGGAATCCAAATGTTTTTCTTAATAAATTTGGTAACTGAAAATAGCACATGATCAAGTGTGATAGAAGACCATTGGTTACTCTTCTACCTTTAGATGAGGCCGAAGTTGATGCGCATAGAGTAACTCGCGTCAACATTTGTATAAAGTGGAAGAGAAGCTTGGCATATGCCTTTCAGTTGAAATATAGATATCTTCTGTGTTTAGTGCTTTGTGGAACCCTTAAAAGCTTTGTGCCAAGATGCAGGCTGGTAAATCACATTCTTCCTTCTTTATTCTTACTTTAAGGTAGCTCGGAGATGGAGAAATTGCTTTCATCTCATTTTTGGGTAGAGCTTTGCATCTTTCCATTAAAAGCAAAGGGTTTTCTCGGTCCAAGATTGAGGGGTATTTGAAGTAGTAAGCTCTTAGGCATCATAGGATGTTTGCAATTTTATGGTGTATTTGAGTGAACTGGATACTAGAATTGTCCAAGTGGTTAATTTGCTCTACTTCTATTATTTCATGGCTTCTCCTTCGGTAGACCTCATGAATCTTTGATAGTTACTGTAGAGGTTTTTATTTTTATTTTATTTTATGGTCCTGTGCTGGTTTTTCATGGTTGATTGATTTTGGTTTCATTTTCTTTTTGCACTTCTTTTTCGGAAAGTGGATTTTTTTGTCCTTTGTAAACTTTCTTCTATATGAACACATTATGAGATCTATGTTATGGTGGGGGATTGCCGCTTGCAGGGACAGATCCACCCTTACGACAATGGGTGGATGTGCCCCTGTGAATTTCCACATTTAATAGAAAAAAATACCCCCTCGTCCCAAAATGATAGTCCTGTTTGATTTTTCAAACATTTTAAGGTTTTACTGCAAGTTTTGGAAATTTTAGTGATTTTGAAGCCTTCATTTTAGAAATGGGACTAATTTTCGGGGACAAACAAGAAGGAAAAAATGAGACATTTTGGGACGGAGGGAGTATTTTTTTTTTTGAAGTATTTTTAGACATTTTTCAAATATATATGTTGAAACTGCATCCACTGACAAACAAACTTGCCTAGCTGATGGGAATATGTCAAGTTTTTAACCTTGTGGTGTTGAGTTCGAGTCTTCCACTGACATTTACTTTTCTGGATTGTAATTGTGCACCACTGTAATGAATTCCTAGATCCGCCTCTGTGCGTTTGTAGGACATTCTTGTTTAGCGCTTATTTGAACCGTGTTTGCTTGAAATTTCATTTTTCGCCATTAACAAAAATTATTTTAGTTGAATTAACACAGTTTTGAGCTGACCCCATTCCTTTACCTCGTTTTGCTGACTGATGTCTCATCTTGATCTGTGTGTTTCATTAGATCTCATTATCTTATACTCCTACACAAATTTGTGCTCCAATTCTTATGTAACATAATTTTATTTGATTATACAGATGACACAGTAACTGTTCTTGAGTCAGAAAAGAAGGCTTGGGAGAATTCACCTCAAGCTCAGGCAATGAGAGAAGCTCTTAATCCATGGAGAAATGATGACGCATCTACAAAGAAAAGTTCGTAGTATTTCTCATTTCACGCTCTCCTTTGAATAATTAATATTTTAATTTCCGTTAAATGATTTTGCTAATAATGCCGACTTGTTATATTCTGCTTGCTGTATCTCTTTTCACAGTAAAACATATACACATAGAAATTCATTATAATTTTGTACCGTGGGGAAGAACTGGAATCTTGTGTAAAACTTACCCATTGATTCAAATTGATGTATGATGAGTAGATGAAATCCATCTGGTTTTTTTTTTTTTTTTGGGTGGGTGGGTGTTGGGAAGGGGGGGTGGGTTGGGGGTGGGTGGGTGGGTGGGAGATTTTGCTGTAAAATTGAATCTGTTATAATTTTTTCAACCCAATATACCTTTGCCAGCATTAAGAAGAAATAGGAGGCTTATTGTTTGAATTCTATCCTTCTCTTGTTTCTGCAGCATTTTATTTTCTCCTGGTTAGGTTGGATTCCATCCTATTCTCTTATTTCTACAGTTCTAACTGAATTTTGTTATTGAAAATATTGTTAATTTGAAGGAAATTTCCACAATTATCTTTAAAAGACTATCGCGTTTTAGGGATGACCAAACACGGTTTCGGTTACGGTTCCGGTTCTGGAAAAGCTTGAACCGTAACCAGAGGCGGACCTAGAGTATTTTGTGGGGGATGCACAAATACACTATAAAACTCTATACGAAAAAAATTAATGCACAACATGACCTACAACCTCCTGCTCAAATTTCCTACTCCCTCTGTCCCTAAATGAGTGTCCATTTTCAAGAAATTTTTGTCCCAAAATGAGTGTCTTTTTTTAACATAACTTTGTCTCTAAATGTTTTTTTTCGAATTTTTTTTCACCGGTTTTTTTATACGTGCAAAACTAAATGTTTGGAAAGGAGATTACAAGATTATATATGAATCTTTGCTACCAAATTGTACACAAAGTTGAGATTTTCAATGTCCCTTAAAATGAAATTTGGACACTCATTTAGGGACAGAGGTAGTACAACTTAACCACTAAACTACACACATTCTTTGATTAGAGGGGATCACCGGAACACCTTTAGGCATGCTTGGGTCCGCCCCTGACCGTAACCGAATTGTTTCTCCTCCGGTTACGGTTCGGAACCGCCGGTCCACAATTTTTTTTTTTTTATTTTTTTTTTTAACAAAAAACAACAACTATAATACTAGTAATATTTTATTGCCGCATTTTTTTTCACAAAAATGTATAGAAAAAATGTTTAAAAAATTAAAGAGGTCCGTCCATCTTTTCTTTTATATACTCAACAAAATTTTATTATTTTTATTCACTGAATTTGGCTAAAAATTCAACCAAAACACAACTTTTCTTGTCAACTTTCCGTTAGTAACGGTTAATTCTGATGAAACCGTTAGAAATCTAACAATTTTGACGGTTTTGTTAACGGTTCCGGTTCCGTTGATATTGATACACCATCAACAATACTCTTTCTGTTCCAAAACACTTTGCACTAATTTCCTTTTTGGGTGTCCCATTGGTAAGTTCCCTTTCAAAAAATGTTCAAATTTTCTTATTTTTCAATTCTCTCTACCCCACTTGTCATACTCAGTGGAAAAGGAAGTGATCGAACGATGACAACCACACTTAATTTTGGACCACACTTGTGAATCCTACCCAATTTATCATTTTCACAACATCTTTTCACTCGCAATACATTTGAATATATATACTCTTTCTTTAATTCCCGTGCATTCTCGAAATAGTGCAAGGTGTTTTGGAAATCAATAACAAATACAATATTAAATTTTTATTAAAGTAATTAAATTAATTTAAAAATATTGCTCAAAATTTTTCGTAGTAACGGTAAAAAAAATTGTGGAAAGTGAGAACGATCATTTACCGGAGGGTGTGAATTTGTTACTAAAGTAGTTTTAAAAGTCAACAAGTTATACTTCTTTCGCAAACTTAGACGATGCTAAACTAAAGTAAGAGCTTGTTTATGTAATATACTACCTCTCTCCCAGAATAAATGTCACATATAGTGAACTAAGTTAAACTTTGACCAATTTTCAATGCAAAATTATTTATCTTCATTGAAATTCAAAAATAGTTATGAATATTGTTTCTATTGATGTGTCAATAACCATTTTCAATATAGTATGAAAGTGCTAAGATTTTCATAACTTTTTGGTCAAACTTTAACTTAGTTGACCACACATATGACGTTTATTCGGGACCGAGGGAGTAATGATTTATTAGTCATCCTAGCACATCAAACTAGAAGGATTGGATGCATGGTCCCATGTAATCTTTTGTCTATAAATATAATCGTTGACTAATCCTTGTCCACAACAACGTTAATCAATTCCCTCCCACTTATTATATACTCCATCCGTCTCAAAATAGATGTCGTTTTAGAGTGTTTCACACATATTAAGAAATGCCATGAATGCATGTAAAGAAATCTCAAATACCCCTAAAGTAATTCAACTACTTATGTAATTAAATGGTTAGGTAAGAAATAGTTCACTATCATTATTAAGGGTATAATTGGTATAGAGCAATAAAAAAGCTTTGAAAATAGTGAAACGACAAGTATTTTGAGACAAATTTTAACTCCCAAAACGACATCTATTTTGAGACGGAGGGAGTATAATAATAGGTGTCACCTTTTGATTACCCAAGTTGAAGAATAAATGACACTTTAAATGACTAGGTGCTAAAATGACATTCTCCCAAACACAAAATTCCTACTCATAGTGGAACTTCTCCAACTTGTCATTGGAACAAGAGGGGAAGCCGCAACTCAAACCTACCACCACAACTCACTCACTAATGACCAATTAATCACCCCCTTTAATTGTAGTTTGCAAAGTCAAACCCAAGCCTCACTAATTTAATTAAATCCACTTTCATCTTCTTTAGCCTAGTTAGAACCTTAAAATCATATAAAAAAAAAAATCTTCTCTCTCAAGGGAGAAGGTTATGGATGTGTCTCATTTTTTAGTCATGGAGGCAATCGGAGACTCCGAGTCGGTCGAAGATGATGATCCGCGGGCGGGGATAGAATCACATAATATGTTAGCTCCTCCTCCATGTTATGATCATGATTGTTTAGTTGGGGAAGAAGATGATGCAGAGTCTTGTAGTTGTGAGTTTGAGGATAATATTATGGTTGGTTTTGATAAGGCTAAGGATATTGAGAATCAAGAAAATGTTAGTGAAGAAAATGATGAGGAAATGATGGGATTAGCTAAGATGGTTAGTATGGTGTCAAGGGAAAAGGAGGAGGAGGGAGGAGGAGAATCAAAGAGGATTTGTGTTGTTAAGAATGAGGAGTATGAGATGGAGGTGAATAGGGTATTTTGGGAAACTTGCTTGGAAGAAGGTTACCCTTGAGATTTATTTTTGTATATTTATATTATTGGATTTAATAATGATTGAGGATATTGTATATGTTTTGTTTTTTTTATATAATTAATTGTCCATTTTCTTGTGAAGTTACTCATAAGAGGTTGAGTGAGAAGGAGAGGAGACACTCACTTCAAAACGCAGATCTTGACAAATAAAAATTTAAGAGGCACTGATGAAGACGGCGGAAAGACGACGGTGGAGAGGCGACGTTGGAGAGCCGACGACGAAAAGGCGACGACTATTTGGCGATGGTGATGAATTGAGAAGAGAGAGAGACCAGGCGATAGGGAGGGGAAGGGGAGTTGAAATCTGTCTTGATTTTAGATTTTTTTAATTAAGGTGTAAAAAGTTTATCTTAATCTTAACCTCTCTTTATGTTTATGAAAATATTTTTAAGTTAAATTTTTTACACTTATGCCCTTAAAACATTTACATAGTTGCACATCCGCAACATTTCCTATGTGTACTCTCACGTAGGCTAAAATGATGACATCATTGTGCCATATTATTGGACTTAATGGAGAAATAAATGGCAATGTGACGGTAGGACCAAATAATCCCATAAATGCATACAAAAAGGACGAAATTGAAAAACAAATATAGCTCGAGATGAAAAGGTTAAAAGTTAATTAGGCTAGGAACTAGAAATGTATTTAACTCATAAGTGAAGTGGTCCCTAGATTTTTGACTTAAAACTATTAAAATAACCAAGCTGTAAGTGAAAATCTAGCAATTTCAATTTCAACAAGTGTAACACCCGTGCCTTAAAAGGCACGTTATAAAACTTTTATGTAAAACAATTTATGGATTAAAAGGTTGACAAAAAAAAATTATATTATAAAAATATTTATAGTAATTAATAAAAAAATATAAATTTTGAAATATTTTTTTGTAAATAAAATTTGTTGTTCCTTGAATATTGCCAGCATAAATGGCCAATAAACGTTTGTATTGAAATTTATATTTTTTTATTTTAAAAAGGGAAATGATATTCTACCATAGGTTACTTGGGTTAATAGTTGATCACTTGCACTTTCAAGTGTTGTATTGCATTGCATTTTAAACTAAATAAATCAAGCAGCTTACCAAAAATTTCGGCCCATCAAAATAAAATATATGTCCAAGAATATTTTCTTATAATTCCAAGCCCTATTAGCCCAATATGACAACAACACAGCAATAATCTCATTAAGATTTTTTTTTAAAAAGAAAAATAGAAAAAAAGGAGCTTAGAAATAGAATGATAAAAAACCGGCCCACCACAAAAATTAGGCCCAAGATTTTTTTTCTTATAATTTGAAGCCCTATTAGCACAAATTAAGATCACATTAAGAATTAAAAAAGAAAAAAGAAAAAAAAGGAGGATATAAATATAATGAGAAAGTAAAAGAAGTTAAACCTAATCTAACCCTAATACTGAACGGCGCCTCACCATCTTTATCTCAACGCCGCTTCAATTTCTCTCTCTAACCCCGCAAATCGTTATTCTCAGTATCTCAATCGACAAACGTAGATCGGCTACATACATCTTCAATTCTACGTTGCAATATTTTCAAAAATAAAATAAAATGCAACCTCGAGGTATACAAAGGCTTTTATCTCGATTTACCGACTCAATTGATGAGTCTAGATAAAGTCCATGGCGTCCGAGCGGATTCTTCATCTGGAGTCCTCTATTTGGGTAATTTCTTTTACCTATTGTTATATTTTTCAAGTTTAACTCTTAAATCCTTGATTTTTAATTTATGTCGTTTTTATCTCTGATTATAAACATTTGCATGTAAAAAATTTTGAACCGATACATTTTTTTTTTTTCCTTTTTTCTATGTAATAGATATTTCATATAAGCTATGATCTATAAAAAAGCAAGAAAGAAATTTAGTTCTTATTTGTTTCAATTTAAAGACTTAAATCGTTTTTTCTTGCATAATTTTGTTGTAATCTCTATTATTGGATATGTGCATGTACAAATATCTGATTTTTTAAATCGATATGGAAAAAGTATTTCAATTGTTTCGTTTTACATTTTCCTTCAATAGTCTAATCGTTCATTTAACAGAATCTCATCTTTATTTAACGAAATTAATGGAAAAATTATTTCAATTGTTGTCTATATTGATTAATCCATTAAAATTTGAGTTATTTTTTTTTATTTTTTATTTTTGAAATTTGAGTTTGAATTGCAATCAATTGATTTATGCTACTTGGTAGAATTCAGATTATGAAGTCTAAGTTTTAAGGTTTTTGATGAATATACTTATCTCAGAAGCTTGGAGTTGTTACTTTCAATTAATCCATTCCATAGTTTTGCAAATGTTTAAATTAGTGACCTACCAAACAATTCTTATAATTACATGAGATCTCTTGAGTAGGATAATTTATAGCTTGAATAGTGGATATTATTTTGAGTCAGTGGAAGAGTATTAATGAATGTCTTTCCTCCATTCAAGAGGCTGGCATTATAACTCAACTAACTAATATGTTACTCCCTCCGTCTCAAATTATATGTCGTTTTGGAGTGTTTCACACATATTAAGAAATACCATTAATGCATGTGAAGAAGACCCAAATACCCCTAAAGTAATTCAACTACCTAGGTAATTAAATGGTTAGGTAAGAGATAGTTCACTATCATTATTAAGGGTATAATTGGTATAGAGCAATAAAAAAGCTTTGAAAATAGTGAAACGACAAATATTTTGAGACAAAATTTTACTCCCAAAACGACATATATTTTGAGACGGAGGGAGTAATGTCTAAGGAATGAAAAATGACATCATTCTTAATCCAGTTAACTATTAGCCTTTCGAAATTTATTCAAAAATAAAGAAGCATGCTTAAGTTACGTTTGTATTTAATCGACATTTAAAATCTGGTCTCTAAAAATACCCTTCATAGGAATAGAATTTTAAAGTTGAAGAACAAAAGACAGGCATTTTGAATCGATTTTGAAGTAGAAATTGCCAGATTTTGAAGTAGAAATTGCCAGATATTTTTGATGAAAATGAGTTCTATGAGACATGACTTTTTGAATTATATCATTTTGGTTAAAATCAAAAAAATGTTTATTATGTGGCGGAATGAAATACAATGTTGGACTTCTATTACTCACTCTGTCCCAAATTAATAGTCACATTTGATGTTTTAGGAATTTTGGATTATGAACTCATTTGTTTAAAAACTGTTCTAGGTCAAGTAGACGAGGCAAGAAAATTGCATGAAGGAATGTAAAATGTGATCTTTATCCTAGACTGTTGGTGCTCTTTTATTTTATTTTTTCATTTGCAGAACTCAACTGATTAGACTGACATTGACAAATTCATGGTCCTACAACTTGATGGAACTGTGAATGAGTAGGATTGATGCAAGCGGAAGGTATTTTAGCAAAACTTGAACTACTTGATTATTTCACGCTTAGCATCTAAATGCTCACCTATTTTGATTATTGACGTTCAGCTTGGATCAACAATATTCTTGTCTCTCTGGAAGTTTGTATAGTTGGTGCCAGTGTTCTCAACATCCTGCTTTAAAAGGTCAATTTGCTATCATCCGATAATTTTTCAGATGCACTCTAAAGTAAAGCAGCTATTTTATCTTGTTTTAATGTTAATTCATCTTTCGCTGCATATAGTCAACTTGGCCAGTAACAAAAAGTTGGTTTTGCCAATGCCTTCAATAATATAATACTTACGTTTGCTTCATTTGCACAGTTCCTCATAAACTTTCATTGAAGGAAATTTGCTCCCTTTGTCTCAAAATAATGACCAAATTTCATCATTTTAGGACAGCGGTAGCAGATAAATAGATAGATAGATTGACGTTTTCTATGAATAGACTTGGTACTGTTCCGTGTAGTGATGAGACCGAGCATCGCAGACCGGACCGGACTTGGTTCAAAGCCGGTACGAATGAGTGCGACTACCCCGGACCGGATCAGCCCGCATGCGAGCAAGCCCGAGAGCCCCGGGCTTCCTAATAACTATAACCAATATAGCTCTGCCTCCCGTTATTCTAAGGGTCCCATGTTAATCACTCAACCTCCTGCCCGGAGCCCGCAGTAGCCAGCTGTCACAAACGTACAACAGACGTTACCTGTTCGTACCTAACATACCATAACGGTTGGTGGTGGAACCATGATTCCCTGACAACACGCCACGTTCCCAGCCACTCCCCTGGCCGAACCAATGAGGACCTGCTGCGTGTCCATCCAGTACAAGGGCGGTTAGTACCTTAAACCTACCTCCTCCATCTACTCATATAAATACTCCTATCCGCCCCCAAGGGCCAGGTACGTGCTCTATCCAACTCACACACACAAGATCCTCATTGATATTCTTCTTAGGTTTTCCTCAGAGATCTTACTCTCACACCCGAGGGCCTAAGCCGGATTCAAACCCCGGCTCTGGTCTTAACGGTGTCTGTGTTGTGATCAGGATCAAGAGACAGCAAACCGGAGATCTAGTCTCCATGACCCCAGAAATCACGAGGGCGTCATCAGTGGATCCATTGCCGGGAAACGATAATCTTCCTAGCGCAATCTTCTGAGTTCTTTCGAATTCCCAGTCTAGTCTGACTCAATACCCTTTATTGCAAGTCGCCAGTTCAAGTTTCAGTCATCTCATCTTGAGTTTCCACCGTTCAAAACCATTCTTTTGTTTTTACGGTTCTAAAAATACATTCGACCGTCCTGCTGACCCTCGACATTCCAAATATTTGCAATGACTGGGAAAGAAATCTTGAACCCAAATGCTAGCCCTTCGAAACAAGCGCCTCAAGGATCCATCTTTGCCAGATTGGGAGACAAGGCGCCTAGTGGCAGCTCGGGCACTCCCTCTCAGAAAGCAAGAAGAGAGGCGGATCTGAGAGGTCATATCGAAACTTCAAAAGCACGCAAGGCACAGAAAATCCCCGTCACTCCCCTCACCCCTGAGCAGATTCAAAAGAAAATCCAGCTCCTGAAAGACAGGCAGAATCTAGTAGCGGAAGGGCTTCAGTTAAACCTGGCCCTAGAAGAGCTATTCAATGCCGAGGCTGACACGGGAATCCCTCTTGAAAGATCGAAAACTCATGGTTCTAAAAGCGGAGCCAGCAGGGTGGAGGGAAAGAAGAAGAAAACGATCGTTGTGGAGGACGACGATGAAGAAGGAGAGGAAGGGAGAAAGAGTGAAGAAGGAGAGTCACAACCTAGAAAGTCCAAAGGCCACTACAAGGGAAAAGCAACTGTTAGAACCGGAGAGCAATTTGCGGGGACGGCGAAAAAGGTGAAAATCGGGGGAGAGACTGACTACAAGGTCCAGGGAATGATCAGGGACCTATGGGAGTCTAAGCAAAGTGTGGCAAAGTGCATTGGACCCATAGATGTTTTTGCCTCCTGGATAGCTGATTCACAAATCCAGCGGGGAAAAGTCCCCACGCTAGACGCTTATGACGGCTCGTCTAACTCAAAAAGCCACGTTGGGCGGTTTGAAGGGCAGATGGCTCTATTCTCAACAGATGAGGCCGTAAAATGCAAAGCTCTAGCATCCACCTTCAAAGGGAAGGCGCTGGGATGGTTGTTGGCCCATAAACCCCGCTCCATTTGCAGCTACGAGCAACTGCGGACGTCGTTCCTGAATTCGTTCACGGGCGCTGGGGAGGTCGCAAGACCAAAATCGGACCTATGCGGTGTGAAGCAATATCCCGGGGAAAGTACGAAGGCGTACATCACTCGGTTTCGAAAAATGACCGAACAAATCGTGGACCTAACGAGGAATGACATCGAGCTGTGCTTCTTGGGAGGATTAACATCCTATACCTTGAGGCAAGAGTTCGCTTGTCGAAAGCCCGAGGGAACGGAGGAAATGTACAATTGAGCCATTGCCATGGCCGGGGTAGAGCCCTCATTCATGGATGATGCCCGCAGGAGCATAAGGGATAGGCTCGAGCCCGCTCATGACTCAAGGTACCACGCAGGCTATTCGGGGGGTAGTGGTGGCCGAAATAGAGGCAGACCGAGGGGCACGACTAATTTCAAAAGAGCTGACAACACCTTCACTCCTTTGATAGCCCCAAAGACTGAGATTCTGCGGGCAGAAGCCCTGCCTCCTCCCCCTCCCCTAGAAAGAAAGCCTTATGAGGCGAACAAAAAGAAGTGGTGCGGCTACCATGAAAGCCACGGGCATAACACGGATGAGTGTTTTCAGATGAAAAAGATAATACAACAGAAAGTCGAGGCCGGAGAATTGAAAAAATGGATCGAGGGACCCAGCAGTAAAGGAGAAGCCCCACGGGGACATGTCCAATATGTTAGGGATAACGATGCCGACGGGGAAAAACGCTATGACATCTAGTATATCGGGGAAGAAGCCCCGAACAACACCCAGCTCTCTATTCAGATCAAGAAATTGGAAAAGGTGTTCCTGATACCTGCATACCCACCCGAGCAAGAGGAAATGATCGGGTTCAAGAGGAGCGAGCTGGCCTCCACCCTCTTCCATTCAACACAGCCATTGACAATCAAGATGGCTATTGGTAGAGCGGATATTGGGAGGGTCCTCATTGATACCGGGGCTTCACGGGACATACTTTACTTCCATTGTTTAGAAGAAATGGGGATGTCCGAGGCGCACTTAACCCCATATGCGGGCTTGTTGGAATGGTTCACGAATTATACGGTCTACGCAAAAGAGACCATTGACTTCGAAGTGACCATTGGAGAGAGGCCGTTCGAGAAAACAGCCCGTGTCACGTTCATGGTGATCGATCTGAAATCCCAATACAACGCAATCTTGGGAGTGACCGCTCAGGCTGCCCTTGGAATCGTTGCATCAATCCTTCACCAGAAAATCAAGTTCAGCACCCCCGCAGGGATAGCATGCATCGAAAACAAGCCCGAGCTTTTCCTCAAAATAATAGAGAAAAAAAGAAGGGAGAGCGCGATGGGGCCAAGATTGGTGAGCCCGAGGGAGGCAAAAAAGGTCAAAACCAACAGCAACGGGACCGAGGACGCGGCCATGATTGGAACTTTGTCATTCCACTCAACACGGGCATAATTTAAGCGGAGTAGGAGAGCCCGTCGTATTGCCGCAGAGACCGAGCACATAGACATCGTGATTGATTCGCTGCACGACAGAGAAATAAGGGACATCCGCCCCAACGATGCTCTGGAGGATGTAGTCATAAATCCCGCTTACCCCGAACAAACGGTCAAGGTAGGGCTGGAAATCCCCGCGGAAGAAAGGAAGATTCTGATAGAACTGCTGCGAAAAAGCATGGATGTATTTGCCTGGACCTTCGAAGATATGAAGGGGATAAGTAGAGAGGTCATCGAGCATGAACTGAATATCGATCCCACATTTATCCGGGTCCTCCAGAAAGAAAGATACTTTTCACCGGAGAAGAAAGCGGCGATCAAAATCGAGGTAGATAAGCTGCTGAAAGCAAGAATCATAAGCCCGATCAAATATCCGAGGTGGTTAGCCAACGTCGTCATGGTAACCAAAGCAAATGGAAAGTGGAGGATGTGCGTGGATTTCACCGATTTGAACAAGGCCTGCCCTAAGGATTGTAACCCTCTTCCCCGGATCGATCAATTAGTAGACTCTATTGCCGGGCATAGGGTGTTGAGATTTATAGATGCGTACTCGGGCTACCATCAAATCAAAATGAAGGAGGATGACGTCCCGTCATGCGCTTTCTATGCCGCGGGCAAAACCTACACGTTTAACAATATGCCGTTTGGCCTCAAGAATGCGGGCGGTACGTATCAAAGGATGGTAGGAATCGTCTTTGATGATCAATTAGGCCGGAACCTGGAGGCTTACATCGACGATATGGTTATCAAGACCAAGGAGACCTCTCACGACATTGATGTGGCAGAAACCTTCACCAACCTCCGGGAAAATAACATGAAGCTTAATCCCTCCAAGTGCGCTTTCGGAGTAAAGGCAGGAAATTTTTTGGGTTTCATGGTGAACCAAAGAGGGATCGAAGCAAACCCCGAGAAAATCATGGCATTGATAAACATGCAGCCCCCCAGATGCGTTAAGGAGGTGCAGAAGCTTAATGGCCGCATTACGGCTTTGGGAAGATTCATTGCCAAGTCAGCCGAAAAGTGCTTGCCCTTCTTCAAAACTTTGAAAGGAGGAGGAGAGAAGGGTTTTGAGTGGAACGAGGACTGCCAGAATGCTTTTGAGCAAATAAAAGCTTACCTGGGAAAGCCGCCGCTGTTGAGCAGCCCAGTGTTTGGGGAGGAACTCTATGTTTTCTTGGCCGCAACAGATCACGCAGTGGCCGCGGTTTTGGTAAGGGAAGAGGGCAACCTTCAGAAACCCGTGTATTATGTCTCCAAGGCACTATCTGCTGTGGAAGGCCGCTATCTAAACATTGAAAAGCTAGTCTTCGCCTTACTCGTGGCCGCTCGGAAGCTGCGGGCATACTTCATCGCCCACCCAATCACGGTTTATTCAGACACCCTGCTGAAGAAGATACTCCATAAGCCCGAATCCTCGGGGAGAATGCTATCGTGGTCTATAGAGCTGACTGAATTCCAGATTACCTACTCCCCGCGGAAGACCATCAAGGCACAGGCACTGGCGGACTTTGTGGAAGAAACCACATTTGAAACAAAGGAGAGTGAACCGGACCAAACCCAACCCGCAAAGACAAAGAAAAAGAGAAGCAAGAAGGCAATAGTTGCTGGGGAGAGACCGGAAAATTGCTGGTCGTTGAGTGTGGATGGATTCGCGGGAAAGACTGTCAGCGGCGCCGGAATACTCTTGACCGCCCCGGAGGGTCAAAGATTCAAGCGAGCCTGGAGATTTAAGTTCGCGGTCTCAAATAATCAGGCCGAGTACGAGGCATTGATAGCGGGCTTGGAATTAGCCCGGGACATGAAAGTATCGAAGCTGGTCGTGAAAAGCGACTCACAACTAGTGATAAACCAGGTGAAAGGGGAATACGAAACAAATCACCCGGTGTTGGTCAAATACAAGGAGCTCGCGACAAACCTGTTAAAGGAATTCGAGTACCATGAGCTGAACCAAGTTAACCGGGCTGAGAATTCCGAGGCGGACTTACTTTCCAGGATCACAAACGAAGACATTTCCAAGCTTAGTGTGGACTGCTGGATAGAGTTCACGGAGCGCCCAGCCATTGACAGGATAGAGATCCACCAAATTGGAGAGTCGGAAAAAGATTGGGTTGACGAGATCAGGGAGTATATCGAGCAGCAAACCCTCCCCAACGACCCTGACCGGGCAAGAGTCTTGATGAAATAGGCCGCTAGATACACGATCATTGATGGCGTGCTTTATCGGAGATCCTTCACCAAACCGCTGCTGAGGTGTGTCAAGTCCGAAACAGTCACCAACTTGTTATACGAAGTTCACGAAGGCGTGTGTGGAGGGCATCCCGGAGCCCGGACACTATCCGATAAAATCAGATTCCTCGGTATTATTGGCCAACAATGAAAAGAGATGCAGAAGACTACGTCCGCAAATGTGATCAGTGCCAGAGGTTCGCCAACATACCAAGGCAGCCGCCTACGGAGCAGAGTTTGGTAGTCCCAACTTGGCCATTTGATATGTGGGGGATTGATTTGATTGGGCCTTATCCCAAAGCACTGACTACTACTATGGAAGCAAGTATTATCAAGTTCGTCCACGATCACATATTCTGTCGGTTTGGTCTACCGCGGGCTATTGTCTCCGATCACGGACCCCAATTTCAAAGCAAGTTTACGGCGGAATGCAAAACGTAGAACATCGACAATCCTCCGTTGCAAGACCGCAGGGAAACGGACAGGCCGAGGCCGCAAATAAGTTGCTCATGACCGCTTTACACAAAAATTTGAAGGGAAGGAGTGGTCGCTGGATGGAGGAGCTCAGTACCGCTCTATGGGTTGTCCGAACCACAACAAGGAACTCAACGGGAGAAACTCCTTTTTCCCTGACATATGGATCAGAGGCGGTCGCGCCTGTAGAAGAAGCCCTACCCACCTACAGGGTCGCCCATTATGATGAAACAAGGAATGAGGAAGCCCGAAGAAAAGACTTAGACCTTCTTGAAGAAAAGCGGTTGGAAGCGCGAGCAAAGATGGTCAATTATAAACAGAAGGCTAAAATTCATCATGACAAAAGGGTGAACAAGAGGTCATTTGCCGTGGGAGACTGGGTCTTGACAAAAGTTGTAGTCACAGGGAGACAGCCCGGATATAACAAGCTCTCGCCCAACTGGGAAGGGCCTTATCAGATTGCCCGCGTAATCAAAGAAGGGACTTACAGACTCCTCACCAAAGAAGGGAAGGACTTAAAGAACGCTTGGCACAGCGACCACTTGAAGAAGTATTACCCTTAAAGATTGTATCTCCCCCCTGTTATTAGAAATACGCCTATTTTCTATTTTATGCATTGTAATTTTGATGTACGGCTCTATGAGCAGAAAAAAGATGAAAGATCAATAATATTATGTTTGTCCCAGTGAAATGAAAGATCTTCATGAATCCTCATGCACGATGCGCGGTCATACGCCCTCGAGCTAGACCGTAAGCCCGTCAAGGGAAATACCGTTGCATAAATCCTCACGCACGACGCGCGGTCATACGCCCTCGAGCTAGACCGTAAGCCCGTCAAGGGAAATACCGTTGCATAAATCCTTACGCACGATGCGCGGTCATACGCCCTCGAGCTAGACCGTAAGCCCGTCAAGGGAAATACCGTTGCATGAATCCTCATGCACGATGCGCGGTCATACGCCCTCGTGCTAGACCGTAAGCCCGCCAAGGGAAATACCGCTGCATGAATCTTCATGCACGATGCGCGGTCATACGCCCTCGAGCTAGACCGTAAGCCCGCCGAGGGAAATAATAATGAATGCATTACAAAGAAGAAATACCAGACAAAGTGTTCAAAGAAGAACAATATATGCTTGGCAAATCCCAAGGCAACCAACAAAAAGGGCAATAAAATACAACGAAAGTAAATATCAGGGAGATATGGGGATCAAAAAGAAAAACAATTAGATACATAACAAAATCAGGTCAAAATGGAATCAAATGTTCAAGTTCATGGGATCTAAGACTATTACAAAAAGGTCCCAGGACGCAGCCCGGTCTGATCTTCAACTGGCCGGCGGCGGGTTGACTTCCACTTCTGGAACAGAATCAGAGGCAGTATGGTCAGCTGCAGAACGAGCCAGAGCTTCAGAGGCTTCGGCTAGAGCGGAGGCAAAAGTCGAAAAGGGGAGAACAATACCTTCGACGAAGGGGCCATTGGGGCCAAATACCTTCTCCAGAGCCGCGACCAGAGACAAGGCGGATTCATCACCTGTAAACCGCAAGTCATCTATCATTTTGATCAAGGGTTGAACGGTTACAGGTGAAACCGGAGGCAGAGCATTCCGAACCGACTCGGGCAAGGCCTCAAGATGATGATCGGCAAAAGGCACTAAGGAATGACCATTAAAGCATTCCGGATCCGTGGCCACGATAGAGCAAATGATGGTGATCTCTTGAGCAGTGTATTTCCCCGTGGCCGCAAGATTCCGACCTCCGCATCTTTGCTCTTTAATTCCTGGCCAGCGCTCTCCACAGCCTTGCTCAATTTATGAATCTCCTCCCTCGCCGCCATCAGCTCAGTATTCCTCGCCGCGATCACGGCGGCGTCAGCCTCATGTTGAGTCCGCAGATAGATAACCTCGTTGGCAATCTGCAAATAAGAAATGTGATTATACTACGGGGCGGAAAGAAGCACGATATAGAATCCAAGTCAAAGATGAACCTCGGTCAAACACAGGCCCACGTTGCCCGCGGCGGCGATAGGATTCGAAGCAGCCAAAACCTTCTGTTGATAATCTGGAAAATAGAGACGGTGCATCAGCCCATCACCAACATAGGCATTAGTGCTCCGGCGGCTATGGAGATCCACCCCATACACCTCTGGGGCCTTGGCTATCTTGAGCCCACACTCCCGGGCGCGCTCTCTATCCTCAATCGACTCCACCGGATACAAATTGGAGCACATGGTCCCTCTCGAATGAGATAGGACCGTAAAGTCGCCGGAGGAAGAGCCAACCTTTTGATATTTATCCCTCTGAGGAGACGTCGGATCCCCGATAGCAGATCGCTTCTTCGTAGGCTCGGGGGTAGATAGACCTGTGCCAGGAGCTTGAGAAGAGTGGCCGGTTCCGATCACAGTTTTGCCACGGCCAGCGCCTTGGCGGGGATTCGGAGGCAGATTCCGGGTCAGTTGCGGCTGAGAAACTACCGCTCCGAACTTATCAACCTTGTCCGTGACAGGGATCTTGACCCCAGGGGCCTCCACCCTTTTCATAGCATCAGCTCTCCTTTGCTTTTCAAGAGCTGCGGCTTTCCTGGCCGCGACCTTAATTTCGGCTGCAGACTTGGGAGGCATCGTGTCGGTTGGATCTGCGAACAAGAACAACAGTCAGATAAATAAAACAAAGCCAAAAAGACAAGAAAAATAGTATGAAAGTGTACAATGAAAGAGACCGAGTAAACCAGGGTCTGGACAAGTCTCCCCGAATTACAGGCAGAGCAATCAGAAAGGAAAGCAAATGATTGATGAACTTTCCAATCAGGGTCTCGCAACAGAGGGGCCATGATAACCCTAGGCTCGGGGCCAGAAACACGCCTCGGGGCCACCCCGGCGAAGGTCAGAAGCTCTTCATCGTTAATAATGGCTGAGACATCGTAAACTTGAGGAGTCTCCACCACCGACTGGTCGTCCAAGGTAACCCTCTTCGTAAACCGAGCAAGATAGGCCTCCATCGCCGCGCTCAGATCTCGGCCTTCTTCCGGATCGGGAAAATTTTGGCGGGATGTTGGTCCCTAAAGGGGCAACAAGGGTGTGAAAATCGCTAGAGGGGGGGGGGTGAATAGCGTTTTAAAAATTCTTTTCAAACCCTTTTGCAATTCAATGGCAGATGCGCACAACTCTTATTTTGGCTAAGTATAGCGCGCAGCAAGAGTGTGAAATGCACAGCGGAAATTTACAGCAGCTCTGCGCAGGGTATACTGCGCAGAGATAAAAACGCACGCGCTAAGTATGAGGCTAAAGAGTGGCGCAAAATGGGATTCTAAGGCGAATGAGCAATAACGATCACATCATCAAAGAGTGGCAATCTGAAAGATCAAACAAAGCAGTTCATAAAAAGTTAAGCAGAGAATATGCAATAAGTAAAATGAACACGCTATTTGGAGAGGTTCGATCGATGAAAGATCTACATCCTCTACCAAGATGGTTAGTCTTGGATTTCTAATGGAGATCTTATTATATGAGAGAGTATTACAAATTACAACATTAGAGCTCAATACTAACTCAAGATCTATTATCTATGAAGAACAAATCCTAGACTAAACCGGTGTATCTCAAGAAGTTAGATCAAAATGATCAAAGCTTCAAGAGGTGTGTGTGTGACAGAAATTCTGGGCTCTATGAATATGAAAGATAAAGAGCACCAAGAATTCTGGTGATATAGGCTTTGTGATATGAGCAGGAGCTTTGAAGGTTTGAAGATCTTGAAGGCTGTTCTAAAGAATCTGGAAAAACTAAGCAGCAGACTTCAGATCTTCATGGTTTCTCAATGAAGCATGAAACTCGAGCTCTGAAGCATAATGGCCAACAAAGGGATCTTGATCAACGAAGATGATCAAGGGCCGATGAAAGGGGCTGAATCAAAAGGCAGCTTCAAAGGCAGCTTAGAAATGAAGATGAGCAGGCTATTTATAGCTGAGAGCTTAAATATAGCCGTTGGAGCTCAGAGCAAGGACAATGAGCTGGCACAACATGATTGGTGCGCAGGTGTCCTTTATAGCCGTTGGGGCTCTGATCAAAGATGATGACCTGGCACAATATGATTGGTGCGCAGGTAATTTAGAGCCGTTGGAGACTGAGCATGAAGACCAAATTCAAAAGCTTCTTCTAGAAGGTTGACAGCTGTCTTCACTTGAGATATTATGTTTGAGCGCATCTCCACCGTTGGCTATGCTGAGTGTGCAGGATTTGTCGTTTGTGCACACCTCAGCTTTTTAATAAGCGTGCATCTTCTAAGCGCTTTTCCAAACTTTCTAGAAAGTGAGATCAGGAGATGAGGAACTTGACCAAGGTTGAGTCCGCGCACAAAAGACATGCGCATTGCCGGCGCGCATGGATTCAGCGCATGAGCAGTATGCGCACCATGCTTGGTCACAAAAAGATCTTTGGAGTTTTAGGAAATAAGATCTTAAAAACTGAGCAGGGGTCAAGGGCTGCGCAAGATATCTATGCGCAGTGGCGACCTGCGCAGAGAACATCCTGCGCAGTGAAGTGAATCCTGCTTAGGAAATCTTCGATTCTTTAAAGCTTCAAGTCCTATCATCTAAGCCTATACTATAAAAAGGACTTTGCTAAAAATTGAAGTTATAAACTTCTTTACATGAGGTCCTAAAGTCCATAAAAAATACTTATAGGTGATGGTATCAATCAATTCTAACAAATGTAGGAGGGTTGAGTGATAAGCATACCCAACAATCTCCCCCTAAATGATTGATGCCATTACCTACTATAGCAAAGGCAATTCATTTGTACTTGATAATAACATGTCCATAAAAATGTGAATGGTAAATCATGCCTCAAGTCAATGCACAGACTAGCCAGTGCTATAGATTTCTAATCTATCCAAAAGATTAAAAACTTACAAAAAAGGAAAGATAGAAATGTCATTCAGAGCATATAAGTTCATTCAGAGCATATAAGTAATGAGATGAAGTTTTAAGTATGCGTTTAAACTGAATGTTTAAACATCATGCGTAGAAGACATGAGCAGTAAAGATTATGCGCATGAGTTTAAGTAATAATGCATTCAATGTTCCACAAACGAATGGTTTGAATTGAACAAGGTTTTTGTGAAAGCTTTATGATGCATTCTTCTCATTAAAACTTTGAAGGATTGACTGTTACAGATTACAAGTTTTAAAAAGGAAAATCAAAAGAGGGGTGCGCATAAAAACAAAAGCGCACGAAATGAAAGCGCATAAAACATACTGCGCAAACGAGAATTAAAAAGTCACAAGAAAAAAATTACTTACAAAGGAAATCTAATCTATGTTGATCCGTTGCAGGGCTTCGCGCATCTCATTCTGAAGACCGTTGAATTTGTTCATGAGTTCCACCTTTAAATTTTGAAATTTGTCCTGGAACTCCACAGCTTTTCCAACATAAATGTTCATTCCTCTGCGCATATCAGCGTTGTCATCCACTAGCTCTCTGAACCTTGCTCTGCTGTCCGACAGGATGGCAGTTTGCGTAGCTTCTAATCTTGAACGCCACGGAAAAATCTGTCATGGACTTAGCAATGCTTCGACGCACTTCTTCAATATTATGCGCAGAGCCTCCTTGTTCAATCTTCTCTATCTGAGCCACCATCTGCGCTTGAAGGTCATCAAATCCTCTATGTAACCCATCTGCAAGGGTTTTCTTGAGCTTTTTCAGAATGTCCCTGAGTCCACCATCAAACGTTCCAAAGGTGCACACATTTTTGAGTTGTGCGCTGACATTTTCAAGCTGAGCGCTGATGGATTTCAGGGAGTCCAGGATAAGATGTTCCAAAGTGATAGGAACTTTTTCTTGCGCAGGCTCAGATGGACTTGCCTTTGCTTTAGCACTCTCCGTGCTTTCCTTTGCCTTTGCTTCTTCTTTGGCAGCTTTCTCCCCCTTAATGGTATCAATCTCCAAACGCTGCATATCAAGACGATATAATAAAGCAGTTTGAGCAGTAAGGAGTTGATTAAGCTTCAGCTGCGTAGCGACTTGATTCGCTTGAACAGAGTGCAAGCTCTGCACGATCTGGCGCAGCTCAGCTGAAGAGGTAGGAGTCTCAGGGGCTGAAGATGGAGGTTGAACAGGAGAAGAATCACTGCTGTCGGTGGCTGCGAAACTAGTTCGGCGCTTCTTCATTCCTTTAGCGCTGCTGCGCACCTTTTGCTTGAGACGAGAAGAGGTATGTGCGATATCAGCACTGGGGATGGCTTCTTGAGAGGCTTTGTGCATTTGCTCCCCCTCAACAGTATCATCATCTGAATCACCACGGAAAGCAGCCTTGCGCTTCTTAGTGGTTGGCTTTGAGGGAGAAGGAGCTGGAATGATGGTTGGATCAGCCTCTTTGATAGAAATCCCTTTGGTGGATTGAACCAAAGGAATATCCTTGAGCTTTTTGCTACTGAGCGGAGCAATGCCCTTCCCCTTGCGATTGTACGCTTCTTCTGCGGTCTCTTGCGCAGCATCCGTTGATGATCTTCCTGCATTCTTCTTGGATTTGACCACAGGAATTGGGCCTATCCAGGGTTCCTTGTTGGGGGCGGCATCAGACAGCCAGATTTCATAGTAATCGGCGTTGCCTATCTCACTGCGCAAATTCTGAAGGTGTACTCTAGAATAGTACTTTGCGTCGCAAGACTGCTTCTTGATTGACTTTTCTTCAACAAAGGTGGCCAATTCACCATAAGTCAATAGGAGTTTGGTTAGCAGTCTGCAGTGAGTTCGGTACTTGGTCTTCCCTGCGTTCTGCTTCTTCTCATAGCTTGTCATCCCCTTCACAATCTCATTGAATATTATCTGCGGCCAGTCTAGTTGATCTTCGTTGAAGATGGCTGCGCAGTATTCCCACTGCTTAGAGATGAAATGTCCATTATTTCCATTCTTGCAGTTGAGGGAATCTCCAATTAGGGTGCACAGGTGATACATCACCTCACCAAATTCCTTTCTATTATACATTGGCCATTTCTTGTTGAGGGAAGGAATGCCAATGAGCTTCTGTGCAAGCGCATTTTGATGAGCCTCATCATAGCTGACTGAAGAGCTATCAACATTGAAGTTTAGGAGGCTGCGAATGTGATTGGGGTGAACCACTACATCACTGCTCTGGACGGTGGCCATGATCATGTCTGTTGTCTTGCCGTCAAGTTGCGCAGGAACAACTTTTGCTGTGCTGAAGAATTCATCTAACAGAGTAGGCACTATGAATGATTGCTCAAGAGTGAATAATGGAAGAATGCCGGAGGTGCTGAGAAGATGAAGCAGATGACGACCAATCGCATCTAATGAGAGATCTGCCGGAATAAGTTCCCAACCCAGAATGAAATAAACATGTCCCTGAGTAAAACAATAGATAGAATTAGACAACCTATTGCTTATGGAGCTGTGCGCATATGCAAGTAATGCAGATATACCTTGGCACAAGTTCCATGATAAACAAAAATATGCGCAGGAAGTAGAGGGTGCGCAAAGAAAATAAGAATGCATACGCAGAGGGATCGTGCGCACTGAAAATAAATACTTGTAAAGTAGTGTGCGCAGAGAAATAGATACACCTATATGCGCAGAAAGCTATGCGCAGGAAACTGTGCGCAGAGCACAAAGATGGGGGTATGAAAAATAGACTAAATAAAATAAAAAAAAATTTAAGAACATGAACACCCAAGAACACTGAAAAACAAAAGTTGACAAAAATTCAACAAAAAGTACATCGAAATGACGGCGTGAACAGGACGAAGTCAACCATGTAAAAAGTATGGTCAACGACGTTAAAACAAACCCAGAAATTCAGAAAAACGGTTCGACTGCTAAGGAAGTTACGAAGCTCAAAAATTGACGAAAAACATATGTAACGACCATTGATCATGAAATAAACTACATGAAGGAATAGATCAGGCAAATACGAACACAACACAACGATCGATTTCAAAAATGATCAGTAAATAAGGGAGAAATCGAAAAAGGGAGTCTTGAGACCTTCAAGAACAACAATGGCGGAAAAAATAAGGAGTTATAGTGAAACATACCATGTCTTTGACGGTGGGATGCCTTGATTGTCGTTCTACTTCTTCTTCTTGAGAGTTTCCAGAGTGAGAAGAAGAGTCGGAGATGATGATTTCTGGTTGAGTTTTGGTTTTCTTAGGCGCCATTGAAATGGTTTGAGAGAAGAAAGATTTAGGTTGAAGATAAAGAACAGGAGATGAAAAAATAGAGAGTTTTGAGCAGAGGTTAGAAAGAGAGAGAATTTAGAGAGAAAATTTAGAGGGAAGAGAGAGGTAGAGAGAGAAACGGTTTAAGTAGGGAAGGAGATGTTAGGCGTACGATAGCTAATAAAAGTTGAGAAAATGTGCAGTGGCGCAGGATATCAATACCACGTGTCACAAAATGGAACGCGCGTGCGCAGGCCTATGCGCGCGTGTGCGTGTGAAGTTCTAAGCCAGTCACTGTCAAGTCGACTTCCTCATAAATGGTGAGTCAGTGAAAGGACGGGCGCACGTTAGCAGGGTGACGTGGCCGAATGGGGAATGCGCTTGCGCAGTCTTTGCGCGCGCGTGTGTCAGGGAAAAGAGGCTGACGGCTGTCGCATCACCTTCCTTATTAATGGTGAACAGACATTCGAAAGCAGGCGCTGTCACAATCGCAGTTTGCATTGATGACACTGGGATATGCGCAAGGGTAAAAAGGTAATTTCCCAAGAAAGTTCAAAAATTAAAAGCGCGGGAAAATATGAATTACACAAGTACCCTTGTGACTCAGTGTTGACTTTTCAGTCAAGGACCTATGTGAAAAATCTAATGAATGGAACACTTACCTGCGGTCCACGATGATTTGCGCATGGATAGTTATGCGCAGCGCATTGATGGCGCAGAGATTCTGTAAATCTCAGAACTGTTGTTTCATGCGCAGACAGTTGTTTGCGCAGGTGTTGCATAGGGCGCATGAAACTTAACCTATTTTGCACACTTACCAAGCAAATACATTAGTATCAATAAATCATATGGACAAGTTAGCTAAGATTAAGCATACCCATTTCTCCTTTCAAGAGATCACTTGTTAATTTTTTGAGGAGATGATATTAGATGTTGATGAGCTTGATAATAGTGCTTGGTAGGATTGAAAAAAAAAACTGCTATGGTGGACATATTATCGCAGAGAATTGGGTAATTCTCTTCATGAATTCCATAGTCTACATTTTGCTTCATCCATAAGATTTAGCAGCAGCTTTCACCAGCAATATATTCTGCTTCAGTAGTGGAGATGGACACAGCAGCTTGCTTCTTGCTTGCCCATGCTACAAGTCGATTTGACATGTTCCACTTGTGTTCTTCCTGTCAATGGTGCACGCTGCGTAGTCCGCATCTGAATAACCTACAGGTTTAAAGTTCGAATCTTTGGTGTACCAAAGTCCAAGGTTAACAGAGCCAAAGATATATCTAATACATTCTATAGCAGTTATGTGTGTTCCAGAGGAATTGGCGTGATAGTGCGCACAGATCCAGTCAACATAATATCTCGGCCAGCTAGCAGAAGATAAAGAAGAGTTAATCATACCTAGATATAGTCTGATCAACTTTACCTTTTAAGTCTGGTAAATTAGTTGCTTGTGGCCATTGGAGTGTCGTATGCTTTTAGCATTCAAGTCCAAACTTCTTGATTTATCTCCTTGTGTACTGGACTTGATTTGCGAAGATGCCATCATTCAATTGCTTGATTTGAAGCCCGAGGAAGAATGTGAGTTCTCCCATCAAGCTTATTTCAAACTTGCTTTTCATTTGCTTTTCAAAGCGCTTACAAAGAGACTCATTAGTAGAACCAAATATAATATCATCGACAAAAATTTGAACGAGTAAGGAGTGATCATTATACATAGCAATAAAAAGAGTTGTATCGATTTTACCGCACTTGAAGCCTTTCTCTAGTAGGAATTTTGATAGCGTATTGTACCATGCTCTTGGAGGTTGCTTAAGACCATACAAAGCTTTCTTGCTTTGATTCTATGATGCTTCCATTCTTATCCATCTTGTTTCCGAACACCCATTGAAGCGCTAAATATTGGATGAGCTTTTCTTGCACTTCTTGCATAGCATCGATCCATCTTAAAACATGGAGCACTCTATCAATCTTCTTTGATTCGACATAAGAGATAAACGAATGCTACACCGCAAAGTTTGATGCTCTAGATGTGCGAATCCCTATATTGTGATGATAGGAATACGAAGATCAATGGGAATTTTATTTGCTTCAGCATCACGATCATTAAAGGTGATTTGTTGAAGTAGAGAAACATCATGCGCAGGAGGAGTTGTTTGCGCATCAGGAGTTGCAACTTCAGGTGCAGCATTTATAGTATGCGCATGAGATGGACTGATTCTGTATCTGCTTGAACTATGTCCTGCGCAGGAATAGAATTACTGCGCATCTGTCTAAAAAGCTCAGCAGAGTCATCAGAATCATTGGGAGCCAAATGTGGCTCAAGGAGAGAATGCTTAAAAAATAGCATGTACAGATACTAAAATGACTAGAGATTTATCTTATTAAGATCATGAAAACCTTATAGAATGATTGGCATACCCAACGAAGATACGTTCAACTGCTTTGGCGTCGAATTTACCTCTATAGCGTTTGTAGCCAAAGAACTTGAAGAAAGAAAACAATGTTGGGAGCTTTCTCTTTCTCCATTGATCGTATGGAGTATAGACGTAGGCTTTGTTGATGAGGGATCTTTATTTTGAGTAAAACATGCACCGTTGCTGCTTCTACTATCATTGTCTAACCATCCTCAATCAACGAGTGATTCTTTCCACAACGCCATTTTGTTGCGGAACTCCAGCAGCAGAGAAATTGTGAAGAATACCATTTGTTGATTCTCACAATATTGAGCGACATCGATGTTCATAAATTCTGTTCCATTGAAGTGTCGAACTCTATTGATGTCTTCTATGTTTGGAGATTTAGAAGGAGAGCAGCCAGGATATCATTAGAGATACCACAGGTTGGTCCAAAACTTCGCGGTAGTGAGCGGTCCAAACATATGAGGTGAAGCGGATGTAAGCGATTTGACATCGGAGCAATCTTGCTGGAGAAAAACTGCTCAGGTTGCTTACTAAGCTGGCATGGTGCTTATACCATTGCTAGCTGTTTTCACTTAAGCTTATTGCTACAAAACAAGGATTAGTAAATAGAAATTATAGCGGTAAGATCATATAGATTGGAAATTTGTCTTACGAGTCCTTGTGAGCAAAGTTAGTCCAGAAATGCCATTTTTGGTGAAACATTTCGTTGAGGTGATATGGCATTCCAGACCTTTATCTCATAATTGTGATATGGAGAGCAGGTTGCTTGAGGCTTAATCTTTTATGATTAGTCCAAATCCAATTATGTTCCCTTTGTTGTTGTCACCATATATTACTGAGTGATCTCTTCCTTCGTGCGCACCTTTAAGAGTGTTGACATCTCTAGTAGTGTCTAGAATCCACTATCGATATCAACTGAGCTTGAGAGAGCGCAGTAAAGTAGATCTTTCCTGCTTGTTGAAACATTAACTTGCGCTCTACAGCAGAGTTATCTTTTAAGATCAGCATACTTTGAGAAATTCCTTGCGCGGCTACGGAGTTGGTGATGACGCAGCTTCTGTCAAGTTGGCTCTGGCAGATAGGTGCTTGTCATTCTGTCTTTAGCTCCTTTTCTGCGCAATTCTCCTCAGCAACCATTCTGCACTGCTTTGATGCTTTGTGCGCAGGGTTGCTTTTCCTTGTACTCAAGTTTTGAAGGAGGCATTGAAGCGTAATGTCCTGGCTTTCTGCAGTAAACCAAGTCATCTTTCTTTGAGTCTCTATGAAAGAGAATACGGATCTTTGCTTGAGGATCCACCAGGTTTGGAGAGCTTTCTGAATTTGATGAGGTTTGAGCAGGCGCAGGAATATGTGAAAAGTTAGCCATTGCCCTAGATTTGAAGCCATATTGAATCGGCACCCAAGCTGTTAAGCTTGAAAAAACAGAAACATGTTTTATGAAGGTGTTAGCTCTGATACCACTTGTTGGTCCCTAAAGGGGCAACAAGGGTGTGAAAATCGCTAGAGGGGGGGGGGTGAATAGCGTTTTAAAAATTCTTTTCAAACCCTTTTGCAATTCAATGGCAGATGCGCACAACTCTTATTTTGGCTAAGTATAGCGCGCAGCAAGAGTGTGAAATGCACAGCGGAAATTTACAGCAGCTCTGCGCAGGGTATACTGCGCAGAGATAAAAATGCACGCGCTAAGTATGAGGCTAAAGAGTGGCGCAAAATGGGATTCTAAGGCGAATGAGCAATAACGATCACATCATCAAAGAGTGGCAATCTGAAAGATCAAACAAAGCAGTTCATAAAAAGTTAAGCAGAGAATATGCAATAAGTAAAATGAACACGCTATTTGGAGAGGTTCGATCGATGAAAGATCTACATCCTCTACCAAGATGGTTAGTCTTGGATTTCTAATGGAGATCTTATTATATGAGAGAGTATTACAAATTACAACATTAGAGCTCAATACTAACTCAAGATCTATTATCTATGAAGAACAAATCCTAGACTAAACCGGTGTATCTCAAGAAGTTAGATCAAAATGATCAAAGCTTCAAGAGGTGTGTGTGTGACAGAAATTCTGGGCTCTATGAATATGAAAGATAAAGAGCACCAAGAATTCTGGTGATATAGGCTTTGTGATATGAGCAGGAGCTTTGAAGGTTTGAAGATCTTGAAGGCTGTTCTAAAGAATCTGGAAAAACTAAGCAGCAGACTTCAGATCTTCATGGTTTCTCAATGAAGCATGAAACTCGAGCTCTGAAGCATAATGGCCAACAAAGGGATCTTGATCAACGAAGATGATCAAGGGCCGATGAAAGGGGCTGAATCAAAAGGCAGCTTCAAAGGCAGCTTGGAAATGAAGATGAGCAGGCTATTTATAGCTGAGAGCTTAAATATAGCCGTTGGAGCTCAGAGCAAGGACAATGAGCTGGCACAACATGATTGGTGCGCAGGTGTCCTTTATAGCCGTTGGGGCTCTGATCAAAGATGATGACCTGGCACAATATGATTGGTGCGCAGGTAATTTAGAGCCGTTGGAGACTGAGCATGAAGACCAAATTCAAAAGCTTCTTCTAGAAGGTTGACAGCTGTCTTCACTTGAGATATTATGTTTGAGCGCATCTCCACCGTTGGCTATGCTGAGTGTGCAGGATTTGTCGTTTGTGCACACCTCAGCTTTTTAATAAGCGTGCATCTTCTAAGCGCTTTTCCAAACTTTCTAGAAAGTGAGATCAGGAGATGAGGAACTTGACCAAGGTTGAGTCCGCGCACAAAAGACATGCGCATTGCCGGCGCGCATGGATTCAGCGCATGAGCAGTATGCGCACCATGCTTGGTCACAAAAAGATCTTTGGAGTTTTAGGAAATAAGATCTTAAAAACTGAGCAGGGGTCAAGGGCTGCGCAAGATATCTATGCGCAGTGGCGACCTGCGCAGAGAACATCCTGCGCAGTGAAGTGAATCCTGCTTAGGAAATCTTCGATTCTTTAAAGCTTCAAGTCCTATCATCTAAGCCTATACTATAAAAAGGACTTTGCTAAAAATTGAAGTTATAAACTTCTTTACATGAGGTCCTAAAGTCCATAAAAAAAACTTATAGGTGATGGTATCAATCAATTCTAACAAATGTAGGAGGGTTGAGTGATAAGCATACCCAACACGGGATATCGAAATCGGTGCTAGATTGTCTGGGCGAGGGAATGGCCAGCCTAAACAATTCTGAATAACGAAAGGATATCTTTGCCATTGATCGAACTTGTTAGTAGCAGCGGAAAAAATCTTCTCAGACCGCGGTTTGGTCTTTAAGCTCAAGCAGCCCGCAGTAACTTGATGGGTAAAATAAATATGGAGCGCGGACAAAGAAGGCTCATACCCCAACATGTGGCTTACGACTATAAAGGACACCAGATAGCGAATGACATTCGGGGTCAAGTTCATAGGGAGGCAATGGGTGAACTCAAAAAACTCACAAATAAATGGATCCAAAGGAAGGCGCAACCCGTTTTCGAATTGAGCCGGATAGAATATGCAGGCAAGGTTCTCGGCCCGGATCAAGGGAGGAGTCATTGACCTCCCGCCCATAAGAGACTCGTATTCAATAAGACCGTAGACAAGATAGACTTTGGAGTCGACGCGGAACTGCGACAAATACTCATCACCGGTGTCCTCCTCGCTCTCGTCCCTCAAACCCGCACCAGAGCTAGACGCACCTGCTTGACTGGTCCTCCTATTATCAGGGCCCTCAGGAAAGGAATCTACGATCCTAACAGGGGAGCGAAGCAAGTTGACCTTACGGGCAGTATCAGGGGCCAACCTCTCCAGTTGCCCGCGTGAGTCCGATTGAGTGTCTGAAGAGCCATCTCCCACGACATCACGGGCAGGATCATCTAGTAAGAATTCATCACCATCATCAGCCCGCTCTGAAGCATCCCCGCTGCTAGTTACCTCAATCACCCCAGCATCCACAGAAACGTCGCGGTCATGGCCCTGAGCGGGCGGTTCGTCATCCAAAGGGGCATCCAGCCAGGACTGAGCATTAGATCCGCTCACGGACACGCGGTCTCCACCTAACCTCACCAACCTTCTAGCATTACCGGCCATATCTACATTATCGGGGAATCGAGTTAAAACTGCTTTCACAAAAACCCCTAACTGTTCCTCGCCCCCTAGTACCCTCATTCTCCCCGAGTCAAAATGAACTGAGGGACCTGTCTCCCACAGCAGGGGTAGGATCCAAGAATCCCAATCATATACTATCCCTATGGTCTGAAAAGCGTCCAAGGAAAGCCTTTTCCAGGCATTTATCAGGTACCGGTAAATCCCTCCCGTTCGTCGACAACAACCAAAAAGGTCCGGACGAAGCATTCTCCCCAGGTCCAATTCATCCATAACCACAGTCAGAGGTTTTTTCAACAAAACTTTATAAAATCAAAGATGGACCCAGGATTCCTAAGAATGAGACAAGTCAACCGGTTAGAAATTGAAAACCCGGTGGTTAAAAGTTAAAAACTTGGTTAATGATGTTAGAAGTTTTGAAGACACGGCGTTTTTAGATTCTACCCCCGATGAACGGTGGAAAGGACCGAAGGCGGAAAGTTAGAAATCAGAAACCATCAACGAAAATAAAAAGGGAGGCACTACCTGTTAATCGATCGAGTTAAGGAAACGGAAGAAGCAAGTCAACGTCGTTATCAGCAATATTTCTCTCAAGAACGATAGCCAAAGATTAAAATGCCGAAGGTTTTTGAATAAGCCAGTTAGGGTTATTTATACCCCCAGAATGGGTCGGGTTTTCTCCAAGATCCGGAATGACCTGGCATAGACCTGGAAAATGAAGAGGCGGGAATCAGCTTTTTTCGAATTCCAATGCCGGTTCGCATTTAATGAGCGTGCTCCTTGTCATATCAAGGACCTGATAGCTACGTCACTAGCCTGACCTGCGGGGCCCACTGTCCTATCGTCAACCACCATCGTGAGACTCCCGTCCCATGATATTCCGTGCCCGTATTTACTACAGTTTACCCGGACCGAGCCATGGAAAGGTAACTCCTCGCGCCGCTCATAAATAAGCTGACCCTCGGAGTTAGGGGCCACTGATGAGACCGAGCAACGCAGACCGGACCGGACCGGACCGGACCTGGTTCAAAGCCGGTACGAATGAGTGCGACTACCCCGGACCGGATCAGCCCGCATGCGAGCAAGCCCGAGATCCCCGGGCTTCCTAATAACTATAACCAATATAGCTCTGCCTCCCGTTATTCTAAGGGTCCCGTGTTAATCACTCAACCTCCTGCCCGGAGCCCGCAGTAGCCAGCTGTCACAAACGTACAACAGACGTTAGCTGTTCGTACATGACATACCATAACGGTTGGTGGTGGAACCATGATTCCCTGACAACACGCCACGTTCCCAGCCACTCCCCTGGCCGAACCAATGAGGACCTGCCGCGTGTCCATCCAGTACAAGGGCGGTTAGTACCTTAAACCTACCTCCTCCATCTACTCATATAAATACTCCTATCCGCCCCCAAGGGCCAGGTACGTGCTCTATCCAACTCACACACACAAGATCCTCACTGATCTTCTTCTTAGGTTTTCCTCAGAGATCTTACTCTCACACCCGAGGGCCTAAGCCGGATTCAAACCCCGGCTCTGGTCTTAACGGTGTTCTTGTCTGTGTTGTGATCAGGATCAAGAGACAGCAAACCGGAGATCTAGTCTCCATGACCCCAGAAATCACGAGGGCGTCATCATGTAGTACATTTACCGGTAAATGTTGTTTTTTTCCCTCAAGTTTTCACTTGGATGCACTTCATTCTCAAGTTTATAAGCTAAATAATTATTCATGCCTGCATTTACTTGAACTTTTGGTGATTTCATGAAAAAATATTGCTCAAATGTAATGTATACATGTAAATTGTGAATTGAAAATAACTTGAATACTCTATTATTGCAAAGGATAAATCCCACAGTTTTCTCACTCGAATATGCTACTTTTGAAAGCCAAAGGTAACAGAAATGTGCAACTATCCTTAAGAGATAGAAGGAGCATTATGAAAAGAATGAGAAAAGTGAATAAGCTCTTACAGACAAACCTTGACTATCCAGTTGGGTCGTGCCTTTTGAAGCTCCTTGAAGAGAGAAACTTCAATTGACATTGCTCGGTTGATTTTGTTGAGATACAAATATGATAACCTGCAGATTCAAAAATTTAAAGAATGTGATGCAACTCAGTATTTTAAATCTACAAATCTGACTTTTCAAATTCAGCCTTCTAGAATTTCCGATTTGTAATATGTATTATTTTTTGAAAAATGTATTATTAGATGGGTTTTGTTAGCTGTAATTGTGATGTAATTAATATGTATCTGTTTTCAAAACACTCTAACACAGAGTGCGCATTAAAGGTTCTAATTAATTGTGCAGCTGTACATGCACACAGTTCAAACAGCTATTCAAAAGTGAATAAATACATTTGTTACTATTTTATACAGTGACTTAAATATGTTGAGGGCATTTTGGATATTACGCTGGAAAAGTTTGGGCGGGAAAACTGAGTGCTTTATGCACTTCAGTTTTTATATATTATAAGATTTCAAAGTCTTAAAACTGATAGTATTTTTTTTCTGTTATCTACAAAAAAAAAATGTCTTTTCACAAGTTCTTCTTAAAAAATATACTTATACTCGTAATACTAAATGGCGACATAATTAAATTTTATACTCACTCTGTCTCGGAAAGTTAATCTCTCTTTTTTTCGTTGTTATTACGAATGCACTTTAAGCAATAATGTAGGTTACTTTTAATAATTATAATGAAAAGTTACAACTTGTATTTGATACACAATTATAATTACTATAAATACCAATTTCAAATTTTCATTAAAATAATTAAAGCAATTTAAATTATTTTTTAAAGTTCATTTAAACTAACAATGAAAAAAGAGGGATTAATTTTTTGAAACAGAGCAAATATATATGTATATGTGCATGATATCATGTTATTACCGTCTCAAAATGATTGATCATAGTTTATTAAATGGAAAATTTTATAATAGTTTGATCATTTATTTTGAACTGGACATTTGACCCAAGGCAGCTGATCAATCATCAACCAACCTGAAAAAAAGAAAAATAAAAAAATCAACCATACCATCCGTGTCCTCATTACCGGTTTGACTTGTGCGATTATTATAAGAATAAAACAACAAAAATGGAGAAACCTAAATAAAATGACCAAACTACTCCATTTATTTCATAATAAAAATTACATTTTACTTATCAACTTCTTTTTCTCTTCTTTTTTTTTTTTTTATAAATATTTTACATGTTTATATATTGTTTGTAATTTAAAGCTGCGTCATACTCACTCCGTCCCATAACAATGTGCACCAACACTTCTTTTGAGTGTTTCATTAATAAGTCACACTTTCCTAAAACGAAAATTTTATATATTTCCTTTATTAAATGAGACTCACTTATCATACTCAAAACAACTATCCACTACTATTCCCTACTCCACTTCCTCTTTCTTACCTCAATGACAACCATCCACTACTATCCATTCTTTAATTCTCGTGCATCTTTTATTTTGTGCACATTGTTATGGGACAAAATCTTTTATTTGTGCACATTGTTATGAGACGGAAAAAGTATACTCCCTCTGTCCCATTTTAAACTTCACAAATTTCCATTTCTAGCGTCCCATTTTAAATTTCATAACCTAAAAGGGAAAGTTTTTATACTTTTTTATTTGTGGTTCCACATGTCATACTCACAACAATTTCCACTAACTATTTTCTACCCCACTTTCTCTCTTCTACCAAACCATCTACACTCATAACACATCATATTTTTCTTAATACTTGAATCCATTTTTTAAAAGTATAAATTGGGACGGAGGGAGTATTGAATTATAATGAAAAAATATTATAACATTCATTATGCCTGACAAAGTAACGGTGTACTAATACGTTAGAAATTAGATTGATGGAAATAAAATTGTCAATTACTTAAAAACCCCCATGAAAAAAAAAGGCAAATCTTTATTTATTTGGTTGACCTTTTGGCGGTGTACCAAAACAAAGTTTTTTTTCTTTCTTTTTTGGTTGTTTTAAGAACAAATCCCGGATACCTTGGCTAATCAATTGGTTGAACAATGGAGGTGCAATTAACTTTAAAATTAGTTGAAATTTACAATGAACATTGAATCAAGAATCGGCAAAATTGTGAAGGAGCTTGTGTCCTGCGCGGCCGCCGCACGAAGCTGAGCCAGTTTTTTTTTTTTTTTGCCCCCAACTTTATTTTTCCTTGCTAACAAAAGTAACACTTATTATAACGAAATATAACACTTCTTTTTTCTTCAAATGTAACACTTTTTTTGTTTTGAAAATGTACCACAATTTTGCTGCAATAGATTAAAGATAACATAAGTGACAACTAAACTAATGTATCACTTTTTATAAAGAAATGTAACACTCTTTTTTTCAAATGTAACACCTTTTTTTTCAAAATTAAAACAAGATTGGCAAACTAAACTAATGTTACATTTTATAAAAAAAAAGAATGTAACATTTGTATTTCTCAAGTGTAACAGTTTATATTCTTAAATGTAACATTATATATGAAATGTAACAATTTTTATTGAGAAAGTAACAATTGAAATGCAAATACGATTATATAATTGAATTTTTACTTTTTTTTTAAAGAAAAAAAGTATCATTTACTAAATAAAAATGTTACATTCATATAGACAATTAAAATCATATATTCACTTTGTTACACTTCAAATATTATTTTTTTTAACCACAAAAACTATCAAACAATTTAAATTTTCTAGTAAAACTGCTGTTACATTTAACAGTAAAAAGTGTTACTTTTTGAAGATGAAATTGTTACTTTTATCAGAACAGAGTGTTACATATTAGGTGACGAGCAGTTCAAACTTTTTGTATGTTAAAATTTTTTTTTTTTTTTTTTTTTTTTAAATCGAACCATATCATGGCCTATCTAGTTTGATTTGTCTCATCGAGACGAACACAACGGTATTTTTAATTTTTTTTTCTGAGTTATAAATCTCAAGATATTACATTTTAAAGTTATTAGAGGTTTTTTTTAAACTTACACGTGGCAGCGCGCAGTTGGGTGCACCATTGTGTGGCTCACAGCGCGCCACGTGTTGCAAAATGATTGACTGGTTTGAAAATGGGTGGGTGAGTATATGGATCTGGGTCGGGTGGGTCGGGGCGGATTTGGCCCGCCGCACATGGTGCAGCGGCCGCACCCAAGGCTTTGTCAATTGTGAATATTGTTTATAAAGGAAACATCCTAACTAAGCCAACTTATAACATTATACCTAGAAATCGTGCAAACATAGTGGCATTAATGTGACAAAAATAAAAAGATAGTCCCATTAATTATTCAATTGAAAAAAATCGCTCTCTTTGACCAACATGAATAAAAATTATTAATCTAAAGTCAAACATGCTAACAACTTTTGACAATTTTAAGCTCAAGGTATATTTAATTTACGAGAAACAGTTGACATACAAAATCTTATGGACATAATTATACAGAAAATAATTTAAGTTGTTATATATATAGAGGTTCAAAAGTTTTGGTAATTCGTAATTGTTTCTCCCATATTCTAAATTTCCAAATGAATCTTCATGTTTAAATTTTAAGAAAAATACTAAATAATAATTATAAAAAAATAATATATGATTAAATACTTTACTATTCTATTAATGAAATGGACGTCATTTGTCATTTAAGACTTTCATTTTTCAAAAAATTCACGTCATGCAACTTACGTGGCATAAACCCTTATCTTCCTTCATGAAAGAAAGGTCAAGATCTTCGATACTCTCTCCCTATTGTCAAAAAAAAACAAAACAAAATAAAATAAAATAAAATAAAATAAAATAAAATAAAATAATGGACATTCATTTATATTTGAGGAAGTATATAACCACATTTCAAATTATCATACTTTTAAAAAAATATTGGTAGGGAGAGTTTTGCCCTTGTGGCTCTCTATCCATTATATAACAATAAAAAGGAGAAAAAAAAAAAACATAAACATTTAAAAAATATCATTTACATTTTCCAACTCTATTGCAGTACTTTCCTTGTAGTGATATGTATATGCACGAGAACTTTATACAATACTTATATAATGGGTAAACTATAAAATTTGGAGTAAACGACCAAAATGACCCGCGTACTATATGAATTCAACCGATTTGACCTGCGTACTATCTAAACTACCAGATCAACCTGCGTACTATACATAAATCAACCAAATCAACCTAAATCGTTAGTATGCATCAATGGGTTTTAACAAATGTTAGAAATTTAACGGATATTACAAATTTTTTTTTTATATGTATTAATCATAATATAAAGGGGCAAATATGCCAAGAAAAATAATTTACAAATAAACCCTAGGGTTTAAAATGAAAAATGAAAAAAATCTAATCCTAAAGCGTTCTACCCATCGCCTATCTATTTTTTCTCTGCGTTCATACTGCCTGGTTCATACGCTCTTCATCCTTTCCCCCTCCCCTTCCACCATAAACGCCGTCCATGGTGGCCCCCTCCTCCTCCTCCCTTCCCCACTCTTCCCTTGCCTTATGCAGTCTTTTCCACCCTCTCCCATCCCCTTACTTGAATCTGATCTTTAATCTCCTCAACTCAGGTCCTCCAGATCCAAATTCCCGTCTGCCTATGTTCTTTCTCGAATTCCCGGCGGTCGGAGGACGATGAGTGACTTGAAGCGCGGGCTCGTTGTATGACGGTGCTGAAACAACAAAAAATTGAGGTGGCGGTCGGAGCCATCTGCAGAGATTCAGAAATGGTCTTGTTTCCAGATCTGATTCAGAAATTGTCTTGTTTCCAGATCTAATTGTTTCCACAATAAAAAAAATCGTCTTCTATGGAGATATGTTTAAGGTTTGATTTTGAGTTACTTGGTTCTGATTTGAATTTCATGGGTGTGAATTTTGAATGAATGCTTTGTTGAAGTTTAAAAGTGGTGAAGGCAGTGGCTGGTGATGGTGATGGTGAGATGGCAGGACATGGTGGTGACGGTGGTGGTGTGAGATGGTGGCGGGGTAGTGGTGTGAGACGGTGGTGGGAGAAGGTGGTTGTTGGTGGAGAAGAAGCAATTAAAACATAATGGTACTTAGCTAAATAAGTTAAGAATTTGTTAAGTTATGGGGCAATTTGAAAAATTTAATTGACATATCCGTCAAATTACTAACTCTCGTTAATGCTCACTAACATTTACTAACGATTTAGGTTGATTTGGTTCATTTATTAATAGTACGCAGGTTGATTTGGTAGTTTAGATAGTACGCGGGTCATTTGGTTGAATTCATATAGTACGCGGGTCATTTTGGTCGTTTACTCATAAAATTTGCCATCGTACTATGGAGTTACCTACAGATTTGCCATTGTATTTTGTTTCCATCGATTTTGCCATCGTACTATGATTTTTGAATTCACATTCTTCCTTCACCCTAATGTGTGTTAAAAAATTAACGAAAATACACAAACTTTAACATGAACCCTAAAAACTAACTGCAACCTTAAAAAATAGGTGCTGTGAAGAATCAAAAGAGACTATTATTAAAATTTGAAATAATTATATTAACATTGCTCTTGTTAAAACAAGTGAAAAACAAATTGTTTTGAAGCAAAAAAGAAAAAATATATCTTTAATTATCAATCAGCAAGACAATTCAAAATTGAAGCTTCATTCTCTCATCCAATCTCCACAGCAAAGTCACTCCACTTTGCCTCCACTAGCACAACAAGACCAGTCTGGGACACAACAACAATATTCATATACTCCCTCCGTCCCAGAGTAAGAGTCCTACTTTCCATTTTGGTACGTCCCAGAGTAAGAGTCTTATTCCTAAAATGGCAAAGAATCTTTACTATTCACCCCACTCATTCTCTCTCCTATTTTACTTTTATACTCACAACACCAATCAATTCACTATTCTCTCCCACTCATTCTCTCTTACTTTACTTTTACACTCACAACATTTACATCACTTCCAATATTTATTAATAAGCGTGCAAATGAGGGGTATGACTCTTACTCCGGGACGGAAGGAGTACCAAAGATGGAATGATTTTGACTCGCCAAGTAAACCTAAGCTTGTAATTGCTCGAGTAAGTTCCAGATCTTCGGTCTCATCCCATTAAGCTGAAACAGTTGGAGAAGATGAAGCAGCTAAAGCCACGATAAAGAGAATAAATAGAAAACTAATTCAACTTTTTCCAAATTAGTTTTCTTTGATTAAAAAAGCTGTTATCATTTTAATAAAAATATTTATAAAATTTTAAAATAATTAGTTGAATTCTTACATTTAGTCTAATTAATATTTATTTTTTATTTAAATCTGTATTGTTACATTTCCACATTATTTTTTTAACGATTAGTTTTATTTTTAACAGTTTTGTTAAGTTTCTAACGTTTCAGTCAAGTTTCTAACACCTATTAGGGCGAAGGAAGAATGTGAATCCAAAAATCATAGTACGATGGTAAAATCGATGGAAACAAAATACAATGGAAAATCTGTAGGTAACTCCATAGTACGGTGGGAAATTTTATAGTTTACCCCTTATATAATTGTACACTTGTAAACCATGAAGCATTTGTTATGGAAAAACTCATAATTGAGTTGTTAAAGTTATAACCAAAATTATTCAAACCGTCCGTGATTCATTGAACTGGCTTCTTCAATCATTTACAGAACAAAATATCCAATAATTAACATTAAAATTATTCCATTTAATTTTAAAACATGATTAAATCACGAATTGAAAAAAAACATGGCAGCTAGGTTTATGTGAAGCTTGATGCCTATATATAAAGGAGCCTCAAGGAAACTTTATTATCATTCAGCTCAGTGTATTACCTTACAAACATTCTCTACATAATAGAGAAAATGAGGTCAGGCTTTCTTTTCTTGATCCTTTGTTTTATGCTACTTGGAGTTGTTAGGGTTTGCAATGGAGGTCATGATAATGAACCTAAAGGTCACGGTCCAGAGGGTCGTGGACCTCAAGGTAATGGACCCGATCATGGTCATGGTCATGGTCCTAAAGGTCATGGGACGGAGTCAGACGAGGATTACTATCAAGAGAGTTGCCCTTTAGTAAGTGAGATTGTTAGAGATATAACATGGAGTAGAGTTGAAGCAGACCGAACCTTGGGGGCCAAGCTACTAAGGGTTCATTACCACGACTGCTTTGTCAGGGTACGTACGTAAATATATCTACATACATACATATATATATATGGATGTGTGTGTATAATTATATGATATTTGGATTTCTTGTTATCTAGGCCTCCGTATTTCTAATGCATATGTTTTCAAATGTTGTTACAGGGTTGTGATGGATCAGTATTATTGGACCCAACCCCTAATAATAATTCGACTGAGAAAACTGCCATACCAAATCGGTCACTTGCTGGATTTGATGTTATTGATGATATTAAGAAAAAACTTGAAGAAGAATGTCCGGGAGTTGTTTCTTGTGCTGATATAACTGCTTTGGCAGCTCGAGACGCTGTCTCCTTCCAAGTATGCTTCATATCCATAAATTTATACCTCTGTCGGATTATTTATCAACTTCTTTTAAGCTTACAAAACTGACCCAATTATGGAAATGAATAATGAATTTACTGAAAATATTGCAGTTTGGGAAGTCGATGTGGGAAGTTCCAATGGGAAGGAAAGATGGAAGATTTTCGCTTGCTTCCGAAGCTTTAAGCGACTTACCATCTTCATCGGCTGATTTCACCACTCTCCTAAATCTATTCTCAAGCAAAGGCCTAGACATTGTCGACCTTGTAGCTTTATCAGGTATATATACATCATTAAATGAAATCTTTATATGTCTGTTTGAGAAAAATATTCAGTGAGACTGTCACACCATGTCATCTTGATAATGTTATGGCTGACAGTTCATGTTGCAATTATGCCACATTAGCAAGACGACATAATGGTTTCAATTCAGTTTCATAATAATGTTTCAGCCTCAATTAACATGAAACTTTGTATTAGGTGCACATACAATTGGAGTGACACATTGTTCCTTGATTTCAAGAAGGCTATACAATTTCACAGGACGAGGCGACGCAGATCCTTCACTGGACCCTACTTATGCACAAACGCTGAGGAAAATATGCCCGAATCCCATAAACCGTGCAACCCTAGTAGAAATGGATCCTCAAAGTTCCCTCTCCTTTGATAGTGATTACTACGTATCTCTTAACAAGAAGAAGGGCATATTTGTATCGGATGCAGCGTTACTTACTAATCCGTGTGCAGCTAAGATAGCAAATGATCTAACAAATCAACCTCTTTTCTTTGCTCAGTTTGCTAAGTCCATGAAGAACATGGGCGCGATGCCTGGTGTTGGGGTTGGAGAGGTTAGGAGGAACTGCCGAGTAGTGAATTAATTTTTCATTATATTTAACACATATCGTATTTCTTTTCTTTGTAACTTCTGCTTAATGATTATATTGTGGTTGTAATCTTAAGAAATATTAAGTTTTGGGATTCAAAGCTTGCCTAATTTATTGATGATCATAAATATATACTATAGTACATAAACACTTATCTAGAATTAAAAGGTAATTGGTGAAACAGAAACTAGTGAATATAAATTCTCACTTAACCTCTACTCTTAAATTATCTAACTCAAAATAATAAGAGGTGGTCTCCCATGAGAACAAGGGGATCCGTCTCATGCATGAGACGGGTTGCCCCATGACCCATGGGTATGACCCGCCACGTGGCACCCTCCCAGAGGTCCATGTTTTTTTTTTTATAATATTTTTTCGGCTTTTCAGCCGTTCACCAAAAGTAATAGTTACCATAACTTAATGTAATGACTGTATACATATAAAGTAACATTGTTCATAAGTAAACGTAACACCTGTTTTACAAAAACAAAAGCTCGTTTTACCCATTTTTTCAAATGTAATACTAACTATAATTACATGTAACCCAAACAATATCTAAATGTAATTATCATTTATACTGAAATGTAATATTGCTTTTGCAAAAATATAAAATATTGTGTATTTTGATTTAATTTTTTGAAAGAAAGTAACATTTGAAAAGTAACAACTCATATATGAATGTAATTGTTTGTACAAGTAAATGTAACACTTTAATAAAAGAAATTATAACATATTTCTATAGATAATGTAATACTTTTACATGTAACACTAATCAAGTGTTTTTAGCTCTAAAAATGTAAATGGTTGAATTATTACTTTTTCTATACATATGTGTTACAATTATGTATAAACATTGTTACATATAAGTAACACGTTCGTTACATTTTAGTTGTAATAAGTATTACTTTTGGCAAACGAAGAAAACATAGAAAAAAACACTGTTACTTTTCTGTATATATGTATTACTTTTATGTATACAAACTATTACTTTATACGAACACAGTCATTACATTAAGTTATAGTAACTATTACTTTTGACAAACCGGAAAAAAACCAAAAAAATAATAATAATAAATAAAAAAAAAACCAAAAAAAAAAAAATTGGCCTATGAGAGGCTGCCACGTGGCTGGGTCGACCCCTGGGTCCTAGAGCCGGTTCGTGGGTCGGGCGGGCGGGTCAAAAACCGACCCGTCTCATGGATGAGACGGGCCTTCCATGTTCGCGGTTTGTCAAATAATAATATGTACTAAAATAGAATCCTGTTTTGACTTAAACATCAATAACCCAAATAATTAATACTCCCTCTATCCCGGAAAGATAGTCTCATTTTGATTTTTTATAATCAACAAAA
This sequence comes from Campanula takesimana, assembly GCA_026119855.1. Classification (NCBI taxonomy): domain Eukaryota; kingdom Viridiplantae; phylum Streptophyta; class Magnoliopsida; order Asterales; family Campanulaceae; genus Campanula; species Campanula takesimana. The sequence goes on along the minus strand of JAOWBW010000104.1, from coordinate 343,479 downwards.
ATGAATTTTTGACCAACCATTGGTGACAATTTAATCATTCTAGTGAAATTCTAAAATTTGTAATTGATAAATCATTAAGTGATTTATTAATAACAATTTCTATAATTTCACTGTGATCATTAAAATGGAACCAATTTTGATCAATGTTTATTTTTGTTGAATATAAAAAATCAAAATGAGACTATGTTTCTGGCAGGTAGAGCATCTTTCTTTGAAAACCATGCAAAGAGCCAAATCCTATTTTGGCGTTGACTACCGATTTCGTAATTTGGAGTAGTTTCTTTCTGCAAACTAAGTGCTCACTAAGGCTCCATTTGCTTTGCTTCATGTTTTACCGATATTGTTTTACGTGTTTTACGATATTTGGAAATCAAAAATAAAAAAAGTTAAATATAAAATATTTTACATTCAACGGAAATAAACTAGATTTTCCGTAAAATGACTTACGGATTTCACTGATAATGTTTTACATGTTTTCCGGTATTTGATAATCAAAAATAAAAAAAGTTTAATGTAAAATATTGTTAGGTCCTAACAAAGTGTTTTGATGAAGATTGATCATTTAAACGGGACAAAGTTAAATGGTCTAAAGTGTCAAGAGTGAAAGATGCAAAAGTTCACAAAGACCCCTCCAAGTTTCTCATGTTTTTCAATAGTGATTTTCTCTACCTATCGAGGCCTTAAAATATTCTATATTGGACTCATTAGATAGGTAATTTAAAGACGAACAAGAGTATGCAATTGGATTTTGCATCGGAACTTTTAGTGAGAAGATATACGCAAAACACATCAATGGAGCTTAAATGGGGTAAGGTGGTCAAGTGCAAATTCTCATGTGAATCCAATTTCCACCAGCAATGTTTTATTTTTGTGTTGTCCAGTAGACAAACATAGTCATTGAAGTTGAAGAAGAAAGAATTCCTTCCCAATAAATGAAGACATCCATCCATAAAACAAGGCATTAATTTTGAAGACCAAAGACCATTGACTCAACTTGGATTAACATTCCAACGGTTACTTCTTATCCTCCCCTATATATTAAACCCAAACCATCCTATTTCCAGTGTGTAAAACCAACACCATTTACCCGGCCTATATTCCACTTTTCTCCAATCTTAGTGTGTGCAATAAACACCAATTGCACACACTAAGCTTTTTACCCATGAACCCAATCCAAACTTTTGATAGTAGACCCATGGTGTGTGTAACCAAAATGTACACCTATTCATATACCACACCAAATACACTTCAAACCATCCAAACATTGAGGGGGAACACCAACGATCTAAGAAGAGCTTCCATCCGACAAATTCAAGTGTCATGCAAAGGAAGAACTACATCACATTTGTGAACCATTTTATTTTTTCTTTTATGCTACGCAACTAGCATGCTTAATTAGTGAGGCTAATTAAGTTGGAAAATTCCGAGGGGATTTTCTAAACAATTCATGTATTGTCCAAGTGAAGGGAGTATAGTGGATTGTTTCCCATTGTTGAGGATGATGGGGTGTGGATGTAGGAGATGTTGCTACACTCTGAACCACGTTAAAAACTATTGTCTCTTGTCTCTTTTACTTCTTGTCTTGCACTTTCATTTTTCATATCAACTATTCTTTCTTGCTTTATTCAAAACTTGTTGATCGTTTAGACAAGATAAAATTTATATAGAAAATAGGAATATACTCCCTCCGTCCCAGCTCACTTGAAACTTTTTGACCAAAACTGGTCAACTTAAGGTCGGTTTGACCAACACTTTATAGAAATATTTATGTTCCAAAAAACTTTTTAAAAATTGTTATTGAGAGGATTTTTAATGGTGGTCATTTTACATTTTTTTAATTTTTGTTCGGATCATAAATATTTCTATAAAGTGTTGGTCAAACCGACCTTAAGTTGACCAGTTTTGGTCAAAAAGTCTCAAGTGAGCTGGGACGGAGGGAGTATATGTTAGACAACATCTATAAAGCCATAGAAATTATCTATTCCGCTGCGCATAATTCCTACTCTTTTTGGCCTTTAGAGTGTAAAGAAAATTGTGACCTTTCAAGATAGTTGACCTTCATTTCGAAGATAGCCGACCTATCTCAAAGATAGTCGACCTTGTTATCTCATTCCTTATCAACTATCTAGTGTCATAATCTCTAAACAGGGACTTTCAAATATTTTACAACAACGGAAATAAGCTAGATTTTCCGTAAAATGACTTACGGATTTCACCCTGCCCCCCCCACCCCATCACCCCCACCCCCTAAAAAAATCTTTTCTTTACTCATATTAAAATTATCTTTTAACACCTCCCCCACCTCCGCTCCGCCTCCCTCTACCCCAAACCCCCCTACCCCCCCCCCCCCCCCATTTATTATGTTTACTCATTAAAAATACTTTTAACAACTCCTCAACCCGCTCCCTACCCCCACACCCCCCCACCACAAAATAAAATAAAATAAATAAAATCACACATATTAAAATTATTTTTTAGAATATACAACGTTACCACTAGATTAACAAACAAAATTAATGCTAATGAAAACACTAAGGCTATAATAATCCTTTTACGCAAATCCTCTACTGACTGTCTTATGTTCTCAATTCAAATTTGTAGTCTAAAAAGGTTCGATAATGTCAAATTGCTTCCTCATAACAATTAAAAAAAATGTGTTTTAGCATAAGTGTGATTATTTCACTATGTTAGGATTTTAGGCCCAAACACAATTGCTTAATTGATAAAGATGAAAGCATAACTTGACCTATGATTTGGACACCATTGATGAGTTAAGGGATATGGCAAAAATTAGGATGACATCATTTCAATAAAGGATTGCTAAGTCCTATAACAAGAATGTCAGGTTAAGAAAATTTCAAGTTGGTAACTTGGTGCTTCGAAAAGTTTTTCAAAACACAAGAGAAGTCAACGCGACCGAACTAGCACCTAAGTGGGAAAGCCCATATTTGATAGATACTGAGGCAGGAATGGGGGCATAGAGATTATCTACTCTAGATGGTCAAACAGTCCTAAGAAGTTGGAATGATGCCCATATTTGCACATCTTACTTGATTATTTTTGTTTTTATTGTTATTTTTTCTCTTATCGTGTTTTCTCACTCAAATTGTATGGTAAATGGTGATGGTATTATATATTGGATTTCAATGGTTTTCATGTTTTAAAAACTGTCTTGGAGATTTTAATAGGTTTTGACTGCTAATTTGTGCAAAACAGTAACGACTCTGTCTTTGACAAATGTCTTTAATTCAATAAATATTAGTTGATAAACTAAATACTACCTATGTCCCAAAATGAATGTAAAAGAAAACGAAATTTACTCTTGATCAAAAGTAAATTTGAAAACTTTACATACATTCATCTCAGGACAAAGGTAGTAGTTCTTTAGAAGATCTATTCTCAGCGTCTATTAGAATACAATTAGGAGTAACACTATGGGACCTGAAAAAGTACCACCCGTGTAAATTCAGCCATGGTTCAACTTTAAATTTTATTGTCCTCGGGTTAGCGACCCTATAAACTACTCCCTCTGGTCTAAAATAACTGTCACTTTTGGTCAAACAGATGTAAGCTTGACCAATAAATTTAAACGAAAAATAATGATCCTAAAAAAACTAATTTTTTTTATTAAAAGTATTATTAATTATAATACAATGAAAAATTTTAGATTTTTATTAGCATCATTATTTTTTATTTAAATTATTGGTCAAAGTTACATCTGATTGACCAAAAGCGACAGTTATTTTGGACCAGAGGGAGTATAATCAAAGAAATAATTCAAGTTGAGTCAAACATATACTACCCCCGTCCAATATAAGTTTTACAAGTGATATAAATGGTTGTTTATTTCTTACTCAAATACAATAAACATGTGCATGCATTTGCAATTTATCTTTAGCTAACTTCAAATTTAACAAAGATGTTAATCTCGTCTTCCCAACATAAAGAATTTTAATTTTGGTTTAAACATTCATTTTGAGACAGAGGTGGTAGTAAAAACGATACTAATTATATTTATTTGGTCATCCTTTCTTTTCTATTTTTTTTTTGTATGTTTGAAGAATAAAATTCGTTGTATCATAAAATACATTATATTCATAACTTCAATTATATATATATATATATATATATATATTATTCATAGCATTACTATGCTCCCGTCGAATCTCGACGGGTTACTCACTAGTTATTTTTTAACACCTCCTCCACCCCATACCGCCCTTATCACTACCCCCACCCCACCCTTAAGAACTAATATCAATTTCAAACTAATACAATATATCCATCATGTGCAAGGCACATGTGGTTTAATTGACTTTTCTAACGAATTCCGTCAAAAAACTTTGTTTTGATGAAAAAAATTATACCATAAGCCCCATTTTGCTAAATTTTGGACCACAGGCATTAAACTGGTACCGCTCCGAAAAATTTAAGCCCTATTTTGTCAGTTACCTTAAAAAGAATTTAGCCATCCTTTACATAACTGACTAACTAACCTTGATAACTAATAAACGGCTATTCTCTCCGTCCCAGCACAAGTAGGATTTCTTTCCCGTTTAGGTCGTCCCAAAACAATTGAGACTTCCCAAAATAGAAACATTTTAATATATTTATATTCAACCAACCCCACTATTAAACCACACTCATTCTCTTTCTTCATTTTTCACCACTCAATTTATTCAACCAACACAACTATTTACCCCACTCATTCTCTCTCTTCATTTTCTATCACACATACACTATTTTCTCTTATTTATTGTGTTCACTCTTCTAATCCTACTTGTGATGGGAAGTATGCTATTAACAGTGAATTCTACATTTGGTTAAAATTGTAAATCTTTACTATTCTATTCCTTTTTCAGCGTCACGTGAAACTCTGGTATTATAACGACTCCTAAATGTATAGTTAATTTGTGCCAAAGGAGTGACTCAGTGATAAAGTCAAGCCCCACCCTTGGTGAGCGCTACAGAAAAAAAAATATAGTTAATTTTAATAAAAGTATAGCTCATTTCACATTTTTATTTCAATTTTTCATGTACTTATCCAATTACTTTAATATATTTATTACTTATTCAATAAACATATGCTTCATTTAATAATTAATTTTATTAGTAAATTACTTTAGTTTTGTAATGGAATATGTTTTGAATTTTAATAACTTTATTCACTCTATTATTAAATAAAATACTCTATATACAATTTCAATTTAATTTAGTAATATTATAAGGATTTTTAAAATTTTCAAATTTTAATTAAAGTTTTAGGCCTCTAACATTTGTTATAATTATTTTCTTGATTTTCTTAGAAAAAAATAAAAAAAATAAAATAAAAAAATAAAAAATCCGTCAACATTCATTTGATCGGATCCATGGACAAAACAAACGGGCCAATCCTGAACCGTATGCTTACTCAACACGGACATGCTTTGGCCCGTTTCTCCGCTGGAGGGTCTTTGGCGGGCTGGACTGGATTTGTCTGTTTTCCCATCATCAATTGACGTTTGGCGAAATTAATTGACAAGTTAATTGTAACATTGACACGAAATGAGTAATAAAATAGCAAAGTTCTGCTAAGCATCCCATATGAAGAGAACTAATGCTAATTATCAAACTACTCCACAAACATTTACACTACAAGATGAAATAACATGTTTTTCATAAAAAGTGAAAAACACGTTTTACTCTAAAGCGAGCGTAAAACAAGTTTTTCACGAGATTTTCAATGTAATATAGACAAACAAGCAATACAAGTCAAATCTTTATATATTGGTTGACCTTTAGCGGTGTACCAAACAAAGACTATTTTTCTGGGTATTCAATTTGACGAACATATCCCGGATACTCAGGCCAATTAGTTGGTTGACCAATTGGGTTATACTAATAAGTTTTAGAATTTGCTGAAAATTGAAATGAACATTGAACAAAAAGTTAGTACAAAAATGTCAATGCTGTTATAAAGGAAACATCCTAGCCAACTTATAACAAATATACCTCGAGGACGTGCATACATAGTGACATTATTGTAACAAAACAAAATTAAAACAAGGTCAAACATTCTGACAACTTTTGATGAATAATTTTTTTATTCAAATACTAGTTTGTTAGCTCAAGGTATATTTTATAGAAGTATATGCAAAACCTCATGTACAAAATTATACACAAAATACTTCATGCTATTCTATTGAACCATGTATATATATATATATGCATGTTTCAATTTAATAGCATGAAGTATAATTTGATCGACATATTCAAAAGTTATCTATAAGAAAAATTGAAGGAAAATATGCATAAATAACTTTATTATTGCTTCATAAAAATATAGTATTGCAATTATTGATTAAAATATGTTATTTTTTATTTTAAATGTAACGGTTCAATTAATTTTTTTCTTTGAAAAATGATAAATACTTTTAGAAACTGGATATTCACACAGGGGGCGAGTAACATAATTGAAAATAAATTTTTGTCGCGATTGTGATCCAACCGACTTCGAATTAATCAGCATGGAGTGACCAGAATCTTAAAACCTATAGAGAAAATTTTTGGGGAAACTAGTTTCTCCATAAGTTATAAAAAGTTTTGTTTTTATAGGGTTTAAGATTTAAGGGTTTAGGGTTTAAAGTTTAGGATTAAGGTTTTAGGTTTGGGGTTTAAGTTAAAAAGAAGACTTTTTATAACTTATAGTTTCCTCCAAAACACACTCAAACGTATATCTTACTTTGGCTCCTGATAATCTTGGGGGTGGAGGAACTATTTATAAGCATCATTATATAATAATATTGTTAATATATACTCCCTCCGTCCCGGTTTAAGGTTCTTAGTTTGACTATGCACGCTTATAAGAAACCAAGGCAAAAACATTAATAGAAATGAGTCAACCAAAAGTAGATATTGAAGGATATAAATGTCCAAAACACTATTTATAAAACAAATAGGTAAAAGTAAGTTAGGTAAGAATTGTTTTTTTTTTGTAATTAAATGAACTTTCTGAGGACAAGATTTTCCAAAGCACTATTCATTTTTTTCCATTTATGGAATAAAGCAACTAAGAACCTTAAACTGGGACAGACCAAAAAGGAAAGTCAGAATCTTAAATTGGCACGGAGAGAGTACTACCCATTTTATAAATTACCCAACTAAAAAAATCGTCTTTATATTGCAGTTTTTTTTTTTTTTTTTTTTTTTTTTTGACGATGTCCATGCCATAAGGAGGTGAGGAGATGGATCAAACTCTAGCGCTCACCGAGGGTAAGGCTTGACTTTACCAATGTGCCACTATTTTTGGGAACTTTTTTTTATAGCGAAACTGCATGAGAACTTTAGCTATAAATCAGACAACAGTGAACATTGTTTGTTTATTTTTTACTCCCTCCATCTTTTAATCTTTGAGTGAATATTCAAATTTATAATAAATTGTCCGAAAATAAATGATTTTTTTGAAAAAAAAAACTTTATTCCTAAACGTTATGTTATCAAAACAACTATTCCTTTTATTATCGTTAAACTAGATGCTTAGAAAATGGATAGCAAAATCATTTATGCATCTTTGCCATTAACATATAAAAAATACACCATTTCAGATTGTCTCTTAAAATAAATTTTGACATTCATTTAGGGACGGAGGGAGTAACAAAAATTATTCAACATGGTCCGTCATTCATTGAACTAGCTTCTTCAATCATTTAAAGAACAAAATATCCAATAATTAACATTAATGAAAATTATTCCATTTGTTTATGTACATACATTTTTAAGCATGAACTGAAGAAACCGTGGGAGGTTTATGTGAACCTTGAAGCCTATATAAATGAGTCTGAAAGTAACTTTGATATTCATTCAATTAAACACCTTGCAACATTCTCTACATATAATTATAATTTCCAGATCTTCCAATTTGGTGTTGAGTTGATAGGAAAAATGAGGTCAGGCCTTCTTTTCTTGATAATCTCTTTTATGCTACTTGGAGTTGTTAGGGTCTGCAGTGGAGGTCATGGCAATAAACCTCAAGAAGGTCACGACCCTCAGGGTCATGGACCTGATCATGGTGATCAAGGTCACGACAATCATGATCACGATCACCGTCATGGTCATGGTCCTAAAGGTCATGGGACGGAGTCAGACGAGGATTACTATCAAGAGAGTTGCCCTTTAGTAAGTGAGATTGTTAGGGATATAACATGGAGTAGAGTTGAAGCAGACCGAACCTTGGGTGCGAAGCTACTAAGGGTTCATTACCACGACTGCTTTGTCAGGGTACGTGCGTAAATATATATACATATATAACATATGTACATACATTAATATATATATATATATATATATATATATATATACATACATAAATATATATATATGTGTGTGTGTGTGTGTGTGTGTGTATAATTATATGATATTTGCATTACTTGTTATCTAGGCCTTCATATTTCTAATGCATATGTTTTGAATGTTGTTATAGGGGTGTGATGCATCAGTATTATTGGACCCAACCCCTAATAATAATTCGACTGAGAAAACTGCCATACCAAATCGGTCACTTGCTGGTTTTGATGTTATTGATGATATTAAGAAAAAACTCGAAGAAGAATGTCCGGGGGTTGTTTCTTGTGCTGATATAACTGCTTTGGCAGCTCGAGACGCCGTCTCCTTCCAAGTAAGATTCATATCCATAAATTTGTGCCTCCATCGGATTATTCATCAACTTCTTTTAAGCTTACAAAACTGACCCAATGGGAATGATTTTTTACCAAACAAACGCAGTTTGGGAAGCCGATGTGGGAAGTTCCAATGGGAAGGAAAGATGGAAGAGTTTCGCTTGCCTCCGAAGCTTTAACCGACTTACCATCTTCATCTGCAAATTTCACCACTCTCATAAATCTTTTCTCAAGCAAAGGCCTAGACATTGTCGACCTCGTAGCTTTATCAGGTATATATATCCATCTTTATATATTGAATCGGCTTATCTAAATGAAGCCTCTGACATACGTTTATATGCTAGTCCCTCTGAAAAAAATTATTTAGTGAGACTGTCACACCACATCATATTAATGTTATTGCTCGATCTCACACTTCATTTACATGTCATAATCACACCACGTCTCATTTCTCACCAGTTTGGTTTCAATTTTTCTATAGGTGCACATACAATTGGAGTGACACATTGTTCCTTGATTTCAAGAAGGCTATACAACTTCACAGGACTTGGCGACGCAGATCCTTCTCTGGACCATACTTACGCACAAACGTTGAGGAATATATGCCCGAATCCCATAAACCGTGCAACCCTAGTAGAAATGGATCCTCAAAGTGCACTGTCATTTGATAGCGATTACTATGTCTCGCTTAACCAAAACAAGGGCATATTTGTATCAGCCCATCACCAACATAGGCATTAGCGCTCCGGCGGCTATGGAGATCCACCCCATACACCTCTGGGGCCTTGGCTATCTTGAGCCCAAACTCCCGGGCGCGCTCTCTATCCTCAATCGACTCCACCGGATACAAATTGGAGCACATGGTCCCTCTCGAATGAGATAGGACCGTAAAGTCGCCGGAGGAAGAGCCAATCTTTTGATATTTATCCCTCTGAGGAGACGTCGGATCCCCGATAGCAGATCGCTTCTTCGTAGGCTCGGGGGCAGATAGACCTGTGCCAGGAGCTTGAGAAGAGTGGCCGGTTCCGATCACAGTTTTGCCGCGGCCAGCGCCTTGGCGGGGATTCGGAGGCAGATTCCGGGTCAGTTGCGGCTGAGAAACTACCGCTCCGGACTTATCAACCTTGTCCGTGACAGGGATCTTGACCCCAGGGGCCTCCACCCTTTTCATAGCATCAGCTCACCTTTGCTTTTCAAGAGCTGCGGCTTTCCTGGCCGCGACCTTAATTTCGGCTGCAGACTTGGGAGGCATCGTGTCGGTTGGATCTGCGAACAAGAACAGCAGTCAGATAAATAAAACAAAGCGAAAAAGACAAGAAAAATAGTATGAAAGTGTACAATGAAAGAGACCGAGTAAACCAGGGTCTGGACAAGTCTCCCCCGAATTACAGGCAGAGCAATCAGAAAGGAAAGCAAATGATTGATGAACTTTCCAATCAGGGTCTCGCAACAGAGGGGCCATGATAACCCTAGGCTCGGGGCCAGAAACACGCCTCGGGGCCACCCCGGCGAAGGTCAGAAGCTCTTCATCGTTAATAATGGCTGAGACATCGTAAACTTGAGGAGTCTCCACCACCGACTGGTCGTCCAAGGTAACCCCTCTTCGTAAACCGAGCAAGATAGGCCTCCATCGCCGCGCTCAGATCTCGGCCTTCTTCCGGATCGGGAAAATTTTGGCGGGACATAGAAATCGGTGCTAGATTGTCAGGGCGAGGGAATGGCCAGCCTAAACAATTCTGAATAACGAAAGGATATCTTTGCCATTGATCGAACTTGTTAGTAGCAGCGGAAAAAATCTTCTCAGACCGCGGTTTGGTCTTTAAGCTCAAGCAGCCCGCAGTAACTTGATGGGTAAAATAAATATGGAGCGCGGACAAAGAAGGCTCATACCCCAACATGTGGCTTACGACTATAAAGGACACCAGATAACGAATGGCATTCGGGGTCAAGTCCATAGGGAGGCAATGGGTGAACTCAAAAAACTCACAAATAAATGGATCCAAAGGAAGGCGCAGCCCGTTTTCGAATTGAGCCGGATAGAATATGCAGGCAAGGTTCTCGGCCCGGATCAAGGGAGGAGTCATTGACCTCCCGCCCATAAGAGACTCGTATTCAATAAGACCGTAGACAAGATAGACATTGGAGTCGACGCGGAACTGCGACAAATACTCATCACCGGCGTCCTCCTCGCTCTCGTCCCTCAAACCCGCACCAGAGCTAGACGCACCTGCTTGACTGGTCCTCCTATTATCAGGGCCCTTAGGAAAGGAATCTACGATCCTAACAGGGGAGCGAAGCAAGTTGACCTTACGGGCAGTATCAGGGGCCAACCTCTCCAGTTGCCCGCGTGAGTCCGATTGAGTGTCTGAAGAGCCATCTCCCACGACATCACGGGCAGGCTCATCTAGTAAGAATTCATCACCATCATCAGCCCGCTCTGAAGCATCCCCGCTGCTAGTTACCTCAATCACCCCAGCATCCACAGAAACGTCGCGGTCATGGCCCTGAGCGGGCGGTTCGTCATCCAAAGGGGCATCCAGCCAGGACTGAGCGTTAGATCCGCTCACGGACACGCGGTCTCCACCTAACCTCACCAACCTTCTAGCATTACCGGCCATATCTACATTATCGGGGAATCGAGTTAAAACCGCTTTCACAAAAACCCCTAACTGTTCCTCGCCCCCTAGTACCCTCATTCTCCCCGAGTCAAAATGAACTGAGGGACCTGTCTCCCACAGCAGGGGTTGGATCCAAGAATCCCAATCATATACTATCCCTATGGTCTGAAAAGCGTCCAAGGAAAGCCTTTTCCAGGCATTTATCAGGTACCGGCAAATCCCTCCCGTTCGTCGACAACAACCAAAAAGGTCCGGACGAAGCATTCTCCCCAGGTCCAATTCATCCATAACCACAGTCAGAGGTTTTTTCAACAAAACTTTATAAAATCAAAGATGGACCCAGGATTCCTAAGAATGAGACAAGTCAACCGGTTAGAAATTGAAAACCCGGTGGTTAAAAGTTAAAAACTTGGTTAATGATGTTAGAAGTTTTGAAGACACGGCGTTTTTAGATTCTACCCCCGATGAACGGTGGAAAGGACCGAAGGCGGAAAGTTAGAAATCAGAAACCATCAACGAAAATAAAAAGGGAGGCACTACCTGTTAATCGATCGAGTTAAGGAAACGGAAGAAGCAAGTCAACGTCGTTATCAGCAATATTTCTCTCAAGAACGATAGCCAAAGATTAAAATGCCGAAGGTTTTTGAATAAGCCATTTAGGGTTATTTATACCCCCAGAATGGGTCGGGTTTTCTCCAAGATCCGGAATGACCCGGCATAGACCTGGAAAATGAAGAGGCGGGAATCAGCTTTTTTCGAATTCCAATGCCGGTTCGCATTTAATGAGCGTGCTCCTTGTCATATCAAGGACCTGACAGCTACGTCACTAGCCTGACTTGTGGGGCCCACTGTCCTATTGTCAACCACCATCGTGAGACTCCCGTCCCATGATATTCCGTGCCCGTATTTACTACAGTTTACCCGGACCGAGCCATGGAAAGGTAACTCCTCGCGCCGCTCATAAATAAGCTGACCCTCGGAGTTAGGGGCCACTGATGAGACCGAGCATCGCAGACCGGACCTGGTTCAAAGCCGGTACGAATGAGTGCGACTACCCCGGACCGGATCAGCCCGCATGCGAGCAAGCCCGAGATCCCCGGGCTTCCTAATAACTATAACCAATATAGCTCTGCCTCCCGTTATTCTAAGGGTCCCGTGTTAATCACTCAACCTCCTGCCCGGAGCCCGCAGTAGCCAGCTGTCACAAATGTACAACAGACGTTAGCTGTTCGTACATGACATACCATAACGGTTGGTGGTGGAACCATGATTCCCTGACAACACGCCACGTTCCCAGCCACTCCCCTGGCCGAACCAATGAGGACCTGCCGCGTGTCCATCCAGTACAAGGGCGGTTAGTACCTTAAACCTACCTCCTCCATCTACTCATATAAATACTCCTATCCGCCCCCAAGGGCCAGGTACGTGCTCTATCCAACTCACACACACAAGATCCTCATTGATATTCTTCTTAGGTTTTCCTCAGAGATCTTACTCTCACACCCGAGGGCCTAAGCCGGATTCAAACCCCGGCTCTGGTCTTAACGGTGTCTGTGTTGTGATCAGGATCAAGAGACAGCAAACCGGAGATCTAGTCTCCATGACCCCAGAAATCACGAGGGCGTCATCATGTAGTACATTTACCGGTAAATGTTGTTTTTTTCCCTCAAGTTTTCACTTGGATGCACTTCATTCTCAAGTTTATAAGCTAAATAATTATTCATGCCTGCATTTACTTGAACTTTTGGTGATTTCATGAAAAAATATTGCTCAAATGTAATGTATACATGTAAATTGTGAATTGAAAATAACTTGAATACTCTATTATTGCAAAGGATAAATCCCACAGTTTTCTCACTCGAATATGCTACTTTTGAAAGCCAAAGGTAACAGAAATGTGCAACTATCCTTAAGAGATAGAAGGAGCATTATGAAAAGAATGAGAAAAGTGAATAAGCTCTTACAGACAAACCTTGACTATCCAGTTGGGTCGTGCCTTTTGAAGCTCCTTGAAGAGAGAAACTTCAATTGACATTGCTCGGTTGATTTTGTTGAGATACAAATATGATAACCTGCAGATTCAAAAATTTAAAGAATGTGATGCAACTCAGTATTTTAAATCTACAAATCCGACTTTTCAAATTCAGCCTTCTAGAATTTCCGATTTGTAATATGTATTATTTTTTGAAAAATGTATTATTAGATGGGTTTTGTTAGCTGTAATTGTGATGTAATTAATATGTATCTGTTTTCAAAACACTCTAAAACAGAGTGCGCATTAAAGGTTCTAATTAATTGTGCAGCTGTACATGCACACTGTTCAAACAGCTATTCAAAAGTGAATAAATACATTTGTTACTATTTTATACAGTGACTTAAATATGTTGAGGGCATTTTGGATATTACGCTGGAAAAGTTTGGGCGGGAAAACTGAGTGCTTTATGCACTTCAGTTTTTATATATTATAAGATTTCAAAGTCTTAAAACTGATAGTATTTTTTTTCTGTTATCTAAAAAAAAAAATGTCTTTTCACAAGTTCTTCTTAAAAAATATACTTATACTCGTAATACTAAATGGCAATACTAAATGGCGACATAATTAAATTTTATACTCACTCTGTCTCGGAAAGTTAATCTCTCTTTTTTTCGTTGTTATTACGAATGCACTTTAAGCAATAATGTAGGTTACTTTTAATAATTATAATGAAAAGTTACAACTTGTATTTGATACACAATTATAATTACTATAAATACCAATTTCAAATTTTTATTAAAATAATTAAAGCAATTTAAATTATTTTTTAAAGTTCATTTAAACTAACAATGAAAAAAGAGGGATTAATTTTTGAAACAGAGCAAATATATATGTATATGTGCATGATATCATGTTATTACCGTCTCAAAATGATTGATCATAGTTTATTAAATGGAAAATTTTATAATAGTTTGATCATTTATTTTGAACTGGACATTTGACCCAAGGCAGCTGATCAATCATCAACCAACCTGAAAAAAGAAAAATAAAAAAATCAACCATACCATCCGTGTCCTCATTACCGGTTTGACTTGTGCGATTATTATAAGAATAAAACAACAAAAATGGAGAAACCTAAATAAAATGACCAAACTACTCCATTTATTTCATAATAAAAATTACATTTTACTTATCAACTTCTTTTTCTCTTCTTTTTTTTTTTTTTATAAATATTTTACATGTTTATATATTGTTTGTAATTTAAAGCTGCGTCATACTCACTCCGTCCCAGAACAATGTGCACCAACACTTCTTTTGAGTGTTTCATTAATAAGTCACACTTTCCTAAAACGAAAATTTTATATATTTCCTTTATTAAATGAGACTCACTTATCATACTCAAAACAACTATCCACTACTATTCCCTACTCCACTTCCTCTTTCTTACCTCAATGACAACCATCCACTACTATCCATTCTTTAATTCTCGTGCATCTTTTATTTTGTGCACATTGTTATGGGACAAAATCTTTTATTTGTGCACATTGTTATGAGACGGAAAAAGTATACTCCCTCTGTCCCATTTTAAACTTCACAAATTTCCATTTCTAGCGTCCCATTTTAAATTTCATAACCTAAAAGGGAAAGTTTTTATACTTTTTTATTTGTGGTTCCACATGTCATACTCACAACAATTTCCACTAACTATTTTCTACCCCACTTTCTCTCTTCTACCAAACCATCTACACTCATAACACATCATATTTTTCTTAATACTTGAATCCATTTTTTAAAAGTATAAATTGGGACGGAGGGAGTATTGAATTATAATGAAAAAATATTATAACATTCATTATGCCTGACAAAGTAACGGTGTACTAATACGTTAGAAATTAGATTGATGGAAATAAAATTGTCAATTACTTAAAAACCCCCATGAAAAAAAAAGGCAAATCTTTATTTATTTGGTTGACCTTTTGGCGGTGTACCAAAACAAAGTTTTTTTTCTTTTTTTTTGGTTGTTTTAAGAACAAATCCCGGATACCTTGGCTAATCAATTGGTTGAACAATGGAGGTGCAATTAACTTTAAAATTAGTTGAAATTTACAATGAACATTGAATCAAGAATCGGCAAAATTGTGAAGGAGCTTGTGTCCTGCGCGGCCGCCGCACGAAGCTGAGCCAGTTTTTTTTTTTTTTTGCCCCCAACTTTATTTTTCCTTGCTAACAAAAGTAACACTTATTATAACGAAATATAACACTTCTTTTTTCTTCAAATGTAACACTTTTTTTGTTTTGAAAATGTACCACAATTTTGCTGCAATAGATTAAAGATAACATAAGTGACAACTAAACTAATGTATCACTTTTTATAAAGAAATGTAACACTCTTTTTTTCAAATGTAACACCTTTTTTTTCAAAATTAAAACAAGATTGGCAAACTAAACTAATGTTACATTTTATAAAAAAAAAGAATGTAACATTTGTATTTCTCAAGTGTAACAGTTTATATTCTTAAATGTAACATTATATATGAAATGTAACAATTTTTATTGAGAAAGTAACAATTGAAATGCAAATACGATTATATAATTGAATTTTTACTTTTTTTTTAAAGAAAAAAAGTATCATTTACTAAATAAAAATGTTACATTCATATAGACAATTAAAATCATATATTCACTTTGTTACACTTCAAATATTATTTTTTTAACCACAAAAACTATCAAACAATTTAAATTTTCTAGTAAAACTGCTGTTACATTTAACAGTAAAAAGTGTTACTTTTTGAAGATGAAATTGTTACTTTTATCAGAACAGAGTGTTACATATTAGGTGACGAGCAGTTCAAACTTTTTGTATGTTAAATTTTTTTTTTTTTTTTTTTTTTTTTTAAATCGAACCATATCATGGCCTATCTAGTTTGATTTGTCTCATCGAGACGAACACAACGGTATTTTTAATTTTTTTTTCTGAGTTATAAATCTCAAGATATTACATTTTAAAGTTATTAGAGGTTTTTTTTAAACTTACACGTGGCAGCGCGCAGTTGGGTGCACCATTGTGTGGCTCACAGCGCGCCACGTGTTGCAAAATGATTGACTGGTTTGAAAATGGGTGGGTGAGTATATGGATCTGGGTCGGGTGGGTCGGGGCGGATTTGGCCCGCCGCACATGGTGCAGCGGCCGCACCCAAGGCTTTGTCAATTGTGAATATTGTTTATAAAGGAAACATCCTAACTAAGCCAACTTATAACATTATACCTAGAAATCGTGCAAACATAGTGGCATTAATGTGACAAAAATAAAAAGATAGTCCCATTAATTATTCAATTGAAAAAAATCGCTCTCTTTGACCAACATGAATAAAAATTATTAATCTAAAGTCAAACATGCTAACAACTTTTGACAATTTTAAGCTCAAGGTATATTTAATTTACGAGAAACAGTTGACATACAAAATCTTATGGACATAATTATACAGAAAATAATTTAAGTTGTTATATATATAGAGGTTCAAAAGTTTTGGTAATTCGTAATTGTTTCTCCCATATTCTAAATTTCCAAATGAATCTTCATGTTTAAATTTTAAGAAAAATACTAAATAATAATTATAAAAAAATAATATATGATTAAATACTTTACTATTCTATTAATGAAATGGACGTCATTTGTCATTTAAGACTTTCATTTTTCAAAAAATTCACGTCATGCAACTTACGTGGCATAAACCCTTATCTTCCTTCATGAAAGAAAGGTCAAGATCTTCGATACTCTCTCCCTATTGTCAAAAATAAAACAAAACAAAACAAAACAAAATAAAATAAAATAAAATAAAATAAAATAAAATAAAATAAAATAATGGACATTCATTTATATTTGAGGAAGTATATAACCACATTTCAAATTATCATACTTTTAAAAAAATATTGGTAGGGAGAGTTTTGCCCTTGTGGCTCTCTATCCATTATATAACAATAAAAAGGAGAAAAAAAAAAAACATAAACATTTAAAAAATATCATTTACATTTTCCAACTCTATTGCAGTACTTTCCTTGTAGTGATATGTATATGCACGAGAACTTTATACAATACTTATATAATGGGTAAACTATAAAATTTGGAGTAAACGACCAAAATGACCCGCGTACTATATGAATTCAACCGATTTGACCTGCGTACTATCTAAACTACCAGATCAACCTGCGTACTATACATAAATCAACCAAATCAACCTAAATCGTTAGTATGCATCAATGGGTTTTAACAAATGTTAGAAATTTAACGGATATTACAAATTTTTTTTTTATATGTATTAATCATAATATAAAGGGGCAAATATGCCAAGAAAAATAATTTACAAATAAACCCTAGGGTTTAAAATGAAAAATGAAAAAAATCTAATCCTAAAGCGTTCTACCCATCGCCTATCTATTTTTTCTCTGCGTTCATACTGCCTGGTTCATACGCTCTTCATCCTTTCCCCCTCCCCTTCCACCATAAACGCCGTCCATGGTGGCCCCCTCCTCCTCCTCCCTTCCCCACTCTTCCCTTGCCTTATGCAGTCTTTTCCACCCTCTCCCATCCCCTTACTTGAATCTGATCTTTAATCTCCTCAACTCAGGTCCTCCAGATCCAAATTCCCGTCTGCCTATGTTCTTTCTCGAATTCCCGGCGGTCGGAGGACGATGAGTGACTTGAAGCGCGGGCTCGTTGTATGACGGTGCTGAAACAACAAAAAATTGAGGTGGCGGTCGGAGCCATCTGCAGAGATTCAGAAATGGTCTTGTTTCCAGATCTGATTCAGAAATTGTCTTGTTTCCAGATCTAATTGTTTCCACAATAAAAAAAATCGTCTTCTATGGAGATATGTTTAAGGTTTGATTTTGAGTTACTTGGTTCTGATTTGAATTTCATGGGTGTGAATTTTGAATGAATGCTTTGTTGAAGTTTAAAAGTGGTGAAGGCAGTGGCTGGTGATGGTGATGGTGAGATGGCAGGACATGGTGGTGACGGTGGTGGTGTGAGATGGTGGCGGGGTAGTGGTGTGAGACGGTGGTGGGAGAAGGTGGTTGTTGGTGGAGAAGAAGCAATTAAAACATAATGGTACTTAGCTAAATAAGTTAAGAATTTGTTAAGTTATGGGGCAATTTGAAAAATTTAATTGACATATCCGTCAAATTACTAACTCTCGTTAATGCTCACTAACATTTACTAACGATTTAGGTTGATTTGGTTCATTTATTAATAGTACGCAGGTTGATTTGGTAGTTTAGATAGTACGCGGGTCATTTGGTTGAATTCATATAGTACGCGGGTCATTTTGGTCGTTTACTCATAAAATTTGCCATCGTACTATGGAGTTACCTACAGATTTGCCATTGTATTTTGTTTCCATCGATTTTGCCATCGTACTATGATTTTTGAATTCACATTCTTCCTTCACCCTAATGTGTGTTAAAAAATTAACGAAAATACACAAACTTTAACATGAACCCTAAAAACTAACTGCAACCTTAAAAAATAGGTGCTGTGAAGAATCAAAAGAGACTATTATTAAAATTTGAAATAATTATATTAACATTGCTCTTGTTAAAACAAGTGAAAAACAAATTGTTTTGAAGCAAAAAAGAAAAAATATATCTTTAATTATCAATCAGCAAGACAATTCAAAATTGAAGCTTCATTCTCTCATCCAATCTCCACAGCAAAGTCACTCCACTTTGCCTCCACTAGCACAACAAGACCAGTCTGGGACACAACAACAATATTCATATACTCCCTCCGTCCCAGAGTAAGAGTCCTACTTTCCATTTTGGTACGTCCCAGAGTAAGAGTCTTATTCCTAAAATGGCAAAGAATCTTTCCTATTCACCCCACTCATTCTCTCTCCTATTTTACTTTTATACTCACAACACCAATCAATTCACTATTCTCTCCCACTCATTCTCTCTTACTTTACTTTTACACTCACAACATTTACATCACTTCCAATATTTATTAATAAGCGTGCAAATGAGGGGTATGACTCTTACTCCGGGACGGAAGGAGTACCAAAGATGGAATGATTTTGACTCGCCAAGTAAACCTAAGCTTGTAATTGCTCGAGTAAGTTCCAGATCTTCGGTCTCATCCCATTAAGCTGAAACAGTTGGAGAAGATGAAGCAGCTAAAGCCACGATAAAGAGAATAAATAGAAAACTAATTCAACTTTTTCCAAATTAGTTTTCTTTGATTAAAAAAGCTGTTATCATTTTAATAAAAATATTTATAAAATTTTAAAATAATTAGTTGAATTCTTACATTTAGTCTAATTAATATTTATTTTTTATTTAAATCTGTATTGTTACATTTCCACATTATTTTTTTAACGATTAGTTTTATTTTTAACAGTTTTGTTAAGTTTCTAACGTTTCAGTCAAGTTTCTAACACCTATTAGGGCGAAGGAAGAATGTGAATCCAAAAATCATAGTACGATGGTAAAATCGATGGAAACAAAATACAATGGAAAATCTGTAGGTAACTCCATAGTACGGTGGGAAATTTTATAGTTTACCCCTTATATAATTGTACACTTGTAAACCATGAAGCATTTGTTATGGAAAAACTCATAATTGAGTTGTTAAAGTTATAACCAAAATTATTCAAACCGTCCGTGATTCATTGAACTGGCTTCTTCAATCATTTACAGAACAAAATATCCAATAATTAACATTAAAATTATTCCATTTAATTTTAAAACATGATTAAATCACGAATTGAAAAAAACATGGCAGCTAGGTTTATGTGAAGCTTGATGCCTATATATAAAGGAGCCTCAAGGAAACTTTATTATCATTCAGCTCAGTGTATTACCTTACAAACATTCTCTACATAATAGAGAAAATGAGGTCAGGCTTTCTTTTCTTGATCCTTTGTTTTATGCTACTTGGAGTTGTTAGGGTTTGCAATGGAGGTCATGATAATGAACCTAAAGGTCACGGTCCAGAGGGTCGTGGACCTCAAGGTAATGGACCCGATCATGGTCATGGTCATGGTCCTAAAGGTCATGGGACGGAGTCAGACGAGGATTACTATCAAGAGAGTTGCCCTTTAGTAAGTGAGATTGTTAGAGATATAACATGGAGTAGAGTTGAAGCAGACCGAACCTTGGGGGCCAAGCTACTAAGGGTTCATTACCACGACTGCTTTGTCAGGGTACGTACGTAAATATATCTACATACATATATATATATATATATGGATGTGTGTGTGTATAATTATATGATATTTGGATTTCTTGTTATCTAGGCCTCCGTATTTCTAATGCATATGTTTTCAAATGTTGTTACAGGGTTGTGATGGATCAGTATTATTGGACCCAACCCCTAATAATAATTCGACTGAGAAAACTGCCATACCAAATCGGTCACTTGCTGGATTTGATGTTATTGATGATATTAAGAAAAACTTGAAGAAGAATGTCCGGGAGTTGTTTCTTGTGCTGATATAACTGCTTTGGCAGCTCGAGACGCTGTCTCCTTCCAAGTATGCTTCATATCCATAAATTTATACCTCTGTCGGATTATTTATCAACTTCTTTTAAGCTTCCAAAACTGACCCAATTATGGAAATGAATAACGAATTTACTGAAAATATTGCAGTTTGGGAAGTCGATGTGGGAAGTTCCAATGGGAAGGAAAGATGGAAGATTTTCGCTTGCTTCCGAAGCTTTAAGCGACTTACCATCTTCATCGGCTGATTTCACCACTCTCCTAAATCTATTCTCAAGCAAAGGCCTAGACATTGTCGACCTTGTAGCTTTATCAGGTATATATACATCATTAAATGAAATCTTTATATGTTTGTTTGAGAAAAATATTCAGTGAGACTGTCACACCATGTCATCTTGATAATGTTATGGCTGACAGTTCATGTTGCAATTATGCCACATTAGCAAGACGACATAATGGTTTCAATTCAGTTTCATAGTAATGTTTCAGCCTCAATTAACATGAAACTTTGTATTAGGTGCACATACAATTGGAGTGACACATTGTTCCTTGATTTCAAGAAGGCTATACAATTTCACAGGACGAGGCGACGCAGATCCTTCACTGGACCCTACTTATGCACAAACGCTGAGGAAAATATGCCCGAATCCCATAAACCGTGCAACCCTAGTAGAAATGGATCCTCAAAGTTCCCTCTCCTTTGATAGTGATTACTACGTATCTCTTAACAAGAAGAAGGGCATATTTGTATCGGATGCAGCGTTACTTACTAATCCGCGTGCAGCTAAGATAGCAAATGATCTAACAAATCAACCTCTTTTCTTTGCTCAGTTTGCTAAGTCCATGAAGAACATGGGCGCGATGCCTGGTGTTGGGGTTGGAGAGGTTAGGAGGAACTGCCGAGTAGTGAATTAATTTTTCATTATATTTAACACATATCGTATTTCTTTTCTTTGTAACTTCTGCTTAATGATTATAATGTGGTTGTAATCTTAAGAAATATTAAGTTTTGGGATTCAAAGCTTGCCTAATTTATTGATGATCATAAATATATACTATAGTACATAAACACTTATCTAGAATTAAAAGGTAATTGGTGAAACAGAAACTAGTGAATATAAATTCTCACTTAACCTCTACTCTTAAATTATCTAACTCAAAATAATAAAAGAGGTGGTCTCCCATGAGAACAAGAGATCCGTCTCATGCATCAGACGGGTCGCTCCATGACCCATGGGCATGACCCGCCACGTGGCAGCCTCCCAGAGGTCTTTTTTTTTTGAGTTTTTATATTATTTTTTCGGCTTTTCAGCCGTTCACCAAAAGTAATAGTTACCATAACTTAATGTAATGACTGTATACATATAAAGTAACATTGTTCATAAGTAAACGTAACACCTGTTTTACAAAAACAAAAGCTCGTTTTACCCATTTTTTCAAATGTAATACTAACTATAATTACATGTAACCCAAACAATATCTAAATGTAATTATCATTTATACTGAAATGTAATATTGCTTTTGCAAATATGTAAAATATTATGTATTTTGATTTAATTTTTTGAAAGAAAGTAACATTTGAAAAGTAACAACTCATATATGAATGTAATTGTTTGTACAAGTAAATGTAACACTTTAATAAAAAGAAATTATAACATATTTCTATAGATAATGTAACACTTTTACATGTAACACTAATCAAGTGTTTTTAGCTCTAAAAATGTAAATGGTTGAATTATTACTTTTTCTATACATATGTGTTACAATTATGTATAAACATTGTTACATATAAGTAACACGTTCGTTACATTTTAGTTGTAATAAGTATTACTTTTGGCAAACGAAGAAAACATAGAAAAAAACACTGTTACTTTTCTGTATATATGTATTACTTTTATGTATACAAACTGTTACTTTATACGAACACAGTCATTACATTAAGTTATAGTAACTATTATTTTTGACAAACCGAAAAAAAAAAAAAAAAAAAAAAAGCCAAAAAAATAAATAAAAAAATTGGCCTATGAGAGGCTGCCACGTGGCAGGGTCGACCCCTGGGTCCTGGAGCGGGTTCGTGGGTCGGGCGGCGGGTCAAAAACCGACCCGTCTCATGGATGAGACGGGCCTTCCATGTTCGCATGGAAGTGTTTGTCAAATAATAATAATATGTACTAAAATAGAATCCTGTTTTGACTTAAACATCAATAACCCAAATAATTAATACTCTCTCTATCCTGGAAAGATAGTCTCATTTTGACTTTTTTTAATCAACAAAAATGAACTTTTGACCAACCATTGGTGACAATTTAATCATTCTAGTGAAATTCTAAAATTTGTAATTGATAAATCATTAAGTGATTTATTAATAACAATTTCTATAACTTCACTGTGATCATTAAATTAAATTGACACCAATTTTGATCAATATTTATTTTTGTTGAATATAAAAAATCAAAATGAGACTATGTTTCTAGGCAGGTAGAGCATCTTTCTTTGAAAACCATGCAAAGAGCCAAATCCTATTTTGGCGTTGACTACCGATTTCGTAACTTGGAGTAGTTTCTGCAAACTAAGTGCTCACAAAGGCTCCATTTGCTTTGCTTCATGTTTTACCGATATTGTTTTGCGTGTTTTTCGGTATTTGGTAATCAAAAATAGAAAAAGTTAAATGTAAAATATTTTACATTCAATGGAAATAAACTAGATTTTCCGTAAAATGATTTACGGATTTCACTGACAATGTTTTACATGTTTTCTGGTATTTGGTAATCAAAAATAAAAAAAGTTTAATGTAAAATATTGTTAGGTCCTAACAAAGTGTTTTGATGAAGATTGATAATTTAAACGAGACAAAGTTAAATGGTCTAAAGTGTCAAGAGTGAAAGATGCAAAAGTTCACAAAGACCCCTCCAAGTTTCTCATGTTTTTCAATAGTGATTTTCTGTACCTATTGAGGCCTTAAAATATTCTATATTGGACTCATTAGATAGGTAATTTAAAGACGAACAAGAGTATGCAATTGGATTTTGCATCGGAACTTTTAGTGAGAAGATATACGCAAAACACATCAATGGAGCTTAAATGGGGTAAGGTGGTCAAGTGCAAATTCTCATGTGAATCCAATTTCCACCAGCAATGTTTTATTTTTGTGTTGTCCAGTAGACAAACATAGTCGTTGAAGTTGAAGAAGAAAGAATTCCTTCCCAATAAATGAAGACATCCATCCACAAAACAAGGCATTAATTTTGAAGACCAAAGACCATTGACTCAACTTGGATTAACGTTCCAACGGTTACTTCTTATCCTCCCCTATATATTAAACCCAAACCATCCTATTTCCAATGTGTAAAACCAACACCATTTACCCAGCCCATATTCCACTTTTCTCCAATCTTAGTGTGTGCAATAAACACCAATTGCACACACTAAGCTTTTTACCCATGAACCCAATCCAAACCTTTGATAGTAGACCCATGGTGTGTATAACCAAAATCACCTATTCATATACCACACCAAATACACTTCAAACCATCCAAACATTGAGGGGGAACACCAACGATCTAAGAAGAGCTTCCATCCGACAAATTCAAGTGTCATGCAAAGGAAGAACTACATCACATTTGTGAACCATTTTATTTTTTCTTTTATGCTACGCAACTAGCATGCTTAATTAGTGAGACTAATTAAGTTAGAAAATTTCGAGGGGATTTTCTAAACAATTCATGTATTGTCCAAGTGAAGGGAGTATAGTGGATTGTTTCCCATTGTTGAGGATGATGGGGTGTGGATGTAGGAGATGTTGCTACACTCTGAACCACGTAAAAAACTCTTGTCTCTTGTCTCTTTTACTTCTCGTCTTGCACTTTCATTTTTCATATCAACTATTCTTTCTTGCTTTATTCAAAACTTGTTGATGATTTAGACAAAATAAAATTTATATAGTAAATAGGAATATATATGTTAGACAACATCTATAAAGCCGTAGAAATTATCTATTCCGCTGCGCATAATTCCTACTCTTTTTGGCCTTTAGAGTGTAAAGAAAATTGTGACCTTTCAAGATAGTTGACCTTCATTTCGAAGATAGTCGACCTATCTCAAAGATAGTCGACCTTGTTATCTCATTCCTTATCAACTATCTAGTGTCATAATCTCTAAACAGGGACTTTCAAATATTTTACATTCAACGGAAATAAGCTAGATTTCCGTAAAATGACTTACGGATTTCACCCTGCCCCCCCCCCCCCCCACCCCCATCAGCCCCCACACCCTAAAAAAATCTTTTCTTTACTCATATTAAAATTATCTTTTAACACCTCCCCCACCTCCGCCCCGCCTCCCTCTACCCCAAACCCCCAAACCCCCCCCCCCCATTTATTTTGTTTACTCATTAAAAATACTTTTAACAACTCCTCAACCCGCTCCCTACTCCCACACACCCTCCCCCCCAAAAAAAAAAAAAAAATAATAATAATAAAAAAAATCACACATATTAAAATTATTTTTTAACACCTCCTCCACCCCATACCGCCCCTATCACTACCCCCACCCCACCCCACCCTTAAGAACTAATATCAATTTCAAACTAATACAATATATCCATCATGTGCAAGGCACATGTGGTTTAATTGACTTTTCTAACGAATTCCGTCAAAAAACTTTTTTTTGATGAAAAAAATTATACCATAAGCCCCATTTTGCTAAATTTTGGACCACATGCATTAAACTGGTACCGCCCCGAAAATTTTAAGCCCTATTTTGTCAGTTACCTTAAAAAGAATTTAGCCATCCTTTACATAACTGACTAACAAACCTTGATAACTAATAAACGACTATTCTCTCCGTCCCAGCACAAGTAGGATTTCTTTCCCGTTTAGGTCGTCCCAAAACAATTGAGACTTCCCAAAATAGAAATATTTTAATATATTTATATTCAACCAACCCCACTATTAAACGACACTCATTCTCTTTCTTCATTTTTCACCACTCAATTAATTCAACCAACACAACTATTTACCCCACTCATTCTCTCTCTTCATTTTCTATCACACATACACTATTTTCTCTTATTTATTGTGTTCACTCTTCTAATCCTACTTGTGATGGGAAGTATGCTATTAACAGTGAATTCTACATTTGGTTAAAATAGTAAATCTTTACTATTCTATTCCTTTTTCAGCGTCACGTGAAACTCTGGTATTATAACGACTCCTAAAAGTATAGTTAATTTGTGCCAAAGGAGTGGCTCAGTGATAAAGTCAAGCCCCACCTTTGGTGAGCGCTACAGAAAAAAAATATAGTTAATTTTAATAAAAGTATAGCTCATTTCACATTTTTATTTCAATTTTTCATGTACTTAGCCAATTACTTTAATATATTTATTACTTATTTAATAAACATATGCTTCATTTAATAATTAATTTTATTAGTAAATTACTTTAGTTTTGTAATGGAATATGTTTTGAATTTTAATAACTTTATACACTATATTATTAAATAAAATACTCTATATAGAATTTCAATATAATTTAGTAATATTATAAGGATTTTTTTAAAAAAATAAAATTTTAATTAAAGTTTTAGGCCTCTTACATTTGTTATAATTATTTTCTTGATTTTCTTAGAAAATAAAATAAAAAAATAAAAATCCGTCAATATTCATTTGATCGGATCCATGGACAAAACAAACGGGCCAATCCTGAACCACATGCTTACTCAACACGGACAGGCTTTGGCCCGTTTCTCCGCTGGAGGGTCTTCGGCGGGCCGGACTGGATTTGTCTGTTTTCCCATCATCAATTGACGTTTGGCGAAATTAATTGACAAGTTAATTGTAACATTGACACGAAATCTATATATATATATATATGGGCAAATTGCAATTTGGTTCCTGACATTTACAAACTTTTGCAATTTGGTTCCCAACGGTTTTTTTTCGCCGATTGGTTCCCAACATTTACATTTTTTTGCAATGTGGCTATAAAAGTAACTGGGCGTTAGTTTTCTAACGATTTTATGTCATGTGACTAGCACATGACGTTTTAAAATATTCGTAAAGCTACACATATCCGATTAATATGATTCTTTTTTTATATTGAAGCTAATATTTAAATCTACAACATAAATTTTTTTTTTGGAAATTTTTTGGGTACCTAAATTACTTTTACATTTAATCTTAATTTTAAATATTAAAAAAATAAAAACACGTGAAATATAATCTAAAAAAGGTATTAGCCCAAGCATGTTTTATATGAAGTAATTTCTATATGTATGTTTCCTAAAGTTTATTTTTCTCCACCCCTCTGCCACTTTCCCGCAACACCCATTCCACATACACTATTCCCTCGATTCATCGTCCTCTTCTTCTTCCTTTTTTTTCTATCAAATATTTTTACGAACTGATAATCAACATATAGAATTTACTTCATATGGAACATATTTGGGCTAATATTTTTTTTAGATTATATTTTACGTTTTCTATTTTTTTAATATTTAAAATTAAGATTAAATGTAAAAATAATCCAACTACCCAATAAATTTCCAAAAAAAATATATATTATAGATTTAAATATTAGCTTCAATTTAAAAGAAGAATTATATTAATCGGATATGTGTAGCTTTAAGAATATCTTAAAACGTCATGTGCTAGTCACATGACATAAAATCTGTTAGAAAACTAACGCCCAGTTACTTTAATAGCCACATTGCAAAAAAATGTAAATGTTGGGAACCAATTGGCGAAAAAAAACTGTTGGGAACTAAATTACAAAAGTTTGTAAATGTCAGGAACCAAATTGCAATTTCCCATATATATATATATATATATATATATATATATTAAAGTTGGTGAGGAGAGTTATAGTGTTGACATGTAGAAAAATTATAGAAAAGCTTGCATATGGTGATACCATATCAATCCTACCAACATAAATATGTGACTTTTCAAATTCTTTTTCTTAGCTAATAGTATTAGCTAATACTATTAGTTACTATATAGGGTAACTGTTATAGTAACTATTACTAATAATAGTAATAGTTACCATAATAGTTAACTATTAAAGTTAACTCTTACTATTATTAGTAATAGTTAACTATAATAGTTAACAATAGTTAACTATAGTAGTTAACTTATGTAGTAATTAATAATAGTAGCTAATATTAATATTAAAAAAATAATTAATTATTAATAGTAAACTATTATTATATTTTATATATTTTTAATTAGAGTTAATTATTAAATAATTAAAAATTATTATTAATTAATAATATTAGTTAATCATAATTTTATCATATATATATATATATATATATATATATATATTATATATATTAATTATTGCTATTAATAATAGTATTAGTTAACCATAATTGTTATATAAATTAACTATTAGTAATAGTATCAGTTAATAATTATACAATATATGCTAATATTTAGTATTAGCAGTACTCACCCCGTCTAAGAGTTAGAGTTCTACTTTCTATTTTAATATATTCCAGAGAGTCTTTCTCAAATTGACAAATTATAAGAAAAGATGAATAGTGTTTTGGGCTATATTTTCTTTCTAATGCTTTTATAATTACAAAAAGACCAAACTTACTAACTTATATATTGTCCACTTGCACTATGAATTGTGTTTTGGACATCTATATTATCAGCCCACCTGCAATGTTTACCTATTTTCTATTATTTTTTAATAAGTGTGCATAAGCAAAGTAGGACTCTTACTTTAAAAAAAAAGAGTATTAATTAATCATAACAGTTACTAGATATAAAAATATTATTATTATTATTATTAATATTATTAGTTAATTAATTTATTATTCTACTAACACATTATTGTAAGTACCCCAATCTGAAACCGACTTATCTTAGAGGTAGCCTTAGCACCGTTTCAGGGATAAGCTGATAGGCCAGGACCTCCCTAGGATAAGCTATAAATTCCAGGACTACTCTGGTATAAAATTGAAAAAATCCAGAAGCTCGCCAGGCTGAGCCGTACGGATGATTTGGGAACTAGAGGGGCCTAGCCGTACGGCTGGTTTAGGCACCCTCAGTCCCTATAAATAGAACCCCTTGCTGATCATTTCAGGGGGGGAGAAATACACATTAGAGAGGTCACTCTGCTGGAATTACCACAGAGTAAGAGTGAGAGTGATCACAAACCAAAAAAGGAGAGAAGAAAGGAAGATTGGCCTTAACCATCATAGGTAAAGCCACCTCCCCCCTCCTTTTTCTTCATCTTACTCCTATTTTCTTTCTTATATCTTGGCTATACATGTATTTATTCTTCATTCATGCAAAGACTTGTCCATTTCAAGCACCTTTTGTTTCTTGCAAGACTTGTCCATTATCAAGCACTATATATCTATCTATTACATTACTATCTTGTCCAAGCTATGAGAAGTTCAAAGGTGCCTTCCATACCTTGTATGGAAGAGGTTCTAAACCTAGACACTCATAGACTTGTTGATTGTCATTTACATTCCTTATTCATTTAAATGTTATGCTTGTTTGGCCATGATAATCATGAGGATGGTGGAACCTTAGTGTCCATCATTTTCCTCTTTGGTTTAGCCTCAAAATCCCACTTTTGGGTCATAAAGATACAATCTTTATGTGTTATTTTGACTCTTGGAAGGATTTTAAGTCATAAAGATGTCATCTTGGTGATAAAGTTCCAATCTTTATTCACCAAATGACCAACTTTGGTCCAAAGGGGACATTCATCAACTTTCTTGATTTTCTCCTATGATTGCTCATGATCACACCCAAATACTTGTTTTGGGGAACCAAGTGATGATCATTTAGCATAGGAATGATGTTATAAAACTTGTAAAATGATTTCTTGCAAACTGGGATCAAAAACAGTTTGTCAGCTTCAGACAGAATGCCCTGTTTCTGTTCTGAACTGGACTGTTCTTGAGCAAACTGTAAAACCCCAGAATTGCCTCCTCCAGCCGTACGGCTACTTTAGGTAGGAGGGAAAAATTGTCTGTTTTGCCCTCTGACCTTTATCTTATCACTCAAGCCCCCTTTTCAGCCGAGTTTTCTCAAATAAAATCAACGACAGAATTTTTTTGTTAAATACACACACACACATATGCACATTTTAGCTAACTTAGGGAGACTCGGCTTTGTCCGAGGCAACTTGAGAGGACGTAAAAACTCCTCCCAAGTTGTAACATGACCTCCGAACCTTTGAACTCAAACCTTTGTCATTTTGTTGGGTTTAAAATTAACAAAATGTGGCGACTCCGTTAAATTTGACCGGTTCCCGTGTTTGGCATTTTGTCCTCGTGCGAACTTTGCTTGTTTCGCCCCGAGGACGGGATCCTTACAGTAGCGACTCCGCTGGGGATGTGGAGTGCTTTCGGACTTCTTTCTAGAAGGTTCGGGGGCATTCTTGTGTTGGTCAAACTCCCGTTCCCGTTAGTTGACTTCTTGCATATTTGTGTGTGTTTGCTGTTTCTGTTTGAACTGTTTTGAGTACATACGTTCTGGAAACACAATAAACTGGGGCTTGATGATCAGAAGTTGGAGAAACTGAGAAAAATCTTCACCCTCTTGCTTTAGCCGTACGGCTACTTTGGGTAGGGACCAGAATGTTGCCAATTAACAGTTTGGTGCAAGGCTGCAACATTCTGGGTGCCCCTCTGCTTCTACTTGTCCAGGTTCCAAATTTACAGTCTTACTTGTGCACATTACCTTCATTCTTTTGGCCAAAACTTGGTTTTAAAAGGTAATAAAACTTGGTTATGCATGATCTTTTGTAAATAAAATGGTTTCCAAAACCTCATCGTGCATAACCCCTTTTGTAAGGGTTTTCTTGAGTCTCCTCGTTGTGCACAAATTGCTTTGTACAAAAGGGTTTCAATGTAAAATATTTCTTTTGCAAAAGTTTGATTCAAAATTCTTTGTTGTGCACAACTTGGTACATGTACAAGTTTTGGTCTTTGTTTGATTATATTCTTTGATTTGTTGTGTATAGATTGCTCAATTCATGCTTGTTCATATCTTGCTTATGCCATGCTCATGATATCGAAAAACGAATTGAAAATCTCTCTTTTTACTCAAAAAAGGAGCATAGAATGACTTCACACCACGCGCACTTGACCGTGCACGTTCCAAATACCCTTTAAACCCGGGGTGGATGCCACGATGCAGCTCGTTGGGCGCTCTTGTTCCCTTCGATGCGCGCATGGGTCCATCCCACCTTCCCTTCCGAACCGAGTCAACCACACTTGTCCGTGACACACAAATACCGTGACTATGGTTGGTTTTTGGTCTAGATCACGTTACCGCATCCTTGATACGTGCTCAAAGCTAATTGTGGCCAAATTAATGCCCGAGTTGTGACTCCTTGATGAAATACAAGCGTGGCCTAACCAGCCTCCAACTCGTGTGTTAGTGACGACCGCAATTAGCAAGGGCCATGTACTAAGGATAGGGTGACACTGTGTCGTTAAGCCCTAATGAACGAGTTATTTTAATCATCCTTAAGCCCATGGTCAAGGATCGAGACGCCTCATTCAAAATGAGGTCATGACGGAATGTCGGCGCAGCCTTCGGTGTAGCCTTCGGGGAAAAGTCTCGATTCCGACTGGGGCTTAACCATGATTAGGATGACCCGCATATTGGGAACCTTACGATGCACTAGACCCTAGGTTCACTTCTTTTGATCGGTGGAAGCCGCATGCTGATGGATAAAATTCCAAGTAATAAATACCTAGCAAGCGCACTAGTTACCGATGTAGTAACACGCGAAAGCGAGGGTCGATCCCACAGAGACTTGTTGGATAAACGAGTAAATTTAATTAGTGCAAATAGTAACCAGAGAGGGGTTTTTGATTTGATTTTATTTTACTAACTAAAAACTGAAATTAAATACTAATTAACAAAGCAATAATCAACTAATAACGAAGTAAACAGATTAAAGAGATTCACGGGTTGGATTTCACACTATCATCCTTCTATGTTATTTTAAAATAAAGTTATTGATTCATTCCAGGGTTCGTTCACTTCTTGTAAAGATTGGGACGGTGAGGCGGCCGGATTGCAATCTTTTTCTCTCTATCTAATCACACTTCACAAATCAAGTCCATGTAATTATTTAAAAAGTTATTAAGTTCTCAAGAACAATTGAACCTATATTCACTTGATTTCTATCACGGCATCAAATAAATATAATACTCAAAGCATTGGTCTACGCTTTAATCCCCAAATCAATGGCGGAGTTAAAACCCTAAATTGTTAAAAAGGCCAATAATGACTAGTTCAATAATTGAAACCCTCAAAACTTGATTAAAAATACTTTGAACAACTAGAATGAAATCAATATGAATAAAACGTTTATAACATAGAATTAGATAGTGTTTTACATCCAACCCATGAGTTAAAAACTTAGCTACTCATCAACATAGCAATAAACACAAGAATATAATTAAAAATCATAAACCTGGATAAACGCTTGATGATGAATAATCTCTCAAATCTTGTTTACAACTTGAAACTTGAATAAAACCTAAAACAAAGCATAATGAAATAATGTACTGCAGTCTAATATTTATACAAAGAGAAAACTAGGGCCAAAAGTAGAGAAAATAGGGTTAAAACCCGTTGGCAAAGGAGTCCAAAATTCTTGTACGGAACAACCGGGCGGGCGCTTGGTAGACCCCAGGCGGGCGCCTATTTGGCCAGTAACTTTGGTCCTTTAAACCACATAACAAGCGGGCGCCTGGTTCTTGGTCGGGCGGGCGCCTGGTGCACTTTTCTGCTTTCTTTATTTTTTTCTTCTTTTCTTCACATCTTCGACTTGCTTGACCACGGTTGACCTTTGACTTTGACTTTGACTCGTACAATAATCAGTCTTCGACAAATTACAACCTACGGACTTTGCAACCACACAAAATACACTACAAAGTGCCTTAAAACATTACAAATCCAACAAAGTTCCATAAATCATAAAAGACCAAAAATACATCCAATCTAAACTATATTACAACCAAAAGCTGATGAAATTAATACGAAAATACGGAGATAATACATGTGTAAACCGCTCCATCAAATTCCCCCACGCTTAGACCATTACTCGTCCCAGAGTAATATTCCTAACCCCACATCTAAACACCGGTCTCTTAAGCGTAGCATGAAGGAAAATGATACCTAGCTCCTCTACATCTCCCATCAAACAAAACCACGACAAGATAAAGAAAATCAACCGGAGTGTAAAGGACTCCGCTCCTTATAACTCCCCAAACAAAACAAATGCGACTGGCCCTAATTGATAGCACACCCATGATAAGAACATAAAACGCCATCCAATTAGGGCCCACACAAAAAGCTAGGGGGAACTAAAATGACCTATGTTTCCCCCACGCTTATCTTTCACTACATCATTCCTCAAACAGAAATCAAAGCCATAATAAATAGCAATGACTTACCTCATGATAAGCTCCAACGCCCCCTTATGACTCCAACAAGAAACATGAGGATTTTCTATCCTATTCGCCTCTAACCAAACCTCCTACACCAAACATGTCCTACCCAATCACTCCAAACCGCCCTTGTGACGCCACGCCAAGCAAAAACAATTCATCACTCATTCTCTCCTTTTGCCTAGGCGCCCTTTCGGGTTTTCAACTAGCCTATCTTTTCTTTTTCATTTTTTTTTTTTAACTAAAAACTATACAGGAAAACAGGTGATAACAACAACCAATCAAACCAATATTCCCACCCCCAAACTAAATAGAGCATTGCCCCCAATGCTCGTCACAACTAAGCATAAAAAACTTAGGGAGTGGAAATACCTCGAGCTCCTCACTGCGGTGGCGGTCCAAAGATATCATCCCAAGCATTCCATCCATGCTGAGGCGGTGGCGGAGGTGGTACATACTCAGGTGGTGGAGGGTAGTTCAACGGTGGGTACCGCTCACCAGGAAAATGATGTGCCATCATTCTTTGTCGGAAGTACTGATCCTCCCGAATGTTGGCATATAATGCTTCCTCCATCCTCTGAATCCTCTGGTCATTCTCCTCCTCCCTCCGCTCTCTTTGATAGTTCGCCATAAATTGTTGTTGTTGAAAAGCTCGGAACATATCATCTAATCCCTGGATTTGTCCCGACAGATAGTAATTCATCTCTCTCTGAGTCATATCTGCCGGGATATCATCCTCAACCTCCTCATCATCAACGGCCTGACCGCCAGCAGCCTGAGCTGGAGCTGGAACCCGGGCTCTCTGCACTCTCCCACTTTCTATTGTTGCTTTAGTCATGGTAGTGCCTGGAGCTAACAGTCTGGGAAACCCCTCCATCGGCACCCCTGCCCTCTGTGCCATCGTAGTGATCATAATGGGGAACAAATAATTCTTGTTTTCTAAATATCTAGCTCGTACCCCCATCTCACTACGCATGATGCCCCCGATGTTTATCGGCATCCTCCTGATCATGGCATAGAGCAAAGGGGCCCTGTACCAATGAACCTCCTGATAGTGAGCAGAAGGCATGATCCTCTCGCAAATAAAGCGATACAATGCCTTTAGGTCCAGCCTCAACTCACTAATGTGAAACAAGTAACCATTCCGGATATTTCCCCTATCAATATGTACCCCAAACTCTGCTGCAAATAAAGCTAAGGTCTCATCCATCCTGTCCATGTTCTGAAGGTTCCTTTTCAACTCCCAATACGCACATTCCCCTTCCGCCACTGCATCTGACAACCCATAAAAATTATTTATAGCCGTCGCAGTCACATCAACATTATATCCCCGAACCCAGACATTGGGGGCCTCAGTTGCTGCATGAAAATTAGCATAGAATTCTTGCACAAGCAACTTCGACCCCATCTGAGCCGGCACGGCCAATAATCTTCTCAAATTATAGTGTTCAATGATAGCATCCAACCCACAATTAGTCAAGTTATAACCTCTCTCCACCGTTACCCCATTATTTTGTTTATTATCAAAATAATTTTGTGAGTCCCGTGATACAAAACGGGAGTTATCGAAATCCGGCTCGATTTGGGGTGGGGGAACACCACGACCACGTCCTCGACCTCTTGGTCTTGGTGGCATGGTAACAACCGCAACAACCTCTAACAAATTTTAAATCAGTAAATTGCTCTTACCCGGACTCGCCGGAAAAATCTCGCCGGAGGTCGCCGGAAAATCTCGCCGGAGACGGAGAAGATGATCCGAGAAGATGACCGTCACCGTTGCAAACACTTTCTTCTTCTGCAACTACCCCCAATTCTTGATCACAAACTCTCAATTCTTCGAAATTCTCCTTCCTTCAACCTTGACAATTTCTTGCAAAACCCTTGATTTTAGGATGAATGGAGGCTAAATCTTTAATAATTCTTGAAGAGGGTTATGGTGGGAGATAATTTTGATGGTTTGTAGGTGGTGTGGGTGATAGACTTGTAGGGAGAGATGGACGGAGGCGGGTGAGAGGGTTTAGAGAGGGAGAGAAATTGGGGAAGAAGGGTTTTTTTATGTTATTAATCCCCCAAAACCCGATTTAACCCAACTGATGGTTTCTCAAATCGGCAAGCAGGCGGGCGCTCGCCAGGGTCCAAGCGGGCGCTTGTTTGGGCAGAAACTCAATATTTTTTTGCGTTTTGAACAGGCGCGCGCCCCCTTCATACCAAGCGGGCGCTCGGTATATTTTTCCAGCAATAATTTTTTTTTTTTTTTTGCTGGTTTGATCGCTCCATCACTTGGTTGAATTGATTTCCTGCACATCACCACAAACAAACATCACAAGCGTAATATCCTTTATAAAAAATAAAAAATGACTCAAAAAATGAAAATCTTTTTGGAGGGTGACTCTATTTACACTCCCCTATAAACCCACAAACTCGGAGAGATCCATGAAGGTTGACACGGACTAAACTTTTGACCGCACTTTCGTTGCCTACGTTCTCCCTAGGACAATAAGGAGCTCAGGTCACCGTAGTTCGAACCGACCCAGAAATAAATGACATGAAAACAAAAATTTAATTTTTTTTTTTTTAGTTTTTTTTTTTTTTTTTTTTTTTATGAATACCACCACCCCCAAACTTAGAACATGCTATGTCCTCATGGCATTGAAGAACAACACACTCCCAATTCAAAAATGATGATAAACTGAAAGGAAAAACATAAAGCCATAAAAATGATACCTGGTTGGGTTGCCTCCCAACAAGCGCCTTTATTTTAAAGTCGATGGCTCGACATCATGCCACTTGGGAGTTAATTGGCCTTCTCTGGATCCACCAATTCGATCACCTCTACCTCTTCATCAATAGCCACCCCCTCATAATAAGGTTTCACCCGGTGTCCATTAACTTTGAACAAATTTCCCGTTCTCAAATTCTTAAGCTCGACTGCTCCATGTGGGAATACTTTCGCCAACTCAAATGGCCCCGTCCACTTGGAACGCAGTTTACCCGGAAATAACCTCAAACGAGAGTTGAAAAGGAGAACTTTCATACCCGGCCTCAAATCTTTTGGCTTCAATTGCTTGTCATGGTATCTTTTCGTTCTCTCTTTATACAGTTTGGCACTTGCATAACTATCTTGCCACAACTCGTCAAGTTCATTCAAAGTGAGCAATCTCTTCTCACCCGCGGCATCAATATCCATATTCAACTCTTTCACTGCCCAAAATGCCTTATGCTCCATCTCAACCGGTAAATGGCATTCCTTCCCATACACAATCCGGAAAGGACTCATGCCAATTGGAGTCTTGTATGCCGTCCGGTATGCCCATAATGCATCGCTCAACTTTAGAGCCCAATCTTTGCGGTTCGGACGCACCGTCTTTTCAAGGACCCCTTTTATTTGTCTGTTGCTTACCTCCACTTGTCCCGAGGTTTGAGGATGATAAGCTGTGGCTAATTTATGAACCACCCCATATTTCTTCAACACATTGTTGAACATTCGGTTGGTGAAATGTGTTCCTTGATCACTTATGATTGCTCGTGGCACTCCATACCTGCTAAAAATATTTTCACAAACAAACTTGGAAACCACATTAGCATCGTTAGTCCGGGTGGCAATAGCCTCCACCCACTTTGACACATAATCCACCGCAACCAATATATAAACAAAACCATGGGATGGGGGAAACGGACCCATAAAATCAATACCCCACACATCAAATATATCAACAACTAAATTAAAGTGTTGGGGCATCTCATCTCTTTGACCAATGCCAC
Organism: Campanula takesimana; assembly: GCA_026119855.1. Classification (NCBI taxonomy): domain Eukaryota; kingdom Viridiplantae; phylum Streptophyta; class Magnoliopsida; order Asterales; family Campanulaceae; genus Campanula; species Campanula takesimana. The sequence continues at coordinate 306,540 of JAOWBW010000104.1, read as the reverse complement.
CAGTCTTCTGGCATCTATCACACCTCTTACTGAACTCACATGCATCTCTAAATATGGTGGGCCAATACAAACCGGCTTGGAAAATTTTTCTAGCGGTCTTTTGACCACTAAAATGCCCACCACATTGAAGCTCATGACAAAAACGCAATACACTCTCTTGTTCATGCTCAGGGACACATCTTCTCAAAAGCTTATCAGGACAAATCTTCCACAAATAAGGATCATCCCAAATGTAATGCTTCACATCAGATTTAAACTTTCGTTTTTGATCGTATGTGAAGTGCGGTGGCATAATATTCGAAACAATAAAATTCACAAAATCCGCATACCAAGGCTCATGAACATGTAAAGCAAATAGTTGCTCATCCGGAAAATTTTCATTAACCGGAATCGCACCATCTATCACATTAGTAAAAGTAAAGTCCTCTAGCCTAGATAAGTGATCTGCCACCACATTTTCGGTCCCCTTTTTGTCTTTTATTTCTATGTCAAACTCCTGAAGTAGGAGCATCCACCTAAGGAGTCTAGGTTTAGCATCCTTTTTATTTAACAAGTATTTTAATGCAGCATGATCAGAGTACATAATCACCTTAGACCCAAGCAAGTAAGAACGAAAATTTTCAAGAGCAAACACAACTGCTAAAAATTCTTTTTCTGTGGTAGTATAATTCAGTTGTGCATCATTTAAAGTTTTACTTGCGTAATGAATCACATGAGGTAATTTCTCCACTCTTTGCCCCAAAACAGCCCCAATCGCAAAATCTGATGCATCACACATGATCTCAAATGGTAGAGACCAATTGGGGCTGGATAGAATGGGGGCACACGTCAACTTCTCATTCAGCAGATTGAAGGCCTCTATACACTCTTGGTCAAAGATGAACTCAGTGTCCTTAGCTAGCAGGTAACATAAAGGCTTACAGATTTTTGAAAAGTCTTTTATGAAACGCCTATAAAAACCTGCATGGCCTAGAAAACTTCGCACACCTTTAACCGACACAGGGGGAGGCAATTTTGAAATCACATCGATTTTAGCCTTGTCTACCTCAATCCCCTTGTTTGACACCAAGTGTCCTAACACAATGCCATGCCTTACGAGAAAATGACATTTTTCCCAACTAAGGGTCAGATTTGTCTCACAACAACGATTCAACACCATTGTCAAATTCTCTAGACACCCATCAAAACTGTCACCAAATACTGAGAAGTCATCCATGAAGACTTCGACACATCGCTCAATCAAATCAGAGAAGATGGATGTCATACACCTTTGAAAGGTCGCAGGTGCATTACAAAGCCCAAAGGGCATCCTCCTAAATGTGAATGTGCCAAAAGGACAAGTAAAAGTGGTCTTGGCTTGGTCCTCTGGTGCAATGGGGATTTGGTTATACCCTGAAAAACCATCCAAGAAACAATAATACTCATGTCCAGCTAACCTCTCAAGAATCTGATCAATAAAGGGCAAAGGGAAGTGATCCTTCTTTGTTGCAGCATTCAGTTTGCGCAAATCTATACACATTCTCAGACCAGTCACTTCCCTTTTTGGCACTTCTTCTCCTTTCTCATTAGTGGTGACCGTGTAGCCCGATTTCTTAGGAACGACTTGCACCGGGCTCACCCACTCACTATCAGCAACAGCATAGATAATGCCTGCATCCAGCAATTTTAGGACCTCTTTTCTAACCGCCTCCTCCATGTGAGGATTTAGCCTCCTCTGTCTCTCTCTAGACGGCTTAGCACCATCTATGAGATTAATTTTGTGCATGCACATGGAGGGGCTTATACCCTTAATATCTGCTAAGGTCCACCCTATGGCCTGCTTGTGCTCACGAAGCACTTTGATCAACTTGGCCTCTTGATCTAGGGTCAAATCGGAGGCAATTATCACGGGCAAAGTCTCTCCCTCCCCAAGAAAAACATACTTTAAATTGGAAGGAAGGGCTTTCAGCTCAAGAGCTGGAGGGGCTACAATAGAAGGCACCGACTTCTCATTGAAGTGGCCTAGGGGGTGAAACGGGCCATCACTAAGATGGTGTTCGTCGGCCTTTTCCACAGCCATCAGTTGAACATCCGCATTATCCCTAGATTTCTCACCGCCAGTTGACAACAAAGACTCTAACTCCTCACAGTCTCTCTCATGGCACAAGACTTCACTCACACAATCCTCAACAATATCCACACAGTTACAAGACTCATCATCTATGGGACTTTGCATGACATCAAACACAGATATTTCTATTTTCTCATTAGCCACACACATAGATAGAGTCCCATCACCCACATTAATGATGGTGTTAGTAGTAGCCATAAATGGACGCCCAAGTAATATGGGAGAATCCTGACTATTCCCAACACCATTCACAGTCTCAAGCACAACAAAATCCACAGGGATAATCAAATTGGCTACCTGCACCAAAACATCCTCCACAATTCCCAATGGCCTCTTGATTGAACGGTCAGCCAATTGCAAGGTCATTGTGGTGGGTTTTAGCTCAGGTAAACCCAACTCAAGATACAAATGATGAGGTAACAAATTAATGCTAGCACCGAGATCTAACATTCCCTTCACCTTTTTAGAATCCCCCATAGATATAGAAATATTAAAACTTTTGGGGTCTTTCAATTTAGGTGGGAGGTTCTGTTGTACCACGGCACTGACATTTAACAAAGGAAGATTAATGTTCACTTTTGAAAACATGTCATATAAATCAGACATTTGCTTATCCAGCTTATTCCTCATAAATCTACCAGGAAACGGTACAGGAGGTACATATGGCTTGGGGGTGGAAGAATCAGTAACAGGAATTTCCCCCATGCCATTAGTACTCTTACCAACAACATTCTCAACAACAGGTGGTTCAGTAGTTTCAGAAGGAGAGTTAGGACATACCTCATTACTTATCTGTTTGCCATTTCTCAAAGTCATAATGGCCTTGGCTTGCTCCCCTTGACTAGGGAAGGTTCCTGGTTTATGCCCTTGTTGACCCACAGCTAGTTGACCAATCTGGGTCTCCAGCTTTTTGTTGACCGCGTCCTGCTGCTTCTCACGCTGCTCCATCATCATCTTCATTTGTTGATGCTCTTGCATCATGGATCTCATCATATCCTCTAGTGATTGCTTAGGCTGCTGTTCAGGATTCCCTTGTGGGGGAGGAGGATATAGAGGTTTCTGCTGCTGGTACTGAATTCCTGGGTTACCCCTCCAAGAAAAATTGGGGTGGTTTTTCCAATCTGGATTATAAGTATTAGAATACATACCACCTTGATTTTGCCTTGGGGGATACCCTTGCATCGCATTTACCTGTTCAGAATCAAACTGTGCAACAACTGGACAACCATTAGTAGCATGAGTGTTAGATCCACAATTAGCACAGAAATCAGATACCACATTAGCACTTGAGGGCGACATATTAGAATTCATTTTAGCCATGTTTTGGTTTAACAAAGACACCTGCCTAGTGAACTCATCCATACAACTCAACTCATGCACCCCCCTAGGTTTCCCTCTAAAGCCTTTTTCTTGCGAATTGGCCCCCAACATCTCAAATAATTCTTGGGTTTGGTCAACAGTTTTGGCTCCTAAAAAGCCGCCTGCTGCATTGTCGACCATAGCTTGGTCTGCTGCAGTTAACCCACCATAAAATGTTTGATGTAAAAGGGCTTCAGGAAAAGCATGATGGGGGCACTGCACTTGCAACATTTTGAACCTATCCCAAGCCTCATGAAATGGCTCACCTACCTCTTGAGTAAACCCTATGATTTTCTGTCTAAAGGTGGCCAAAGTAGCATGCGGGAAAAATTTCTTTAAGAATGCATCATGCAACCCATCCCATGTAGTGATACTCCTAGCAGGAAGTAACATAAGCCAAGTTTTAGCTGCCCCTTGAAGAGAGAAGGGAAAATACTTAAGTCTTAATTGTTCATCAGTAACCCCTTCTTTTACAGGGAATCCTGATATGATCATCATGTACTCTCTCAAGAAGTTCAAAGAGTCTTCCGCGGGAAGACCCTGAAACTTGGGCAACTGACTGAAGTAATGCCCCTTCGCCTCATAAGATTTAGCAGCCTCAGTCAGGACAATACATGACACCGATGTGTCAACCTTAGGCCTAGCATATTCTTTCATTAAGGGATTAGCCATTACAACTTCAATTTCTTCTCCCCCGGTGGAAGAAGTTTCAAATTCACTTAAAAATACTTCTGTCTCGGTGACAGAAGCTTCAGACTCAGACTCAGAAATAGGGGGAATGCCCCTGTCAAGTCTATCGATATTATCGTCCAAAGGAACCAACTCGGGGTTCAATGAACGCCTACCAAACATACACCGATTAAATTAACTTGTAAATCAAAACAAGTCCATGTAATTATTTAAAAAGTTATTAAGTTCTCAAGAACAATTGAACCTATGTTCACTTTATTTCTATCACGGCATCAAATAAATATAATACTCAAAGCATTGGTCTACGCTTTAATCCCCAAATCAATGGCGGAGTTAAAACCCTAAATTGTTAAAAAGGCCAATAATGACTAGTTCAATAATTGAAACCCTCAAAACTTGATTAAAAATACTTTGAACAACTAGAATGAAATCAATATGAATAAAACGTTTATAACATAGAATTAGATAGTGTTTTACATCCAACCCATGAGTTAAAAACTTAGCTACTCATCAACATAGCAATAAACACAAGAATATAATTAAAAATCATAAAGCTGGATAAACGCTTGATGATGAATAATCTCTCAAATCTTGTTTACAACTTGAAACTTGAATAAAACCTAAAACAAAGCATAATGAAATAATGTACTGCAGTCTAATATTTATACAAAGAGAAAACTAGGGCCAAAAGTAGAGAAAATAGGGTTAAAACCCGTTGGCAAAGGAGTCCAAAATTCTTGTACGGAACAACCGGGCGGGCGCTTGGTAGACCCCAGGCGGGCGCCTATTTGGCCAGTAACTTTGGTCCTTTAAACCACATAACAAGCGGGCGCCTGGTTCTTGGTCGGGCGGGCGCCTGGTGCACTTTTCTGCTTTCTTTATTTTTTTCTTCTTTTCTTCACATCTTCGACTTGCTTGACCACGGTTGACCTTTGACTTTGACTTTGACTCGTACAATAATCAGTCTTCGACAAATTACAACCTACGGACTTTGCAACCACACAAAATACACTACAAAGTGCCTTAAAACATTACAAATCCAACAAAGTTCCATAAATCATAAAAGACCAAAAATACATCCAATCTAAACTATATTACAACCAAAAGCTGATGAAATTAATACGAAAATGTGGAGATAATACATGTGTAAACCGCTCCATTTCGTGCCCTATAGGACCCTTGCCCGGGATAGTCCGTCCTTGGGAGCGTGCAATACAGGTGAAAAACGAGGGGTCTATAGGCGTAGTGATGGCCTCCTCTGATCCAGGATTTAGAATAGTTGCGAAAAAGAAGAGCGATCTTTTCCAACCAGTTAGGAATAAACCAGTTTTAAGTAAACGTGAACATAATTAATCAATAATAATAAACTTTCATGTTGCATGAGCCTAAAGCCTGTTTGCCCCTAAACACCGACCCGAGTCCATACCTGAGTCTGAAATAAACCTCCTTCTCCGCAGCGCATAAAAGGTCGGTCAGAGTTATGGGTCATCGCCTGATTAGTGCCGAGTCGGACAGTTCATCGACAACTTCATTGAGGTTTTTCCAAATGACTAGCCCGGCAGGAAGTAGTAGTGGGGGTGACAATGCCGCAGATCCGAACGGTCTTAGCAGGGAAGAGTTGGTACAGGTTTTAGAGGCCGCCAGGGCCCGGGAAGAGAATGACAGAAAATGCCTCGAGGATATGCAGAACAGGGTTACGGAGATCATGAGACAGAAAGGGGTAGCCATTGTGTTTGAAAATGATGGAGGCTTTGTGGAAATCACTGACGAAGAAGGAATTGAGAATGTGCCACCTCAAGGGTACAGTCGGGTCCCGCCCCCTCAAACTTACCCAAATGTGGGGACCTCACGTCCCGCATCCCAAACCGCCACTCATCAAAATGTGCCCATCACTCATGTTCCCCTTGTCCCACCGGGTGTCGCTTCCATGTACCCACCGGGGTTCAATTTATATGACACGGTCCCAAACAGTCAAGCACCCTTGGCCCCATCTACTGCCGGCTTGCCGCCTCCGGCCCTGCCAACCATCTCTAGAGAAGTGCCTTACCCACTCTACTACCCGATGGCCCAAACATCCAAAACTACCCCACCATATATCCCAACAAGCAACCTGGCGCCAGGGTATGTCTACACCTACTTGCCACCTACAAATCCTCCTCCGATAGTTCCCTCCACCACTTCACCTCCCAACTCAGTGCCATTGACAAGTCAAATCATGGGATCCGTCAACTCCAACCCCCATGTGGACCCTCAAGTGGGATGGATAGTTGAGAAGCCGAAACAGATGGAGGAAAGGTTCGAGGGAATGAACGAGAAGAAGTTCACCTCGGGAGTCACGGACCCCGATAAGGTCGTCCCCCTCCCTCATCGATTCAAAATGCCAGAAATTGACAAATTTGACGGGACCTCCTGTCCCCAGACTCACCTCAATGCCTACACCTTGGCGATGAGGGCGAAGGGTTGCACCGTGCAGCAAATGGCTGATCACTTTCAGTTGTCCTTAGGGGGAAATGCACTCAAATGGTTCTTCAACTTAAAGGATGAGTCTCGAACCACATGGGACCGGATTAAGGAAGCATTCCTCACCAAGTACCGTTCTAACTTGGAGTGGGAAACCAATCGCACTGATTTGCAAAGCACACTGCAAAAGACCGAAGAGCCGATCAGTGAGTTTTACAAAAGATGGAACTACAAATTGGGAGAAATTTCCAATCCTCCCACCGAGGATGAACAGTTGGATATATTTCAGTCATGCTTGAAACCCCAACTGCGAGCTTTGATCAGCCATCACTTCTACCCCAATCTCCGAGCCATGGTAACCGCAGGATCCTAATTTGAGAAGGCTCTCAATGAACAGTCTCCGGCCCAAAATAGCGGAAACTCCTATAGGTACCGCCCTCCGACCACCGGTAAAGGGAAAGAAACCCTGGGAACGGTTAACAGCATCCAAGAAGGAAGCTCAAGGCAAGCCTCTCAAAAGGGTGGGACTGCAGAAAGGCGTCAGTATGTAAGGTTTGAGGATTTCAGAATGCCTATAAGTAAGGTGTTCGAAGGGTTAGTCAAGCAAGGCCTTGTAAAACCTTTGGTCAACTATAAGCCAAGGAATCCTGAGAAACCCTTTGACCAAAACAAAAGATGCACCTTCCACAATTATCATGGTCACAATACCGATGATTGCTCCATAATAAAACGCATCATCCTCGACCTCATCGACAAAGGAAAACTTGAACACCCTGTAGATACCCCGGGGGAACCACGGCCTTAGGCTCGAGCGCGCGTGATTGTTATCCTAGGATGTCTAACTTGTTTTTTAGAGTCGCCACCTATATTTTTAAAGGAACATAAGAAAAACCTATAGATTGTAGCCTAAGTTTGATTACGAAAACAGAGATTCTTTGTTTTGAGGTTCGGGGGTTAGATTACGAGATGGGAAGTACCGAAACACCCATCTCGCCCAACTAAAGTTGGTCTTGCTTGATCAAAATCTACATGAATGAAAATGTTCTTCTTCTTCTTCTTTAAGTCATGAAAAGGGGGTTTAAAATAGAGTTTGGAATGTAGGAGATAACTCCTTAACCAACCTCAATGAGATGAGGTGATCATTAGAGTCATGTCCCAAAATGATTTGGGTGATTGCACAATTGATTAAAGTAAAAAGAGAGAGGAGATGAAGTAGAAAAGGAAGGAAAAGATGGACTTTTACCTACAATTTGAAGACCTTCAAATATTTCTTGATGAAATCCTTGGAGAACCTTTCGAAAGTGATTTTGGTATAGTTTTTGTAAGTTCAATTTTCGGTCCTTTGAAAATGGAGGTAAAGGGAGGTTTTTATAGGTGAAAGAGGGATGTTTTTGGTGCCAAAACTCAGTCACCAAGAAATCCTTCCCGGGCAAAATCCTGTAAATTGAGCAAGGGAGGGAATCCTGGCCAGAAATCTGTAACTGACGCCCAGAGGCGCGCGCTTCCTGCTTTGGGGGCGGGAGGCGCGCGCGCCTGGCTCCTAGTGTCGGAGGCGCGCGACTCAGAGAAGGCAATTTTGACAGAATGGACTAGAAAGTCAGCCCTGTCATTCAGTTTAGTCCCTGGACTTAATGAAGTCAGTCAGGAACTTAACGGAAGTGACAGAAACTAACGAGAAACACTTAGAATGGGGAGAAACACAAAATCAAATGTGCAATCGGGGTGAGCGGTCCAAGGCGGGGTGTCTATAGAGCCCCTCGGCGACGTGGACTGCAAAGCAGAATGCGTCGACGAAAGTTAAAAAACACCCGCTGAGGACATCACCAAGAAAAGGCAAAGACTCGATGAAAGCAGGAATTTGAAATTGCGAGAGATAGTGGTGCGCTCCCTGTGTGAGCGGCTTTTGCTGGAGTGTTGTATTGGAGCTCATGGGAGCTTGTCTCGATATGGACCGAGTTTGTTGAGTTGGGGCTCATGGGAGCTTGTCTCGATATGGACCGAGTTGACGACTTGGAGCTCATGGGAGCTTGTCTCGATATGGACCGAGTTGTCGACTTGGGGCTCATGGGAGCTTGTCTCGATATGGACCGAGTTGCCGACCTGGAGCTCATGGGAGCTTGTCTCGATATGGACCGAGTAGTCGACCTGGAGCTCATGGGAGTTTGTCTCGATTGGGGCTCATGGGAGCTTGTCTCGATATGGACCGAGTTGCCGACTTGGAGCTCATGGGAGCTTGTCTCGATATGGACCGAGTAGTCGACCTGGAGCTCATGGGAGCTTGTCTCGATATGGACCGAGTTGCCGACTTGGGGCTCATGGGAGCTTGTCTCGATATGGACCGAGTTGCCGACTTGGAGCTCATGGGAGCTTGTCTCGATATGGACCGAGTTGCCGACTTGGAGCTCATGGGAGCTTGTCTCGATATGGACCGAGTTGTTGACTTTGTGGGGTGCGGGCACGGTTGAATGTTTTGAATGAGGTCGTTAGTGAACCCTTGTTGACGAATCTGTTAGTGAATCCGTTCGATGAAATATTGCTTTGAAGCCTCGTGCCATTTGGAGTCACACTTGACTTTTTTGAATTGTGGGGTATGGGCACAGTTGACCGCGACCAGAAAAATGTTCCTGCTGGGGATGAAATGTTGAGATTGACTCTTGAGGGGGGTGTGGCACCTGTGACAGAACTTAGGGAGTTCGGAATTTTGAAGAGGACAGCCTACTTTTGAGTGGGAGTTTCTATCATACTTTCGATTTTTGACATGCCTTAAGGGCGGACCAGAAAAAGGTGTGCCCAACTGGGTGTCTGAGGATCGGGACAGTGTCTTGATATAGGCTGGAGATCTCTGACAAGGCCCTTTTCTTGAAGCGATTTAGACCTGGGAGGCGCGCGCCTTTATATGTAGGCTTGGGACGCGCGCGCACTTCAGACCGCTGGCGGGTGGCGCGCGCGTCTGGGAGGCGGAATTCCGGGCTTGACATTTGCTGACCAAAAGAGCCCCCAACAGCTATAATATCATCTTCTATTCGACCACTTGATCCTCACAACTCCTTTCTGCCATTTTTGAACATCATATTATTGCTTAACTTTGCTTGTGATCAACATTTTCCATGGCTTCCAATTCTTTTGCCCTTGATGCCAAGGTTGTTAGTGAGTATGAAAAGGACTTGGGTACTTTTGTGTATTCTTTTAAGACCCATCCCAAGAAGGCTTTCATTAAAGACTTCGGGTTCCGAATTCTTTTCACTTTGCGGACGTTGAAACCGGATTGGGATTTGTTGAGAGCTGCCGCGGCTTTCTGGGATTACGACAGCCATACCTTCAACCTTTCAGCTAATGAAATGGTGCCGACTGTTGACGATTTCGGGTCCATCCTTGGCATGCCTTTGGCCGGTCGGATTGCCGTCCCTAAATATCACCGTGGTGCCGTCGACTCTTGGGTTGAGTTACTGAATCTCCCTATTGAGGACGTGAGGAAGATGTTGCACGGTACCGTGATTGATATAACTGAGTTGCCGATGTTCTTCAGTTTACACTCGGAGGACCCGGTGGTTCAATCTTTCAAAAGAAATGCCATGGCCGTTTGTCTCTTCAGCGAAGTACTCTTTGTTACACCCTTCGGGACTGCGGACGCGCAGTTGGCTGAGATTATTTTGCAAGCTAAGGAGCAGCAATTTAGTGTAATCCCTCTTATTGTAGGGGAGACGTTGCACGGCCTTGATGAGTTATATAGGACGGGCAAGATGTGTCGGGGAAGCCCTTTGCTCTTGACCATATGGCTCCGAGAACACTTCAGAATTTATTCTCCGGATGGTGATTTGTCTCCTTTTGCTGTTCATAGGAGGAAGTTGTTGATCCGGGATTTATCTGAAGATGATTGGAAGAAATTCTTTGCCTCTCGGGTGACCGCCGATATTGAGTGGTGTCCTCCTTCTTGGGGTCTTCGTCCTTTTGTGGAATGGACTCTTGGTTTTCAGCACGTGGTTGTACCCGGTTTGAGAGATTCTTCATTTTACCAGCCAGAGCGGGTTCTGCGGCAGTTCGGTCGCCAACAGACAATTCCTTTTCCGAGGGATGGAATGCTTCGTCCAGTTGCTTACATGGGTCCTGACTTCTCGAGTGAGCTTCAGTCGGCCTGGGGAGATGACCGCAATCGTTGGGCTTTCGCTCCTCTGCATCGGGGGAGTGTCTTCCTTCCCGAGAGCTACTTGGACTATTTATTTGGCACCCTTTACCGTGGCATCACTTGGGTTGATGTGCTTCGTGCCGAGTTGTTGGGACAGGGTTTTGAGCCTAGCAGCACTTTGAGATATAGGGAGGCTGCTGCTGATTCGAGTAACATTCTCGCTGACCCTTTCGGTACTCCTTTGTATGACTTTTATTCTAGGAGATGTGTTGCATCACAGAAGGTTTCGGTGCGTATTAGTGCTCCTTTGTTACCCAAGAAGAAAAGGATTGAGAGACGATCGGGTGGTCCTTCGAAAGCTAAGAGAAAATTGGATTTTTCTTAGTACCCTAAGGGATTGCAATTAGACCACTTTGTTTTAGGATTTAACATTTTGATGTCTTTTGTTGCTCAATAAATCCGTTGTAATGGTTTGAATAATTCATTGAATGAATAAAAATTGCATTTTGTTATTTGAAGTGAATTGGGTATTTTTGATATGTTTTAGACCGCACCCGAAGGTTGCCTACGTTCCTCCCGTTGGGAGGCTCAGGTCCTCGTAGTTCAAACAAACAAAGACCTTTTTTTTTTTTTTTTTTTTTTTTTGTGCACCCTGTTTTTTGCCTAGACCGCCCTTGCGGGTTTTCAATCTAGCGGGCTTCTTTTTTGCACGTGCTCTAATTTTTGCCTAGGCCGCCCTTGCGGGTTTTCAACCTAGCGAGCGATTTTTTTTTTTTTTTTTTTTTTTTAATGGTCTTTGTTTATTAAGCGTAGAACCTCTTGAGCTTGTCGAGGTTGACCTCCTTTGGCAGCTGGTCACCATCTAAATCCACGAGCCGGACTGCACCACCGCTTAGTATCTTTTTGACCACGTACGGACCGATCCATCGGGGTCCCCATTTCCCCAGGGGATTCATGGCATTAGGAGGATGTTGTCTTAAGACCAAATCTCCCACATTGATGTTTCGAGGCCTCACTTTTTTGTTGAAAGCTCTTGCCATCCTTTGCTGATACGCCCTCGTGCGTTCGAGTGCTCTTAACCTTTTCTCGTTGAGCAAGGCTAGTTGTTCATATCGACTTTGCATCCAGTCGACCTCGTTGACTTGATTCTCGAGGAGGACTCGTAGAGATGGGACTTCAAGTTCGAGAGGGAGTACGGCTTCAGAACCATAGACCAATGCATAAGGAGTTTCTCCTGTTGCGGATCGTATTGATGTTCGGTAGCCCCACAATGCTAATGGTAGCTTCTCGGGCCAATCCCTTCCTGTTGAGGCCATTTTCTTGACGATGGTCTCGATGGCCTTATTTGCTGCTTCGACTGCGCCATTTGCTTGGGGCCGGTAAGGAGATGACTTGTGCTTGGTGATCTTGTATTCTACCAAAAGTGCATCCATTTCCTTCTCAAAGTGAGAGCCGTTGTCGGAAATGATTTCATGAGGCACGCCGTATCGGCACATGATATTGATCTTTACAAATTCGGCCACTTTCTTGGCGTTGAGGGTTCGATAGGCTTGTGCTTCGACCCACTTTGTGAAGTAGTCGACTGCCACTAGGACGAATGACTGCCCATTGCTTCCGGCAGGATGAACTTTACCGATGATGTCTATCCCCCAACAAGAGAAAGGCCAAGGTGTGACCATGTTGTAAAGTTGTGAGGGTGGAGCATGTTGCAGATTAGCGTGGAATTGGCACACCTTTTGACTTTCTCGATACAGTCTCGTTCCATAGTGCTCCAATAGTAACCAATGCGAAGTATCTTCTTGACTAGCATAAACCCATTCATGTGGGGTCCACATTCTCCTTCGTGCACTTCACACATTATCTCTTGAGCTTCGGTCTCATTGGCGCATAGGAGATTGATCCCGTCGTGGTGCCTTTTATAGACTCGGTCCCCAATCAGTACGTACCGAGAGGCTAACCTTTGCAGAGCTGCTTGAGACTTCTTATTGATGTTCTCGGGATAGGTGCCGTCCTTGAGGAAGTTCATGATGTCCGAATACCACGGAGAGTTTGTTTGAACCTCGTTGATCTCGATACTCATGCAATATGCCGGACTGTTCCTTCGAGCAATTTTGAAAGGCTTCACCATTTTCCCTTTGGGCATTTTAACTAATGAAGCTATAGTGGCCAGTGCATCGACGAAGCGATTCTTATCCCTTGGCAGGTAGTTGAAAGTGATCTCTTGGAATTGTTCAACCAGTTCTTCAAGGTGCTGACCATACTGTTGGAGAGTCGGGTCTTGGGTTCGCCATTTACCCGATTGCTGATTGATAAGGAGTAAAGAGTCGCCGAACACTTCTAGTTCCGTGACGTTTCTTTCGAGAGCTGCTTCGAGCCCTGCTATGCATGCTTCGTACTCGGCAATGTTGTTGGTAGCTTCGAATTCCAGGCGTATGGCAATGGGAGTGTAGATGTCTTTTGGATCGACAAGCAATACCCCTATACCAAAACCGTGTTTATTGGCGGCGCCATCGAAAAAAAGTTGCCACTTGTCTTCCTCGGTTGCAGTACAAATTAAATGCTCGTCGGGGAACTGTACATCTTCCCCCTTCACTTCGTCACACGGGAATTCGGCAAGCTGGTCACTGAACACTTTCCCCCTGACGGATTTTAGTGTGACGTAAGTGATATCATAGCCGGCGAGCATGAAGTACCATTTGGCTATTTTTGTTGACATGAAAGGCTTCTCGAAGATGTAGCGGAGCGGGTCCACCTTTGCTACTAGCTTGATCGGGAAAGCTTCCATATAGTGTTTGAGCTTTTGAGTGACCCAAACCAATGCTGCACATGACTTCTCTAAGACAGAGTAGTTCTTTTCGCCTCCTTGGAACCGGCGACTGACAAAATAAATGGCGTTCTCCCTTGTGGACTCTCGTTGCTCTTATGCTAACATAGCCCCTAGGGCTTCATCATTGACAGTGAGATAAAGCAACAGAGGTTTCTCCTTGTGCGGCGGAACTAGAATAGGAGGGCACGTCAAGTAATGCTTTACTTGATCGAAGGCTTCTTGGCACACGTCGGTCCATTCTAGAGCCACATTCTTCTTGAGTAGCTTGAAGATTGGCTCGCACATGGAAGTGAGTTGGTGCACAAACCGACTGATGTATTGTAGTCTTCCCATGAAACCTTTAATCTCTTTCTGCGTCTTTGGAGGAGGCATGTCAATGATTGCCTTGATTTTGGAGGGGTCTACTTCGATTCCCCTTTCAGTGACCATATAACCAAGAACTTTGCCTCGGATAACCCCGAATGTGCACTTTGCAGGGTTGAGCCTCATCTTGTGTTGACGAAGCCTTTCGAAGAACTTGCGGAGATCGATTAGGTGTTGACCATCGGTTCCTTTGGAGTGAATGATCATGTCGTCCACATAGACCTCGATTTCTTTGTGAATCATATCGTGGAACAAGTCTGTCACGGCTCTTTGGTAGGAAGCCCCAGCATTTCTTAACCCAAATGGCATGACTGTGTAGCAAAAGGTACCCCACGGTGTTGTGAAGGCTGTCTTATGTTGATCCTCCTCGGCCATGAGAATCTGATTGTACCCAGCGAACCCATCCACGAATGAGCGGACCTCGTAGGCAGCAGTGGAGTCGACTAGCATGTCGATATTAGGGAGTGGAAAATCATCCTTTGGGGAAGCTTTGTTTAAATCCCGGAAGTCTACACAAACTCGAACATTGCCGTTTGTTGGTAGTGGTGCCCTAGGCACGTTTAAACGTTGTAATTGTTATCATTTATTTCATATCAATAAAGAGATGTTTTGATTATTATTGTTGTTCATGTTTACTTATAATAATCCCCATCCCTAGTACTTGTTAAGCACTAGTATAAAGGCTAAATGATCATGGGATGATCATGTTAGATTTATGGTTACTTGTTTGGAACAAGGTACTGGACATGACCCGCTGTATAAGATTTATGTCATGGTCTATGTCGTACATATATCTCATATTAGTTATGTCATTTGAATCCTTAGACATGAAGTTATTATAGTCTTCCACTTGATGAACATTGTGTTTGACATATTCAAACGCTACCTTAACACGGTAGTTATAAAGGGTATGATTGGCATAATCGGATTCCCGTTGGGAAGAATAATAAGCTAAATGGATTTGTCCCTCCACGGAGAGATGTAAAGCTTGGGCCCCTCGAAGGAATGATGTTGATGAAATGTTCGGCCGGACTCAAATGGATTGATTGGATCAATAGCATTTGAATTATCAACATATTCGGAATCGAGAAAGTATTGAACAAAACAAGTTGACTGTTTGACCATGACTTGTGTTCAATGACATCGTGGACAAAGGGATTGTGACATATTCTAAAGGAATGCGAACTTGTATCTAGTTATACTATTTGGGTAGGTATGACGGTTTGCTAGAACCTAATCATATCTTATGGGATCATGTTTGAGCCTATTGCCAAATTAGTATAATCCTAGAGGGTCACACACAATAGAACGAATCTTAAATAAAAGGACTATATTGGCATTTGGGGTCGGAGGACTTCCAAGGAATTTCTGGAAAAGTTCTGGGCCTCCTGGTCAACCAAGCGGGCGCTTGGGTTGCACCAGGCGGGCGCCTGTTCAAGCCGGAAAGGGACTGGAGTTTCTGCCCAAACAGGCGGGCGCCTGGGTGGTACCAGGCGGGCGCCTGGTGCTGCCGATTGGAAATTTCCTGATTTGATTAGGAATGGTTTTTGGCACAAGATTCCTATTTGGAATAGGTCTTAATTGTGTATAAAAACCCCAATTCGGCCAGACCATATTAACAAGTGCTTTTTGTGAGTCTCAAAGAGTTTGAGAGAGAGTTTATTTTGTTCTAAGATATCCTTGATTGAGGAACAAAATAATTCACAAAATAAATTCCATATAGTTCTTTATTATATTGTGAAAGTGTGTTTCATAATATTGGTCTAGCAACCAAGATCAAAGAAGCTCCTTTGATATTTGTTCGAAGTGTGGATACCGCTAGAGGGTGAAAATCATCATCTTCAAAGTTCGTGTTCAAGCTTTGTGATCGTGATCAAGTCTTCAAGTTTCTCCACCAAAGATCAAGAGAAAAATTCATAGCCATCAAGGGTTAGTTATTCCTCTATTCATCTTGTTGTATTTGATTTAATCATATGAACGGATCCATGGCTTTGGGTTTTCTTAAAATTTTAATTGCTATATTCCGCTGCGCATGTTACTTGGAAACCCAACACCGTTCGCCTTCCTGACTGTCACAATGTTGGCTAACCATGTCGGATACTCGATAACCTTGATGAAACCCACACTGAGGAGCTTCTCAATCTCTTCTTTGACATGCAGAGACCATTCTGGCTTGATCTTTCGGAGCTTCTGCTTTACTGGCTTGGCATCTTCTTTGATCGGAATCCTGTGCTCCGCTACCTTTCTGTCTAAACCCGGCATGTCTTTGTATGACCATGCGAACACATCCACGAACTCCCGTAGTAGTGCAGTCAATCTGTCTTTGTCGTCCCCCTTGAAGAAGCTTCCAATCTTGGTTTCTTTTGGCTCTTCTTCGGTACCCAGATTAACAACGTGCAATTCTTCGTCAGCCTTTGGACCATTCTCGCCACGACTACGGACTTGTTGAGCAAGTTCATTTAAGTATGTTGTGTTTTCGTGGTCTATTTCATCATAATTTGAATCGTTATTAACTTGTTCGTTAAGTTCATTATTAGTTAATTCATCATTTATGATGTTTGCAATCTCAGGGTACTCAGAAATATCAAATTTTTCATTAGCAAAGAAAGGAAACACACGCTCGGCTATGGCCCCCAAATCCTCTTGGGTGAGGGTATTAGAGACACTCTCGGACTCGAAAGTAAGTGTGAGCTGCTCTTCCTTTGTTGGTGTGCGGGGTATGCAACCCATTTCTTGGACTAAGAATTCCTCGGATACCACGGGCCCTTTTGTTGAATACCAATTGTTGATCGGCTCGGAGCTTGGCGGGATCTCACTGATAGTCTCGTTCATGATGACGGTGTCATGGATGGCGTTGACTTGGCATTCATTCATTACGGCAAGCTCTTCGAACATGGAGGCTAAATCTGTCAGTTCTTCCTCCACGGTGATTTCTGTCTCGGACTCTATAGTCACCTTCCTTCCCCACCATTCACGGGGCGACATGGGAGTTGGTTCCCTTTCGGATATCTGGATCTCACAATCGGAGAAGATTTCGAGGCCAGGCTTTTTGACACCTTTATTGTTAACCCACGGCTCGGGAAAGATCATGTATGGAACGTCTTCCCCTTGGCAGACAAAATAGCCATTCAACGTCTTGCGGTAAGGTCTTAGATTAGGGACTTCATACCGACGGCCTTCTTTACGAGCTCGGGCCTTTTCGTTCTTGATCGCTTGTTCTTGCTTCAAGTCTTCTTCGGAAGGCTCGTACCCCAAACCGAATGTGTTTTTGACAAATGGGACTTGCACGGGATGTAGGATTCCTTGCTGATATTTCCCTAAGCCTAAACCAGGGAAGTAGTCCATATTCCTCATCATGCGGAGTACTTTGTGATTGCTGGGGGTCCATGATCCGTTTCCCCCTTCTTTATCAATGGCGTTGATTGAGACGCCGGAGAGAGTGGAGTCTGGTAGACCATGCTGAACTTGGTGGACGGGCTCACCTTTTCTGTGGATAGTGATGTTTTCAGCCATTACGGTCACTATTTCATCACCATTTTGGATCTTGACACATTGGTGGAGAGTTGACGGTACGGCATTAGCACTGTGAATCCATGGTCTACCCAACAGTAAGTTGAACGAGGCCGGGATATCAAGCACTTGGAATGGAACGGACATGACCATGCTCCCAAACTCAATGTCTATTTTGATCATCCCCATGACTGTACGGGCGGTGCTGTCATAACCTCGGATTACTTGAGCAGAAGGCTTCAAATCAGAATCCTTAAGCCCCAGTATGCCCATGATTCTACCAGGCATGAGATTGAGTGCGGAACCACCGTCCACTAAGACTCTTGAGACGGGCCTCCCCCTTGCTCGTACCTTGAGGTAAATAGCTTCGTTGTGGTCGGAACCAAACGGTGGAAGGTCCATATCGGCAAAGGTGATGACGTTGCCAAAGTGAATGTGACCAATCATTGACGTGAGGTCCTCGGGAGAAGTATCGGGAGAAACTGATGTATCATCGAGATTACGGATGACAAGATCTCGGTGTTTCTTTGAGGATGCAATGAGGTCCCAAATAGAGATGTTGGCTTGAGTTTTCTTGAGTTGGACAAGTAGAGGATCTTCGGGAGCGTTGTGAGCTTGCGGCTTTTGAGAAGAGGAGCTCGGTGCGGAAGTGGAAGGGTTGCTTGCTATGACTCGGCCGGATCGAGTTAGCATGTTGACGTTCCCATCTTGCTTCTTTTTCCTATTCTCTAGTACTTCCCTCATTACCTCATCGTAAGTCACTACATAACAAGAATTGTCAAGTTTATTCATAACATTGGGGCCCCCATTCACAATTGGGATTGAATGGGTGGTCCCCTCGAGTTCTCCTATCTCTATTACATTGACATGCTCGTCATTAGTCACTACAAATTCTTTCTTATCTATGAGATCTTGAATGACATTGCGGAGAATGAAGCATTCCTCGGTGGTATGGCCACTATATTGGTGGTAGCCACAATATTTGTGGTGAGCATGATTGGAGTTGATCGTCTTGGGTTGGTACCCTTGCACGGGTGTGACTTGACCCTTTGCCTTGAGGACCTCGAACACTTCGGTTTGAGTCATGCCTTGGAGAGGCGTGTAGACACGGTCACTTCGGGACTTCTTCCCTTGAGGTGGAGGAACCTTTTTGTAATTCCCCTTGTCAATAGTGACGGCGTTGACCGAGGCCTCTTTTGTGGAGTTGGAAGCGGCCTTGTAGCGGTAAGTAGGAGTGGTCTTCTTAATCTCCTTGAGCAAGTCATCCATGCGTACCCCCGCCTCATACATTTGGGAGAATTCGGAGTAGCAAGCCCCACTTAGGTGAGTGCGGAGATCAATCTTGAGACACTTGAGAAATATGTCCATTTGCTCTTTTGTGTTTGGCCTCTCAACAATTTCAGAGAGTTTGTCATTCCATCTCCTTGTGAAGTCGATGAAGGATTCATTGTCTCGTTGAGTAGTGTTCTCTAGCTCTTTCCTTGTGGGCCGGTGAGTGGTGTTGCCTTGGTATTGGTTCTTGAAGGCAAGCATGGCGGAGTCCCAATCAAGACGGACAGTGAGCGGGAGAGTAGCATACCAATCTTTTGCCGCCCCCTCGAGAGTGAGAGGGAAGCATTGGGCCATCACCTTAGGGGAGACCTTCTTTGGAACCATTGCCCAAATATAAGTCACAATGTGAGCCATAGGACAAGAGTTGCCCTTGAATTTGCTTATGTCGGGCATCTTGAACTTATCGGGAAGAGCGTCCATAGTACTCATGAGGATGGATGATTGATAAAGGCTTGTGTCGGAGCCTTTCCCCATGTTGAGTCCATTGAATTTTTGGTCGATGTAGGCCATGATAGAATCCACCATTTTGGGCTCATTGTTCTCGGAACTTGGTTCCCTCATTTTCTTGGTGCGGGTGTTGACATAAGGACTCTTGAACAAACCCTCGGTCCATTCGGATTCATCATCATTGTTCTTGTTCTTTCCCTTGGCAAGGTTGGTGAGCTTTTCTTTCATTAGCTCCATTTCGGCCTCGTGGGCCTCCTTTTGGCTGTCGAGGTGGGATTGCCAAATGTCGTCTTTGCTTTGTGCCTCTTTGTTAAGGGTGGAGACTTGCTCTTGGAGGAGTTGGACCATAGTTGAGAGCTGTTTGAGAGACATGGTGTTGCTGCTGCCGGTCATGGTTGATGTCGGAGCTGTTGGAGTGATCTCTTCACGGACTAACCGATTTGCTGAATCCCGGTAGACTTTGTAAGTACCAATTGAACCTATATTGCAGGAGAGGCCCTTGTCAGTCTTGAGTAACACTTGCGGTCCATGAAGAGGCTTAGAACGCACAGTTGGGCACACGACTCGAACCACATAAGAAAAGACTCTTTTTTTTTTTTTTATAAGTCGGAGGGAATGAATCCCTTTTGGGGTTTCTAAGAAAATAATGGAATCGTCACACTAGTATATAGACCATCTCGCGGTCCCATATACTCATCGGATTCCATCGCGCTTGTGAATCCTACATGTATCGGGATTAAACTAAATTAATGTAGTAAAGCATACATGCGGGGACGGATTTTTATTTTCGTCCAAAATAACCACTTTTGGGGACGGATTTTTATTGCGTCCATTTCAACAAGTTGGCATGTATGATTTGAAGACATTAGTTTAGGGAAATCTCGGTACATGGAAACCGACTTGAGTCACAGAGTGTTAGACCCTAACTAGAATTGTGTGGTTTGTGCTCGGCTTGAATATGAGGCTCAAAGGTCACCCCCGGCATGTAGTCTTGAACTACGCCACGGGCTGAGGTTTACCGCTTCGAAAGAGCCAAGGTCTGGTGGAGCTTGAAACTTTCTAGGACGGGCCTCGACGGGTTTGGGGTTGGACTTGTGCGACTCGATAGTGAGCAGTTCATAGGAATATGTGCATGTAGTGTGAGGTCTAACAACTGACAAAAATTTTTATTTTTATTTTTTTTTATTTTTTTTGAAAAGAAAGAAAAACACACAAAACACATAAGCACATAAAATTACAACTCCCGAATCACTCGTGTGACCGGTAAATAAAACACAAAATTAAAACAGTCCGAGGGTTCAATTCTGTTCTGATGCAGGCAACTGTGCCCACACCCCACTGTTCTGCTCAGTCACTGAAACCTGTTTCTGTTCTGGAAACCAACCCAGAAGCGTGCGCCTCTGAGTTCTGATGTGGGACGCGCGTGCATGGCGCAATGCGTATGGGAGGCGCGCGCTTCTGGGGCGAACCTGTCAGAATGTCAGACTTTGGACTCAGGGGATTGCCCTGGTCCCATGTTCATATTGTAACCCCTGCAGAAGTGATTAGTGCAGAATAACAGAAGAAGAAGATGAAGAACATGAAGAAGTGGGCGATTCTGGTTCTTGATGCGGGATGCGCGCGCCTTAGGCTTAAAAGGCCAGACGCGCGCGCCTCCCCCATCAGGAAACAGAATGCCCAAAAAAGATGTAGATTTCGATCAGAATGCAAGTTTAACCCTCAAATACTCCCCAGCAGAGTCGCCACTGTAGATACCCCGGGGGAACCACGGCCTTAGGCTCGAGCGCGCGTGATTGTTATCCTAGGATGTCTAACTTGTTTTTTAGAGTCGCCACCTATGTTTTTAAAGGAACATAAGAAAAACCTATAGATTGTAGCCTAAGTTTGATTACGAAAACAGAGATTCTTTGTTTTGAGGTTCGGGGGTTAGATTACGAGATGGGAAGTACCGAAACACCCATCTCGCCCAACTAAAGTTGGTCTTGCTTGATCAAAATCTACATGAATGAAAATTTTCTTCTTCTTCTTCTTTAAGTCATGAAAAGGGGGTTTAAAATAGAGTTTGGAATGTAGGAGATAACTCCTTAACCAACCTCAATGAGATGAGGTGATCATTAGAGTCATGTCCCAAAATGATTTGGGTGATTGCACATTTGATTAAAGTAAAAAGAGAGAGGAGATGAAGTAGAAAAGGAAGGAAAAGATTGACTTTTACCTACAATTTGAAGACCTTCAAATATTTCTTGATGAAATCCTTGGAGAACCTTTCGAAAGTGATTTTGGTATAGTTTTTGTAAGTTCAATTTTCGGTCCTTTGAAAATGGAGGTAAAGAGAGGTTTTTATAGGTGAAAGAGGGGTGTTTTTGGTGCCAAAACTCAGTCACCAAGAAATCCTTCCCGGGAAAAATCCTGTAAATTGAGCAAGGGAGGGAATCCTGGCCAGAAATCTGTAACTGACGCCCAGAGGCGCGCGCTTCCTGCTTTGGGGGCGGGAGGCGCGCGCGCCTGGCTCCTAGTGTCGGAGGCGCGCGACTCAGAGAAGGCAATTTTGACAGAATGGACTAGAAAGTCAGCCCTGTCATTCAGTTTAGTCCCTGGACTTAACGAAGTCAGTCAGGAACTTAACGGAAGTGACAGAAACTAACGAGAAACACTTAGAATGGGGAGAAACACAAAATCAAATGTGCAATCGGGGTGAGCGGTCCAAGGCGGGGTGTCTACACACCCCCGTGGCCCGAGCGTGATTAATAACCCTTTCCCCAACAACCAAGGCATTAATATGATTAAGTTCGAGGAGCCTACACCTGTGAACCTTTTGGAATTCAATGTCCCAATGGCTCAGATTGGGGAAGAATGGAAGGAAGCCTTATGGGCATGTGTGCAAGAGGGAGATATGAGATGCCCATCCGACTTTATGATCGCCAATGTGATGAGTGCAAGGGTACCCCACCAAAATGCCGATGAATTGGTCGTAATAACACTCACCGAACATGATTTAACGTTTGAACAATGTATGGAGGAGATGGAAAAGTCCATTAAGAGTACGTTGGACAGCGAAAGCCAAGGCTCGAATGGGGATGGCCTTTCCCATGATGATTGCTTCCATATCATTGAGGCATGTAGTTCATCTACGGGCAAGAGGACAATTAAACGAAACGGGTCCGAGGTAGCAAAGATCCCAGAAACGATTGATTATCTCACCCAAATGAAAGAAGCCGTTCGTTCTCTACCTCACAAGGAGCTCCGGGTCCTATGTGAAAGTGATGATGATGAAGTATCCTCAAATATGGCTCCTTGTGTTTTCTCCCCGAAATTGGAAAAAGAGGAATTTCCAGCCTTGGATGATTTCTTAGCTTTGCCACCACTATCTCCGCCACCGCCGCTGTTTGACGGGTCAGCGTTCCCAGATGATTATTGTTGCATGCTCACCCTGGAAAAGCTTCGTGAAACTGTGGGAGCCGGAAAGAGCCAGAACCACCACCCTATCTCCCTAGGGAAAATTTGTGGGTCAACATCCACCCCAAAACGAATGGTCACGGTAAATGAGTTAAGGAGGGAGGCATGGCCGTACGGCACCCAAAACCCTCCGCCTATCAGAGATGAGATGATAAAAGTCGATGACCCCTTAGAAGTGAGTGTATTAACTCGATCAGGGCAAGTGCACACGGAGAACCCTAAAAAACCTCCACCACCGGAACACCGAGCACCTCCCCTTCTTGTTGACGAGGCAAAACCCCCAGGTTCCGGAGAAGAGGATCCCATCTTAGCCCAACTTAAGAGGACACAAGCTAACATATCTTTGTGGTCCCTCCTTACTTCCTCTTACCCTCATAAGCTCAAGTTGGAGGAATGCTTGGCCCACACTATGGTACCCACCACAGCTACCCCCGAGGAGGCCGTACAAATGATCGGAATTGTTCAGTATGGAAATATCATCACATTCACAGATTTGGATTTGCCGAAGTTTGGGGCTAGCCATAACGAGGCCCTTTACATCACGGTACAATTGGACGATCGCCGCCTCCCTCGGGTTCTGGTCGATAACGGCTCCGCCATGAATGTCCTCCCCGCCAAGATGATGGACTTACTTGGCCTTGAGACCACCGACCTAAAGCCTTCCGTGATCACTGTCAAGGCTTATGATTCCACGGCCCGCTCAGTCTTAGGGGTGGCCACTTTGAACCTTTGGTTTGGGAAACAAATGATGCCGACCGACTTCCAAGTGCTCGACATCCCCATATCCTTCACTGCCTTATTGGGACGCCCGTGGCTCCACAAAGTCAACGGGGTCGCCTCCACTCTCCATCAATGTGTGAAATACGTGCAAGGGGGTAACTTGACAACTATTTATGGGGACAGTGTGACCACAGAAGGAACCAACACCAATGGGATTCCTGTGTTAGAAATTAAGCATGAGGGAAGCGGCATGGCTTTGACTGGCTTCACAGAAGTACCACCCAAAACCCACATCTGTTGTGTAGATCTCACGCTTACCAAGGATAAGATTCCTCCTGCGATGAGAATGATGCGTTTGATGCGCTACCTCCTGGGGCTCGGACTAGGAAGGAAGCTCCAAGGGACTCACAAGATTGTTGAGATCAAAGAGAAAAACACGCTTCATGGATTGGGATACAAACCCACCCCCGGAGACCTCAGGATGGATAAGGAAGTGGCTCGGAAGAAAAGCCAGGCCAGGGCTCAAGAGACTCCGTTCAAAACCCCCAACCTTCGTCCTTATACCTTTGATATGAGCCGTTACTTTGTGAAGGGGGGAGTTCAAGTCGAACCCCTAGAGCCAAGAGAGCCGATGATGACTAATTGGGATAAGTTGCAAGAGGATCTCAAAAGGTTCCGAAGGGTGGCGGCAAACCCCGTAAGGAGGGCATTTCTGGATACGCCCAAGATAAAAGATCCTACTGATACTACTATCAGCCACGAATACACCTTCAAGGGGGTGCCCGAAATGGTAAAAGAGTTTGAAACCTTGTCTGTGACGGGAGCTAGCAAGGAAAGGGGATCCGTCTGGGGACAAAATGGAAAATACAAGTTTGAGGAGGAAGTTCCTAAGGGCGCCGCCAAGGATGCTATGAGCAATGAGTGGAACAGTGTGGTAATGCAAAGAATGTTCGGAGAAGACATGGTTGTGCCTGACCTAATTGACTTCGAAAAGGAAATGATTGCCGTGATTGAAGATGGACCTCTTGTGACCTTTGACCCACACACTCTTGCAAAGCCAACGGACATGCCTCTGAAAAATTGGGTAACCTTCTCTGGACCGGTGGCGAGCAAAGAAGAAATGACCGCGAAACTTGGACTGGTTCCTCGTCCCCTAGAGTCAAAGGTCATAGGGTCCAATGTAGTTGAGTCTCCCCAATCTCTTGTCTTTGAATTCGAGTCTGTCTCCTCTGAGGGCCTCACACCCGAGGATTATGAACTTGTAGCCAACGTTGTATTCCCGTTTGCATTGAATGAAATGATAGATCTTTCCGAGTATCCCCTCATTGCCAACTTATTAGATGATAAATTAACTAATAATCTGAAAATGGTTAATAATGAATCACCTAATAATGCAGACACACTAAACAATCCAAAAATTAAACAATCATCAAAGCAGGTTGTTGATCAAGAGGAAAACCGTGCCCAAGCTGCCGAAGAGGTTTTGACTAAGGTGAATTTGGGAACCGAAAATGAGCCAAAGGAGACACAGATTGGGGAATACTTCAAAGGGGCCGAAAGGGAAGCTTTGGTTGAGCTACTCAAAGAGTATGTAGATGTGTTTGCGTGGTCTTATAAGGATATGCCAGGGTTGGATGCTTCGATCGTGGAACACAGGATCCCCGTAGACCCCGAGGTGAAACCCGTTAAGCAAAAGCTTCGGCGAATCAAACCAGAATGGTCCCTGCAGGTCAAAGAAGAGATTGAAAAGTTGCTTTGGGTCGGCTTTATAAGAGTGATAGAATACCCCTCATGGCTCACCAACATAGTAACGGTCACAAAGGCCAACGGAAAGGTTCGATGCTGCGTCGACTTCAGAGATCTCAACAAAGTGAGTCCCAAAGATGACTTTCCCCTCCCAAGCATTGACATGCTTGTGGATACAACCTCTAGCTTTGAGGTTAAGTCTTTTGTGGATGGATTCGCCGGGTATAACCAGATTAAGATGGCAGAGGAGGACCAGGAAAAAACTGCCTTCACCACCCCATGGGGAACCTTTTGCTATACCGTGATGCCTTTCGGGTTGCGAAACGCTGGGGCCACCTACCAAAGAGCGGCAACCGCACTCTTCCACGACATGATCCATAAGGAAATAGAAGTGTATGTCGATGACATGATCGTGCATTCTAAGGGTTCTGACGGGCAACATTTGATAGACTTGAGAAAGTTCTTTGACAGGCTTAGGAAGCACTCCATGAGACTTAATCCGGCCAAGTGCACTTTTGGGGTTTCTCGTGGCAAGGTTTTGGGATACATGGTCACCGAACGGGGCATCGAAATTGATCCTCAAAAGGTTAAGGCAATTGTAGAAATGAGGTCGCCTCGCACCCAAACAGAGGTAATAGCCTTCATGGGAAAGTTGCAATACATCAGCCGCTTCATAAACCAACTCACTCCCATTTGTGAGCCCATCTTCAAACTGCTAAGAAAGAATGCCGAGGTCAAATGGAACGGGGAGTGACAAAAAGCCTTCGACAAGATTAAGGCCTACCTCATCCAACCGCCAATCCTATGCCCTCCGCACAAGGACAAGCCACTCTTGCTTTACCTAACGGTGACTGATGCGTCGATAGGAGCAATGTTGGCCCAAGAGAAGAAAGATTCAAAGGTGGAAAATGCCATCTACTTTGTGAGCCGTAAGCTACAAGGAAGCGAGCTCAACTACTCCCCAATTGAGAAGACTTGCGCAGGATTGGTATGGGTCGTGAGAAAGTTAAAACATTACATGCAGGCTCATCCGATATAACTTATTTCCAAAATAGACCCCATCAAGTGCTTATTGGAAAAGCCATCTTTGTCTATGAGTCTTGCCAAATGGTCCTTCTTCTTAGCCGAATACGATATCAGTTATGTGTCGAGAAAGGCAGTCAAAGAAAGGGTTTTGGCAGAACACTTGGAAGATTTCCCTAGTAATGAAGAAAGGGGGCCCGAACTAAAATTCCCAGATGAAGGAATCTTTACCCTCGAGGGAGGAAATAGGTGGCAATTGTTCTTCGACGGAGCTGCCAATAAAAGAGGAAACGGTGTAGGATTGCTCTTGGTGAATCCAAAAGACGAGCACACCCCCATCGCCATCAAATTGAACTTTGATGTCACCAACAATGCCGCAGAATATGAGGCATGCACAGCCGGTTTGGAGGCAGCTCTGGAAAGGAATGTTAAGGAGCTGGAAGTATACGGAGATTCGGCCTTGATTATCAACCAAGTCTCGAACAAATGGAAAACACTGGATCCCAGTTTGCGAAAATATCATGCCTATATGGAAGAGCTCATAGCACAATTCCAAGAGGTCAGCTTCCATTACCTGCCGAGGGACCGGAACCGTTTCGCCGACGCCCTGGCAACTTTGGCTTCATTGGTAGAAATCCCCGAGGGAAAATTGATAAAACCATTCCGGGTCGGGAGAAAGGAAAGCCCAGCATACTGCTTCGAAATCGGAGCAATCCTGGAAGAGGTAAAGGAGCTATGGTACAACCAGATTTACCAATTCCTCAAAGAAGGAGAAGCTTCCTTCATGAATGAAAAGGGAGAGTATTTGCACGGGATCAAAGCCAAAGGTATGAAGGCACTCAAGCGGTTGGCATCCAACT
This sequence comes from Campanula takesimana, assembly GCA_026119855.1. Lineage (NCBI taxonomy): Eukaryota > Viridiplantae > Streptophyta > Magnoliopsida > Asterales > Campanulaceae > Campanula > Campanula takesimana. The sequence goes on along the minus strand of JAOWBW010000104.1, from coordinate 279,514 downwards.
ACGTCATCCTGGGGGACATCCTATACAAAAAACACCATCAGGGCCTCCTCCTTAGATGCATAAGTGGGGAAAGGGCAAAAGAACTCATGCAAGAAGTTCATAGTGGAGTGTGTGGTCCTCATATGAATGCAAGGGCATTAATGCAAACCATTCTGCGGATGGGTTACTTCTGGATCTCAATGGAAACGGATTGCATGCAATTCGTAAGGAGGTGTGATAAATGTCAGCGTTTCTCCAACCTCAACCACCTACCGCCTCATCATCTCTACTGCATGACTACACCATGGCCCTTCTCAACATGGGGCATAGATGTTATCGGGAAAATCTCCCCGTCTGGTAGTAATGGTCACGAGTTTGTTTTGGTAGCCATGGATTACTTCACAAAGTGGGTAGAGGCTAAGTCATACCGGGTCCTCACCTCCAAGAAGGTGGCGGGATTTATCAAAGAGAATATCATGTGCCGGTACGGAGTCCCGAACGAGGTCATTACCGACAATGGCTCGCACTTTGAGGGTGAATCCGATCGATTATTGGGAGAATTCCGAGTTACTCGTCACAAGTCCTCCCCATACAGACCCCAGACCAATGGTGCGGTAGAAGCCGCCAATAAAACGCTTGAGAAATCATTAGAAAGATGGCAACACGGGGAAGAGATTGGCCCGAAAAGCTACACCTAGCTTTGTGGGGCTACCGAACTTCGGTCAGAACAGCCACAGGAGAAACTCCTTTTGCTTTGACGTACGGAATGGAAGCCATGCTCCCCGCAGAATTGGAAGTACCGTCACTAAGAATTTTGTTGGAAAATAAGATCCACGAGGTCGATTGGCTTCGAAGCCGACATGATGAGCTGGCCTTGTTGGACGAACGTCACCTGAGGGCCATGGAACACATCCGCGCCTACCAAGGAAGAATGGCGCGAGCCTTTGATAAGAGGGTAAAGCCCTGAGAGATTCGGGCAGGAGATTTAGTCCTTAAGGAAAAACCCCCGGGGAGGTCTAATCCCGATGGAAAATGGAAACCCGTGTGGATTGGTCCCTTTGTGGTGCAAGAAGTCTTTTCAGGGGGCGCAATGAGGCTCGCAGACTTGGACGGCAACCCCTTTATGCACCCAGTCAATGGTGATAAGCTCCGTCGTTACTTTGTTTAAAAAAAAAAAAAAAAAAAAAAAAAGGGTGCTAAAAGAATATACCCACCTAGATTGAAAACCCATTCGGGCGGTCTAGAGAAAAAACAGGGTCGCATCCTAAAAATTTGTGGAAGAAATGAACTACGATGACCTGAGCCCCTTAAATTTTCATTTGTAAAAGGGGAAAGTAGGCAGCCAATCTTTGGTCTGGTCTAAAAAATAAATAAAAATCAAATTTGGATTTGAGCAAGAGCTCCATGAGAATGCAAATTGGCTTCATAAGTAACCATTTTCATTACAGTTAAAACACTTCTTTGATGAGTTCAAGCACGGTCTACTCTCGACCCAACTAACATGCTTAAGACATAATTAAAATACATAAGATAAACTAATGTGTCTGCAATGGCAATGGGTGGATACATGGAAATCACTGTCCTTCGTCCCTCCATTTCTTCTTTTGACTTCTTCGGGTCTTCTTTTTCTTCACCTCAAAGAGGTCAATTCCCCCTTTTCCATGATCAGAGGCTCTTCCAGCATCATCTACGAGCCCGGTCGCCCTCAAAGCCGCATTGGCGGCAGCCCGAGCCCGAAGATCCTCCATTCGTGCCCCCGTCTTAGGCATCGCGGCCATCCTCCTGCCTGCCAAAACTCTATAGTCCTCAAAAACGTCTCCAGTAATGTTATGGCCACTCGCCACAGCTTCGGTCTCCCTTAGAATCCTGCTAGGACCATAAGTCTCACCAAGAATAGCCTCACGCCTCTCCTCAATGAGCCTATGAGTCTGTCCCATGGTCTGTTCATACCAGTCCAAGTACACCGTGGTCAAAACCATGCTAGCCGCTCGCCCAAGAAGTGCCCGAGCTGGAAAGAGGGAATAAGTCCACGACCGGGACAAAAATAAGACGGTGGAGGAATCCCGCATAGACAGAGATGAAAGCCTCAAGTGCTCCGGGTTGACACCCGACCACTCCAACAGTGGAGTCTGCAGTAACCCAAACTGACGACGGACCAAAGAAGGGATATAATGAGATGAACCCAAGAGCCCTGGCACCCGAACAAAGGGGGAATTATCTTGATACTCCCGCACCGAGCCAATACGCCAATGGGGAATTAGCCAGCGTATCTCGGCAGTCGTGAGGTGAGCCATGTAAGCCTCCCAATCACTCTGAACTAGGTCCAAGATAATGCCTCTCAAAGAGTAAGACCAAGGATTGTGAGAGATAGGAGCCTCTGGAATGGCCATCAACCTCTCCCTCAACCACAAAGTAAGCAAGGCAGGGCTACCGCTGCGCATGAAACCATCCCCCAAAGCCAAGCGGTCCATACCGTGAAGGGTCTCGCCCAAGATCAAGGGGACTATATCCTTCCCCACACGGCACTCCTCGAGGACACTCAATAAAACCCGATGGCAGGTACCCTTGGAACTGACCATATAGAAAAAGGCAAGGACGTATAAACCAAAGGCATTCCAAGAAGCCTCATCCGTGCGATCCATGAACTTCTCAGGGACATCCGAAATATCAATAAAAGTGTGATCGAGGACCATGCATTGGGCCTCTTCCAAAGAAATACCAAGAAGAAAAACCAACCTCTCAACACACATGGTGTCATCAACCGAAGGAAGAGCTATGACCTCCGTGTCCACGCCACCCACCAAAGCCTTGAAATCCTCATAAGTAGGAGTGATCTCGTTGTAGGAGAAACAATAGACATGCCTCCTAACATCCCAAAATCACGCAGCGGCCCTCAATAGCTCAAGATCCGGAATGAATTCCTTGAGAGACCAAAGGGATTGAAGGCCAAACATGGATTGGAAAGTTCCCTTGTGATTCCTCATGTGGGACCGCATCCAAAGCCTAAGGTTACCCTCGAAACATTCTTGATGAATTTTGGACAATTTTGGTGGTTTCTCCATGAGAAAGGGTTCCATGGAAGAAGGAGCTCTCGAAATGAAGAAAGACGAACTGATTGATGAACTCAAGGCTCTGGCACTTAAGTAGATGACCAGGCCTGGAACAAAATTGAATGAAAAAAGGAGTACTTCCTTCTCGAGCCGTACGGCTACTTTAGCCCTGTCAGAATTGATGATTTCTTGTTGAGAGTTAGCTTTGTGGTCCAACCCATTTAAAGCCCCTTCCCAACCAATGTCATAAATGCAACCGAAAAATGCCCTCCTTGGCTCATGTAACTTGAATTGAACCTAGAAAATTTAGGTTCCCGAAATCAAAAATCCGGCAGTCCTAGCGACATAAGCCCAGCTTTGTGAAATAAATTATGGCCATCCTAGACGTAAGCCCATGTTGACCCGGTTGACCAAGTGAGAGTCAAGCCCCTTCTGAAAACATGTAGGTCCTCCGAGTGACCCTTGTTGAAAAGGCTTGGGTCCCCCGAGGGACCCCTTTCAAGATAAAACTTAGGTCCCTCGAGTGACCATTCTGAGAACATTTAGGTCCCCCGAGTGACCCATTTTGAGAAAACTTAGGTCCCCTGAGTGACCCATTTTGAAAAAAATCTAGGTCCCCCGAGTGACCCATTTTGAGAAAAGTTTAGGTCCCCCGAGTGACCATCTTGAGAAAAGTTTAGGTCCCCTGAGTGACCCATTTTGAAAAAAGTCTAGGTCCCCCGAGTGACCCATTTTGAGACAAGTTTAGGTCCCCCGAGTGACCATTTTGAGAAAAGTTTAGGTCCCCTGAGTGACCCATTTTGAAAAAAGTCTAGGTCCCCCGAGTGACCCATTTTGAGACAAGTTTAGGTCCCCCGAGTGACCATCTTGAGAAAATTTTAGGTCCCCCGAGTGACCATTTTGAGAAAAGTATAGGTCCCCCGAGCGACCCTTTTGAGATAAAATTTAGGTCCCCCGAGAGACCCTCTGAGACAAAAATCTGGTAGTCCGCGACGTAAGCCCAGCTTTGTGAAATAAATTATGGCCGTCCTCGACGTAAGCCCAGTTAAAAGTTAAAATTTGGAAACGGTCTTTTGCCTAGTACTTATTTAGCCGTCCCTGACGTAAGCCCAGTTAAATGTTTGAGAAAATTGGCCGTCCCTGACGTAAGCCCAGTTAAATGTTTGAGAAAATTGGCCGTCCCTGACGTAAGCCCAGTTAAAAAAATTTCATGGCCGTCCCTGACGTAAGCCCAGTTAAGTGTCCAAAAATTGGCTGTCCCTGACGTAAGCCCAGTTAAAAATTTGTTGAGAAAATATGGCCGTCCCCGACGTAAGACCATTAGCTATGACTTAGAATAGTCATTATAGGCTAGAGCCTTTGTCTCAGCAGTCTTTAGAGGGACGTAAGACCAGTTTCCCGTCAATCTCCCCAAAGATGGAGTTGACCCCGGTCAAGCTTGGACTTATAATAGTCACCATTGGCCGTCCCTGACGTAAGGCCAGTAAAAATCTGTCCCGTGTGAGTCAACCCTCTCCTATAGAGTCAAGTTGACCATATCCCCAGCAAGTCAACCCTCTCCCATAGAGCCAAGTTGACCATGTCTCGCCTCTGACCCCTTGGTGTCATGCCCAAATGCCTTAGCCTCTGACCCATTGGTGTCATGCCCAAATGCCTTAGCCTCTGACCCCTTGGTGTTATGCCCAAATGCCTTCGCCTCTGACCGAATGAGTGTCACGCCCGAACCTTTGCCTCTGACCAAACGAGTGTCATGCCCGAGTTCCCCACCCGACCTCGACGGTCGTCTATAGGTTTGAGTAGCCTTAAATCTCCCACCCCGAACTACGTTAGGCTTGATTCCCCGCGAATGGGATACGTAGGAATCCTATACCACTAGGTCCAGCCATGCAACCAAAATCGGTTAAAGCCGTCGTCCCGTCAGATTGGGATGCTTATTTTTATCGACAACCCCGCTCCTTCGAAGCGATGTTGCCGAGGGGCTCTGTAAGTACCCCAATCTGAAACCGACCTATCTTAGAGGTAGCCTTAGCACCGTTTCAGGGATAAGATGATAGGCCAGGACCTCCCTAGGATAAGCTATAAATTCCAGGACTACTCTGGTATAAAATTGGAAAAATCCAGAAGCTCGCCAGGCTGAGCCGTACGGATGATTTGGGAACTAGAGGGGCCTAGCCGTACGGCTGGTTTAGGCACCCTCAGTCCCTATAAATAGAACCCCTTGCTAATCATTTCAGGGGGGAGAAATACACATTAGAGAGGTCACTCTGCTGGAATTACCACAGAGTAAGAGTGAGAGTGATCACAAACCAAAAAAGGAGAGAAGAAAGGAAGATTAGCCATAACCATCATAGGTAAAGCCACCTCCCCCCTCCTTTCTCTTCATCTTACTCCTATTTTCTTTCTTATATCTTGGCTATACATGTATTTATTCTTCATTCATGCAAAGACTTGTCCATTTCAAGCACCTTTTGTTTCTTGCAAGACTTGTCCATTATCAAGCACTATATATCTATCTATTACATTACTATCTTGTCCAAGCTATGAGAAGTTCAAAGGTGCCCTCCATACCTTGTATGGAAGAGGTTCTAAATCTAGACACTCATAGACTTGTTGATTGTCATTTACATTCCTTATTCATTTAAATGTTATGCTTGTTTGGCCATGATAATCATGAGGATGGTGGAACCTTAGTGTCCATCATTTTCCTCTTTGGTTTAGCCTCAAAATCCCACTTTTGGGTCATAAAGATTCAATCTTTATATGTTATTTTGACTCTTGGAAGGATTTTAAGTCATAAAGATGTCATCTTGGTGATAAAGTTCCAATCTTTATTCACCAAATGACCAACTTTGGTCCAAATGGGACATTCATCAACTTTCTTGATTTTCTCCTATGATTGCTCATGATCACACCCAAATACTTGTTTTGGGGAACCAAGTGATGATCATTTAGCATAGAAATGATGTTACAAAACTTGTAAAATGATTTCTTGCAAACTGGGATAAAAAACAGTTTGTCCAGCTTCAGACAGAATGCCCTGTTTCTGTTCTGAACTGGACTGTTCTTGAGCAAACTGTAAAACCCCAGAATTGCCTCCTCCAGCCGTACGGCTACTTTAGGTAGGAGGGCAAAATTGTCTGTTTTGCCCTCTGACCTTTATCTTATCACTCAAGCCCCCTTTTCAGCCGAGTTTTCTCAAATAAAATCAACGACAGAATTTTTCCGTTAAATACACACACACACACATATGCACATTTTAACTAACTTAGGGAGACTCGGCTTTGTCCGAGGCAACTTGAGAGGACGTAAAAACTCCTCCCAAGTTGTAACCTGACCTCCGAACCTTTGAACTCAAACCTTTGTCATTTTGTTGGGTTTAAAATTAACAAAATGTGGCGACTCAGTTAAATTAGACCGGTTCCCGTGTTTGGCATTTTGTCCTCGTGCGAACTTTGCTTGTTTCGCCCCGAGGACGGGATCCTTACAATTATATTTATATTTACTAATTATAATGTGTATATATAATAAAAAATAATTTATTGGACAATAGCTAATATTATTAAGTCAATTATGTATAGAATTAAAAGTTAATTCATAATAATAATAAATCATCTTTAATTTCAAGTTTTAATTATCATAATAAATACAAATTATATGCAACAAAAGCTAAAAAAAAATTAACACAGTTGTCCTAAATTTGTATGGAAATGTTTTAATTCATATACAATATACTTATATACCCAAAAATATTATGTTTCTTTATTAAATAAAAATAGCAAAAAACTGACAAATTAGTTTCCCGTGCAAAGCACGGGTTACCTACTAGTGAGTAATAAAATAGCAAAGTTCTGCTAAGCATCCCATATGAAGAGAACTAATGCTAATTATCAAACTACTCCACAAACATTTACACTACAAGATGAAATAACATGTTTTTCATAAAAAGTGAAAAACACGTTTTACTCTAAAGCGAGATGTTTTTCATAAAAAGTGAAAAACACGTTTTACTCTAAAGCGAGCGTAAAACAAGTTTTTCACGAAATTTTCAATGTAATATAGACAAACAAGCAATACAAGTCAAATCTTTATATATTGGTTGACCTTTAGCGGTGTACCAAACAAAGACTATTTTTCTGGGTATTCAATTTGACGAACATATCCCGGATACTCAGGCCAATTAGTTGGTTGATCAATTGGGTTATAATAAGTTTTAGAATTTGCTGAAAATTGAAATGAACATTGAACAAAAAGTTTGTACAAAAATGTCAATGCTGTTATAAAGGAAACATCCTAGCCAACTTATAACAAATATACCTCGAGGACGTGCATACATAGTGACATTATTGTAACAAAACAAAATAAAAACAAGGTCAAACATTCTGACAACTTTTGATGAATAATTTTTTTATTCAATTACTAGTTTGTTAGCTCAAGGTATATTTTATAGAAGTATATGCAAAACCTCATGTACAAAATTATACACAAAATACTTCATGCTATTCTATTGAACCATATATATATATATATGCATGGTTCAATTTAATAGCATGAAGTATAATTTGATCGACATATTCAAAAGTTATCTATAAGAAAAATTGAAGGAAAATATGCATAAATAACTTTATTATTGCTTCATAAAAATATAGTATTGCAATTATTGATTAAAATATGTTATTTTTTATTTTAAATGTAACGGTTCAATTAATTTTTTTCTTTGAAAAATGATAAATACTTTTAGAAACTGGATATTCACACAGGGGGCGAGTAACATAATTGAAAATAAATTTTTGTCGCGATTGTGATCCAACCGACTTCGAATTAATCAGCATGGAGTGACCAGAATCTTAAAACCTATAGAGAAAATTTTTGGGGAAACTAATTTCTTCATAAGTTATAAAAAGTTTTGTTTTTATAGGGTTTAAGATTTAAGGGTTTAGGGTTTAAAGTTTATGATTAGGGTTTTAGGTTTGGGGTTTAAGTTAAAAAGAAGACTTTTTATAACTTATAGTTTCCTCCAAAACACACTCAAACGTATATCCTACTTTAGCTCCTGATAATCTTGGGGGTGGAGGAACTATTTATAAGCATCATTATATAATAATATTGTTAATATATACTCCCTCCGTCCCGGTTTAAGGTTCTTAGTTTGACTATGCACGCTTATAAGAAACCAAGGCAAAAACATTAATAGAAATGAGTCAACCAAAAGTAGATATTGAAGGATATAAATGTCCAAAACACTATTTATAAAACAAATAGGTAAAAGTAAGTTAGGTAAGAATTGTTTTTTTTGTAATTAAATGAACTTTCTGAGGGCAAGATTTTCCAAAGCACTATTCATTTTTTTCCATTTATGGAATAAAGCAACTAAGAACCTTAAACTGGGACAGACCAAAAAGGAATGTCAGAATCTTAAATTGGCACGGAGAGAGTACTACCCATTTTATAAATTACCCAACTAAAAAAATCGTCTTTATATTGCAGTTTTTTTTTTTTTTTTTTTTTTTTTGACGATGTCCATGCCATAAGGAGGTGAGGAGATAGATCAAACTCTAGCGCTCACCGAGGGTAAGACTTGACTTTACCAATGTGCCACTATTTTTGGGAACTTTTTTTTATAGCGAAACTGCATGAGAACTTTAGCTATAAATCAGACAACAGTGAACATTGTTTGTTTATTTTTTACTCCCTCCATCTTTTAATCTTTGAGTGAATATTCAAATTTATAATAAATTGTCCGAAAATAAATGATTTTTTTGAAGAAAAAAAACTTTATTCCTAAACGTTATGTTATCAAAACAACTATTCCTTTTATTATCGTTAAACTAGATGCTTAGAAAATGGATAGCAAAATCATTTATGCATCTTTGCCATTAACATATAAAAAATACACCCTTTCAGATTGTCTCTTAAAATAAAATTTGGACATTCATTTAGGGACGGAGGGAGTAACAAAAATTATTCAACATGGTCCGTGATTCATTGAACTGGCTTCTTCAATCATTTAAAGAATAAAATATCCAATAATTAACATTAATGAAAATTATTCCATTTGTTTATGTACATACATTTTTAAGCATGAATTGGAGAAACCGTGGGAGGTTTATGTGAACCTTGATGCCTATATAAATGAGTCTGAAAGTAACTTTGATATTCATTCAATTAAACACCTTGCAACATTCTCTACATATAATTATAATTTCCAGATCTTCCAATTTGGTGTTGAGTTGATAGGAAAAATGAGGTCAGGCCTTCTTTTCTTGATAATCTCTTTTATGCTACTTGGAGTTGTTAGGGTCTGCAGTGGAGGTCATGGCAATAAACCTCAAGAAGGTCACGACCCTCAGGGTCGTGGACCTCAAGGTCATGGACCTGATCATGGTGATCAAGGTCACGACAATCATGATCATGATCACGGTCATGGTCCTAAAGGTCATGGGACGGAGTCAGACGGGATTACTATCAAGAGAGTTGCCCTTTAGTAAGTGAGATTGTTAGGGATATAACATGGAGTAGAGTTGAAGCAGACCGAACCTTGGGTGCGAAGCTACTAAGGGTTCATTACCACGACTGCTTTGTCAGGGTACGTGCGTAAATATATATACATATATAACATATGTACATACATTAATATATATATATATATATATATATATATATATATATATACATAAATATATATATACTCCCTCTGTCCCCGCTCACTTGAGACCTTTTGACCAAAACTGGTCAACTTAAGGTCGGTTTGACCAACACTTTATAGAAATATTTATGATCCGAACAAAAATTAAAAAAATGTAAAATGACCACCATTAAAAATCCTCTCAATAACAATTTTTAAAAAGTTTTTTGGAACATAAATATTTCTATAAAGTGTTGGTCAAACCGACCTTAAGTTGACCAGTTTTGGTCAAAAGGTCTCAAGTGAGCTGGGACGGAGGGAGTATGTGTGTGTATAATTATATGATATTTGCATTACTTGTTATCTAGGCCTTCATATTTCTAATGCATATGTTTTGAATGTTGTTATAGGGGTGTGATGCATCAGTATTATTGGACCCAACCCCTAATAATAATTCGACTGAGAAAACTGCCATACCAAATCGGTCACTTGCTGGTTTTGATGTTATTGATGATATTAAGAAAAAACTCGAAGAAGAATGTCCGGGGGTTGTTTCTTGTGCTGATATAACTGCTTTGGCAGCTCGAGACGCTGTCTCCTTCCAAGTAAGATTCATATCCATAAATTTGTGCCTCCATCGGATTATTCATCAACTTCTTTTAAGCTTACAAAACTGACCCAATGGGAATGATTTTTTACCAAACAAACGCAGTTTGGGAAGCCGATGTGGGAAGTTCCAATGGGAAGGAAAGATGGAAGAGTTTCGCTTGCCTCCGAAGCTTTAACCGACTTACCATCTTCATCTGCAAATTTCACCACTCTCATAAATCTTTTCTCAAGCAAAGGCCTAGACATTGTCGACCTCGTAGCTTTATCAGGTATATATATCCATCTTTATATATTGAATCGGCTTATCTAAATGAAGCCTCTGACATACGTTTATATGCTAGTCCCTCTGAAAAAAATTATTTAGTGAGACTGTCACACCACATCATATTAATGTTATTGCTCGATCTCACACTTCATTTACATGTCATAATTACACCACGTCTCATTTCTCACCAGTTTGGTTTCAATTTTTCTATAGGTGCACATACAATTGGAGTGACACATTGTTCCTTGATTTCAAGAAGGCTATACAACTTCACAGGACTTGGCGACGCAGATCCTTCTCTGGACCATACTTACGCACAAACGTTGAGGAAAATATGCCCGAATCCCATAAACCGTGCAACCCTAGTAGAAATGGATCCTCAAAGTGCGCTGTCATTTGATAGCGATTACTATGTCTCGCTTAACCAAAACAAGGGCATATTTGTATCGGATGCAGCGTTACTTACTAATCCGCGTGCAGCTAAGATAGCTAACGATCTAACAAATCAACCTCTTTTCTTTGCTCAGTTTGCGAAGTCCATGAAGAACATGGGGGCAATGCCGGGTGTTGGTGAGGTTAGGAGGAACTGTCGAGTAGTTAATTAATGGCTAAAAAAGGGTTATTTTTTATTTACTTTATCCATAATCATATTTCTTGTATTTATTTCTGATAATTGATTGTATATTGTTGTTATAATTTCATGTAGATCATCTACAAGTGTGTAATAGAAAAGGCCTAAGTTTCTTCCCATATTTGATTATTGAATTTGGTCAGCCCGGAATCATTATAGCAATAGTCGTTATCCAGTTATTCATCAGTTTCATCCTTGATTCTTGGCCTCTTCAATCCTTGTAATAAAATAATGAAACAATCTACTTCCTGTTTTACAAAATTCACAAAATTATAAGGGAAAACTCCGTTTTTGTCCATCGTACTTTGGATCGTGTTTCACTTTTATCATCAAACTTTATTTTTTTCATTTTTACCATCGTACTACAAACAATGGTGTCATTTTATACCAAATTCGATATTTATACCCAAATTTGTTTCAATTTTACCATTGTACTACAGACAATGGTGTCATTTTACACCCAAATTTGGTATAAAATGACACAATTGTTTGTAATACGATGGTAAAAATGAAAAAATAAAGTTCGATGGTAAAAGTGAAACATGCCCTAAAGTACAATGGACCAAAACGGAGTTTTCCCAAATTATAATGCAGACAGTTATTTAGATCGGGAGGGACTGGTATATTTTTATAAGATATCTATTTGAAATATTTCCTTCGTTTAATAATAGATAAATGCATTATATGTTAGGGAAAATAACGGTTTTCTTGAAAATGACGGAAATAATAAATGCAAATGGGGACGGATTTTAGTCGAAGCTTGTGTTGGACACAATCTCCGTAAAAAGTAATTGCCCCGCACTGGTGCTAACGGTTACTGACAATCTTCTCGTAAGATGCAACGACTTTAACTGTCGTTAATAGGAGCACTCCAAATTAACGACCTCGGCGAACAAGTATAAGTATTTGGAACTTCTGGACTTGAAGGGAATTTAATGCTTCAATATGCTCTCTCTCTTTCTCTAATTTGCTACTATTGAATGCTTAATCACTGAATGATTCGAATGATGAATTGACCATCCTGGAGGGGCTATTTATAGGTTTCCAAGAGTTGTAGGTACCTTTCTGGGAATAGGTGCAATTTTATCCGGATTAATCTGGACCGTTAAATCGCATCTGATGGGAGATACACTGGATCCGCCCACCCCGATTTGACTCTTGCTGATCGGACGCGACCCATGGCCAACAGACCCGCGCCTAGCGAATCGGTACGGATCCTAATCCGTCTGATCCAGTCCAACCGACGTTGGATCCACCCGACGGGCCAAAGCCCAACCAAACCATGCTCAATCGCCACCAACCCATTAGGCCGAACTTGCCCAACTAACCATACCAGGCCCAACTGCCACAAGCCCACCCGGACTGAACCGAGCCCCACCCAACCCACATGCATGGACCGAACCACTGGACCGCCACCGAGCCGAATTTTGTCAAAACTTTAAGGCTCCACAGCTCACGTGTGAAGTGCAAAGTGCGTCCTAAACCGTCAATTCCGCCCTTCGCGGGTTGTGGGTCAATTTTGAGATAGCCCAAAATTAACCTATTTACTAGCTTGCATGGTTGGCCCAAGGCCCACTGGACCGCCACCGAGCCGAATTTTGTTAAAACTTTAAGGCTCCACATCTCACGTGTGAAGTACAAAGTGCGCCCTAAACCGCCAATTCCACACTCTGCGGGTTGTGGGTCAATTTTGAGCTAGCCCAAAATTAACCTATTTACTAGCTTGCATGGTTGGCCCAAGGCCTCCTTAGCTTGTATGGTAGGAAGCCCACACTTGATTGGTATCTCTTTAGATGAGCTATATTAAATACTCTCATCCTTTTCATTTTCCAACCAATGTGGGATGAGCAATGCTAGGGGCACAAAATAAGGTCACAAAATCTTGCTCATAAGATGAGGTGACAATATTTTATTGGTTGCATCGATAATGGGCCCGACACACTCTAATTAAAAACACCAATAAAATCATTAAACCTAGGATTTTGTGAGCAAGATTTTGTGATTTTTTTGTGCCTTTGGTATTATTCATGTGGGATATATGGCTTTCCATATTTCCAACTCTTCATAAACAAATTTCAAGTTGCACACTTAGGGCATTAATTTCTCATTCACCCGGAAATGACTTTGAGTAAATAAATGCATTTTCCTAATCTACACTAAATGTAGATTTCAATTTTGCAACTTGTTTTCATTTATACAAAATGAAACTACTTTGAAAATTGGGTCAAAATGTGGTCAAAACACATTTCTAAATCCCATTTCCAACATTACAAATCTATACTCCCTCCGTTCCGGGAAATTTGGAACATGGAAGGGGAAGCACAAAAATTAAGAAAGGAGTATTATATTAAAAATGAAAGGTTGAGAGGAAGAGAGAGAATTAGTGGGGTGAAAAGAGAATGAGTGGAGAATAATGAGTGGTTGGGAGGAAGAGAGAGAATTAGTGGAGGATTATAAAAGTAACGATTAAATAATAATTTGGTCCCTAAACTTGGCATTTTTTATTAGTTTGGTCCCTTATGAATATTTTTTATTAGTTTGGTCCTTGAAGATGGCTATGTTTGCAAGTTTGCCCCTTCCGTCCATCATAGTTAACTTTTGGCTGTTAAGTGTGTGTATAATGACTTCCATACCCCTACGTTTATTTGGTTCCCAAACATGACATATTTTATTAATTTGGTCCCTCATGAGACTTTTTATAATTAATTTGCTCACTTATGATGGATTTCTTTGCCAATTTACCTATTTTATGTCCTAATAAATTTCAGCCATTCATTAAATTCATGTGAATGACTTTATAATATTTTTTTGTTAACTAACCCACTTCATAGTGGTTGATATTATTACCCAAACTCATCCCAATAATATAATGTAATGCTGATAAAATGAACAACTCCATAACTAGTAAATATCCATAAAATGAGAATCAATGATTAGAATGACCAAAATTTTTCTAATCCTCTTAAAAGAAGGTACATAAGTGTCCATGTTGGTAGCCCTTGATGATCCAGGTGCCTGCACACATATATATTAATATCGTTACAACATACTCCTTCCGTCCCAAAATGTTTTTCGCATTTGACTATTCAAACTTTTTAAAGATGTGAACACTAGGTACACGAGTCATGCTACGTTTATGCACTTTTAAGCCTAAATTGTGGAAAACAGAAGAACTTTTTGAGACAATGAAAAATGAAAAATAAAGATCATTTTGGGACAAATGTAGTATATAATTATCTAAAAACATCATTTTTAAGTGTTTACCCTGAAAAAAGTGTCCCCGGCTGGAGAGACATAAACTCCGCAAAAATTAAACTTTGGTGGTTGAGGTCCGGGATTTTTTCTGGGCCTTCCTCTCTTTCTCTTCTCTCCTACAGTAGCATCATCAGACTTTTTCCTACCGTCATTTCTTGTTTTAGTATAGCCTCTTTCAATGGGTGCCTTTGTCTTTGGTGCTTGCTTAGGTTTTGTTTTTGAGGTAGAAGGAACCTGAAAATTAATAAACAAACCATCATGTTAATGTATACATTGAAAGGGAAAAAACACAAAGTAAAATAGTGTTATTTACTTACATCAGTCGTAGAAGTGGCCATTTTTGCATTTTCTGATCTTTCTTTAATAGTTGCAGCAGCAGATTTGCAGCCTCTCTTGTTATGCCCACTTTTTTTTTGCAAACACTACAAACCATTTGCTGGCCATTTTTACTTATCCTCTTTGTCTTACTCGTGATTTTAGGTTCTTCATCAACAGGAACTATTCTATTGGTTTTAGGCCTTCCCGGCATTGGCTTATTTCGTGGAGGCTTCATTGGTTCATCTCCCTATTTTTCCCAATTATTTTCTCCTCTTATTGGCTCGATTGAATATGCATATGTATCGAGAAAGGCCTGCTTCCTATAACAATCATCAACCATATCATCTACCTTCCTTCCAATCTTTATAAGGCTAGCTATGGCATGAGAACATGGTATACCAGTCACATCCCACTCTCTGTAAGTACATGTCCTCCTAGCTATATCAACAATGTTCCCAAACTGACATCCAACTCAAACTCTAATAAAATTTGTTTCTTCAACTGTTTCAATGTGCACTTTGGATTTTCTATGAGATAAGTATAGTACTTAGTAGCAATCCACTTGGCAGGTAATTGCCTACTCCTCAAGTTATCACTACACATGTGAGTGTTAGTATATGTTGAAATTCTAAACTTCTTGTTACTATCAAGACTGGCCCAAATCCTCCAAGAACAAATAGGTGAGTTCATACAAACAACACAAACTCTTTTCTTCTCATTCTTTATAAATTTAAATTCAAAATGATTGCATGACTTCTAATCGCAAACTTAAATTCCTCCGCATTTGTATATTCTAAGCCCACACAAAAATGTATTTGTTTTATGTCAATGTTTGGATTCCATTTCCCATATTTTACCCTTTTCTTTAGTCTACACCTTCTTAGAAGTGCCTCAACATCACTCCCATCTTCATCATCAGATTCATCACTAGGGCAAGAATCACTATCTCACATAAATTCGCTCTCCATTTTCCTGTGTTCATCTTCAATCATATTTGGGTTGTCCCATGGATTCATCCTATCATCTTCATTTCTCCCATCAACATGAAAAATAAGCAGGTTATCATTCTCACTTATCATTTCAATATTCTCATTATCGTTCATACCAGAACGACCTTCCACATTCCTATTTTCCCTGTTACTTGCACCTTCATTAGTAACCTCGGTAGCCCTTGGTTCTTTCTGGACATCCTTTCCTTCTCTTGTTCTCTTCATAACCCTCCTAAAATTAGCTAATTCATCATCACTTGTTTCCAGATCACCATCACTATAATCTAACTCAGTTTCTGAGTCATCAGATAGAACATAACTTTCATCGTCACTATCGCCCTCATCCCCAATTGCATCGTCACTACCAACTCCACATCTGAATTTTATACTCATCATACTATCAAAAAGGGATAAATGTTCCCTCACCATGTGTTAGTGTTACACATGACTAATATTGATACTCTCTATTCCAAAAATAAAATAAAAATAGTCTCATTTTATTCTAATAAAAATAGTAAAATAAAGCAAATACAGTATATTTTATGTAAACAAGTATTAGATCACACAAACCAATATAATACTATGCACTTAGAGACAACAAATATTTACTTTATCGCACTTTGTTGACAACAGTTATATGTCAAAACCCTAACTTTAATTAAGAAAAAAAAAAAACTAGTAGTTATGATAATAGGACATAAAAGCAACTGTAAACAATGATATACTCCCTCCGGTCCCAAATATAAGCAAAAATAACTAAAATCACACATATTAAGAAAGTAGTTAAGTTAGTTAATTGTCTTGATTTTATAATAAAAACATGTTAAAATTACTAATATATCCTCATATTAAATGTGTAATAAATGTGCACTTGTATTTGAAAATGAATAATTAAATAGGGGCATTTTTGGTAAGAGCGTATTAAATAGTCTTGAAATCCCTTAGAGTTGCTTATATTTAGGTAAAAAAAAACCCACTTTTGTTGCTTATAATTGAGTCCGGAGGGACCTTGTATTGGCTCCTAATGATTCATCAACCATGGAATCTTCACAAAAAGGAACTGAGAAGAAATTCTCTGGTATTGGACTATCCCACAATCGCTCTCTCCCCTTCCCTCACGATTTATTATGCAGTTATTCTAATCATACGCCAATTTAGGTTAAAAAATAGACGAATTCTTATATGCGGCCGTCGCACCATGTGCGGCGGTTCCGCTGCTTCTCGACCTGACCTGCTATGCTACATCCGACGGTGAGATCCACCTTCCCCTCTTCCTAGATCGCTGCCACGTGTCACCTTAAAAAAAAAAACCAATAACTTTAAAATGCTATATCTTGAGATTTATAACTCAGATTTTTTTTAAAAAAATACCGTTTTGTTCGTCTTGATGAGAAGAATAAAACTACATAGGTCATGATATGGTTTGATTTTTTTTTTTTTTAAAAAAACATATTTTTTACACACCAAAAATTTGAGTTGTTCATCAGCTAACATGTAACACTCTGTTCTAATAAAAGTAACAGTTGCATATTGAAAAAGTAACACTTTTTCAGTCAAATGTAACATGAGTTTTACAAAAAAAAAATGGATTTGCATTTCAATTGTTACTTTCTCAATAAAAAATTGTTACATTTCATATATAATGTTACATTTAAGAATATAAACTATTACAATTGAGAAAAAAAAATGTTACATTCATTTTTTATAAAATGTAACATTAGTTTAGTTGTCAATCCTATGTTAATTTTCGAAGAAAAAAAGTGTTACATTTGAAAAATGAGTGTTACATCCCTTTATAAGATGTGTTACATTAGTTTAGTTGTCAATCTTTATGTTATCTTTATCTATTGCAGCAAAATTGTGGTACAATTTTTTTTAAAAAGTGTTACATTTGAATTAAAAAAATGTTACATTTCGTTATAATAAGTGTTACTTATGTTGGAGGAAAAAAAGTTGGGGTTGAAAAAAAAAAAAAAAAAAAACAAAAATAATCTCGGCAAAAAAATAATAATAATAAAAAAAAAAATCTGGCTCGGCTCGGCGCCTTCGCACGCCGTACACCCGTTGTACAGGAGACGGGCTCTAAAAAATATGTTTAGGTCGTAAATCAACATTAGATGCAGTGAGGGTATTTTTGGGATTTTGCAAAATATAACGGCTGAAAGTTAACTGTGATGGACGGAAGGGTCGAATTTGGAAACATAGCCCTCATCAGGGACCAAACTAATAAAAAATATTTATAAGGGACCAAACTAATAAAAAATGCCAAGTTTAGGGACCAAATTATTATTTAATAAGAGTTTCCTTATTTGGACTTGTTGCAACTCAATTGGAATACCCAAAATGGCAAATTGTTGCAACTTTCCCGGAGGAGTATATATTAAAAGTCAAGGTAGAGTCTTTAGGTGGTGCCATGTGGACAAGTTTTGGGTAATTCTTCCTTTTGGTGGTGCCACATCATCCATAGCATTTTAATTAAGTGACTTTTTATTTTTCTCTTATTAGCTAATAGTATTAATTAATTGTTATAGTTACTATATTAGTTAACTATTACTATTAATAGTATTAGTTTATTATAATAGTTAACTATATAAGATAACTATTACTATTAATTGTATAAGTTAAGTATAATAGTTACTATAAATGGTAACTATTACTATTAATATTATTAGTTAGCTATAATAGTTAACTATATAAGATAACTATTACTATTAATAGTGTTAGTTGAATGTAAAATTTATTATATAAGATAACTATTACTATTAATAGTATTAGTTAATTGTAATAGTTAAATATATAACATAATTATTACTATTAGTAATATTAGTTAAAAGTAATAGTTACTATATAAAGTAACTATTATTAACAATAATATTAACTAATTAGAATAGTTACAATATATTGTAACTATTACTATTATTAGTATTTTTTTAAAAAAAATTACTATTATTAGTATTAGTTACTATATATAGTAATTATTACTTTTAACTTATTATTTAAGATAAAAATTATTCTTTCCGTCTCAGGGTAAGAGTAATACTTTCTATTTTGGTAAATCTTAGAGTAAGAATCTCTTTCCTAAAATGACAAAGAATTTTAACTATTCATCTCACTCATCATCTCCCATACTTTACATTTATACCCACATCACCAATCAATTTACTATTCTCTCTCACTCATTCTCTCTCTTACTTACTTTTACACTCACAACACTTAAATCACTTCCACCATTTCTTAGTCTCCGTGCATTTGAGAGGTATGATTCTTATTCTGGGAGAGAGTACTACTTAGATAACCATTATCTTTTAATTTACTATTTAACCTCATAATTACTATAATGTTAACTATAATTAAAAAATTATTTTCTCAATCGGTCGATAGTAAAAATTGACATCATTATGGGACAAGCGAAGTAAATTTTAAAAAATTTATAAAGCTATTCTTAACCAAATTAACCAATCTTAATATTTATTTTATACTATAGTAACTAAAATTATTTCCACTATTATTAAAAAATCACAAGTAGATTTATATATCTTTAAATTTATTTATATTTATTTAAAATATTTAATAATTATATAATATAATTATGAATATCCACGTACAAAAGAAAACACCCGTGCGAAGCACGGGTAAATCCCTAGTGTAATTTTATTAGTCTTAATCCCTTCGTATCTACACCTCATCTCTTCCTTTTTCTAACTGAAGAGAACTAATATCTCTATTGAGAATATGCTTTTGAATTAGTGGCATTTAGCTGAGGATATTTTTGCAATAAGTGTAATAATTCATGAAACGAAGACAAAGAGGAGCTGTGGCAAGTGCATGGGGCTAAGGCCACAAAAGCTGTGGCTTGCCTGATACTGTGGCAATGGCGTAAGGAACTCGCATAGACATGCCCAAAAGGTTCATATGAACCGACGAACCGGAGGTTCATGATTCGTCAAAAATTGTGAACCGGTGGTTCACGATTTTATAAGGTTCATAGGCTCTGAACCGGCGGTTCATGAACCGTTGAACTGGGAAACATGAACCTTGAGATTGTTAAAAATTCCTCTATAACATTCATCCATGTTGTTAATCCTTTAATGACTTTCATCCCCTTTTTCGTTAATTTTTTAACGAAACAACTAATTTTTCTTGAGATTGGGTGAACACAATCAATTTCGTTATAACGTTCATCTATTTTTTTGTTAAAAAAATTAAAAATAATTAAGAAATAAAATAGAAAACGAACCGTATAAACCGTGAACCGGAACCGATAATCGGGTGTAGGCGGTTTTGTAAAGTTCATTCATATTGTGAACCGAGAACCGACAGTTCACATGAACCGGGCATATCTAAGCTCGCCAACTGGTGTGGCCGAGTGGGCCTAGAAGGAAGTTGGGACTGAGTGGTTTTTTGTGTGTTGCTGGCTAAACTTGTGCAAACAAGAATACCACCTTGACAATTGAAAGAGTATGAAATACTCTTATATTTAGTTTTGTATCTTTGTGATTCTGATTTAATAAATGTATATATTTAGAGTTTATTTATTTTAGGAATTAGTTGTAATTATTTAGGAATAGTTTATTTTAGGATATTTATTATTATTTTGATTTACTTGACTAACCTACTAATGTTTATCTTTGGTTAGTATATTTGTTTTATAGGAAAGTTGGACTCTTTTTTTTTTTTTTTTTTTTTTTTTTTTTTTTTAGTTTTTTTTTTTTTTTTTTTAAAAATTTTTTTTTCAAATTTAATTCATAGTTGAACTCAATACATAATAATCATCAGCAGAAGCGCCTAAGAGACAAATCCTAGGGAGAGAAAAACTTCTCTCTAACTTCTGGGGGAGGGGGGGATCGAACCCATGACCTCCAGGTTGGAAGCCATGAGCTCTGGCCACCAGGCTAAAGCCTGATGGTTGAAAGTTGGACTCTTTACTTGGAAGGTGATTGGATGAAGAAAGATTTCCACATCAAAGACTTCATTCAAACTCCTATATATATGGCGTCAACATTCAGCCATTCTTCACGGATTCAGAGATTCACAAAGTGTTATTTTCGTTTTTGAGAGAGTCCTTGTGTTCTTGAGGTTCTTGTTCATCAAGACTTCAAGGTATTTGAGTGTATTCATTTATTCTAGAGATCTAGAATAGTTTGATCTTTTCGTTGTTTGTTTTTCTTTCATTGTCTTGTATTCTGCCAGACCTATTTATTAATGAAAGTTTTCCAGCAAGTAATTCTTCCTGAAGTGTTTAATTTTTGTCTTTAAAATTCCGCTGCGTTTCTGTGTTTTTCTTTACTGTGTTCGTCGTGTCAACTGACAGGACAACTGTCTTGACAACTGTGAGCACAGTTGTACTCACAGTTGGTTGGTTCCCAGCACAGTCCTAGCCGCTAATTTCTTTCAATTGGTATCAGAGCCTGGTCTCGACATACTGAGATCGATCTTTGAAAGTGGTCATTATGGACTGTACTCATACTCGTAATAAGCCGCCTACTCTAGATGGTTCAAACTATATCATTTGGAAGGCAAAGATGACTATGTACATCAAAAACATAGATCATCGTGCTTGGGTCAGCATTCTAGTGGGATATAAATCCCCTACTATGGAAGTGGCTGATCCAAAAGCTAAAGCTTCTGTGTCTGACAAAGAAAAGAAAAAAAAAATTATTCCAAAACCCGAGCAAGATTGGAATGCGGAGGAAATTGCCCTTGCAAATTTCAATGCAAAGGCAATGGCCGCCATTTCTGATCACGTTGATTTTAATCTGTATCGGTTGTTCTCAAACCATACAGTGGCCAAAGATGCTTGGGACATTTTGCAACTCCACTGTGAAGGGTCCGATAGTGTTAAACAAACTAAGTTAAGAAGGTTGATGACAGAGTTTGAGAATTTGAGAATGGGAGAAGATGAGACAATTCAAAATTATTCTGCTAAATTAATGGACATTTCAAATGAATCCTTCGCATTAGGGGAATCCATCTCCAATGTAAGGTTGGTTAGTAAAGTTTTAAGAACTCTCCCAGAAAAATTTAACATCAAAATCTCTGTCATTGAAGAAACTTGTGATACTCGGACCGTGAGTATTGAAAAGGTTCTAAGTATTCTAACTACGTTTGAATTGAACCTTGAAGTGCAACACACTAGCAAAGTAAATTCAATTGCTCTTGCTAGTAGTGCTCTTAATGTGTCCGAAGATCTTGTAGAATTATCAAAGGATATTGATGATTCAAACTTAGAGGAAGATGAATGTGACTTGATCTCAAAAAAATTCAACAAAATGTTGAACAAAAAACGTCAACAAAGGTTTCCCAATAAGGGTATTGCTTCCTCCCCTAAGATTGAATCATTCAAGAAAGAAACAAGTAAGAACAAATTTTCTTCTGAAAACAAAATATCTATTGAGTCCGTTCAGTGTAGAGCGTGTTTAGGATTTGGACACTATGCCAATGAGTGTGCTAACACACTCAAAAAGAGAGGGATGGGTTTTTTCTGCAACCTTAAGTGATTCAGATGATGACGATCAGACAGCAAACCTGTCATTTTTACGATCATCACAATCATCCCTTTCTGACAGTGAATCTGACAGTGAAGATGAACAGTCAACTGTCAGCTCAAATGGTACTAATGTGTATACATGTTTTAACTCCACTTCTGCAGGTGAATCTGAAGAATCCTCACAGGAAGTAGAGGATAGTGCCACGTATGAGGACCTCCACAATACATACGTTGAGTTGTTTGCAGAATGGTCCAAACGAATGGATCAACTCAAGGAGTTCAAGAAGGTAAATGAAAAACTCACCTCTGACAATCTGAAATTAAAAGCTGAGAATGAGAGGTTGTCGAGTGAAAGTGATACTCAAAAGGACTCCATAGCTAGGTTAGAAGTCATGCTTACCAAAAAGGACAATGAGTGTGAGAAATATAAAAGCAATCTTGAAAAAGAAACTATCACACTCACTAAACTTAACAATGGCAAGGCTAAACTGGAAGAAGTCCTGAATATGGGAAATCAAGGAAAATCAGGATTAGGCTATGGAGATCCAATTTTTGTTAAGGAGGGTGAGAGCACTTCGAAAAACAATGAGAGATTAATGCTAATCACATGTCTCCTCACAAAAACAGAAAAAATAGAAAAAGGAGATACGTGTGTCACCATTGTTTTGCCCCTGGACATATACGTCCCTTTTGTTATAAGTTGAAACAGGAACTTTGCTTGGAGAAGAACAGCGGCCACTTGACAAGACAACTGTGGGCACAGTTGGAGTCACAATTTCCCAGTCAACTGCAGTCTGCTCCAAAAGCCACATGCGTAAGAAAGGACACTCTAAAGTGTCAAGTGGTGTTTACCTCCTTGAAGAGCAGTGTGGAAGGAGCCTGGTACTTTGACAGTGGCTGCTCCCGCCACATGACTGGCTCTTTTGAGCATTTCAAATACTATGAAGCCTTTAAAGGTGGAAAAGTCAATTTTGGTGGAGGTGCTCAAGGTGAGGTAATTGGCAAAGGTACGCTGAATGTTAATGGTTTGCCTGACTTGCATAATGTCTTGCATGTTAATGGGTTAAAGGCAAACCTAATTAGCATAAGCCAATTGTGTGATGATGATCTACATGTCAAGTTTGATAAGAAGATCTGTGAGGTATTTGATTATTCAAATAGATGTGTTTTGAAAGGTGTAAGATCCTCTGATCATTGTTACAAGTTGGTTGAAAATCATTCATGTTTTAACTCAATTTTGATAATGCTCCTGATCTTATTGTCAATTGTGTTGAGGATGATGTTTCAGGTTGCACTTGGGAGCATGAAAGGATTAATGATGAATCTGAACCTAAATCCACGAAAGAATCTGCAGATGTACCAACTGTGAGGACAACTGACAGTCAAGATGAACAGTCAACTGCCATGTCAGATGGTCAGACGGCAGCTGGTTCTGGTTCGGATTCTGAAATCGCTGAAGATCAGGTAAGAAGAGACAACGATGCTGCTGCAAGCATACAGGGAGACCATCCAACTTCCCAGGTCATTGGGGGAGTGGATGAAGGAATAAAAACAAGAGGGAAACAAATAAATTACCGGGAATTAGTCGGTTTGGTATGCATGAAATCCGCGTACCATCAGGTAAGCTCTTGTTGTTTCGTTGCTAGTTTTAAGCATGAGAATGATTCAGAAACCTTAAAAGTTAATGATTTAATAAATTTCATGCAAGAGGAAGTGGTAAAATTTGAAAGGAAAGATGTTAGGTTATTGGTTCGTAGGCCATCTAATGCTGAATTTATGGGAGATGCTACTTGTTGTACTCATTTGTTGAAGATGAACCAAATAATCAAGGATTATGGTCTTAAAAGTGAAACATTGAATGTGTTTTGTGATAGTTTAATTGCTCAGAATTTTGCCAAGAATCTGGTACAACATTCCCGAACAAAGCACATAGATATTGGGCATCATTTTATTAGAGATCTCGTTGAACAAAAAATCATTACTCTTGAACATGTAAGCACAACGGATCAACTTGCTGATATCTTTACCAAGGCTTTAGATTTCGAGAGATTTTCTCTCGGACTGTGTGATACCAGTTGACTGCACAAGTGTGCAGACAACTGACTGCATCTGTATAATTGTATATTATAGTAACCACTAATAAAAAAAAAAAGGCTGCATTCATTCTATTTGCACGATTGTCTCTTGTGATCACTTGGTCTTCTTTAGTTCCTTGACTCCGAGTTTTGACCCTTGAATGTAAGATCCTTCTTAACTTGATAATAAAATTATCCTGTTAATTCCTCTGTGCTGTTTATCATGAAGTGGGCACTTAATCTAAGGTTACGTGGAAAACAAGCTGCCTCCAGTCTTTGAAGTTACTACTCATTTAGGCAATGTGCTGACATGTATTCATACATAACTTGAGAATCAGTGTAACACTTTATTGTGAGAATGAAAAGCTCCTCCCCGTAACTGATTCATAAGTCATAAGCCTTCAATGGGAGTGTTCTAGAAGCTTCATGATTGAAGGAAAATCTCATTGAATTCCTGTGTGTTGAAATCGAGTCATGGACTGAGTTGATCATACTATGTCACACCAAAATTGAGACAATCTTCACTTGTGTGTTTAGGCATAATTTTTCTAAGTTTTTTTTCTCCCTTGGTATTTACATCAGCAAATTGAATTGTGGTTCTTCTTGTTAAAGATTTAATGCTTTCATGTGTTTAACGATAATCTAATGGAGTGATGTTCAAGTTTCATTGTACAGTTGGTGGAAATTGTAATACATTGTGGATAAAAGGATTCAGTTGAATTTGGCAAGTTCTGATTCTGGGACGGATAATTTATCACAAAACATGGAAAAAGTTTGAATTTTAAAATCAAAATCTTTGGTTGTTTTGGAATTCAAATGGGTACTTCAATGTTTCTCGGTTCTCCTTACTCCTTGGCATTCCCGAGTTCTTAGGAAGAATCACTGTCCTCCCTTGATATTTCCTCCTTGTCCATTCTGGTTGTGAATTATGGTTTAGTATATCTTCTTCCTCATGCTTTCTAGCTTCATTTCTCTCATCTCATCTTGTTCATATTCTGTAAATGCTCTCTCTCTAACATTTTTGCAGATAAATCCAAGAATTCTAGAGAAACTCTAAGTGATTGTGTGTGACACAAAATGATTGTTTGCCACAGCTCTGATCAAGCTCAGGCATTTTGTTGTTAAGCATCCAGCTGGTGCTAAGCAACTTGTTCGTGCAACTGTGCGGACAACTAGACAGACAACTGTACAGTCAATTGTACAGTCAACTGGTAAGTCTGCAGAACTCGCTGGTCTATAAAGGTTTGCTGCGATGTGAGTTGAGATTGATGATGCTCTTAGAGGTATTTTGTTGGGGAGATTCAAATTTAGGGGGAGTGGAAGATATTCGAAACTTTCTTTCTTTGAGTTTGATGGTTCCTCACAAAAAGGGGGAGAAAGATGTGTTCTAGGGGGAATAGAATCCATTGTACAAATTCAGGGGGAGAGATTATTGTTTTGGATGTTTTGATCAGAACCACAAAGATAGGGGGAGATTGAAAGAGTATGAAATACTCTTATATTTAGTTTTGTATCTTTGTGATTCTGATTTAATAAATGTATATATTTAGAGTTTATTTATTTTAGGAATTAGTTGTAATTATTTAGGAATAGTTTATTTTAGGATATTTATTATTATTTTGATTTACTTGACTAACCTACTAATGTTTATCTTTGGTTAGTATATTTGTTTTATAAGAAAGTTGGACTCTTTACTTGGAAGGTGATTGGATGAAGAAAGATTTCCACATCAAAGACTTCATTCAAACTCCTATATATATGGCGTCAACATTCAGCCATTCTTCACGGATTCAGAGATTCACAAAGTGTTATTTTCGTTTTTGAGAGAGTCCTTGTGTTCTT
Source organism: Campanula takesimana (assembly GCA_026119855.1). Lineage (NCBI taxonomy): Eukaryota > Viridiplantae > Streptophyta > Magnoliopsida > Asterales > Campanulaceae > Campanula > Campanula takesimana. The sequence goes on along the minus strand of JAOWBW010000104.1, from coordinate 253,392 downwards.
GAGGTTCTTGTTCATCAAGACTTCAAGGTATTTGAGTGTTTTCATTTATTCTAGAGATCTAGAATAGTTTGATCTTTTCGTTGTTTGTTTTTCTTTCATTGTCTTGTATTCTGCAAGACCTATTTATTAATGAAAGTTTTTCAGCAAGTAATTCTTGCTGAAGTGTTTAATTTTTGTCTTTAAAATTCCGCTGCGTTTCTGTGTTTTTCTTTACTGTGTTCGTCGTGTCAACTGACAGGACAACTGTCTTGACAAGTGTGAGCACAGTTGTACTCACAGTTGGTTGGTTCCCAGCACAGTCCTAGCCGCTAATTTCTTTCAACAATGATTAGGACTCCCTTCATAATAATAATATGACTAGTTAATTGAATTGGTATTCTTTTGCTACAAAGATTTGTTTAAGAATTAAAAAAGTGGGTTTCTTAACCAGAATAAAGTTGCTTTGGGTATAAGAAATATGATTCTTTTTCGTTTGGGGTGTATTTATAACTATAAATACTACCCCCTCTCTTAACGTATTTTGGGCAATTTGGAGATTGGTAATTTGAGTTTGTCTACAGTTTGCAATCCTCAACCTAAAAGTTCAATTTTACAAATTGATTACCTAAGTTTGTCAATTTTTTGCAATGTGGTTAATATACTAACTTTTCGTTAATTTTTTGACAGACCTAAACACATGTGCAATGCACATGACTTTTTAAAAGGGCATTTCTGTCAATTTTCGGAGGTGTGCAACTCAATCACCACATTGCAAATGTGTTTAGGTCCGAATATGGACAAGATTGCATTTTTAAAAAGTCATGTGCGATGCACATGTGTTTAGGCCTGTCAAAAAATTAACGGAAAGTTAGTTTAGTCACCAAATTGTAAGAAAATGACAAACTTAGGAAACCAATTTGCAAAATTAAACTTTTAGGTTGGGGGTGGCAATCTTTCGACAAACTCGGGTTACCAATTTGCAAATTACCCACATATTTTTGGTCGGTCATATTTGAAACATACAAGTAGAGATCTATAATTCTAGATTTAGGCCGGCACATTGAGGAATTATTATGAGCGATAGTGACTTTGTTAGTTTTTATACCGAATTCCTACAAAATACAAACTTAGGATACAGATTTGCAGGTTTTATCTCTTTGGTGGGGTACTCCAACTATGTGTGTAAAACTCAGTTACTCAGATTATCAAATTGCAATTTGTCATTTTAAATAGTACTACCTCCGTCGCAGAGTAAGAGTCCTATTTTTTTTGCTGTTAGGACGAAGGTATTTTGAGCAATAATTTTAAGTTATTTTAATTATGTTAATGAACATCTAGATATTGATATTGGTAGTACATATAATGGAGTATCAATAACAAGTTTAAAATCTCCATTAGGATAATTAGATCAACAAAAAATTATTGCTCAAAATACCTTCGTGATAACAGCAAAAAAATATGACTCTTACTCTGGGACGGAGGGAGTATATACTTTACTACCTTGTACATTAATGAAAATGAACTAATAATAATAATTCTTTATTTAAGAAAGGCAACTTTATATTGAGGCTGACTAAAAAAAATAATGTACCATATCTATTATTGAACATATGAATTAAACTATACTCCCTCCGTCCCAGTACAAGTGACACTAATTTCTTTTCCGGTTCGTCACATCATAAGTGACACTGCCCAAAATAGAAATGCTTTAATATATTTATACTTAACCAACCCCATCATTTAACCTCACTCATTCTCTCTCTTCATTTCCACCACTCATTTTATTCAACCAACACTACTATTTACTCCATTTATTCTCTCTTCATTTTCTACTACACATACACTACATTTTCTTAATCTCTGTGTCCCGAAAATTGGTGTCACTTGTGCCTGGACGGAGGAGTATATAGCTTAATCTTAAAGTTATAATATCGTTTTCAATAGAAATCCAATTTGTATTTGATTATTAAAATTTATTTGATATAAGTTTTTTCTAATTATATTGTTAATTATTACTCCTTCCGTCTTAGAATAAGTGTTCACCTTTCTTTTTTAGTTTGTCCCAGAGTAAGTGTCCATTTCTTAAAATGACAAATAATCTTTACTATTCATGTCACTCATTCTATCTCCTATTTTACTTTTACACTCACAACACCAATCACTTACAATTCTGTACCCCACATTCTCTCTCCTACCTTACTTTTTATACTCCTAACACTTACATCACTTCCATCATTTCTTAAACCCCGTGCAAATGAATGGGTGGACACTTATTCTGGGACGGAGGGAGTATGATTTAATCATAAATTTTTACATTTAAATATTTAAAAAAATTTAAACATTGTGCATATATCATAATTGAACTCAATATTTTTATGACAAATAGGCTTAAATCTGCATAAAATTTCGTTTGAACACAAACCCTTTGAGTGTAACTTTAAAGCATAATAGTCGGAGATTTTAATAGATATTTAATGCATAAGTTGCACCATTTTAAAATAAGGTAAAACTGCACCAAAAATCACTCAACTGTGACCAGTTTGGGTATTTGGTCACTAAACTAATTTCCTTTTGAAACAACACATTCAACTTATTTATTTTTGCATCCATAGTCACTATCACTAACCCCGTTAGTTTTTTGGTGTTAAATAGTCATGTGCCAATGCACATGACTTTTTTTAAGGGTATTTTAGGTAGTTCACTTTAAGCTAGAATATAAAGGTTAAACTTGTTTCAAATAAGTCCCTGATCAATTGTTTTTCACCACTTTAGTTTATTGATGTTAAAAAAAATTAATTAAGTCATTTTTTCATTTATAATGTTTATTTAGTTTGTTAACTTTATCACCAAATTGCTGATACAAAATCGCAATGAATTTGATTGGATTCAAGGTATTCATTTCTGCAAGTCAATTGATCAATTGCGAACCAATATTCCATACTGTCAATCAGTTCAACAACCCTAAATTAATCGATCCACCACGGATAACTTCCAGCAGCCTCCAATCTCCATTTGATTTCAGTCCGACTCCAGGTTCGATTCTCCCCAGCTCTTTCTCTTTCAATTTCAATTCCTAGTTTGATGCGCAGTATCCTTAATTTGCTGGGATTTCAAGAATTCGAATGTGGGTAATGGGTGTAAACTAGATCATACATGGCAATTTGGGTGCCGTTTCAGAAATTCGATGGCCATCTCATCATTCACCGGCGGCCTAAAAGCCACCGCCGGCACAACCCATCTCTTCACCACCGTAAAGATGCCACCATCTTCCTCCTCACCCCTCTCAAATTCGCCGTCAAGGCTTCCCTAAAAGAAGCCGGACTAGCCGCCGTGGTCGCAGTCACCGCCAGCGCAATGCTCACCGGAAACGCCCTAGCTATCGACGTCAAGCTCGGAGCTGACTCCGGCGAGCTCATTTTCGAGCCAAAAGAATTCACAGTTGCATCCGGAGAGAAGATCAGCTTCAGCAACAACGCCGGATTCCCGCACAACATCGTGTTTGATGAAGACGAGGTACCTGTCGGAGAAGAAGAAGGGGCGGAGGAAGGGGAGGGGGAATTGCAGAATGAAGAAGAAGAAAGGGGAGGGGTGTTATATTGGGTGTTTTTCTTTTAGTTCAAGCCCTGTAGTTTATAAAATCGAAAAATAAACCCTATAATTTATTTTATACTATTTAGATTGTATTACCTAAATTACCCCTTCAAATTTGGTCACATGCGCTGCACATGACTATTTAACGCCAAAAAACTAACTGGGTTAGTGATAGTGACTATGGATGCAAAAATAAATAAGTTGAATGAGTTGTTTCAAAAGGAAATTAGTTTAGTGACCAAATACCCAAACTGGTCATAGTTGAGTGATTTTTGGTGCAGTTTTGCCTTAAAATAATAGTGTAACTTACAACCAAGGTTTTAAAAACGCTAGGCGGTTGCTCGGCGCCGCAGGGGCGCCTAGCGCCTAGGCGGGATCTAGGCGGGGCCGAGAATTCAGAAATAACTATAATATCCTAAACGGGACCTAGGCGTTTCATGAACGCCTAGCGCCTAGGCGGGGCCTAGACGGGGGTCTTTTAGAACACTGCTTACAACTAAACCATTGAACTGAAGATTGTCTCATGGTATTATTATGAATATATAAACCAAAACTGTGAAAGGAGATGGAGATTGAGATTGAGATTGTAAGATTGTTAATGCCCAAGTAAGGATGACTTCTTCATCAACTTCATCTGCATCTCTTTTTCTTCTAAGGTCTTCAACCAATGTGAAAGTAAATAAAATAATCTCTCTCCCAAAATAATTTTACTTTTCATTTTCGCTAGTCCTAAAATAAATGTCACCTTATTAAAAATATTATATGATGTTTGGTAATTTTTCTTATATTACCCATTCCAATAGACACAAGCATTGCAATGACATAAGAGGTGTCACTCTACTCATACGAATAGATTGGGCAATCAAAGAAACCCAACTAAAATTATAAAAATAATGACTAGTCAACTATATGATATTTATTATGGGACAGTGAGTATAGAGTTTAAAATTTTTGAGGATACTGCCCAAACCAAAGATAATTGAGTTACACTTTATGTAACATTATTGTAACTACAATTAAAAAAAAAAAAAAAAAAAAACATTTACACTCTTGCATTTCCCCATGAGGTTTAGAAACATTGATGTTAGGTTATAGCATGCAATTAAACATGATATTTATATTTAGGCCTTAAATTGCAAAGTTATTTCATTGAATCGTTATGCCCCCAAATGACATGTTAATCGATTCAACTAACCTAACTAAATGTTTGATGGTTGTGAGGGTTCATTATGTATATCCAAACATGTACTCTCCCGTCTCAAATTGAAAAATTATTTTTAACCTTTTAATTAAGGAGAATTTAAGGAAGTTGATATGTTGGTATTTTGGTGTACACATACATACTCCCTCTGTCACAGAAAGATAGTCTCATTTTGACTTTTTTCTGGTCAACAAAAATAAACTTTGACCAAACATTGGTGTCGATCTAATGATTCTAGTGAAATTCTAAAAGTTGTAATTGATTAATCATTAAGCGATTTATCAATAACACATTTTAGAATTTTATTGTGATGATTAGATTGACACCTATGTTTGGTCAAAGTTCATTTTTGTTGACCATAAAAAATCAAAATGAGACCATTTTTCTGAGACAGAGGGAGTATATAAGAGGAGTATTATTATTATTATTATTATTAGATGAAATGAGGTACATATTTGAAAATTGAAATGGTAAAAAAAAAACAAAAAAACAAAACAAAACAAACAAAACAAAAAAACTGGAAGTGGAAGTGGGATGGATCACTTGTAGATGCAGAAACTGTGTCAAAGGATACACATATTTACAATAGGATGCCCTAATTATCATAATACTTCCAATCTAAACCAAAAGAAACTCTTTTCTTACGAATCCATCCGCGAAGCTCATCATCAACTTCAAACCGGAATACTGAATCCTTAATGTAATGACGCCAACACTTGATCTGATCAAGACTACAGCAATTAGGATTTCTCATCTTCTTTAACTCCTTGCAGAAACTGCTAATCAACTTGTTGTTAAAGTTTGTATCCGCATATACACATAGGACAGCCTTTGGGTGACATATGGAGAATAAGGCATCCAAATGTGCCAAACTAATGGATTGTTCATAAGATAGTGTTAAAATCTCTACTTCATGCCCACTAGGGATTGGAATTGCTCTAAATCCCTCGGTTTCAAACAATATATCACGAAATGAGGTAATCTTAACTTGAGACTTCCGGAATTTCGTGAGAAATTCCCTTAATTCATGAAACCAGGACCCACAAATTTCACCACCGCAGTAAAGACTAACCTTGGATTCTCCTTTTGCTGCTGGGCTTATAATGGGTAGAGTTGCTCTAGTCAAGTGTTTCCATTCAAGCAATTGCAGATTAGGAGCATCAACTACGACTTCTACCAGCTTTTCACACCTTCTCAAGCTAAGATTCTTAAAAAAAGGACTCGAGAAATTGATCCGCTCTAACAAAATACAATCAAAAAGGGTCAAATCCTCAATCCATGGATTTGCAGATAAGATGTTTTGTAGTTGTTCATCCATGATGGAAGCAAGTGAGACAGACAAGAGTTTCAGATTTCCGGATACACCAATGTGAAGCACTCCCATGCCCGTGAAGATTAAAGTTTGAAGCATTGGGGCATCAATTTTGACCCACTCAACTCCAAGACACAGCAAATGAAGTACCCTGAGGTTGGGAAGGTTGCCTACGTGAATTTGTGACAATCCAAAGTCTTTAAGATTTAATTCCTCAATCAAAGGGCAGTTGCACGTTATGTTACCAAAGGTGGCAGCATCTATAGATATCCCTTCAAGTTCAAGCTTCTTTAAGTTACGACACTTTATGCTAGTGCCAAGAAATAACTTACACCTGAAACTTTTGGAAGTTGCCTTGAGAACTTGTAACGAGATGGCCTTGAAGATTTCTGGAGGCAAAACAGACCCCTCCCACATCATATCTAAATCAAGCTCCCCAACCCCGTTTTGTTGCACCGTCCTTAACCATTTTTTCATAAGAGGAACTACCTTGCTAGGATTGATGGTATTTATATGGAGCCGGAATTTCTTAATAGGCACTTCCCTAAAAGAATAATCTTCCAGTGTGTCGTTAAGGAGCATCAACAAAGTATCTTCCATGCGGGTATTGTTGGGCTTTTGGTACGGAATCAGCCCGAAGTAGGTCTGATCAAAATCAAGAAAAGATCGGGTAGACCATACTTGTAACCACGACTTGGACAGGACACTCGTTCGGGCTGCTTCTTTAGTGTGGAGAAACGATAGTATATGGTGGATAATGGCCTCGGGCAATTCCGAGATCCTGTCAACGGCGTTGTTGGTATGAGGGGTAGGTTCATCTTTCTCGTTTGAAAAGTTCTGGCCCATGTGTTCTTCTCAGTAAGTTCTCTTTATATTTCTTCAAAGCGATTAAAGATCTTTTATATTCAACTCTGGAAGATTGTGAACCTTATGGTACTTATCCTTCATCACTAGGCGGCAGCCACTAGGCGGCAGCCGCTTACAAATGGATGATTGCAGATTTTTCTTCACCGACTTCGGTAAAGTGACTATTTTGGGGAAAGCTACAAAAATTAGTGTCCCAATTTTCTGTTCATCTTTTCGTCACACGATCAAGATAGTTACTTGTCGTAATCACAAAGAGTTTCTTAGAGTTGAATTAAATGAATTTACCCTAGAATTTGTGTCCCAATTTTCTGTTCAACAAATTAAAAGGTATAAGCCAGCCAAACTAGAAACGAAAGTTGAAGTAGGGATTACAATCGGAGAAATGTTGAACTAACCTTGATATCACTGCCATTAATAAAGAACGGAGAAGCTTCTATGTTACCAGATTCATGGTTTGCTTGTGGCTCTTTACCCCGGGTGATTTAGGTCACCGCCGATTAACCGATCAATACGAGTTCTCACCGTCGTCCAATGAACTCCGGCACGGAGGGAAAATCTTACAGGCAATAGTCGTTGATTAGCTTGACCGATCTAGTGTGTCGATACTATCGATGACCGGCAAGGGAAACGGGAGGGAGATCCAGTCTGGTGTTATGTTATGGTGTAGGTGTAGTTGTAGTTGAGTGTTGATATAGAAACCTATAATACTACTTCCATCTCAAAATAAGTGTTAATTTTTATTTTGTTCTAGGTCAATTTTAAAATGAGCAATGCTATGGGCACAAAAAAGGCTCACAAAATTTTACTCACAAAATGAGGTTGCGATATTTTATTGGTTGCATCGATAATAGACCCGCCACACTCTACTTAAAAACAGCAATAAAATCATTACACATAGGATTTTGTGGGCAAGATTTTGTGACTTTTTTGTACCCTAGTATTATTCTTTTAAAATACTCCCTATGTCCCAGAAAGATAGTCCACTTTGGATTTTTTATAGTCAACACATGTGAACTTTGACCAAAGATTATTATCAATCTAATCATCTCAATGAAATTTTAAAATTGTTATTGATAAATCACTTGATGATTAATCAATAACAAGTTTTAGAATTTCACAAAGATGGTTACATTAATATTTATATTTAGTCAAAGTTCACTTGTATTGACCATCAAAAGTCAAAAGTGGACCATCTTTTGGGGCGGAGGGAGTATCATTTTTATGATACAAGTGGACTAGTGGAGTATCAATTTCTAAAAAAGAACTATTACCTTCCTCTCAACACAAATTTTAATATTTTTAATATTTTTAATTTCAAAATTAATGTTAATTTTTTCAAAGTATTGTCATACTATTTCTTTTAAAAAATATTACCCAAATACATATATATATATATGAGTTCGTGTGCATATTGCCATCCATATCAGTTTTTCTTTTGAAAACCCATTTGCATCATATGGTTTTTACACATTCGGGTGCATCTATCAAGTTTCAAACTTGATTATCATACATGGATTTGATTTCTGATTCCATGGCTCCAAGTCATTATCCGAATCAGGATCAGTCATCGCTTCTTGGTAGAAAATAGGTTAATCATTATCAATGATTTCTACTTCATTGCTATCCGTCATGAGAAATCCATATCTCTCAGATTCGGATCGCACCCTACCAGTTCAGCGAGGAACTTGTGTATTCTGAATGGGTTCCACAACTCCTTGTGAAACTTGTTCATATCCAACCATTAGTTCCATGTTATTTTCGGGTCCTCTTCGAGATCAATTTTACTCCTACTAGTTTTTTTGGAGAGAAACTCTTTCTCTAGAAAAGTACCATCTCGAGCAACAAAAACTTTGTTGTCCGTGCGGTTGTAAAAGTAATATCCTTTAGTTTTCTTAGGATATCTCACGAAAATACATTTATCTGACTTGTGTACAAGTTTGTCAGAGACAAGTCTCTTGACATATGCCTCACATCCCCAAATCTTCATAAAAGAAAGACTAGGTTTCTTTCAAGTCCATATCTCATATGGAGTCTTTTGAACCGATTTAGTTGGACCTCTATTTAGTGTGAAAGCGACAATTTCTAGTGCATGTCCCCAAAAGGATAAAGGAAGATCAACTTGACTTATCATGGAGCGAACCATATCCAATAGAGTCATATTTCTCCACTCAGATACACCATTCCATTGTGGTGTTCCAGGTGGAGTTAATTGTGAAACAATTCCACAATCTTTAAGATGATTGTCAAATTCTTGGCTTAAATATTCGACACCAAGATCTGATCGAAGTGCTTTAATAGTTTTTCCAAGTTGATTTTGTACTTCATTTTGAAATATTCTAAATATCTCAAATGATTTACTTTTTTTTTTCATCAAGTAGACATAACCATATCTACTAAAATCATCAGTGAATGTTATGAAGTATTGATATCCACCCCTAGCATTGCTACGTAATGGTCCACATACATCAGTATGTATGAGTTCAAATAAGTCACTTGCCCTTTCACTACTCTTAGTAAAAGGTGTCTTAGTCATTTTACCAAGTAAACATGACTCACAAGTTTCATATGATTCAAAATCATGTGAATCTAAAAGTTCGTCCCCATGGAGTCTTGAGATACGCTTCTCATTAATATGACCAAAACGACAATTCCACAAATAAGTGTGATTTACATCATTAGGTTTGGATTTTTTATTTACATTATAGATATTATCATTATTTCCATTCTCAACATCAAGGACATAAAGCCATTAAATGAATTTGCAGTACAATAAAACATATCATTTAAATAAATAGAAAACTTTTTATTTTCAATAAGAAATTCAAAACCTTCATTATCTAAACAAGAAATTGAAATAATATTCCTACTCAAATTCTGAACGTAGTAACAATTGTTCAAAACAAGAATTAAACCACTAGGTAAAATGACTTCATAGGTTCCTAAGGCTAATGCAACAACTCTTGCTCCATTCCCCATGTGTAGGTCTACTTCGCCATCTTTGAGCAACCTCCTATTCTTTAGTGTCTGCACATTTAGACAAATGTGAGATCCACATCCGGTATCTAATACCCAGGAACTAGAAGTGGAAAGGGGTATATCTATAACATAGATACCTGAAGTAGAAGCAATCTCATTGCCCTTCTTCTTCTTCTTCTTCTTCTTCTTCTTCTTTCTTCTTCTTCTTCTTCTTCTTCTTCTTCTCCTTCTCTTCCATATAAGCCTTGCAATTACGCTTCCAATGACCAATTTCATTGCAGTGGAAACAAATTGCATCCTTTTGAGAGTTTGGTTTAGCCACCACAGCATTGACAACCTTTGCCTTGCTTATTTTGTGTTTGACAACCTTTGCCTTTCTCTTTCCTTTGGCCTTAGAGCCATTTCCTTCTTTTGAAACCACGAGCACAGGAGGGGCTTACTTTATGATTTTCTTTTCTACTGTCTTTAGCATCCCATGCAACTCAGACATAGACTTAGTCATACCATGCATATTATAGTTCATGATTAACTGATTATAGCTTTTATGTAATGAGTTCAAAATCATATCAGTTGTTAACTCAACAGGGATGGCATAGCCGAGCCTCTCCAGATTCTCAAAATGGGTTTCATCTTCAAAACATGAGGACCCACTTACTATCCTTCACTCATCTTGCATGAGGTAAGAGCAGTCATGGTGTCGAACCTTTCTTGCCTAGCTTTCTCTTGAAACATTTCTTTCAACTGAGCGCCTATATCATAGGCATCCAAGTGTTCAAGAGCCTTTTGAAGCTCAGAACACATGGTAGCAAGCATGAGACAACTGACGTCACGAGAATCACTTTTGTGTTTCTTGTGAGCATCCTTGTCCGCCCTAGGGGCATTGGCAGCAGGTTCCTCAGGAACGGGTTCATCAAGAATGTACAGCTTTTCTTCTTGCCTTAGAACAATTCTTAGGCTTCGAATCTAATCCATGAAGTTAGTACCATTCTCTTGAAGTTTTTCTTTATCAAGGATAGATCGCAATGATAGAGTTTGTGTGTTATTTTCCATTATCTACAAATTATGCAAACATGCAACCATACATAAGTACCAACTTAATTAAATATATTATTAATAGTATTTCATAAATACTCCAACTAAATTATATAACCTTCATATATATCTAATGTATCATATAATTTTGATGAGCTAAGATCCAACTTTAATTTAATTTCAGTTCGCTTTGACGGTACTGCTCAAAATTAAATTAATTAGGTAGATAACTCCGTATCGATCATATCATACATGACTCTTAGGTCATTTATGAGATTGATTTAGACATCTTATGTCAAACATATTTTAATATCATTTGTGTCTTAGGCCCAAAACTCTTTTGATAGCCTAATTAAGTCAAACCATTTTAAACCTATAGGAACCACTGTTTCAATCATCTTGTCCATACAAGGATAGAATTAATGTGCCTACGCTTTGGTGTAACCCACATAAAACTACCTTTGTAATCCCAAGTGTTTTAGTCATGGATTGGCACGTGGCTTAGATTTTAAGAAAGTTCAAAAAGATAAAAGTTAATCAATTAACCGAATTAATTTTATGTGACTTAGTTCCACTAGTTATAGGATTTAATTCTAAAATTGAATATTCAGAGCATCTTGAAATTGAGAGCCCGAAACGTACGGCGGAAACTAAGCCAAAAGGCAACCACAATTCCGTACTAAAATCAAGAAACTAAGAAATTATTCTACACGGTCGAAACTAAGCCATAAGGCAACCACAATTCTGTGTAAAAAGGTAACTTGTTTCAAGATCATTTATTGTCTCATCAATCTCACATATTACAGCAATCCTAAACTCTTTAGTATTCTGATTTCTGCAATTTTTCTAGATTTCTTAATTGAAATCTGTTTAAGGAAACACGGTTTCGAAAACCATCCGTCTGAAAGCAGTTTTAGTTTCCAGATTCGAATTCTGTAAATAAATTACATAACAATCTGAACACCAGAAAATGGACCAGATTTTGGGAAATCCAGAACCCATCCGTACGACGCCATAGCAGCTGTATGGTTCTGAAACAGCCGTACGGATCTATGGTTCAGATTTTCAGTTTTTCAGAATTTTTCAAATTTGATCAATCCCAATGTCGTGTTCATACATAATTCGATTAAAATAACACGAATTTACAGATTACGAATTTCAAACCAATCTGATCTATATAATCAATAACAAAATTATTCCACATACAAATTAGATCTAGATAGTCAATAAATATAATCCAATTATAACATGATAATCTAAGTATGTGATTATACATATTAATCCAATTAATATTATAATCACATAATCCCTTCAATAACTAGCATTCATACTTTATATCTCATATAAAATCTCATCACATAAATTCATCTTATCATGATCATTGCAATTAAATAATCTAATTAAATAATTATATCATGATAATATTAGAACTATTGATCATAAACGGGGCTCTGCTACCACTAATGGGTTTCGTACAATCATGCGCAGCGAAAGACATTACATGAAAAAACCCAAAGCCTAGATCCGTTATGATTAATAATTCATAATATGTAAGACGAAAGAAACTAACCCTTGTAGATCGAAATATGAAACTTTGGATTTAGATGCTAAGATGAGCACCCTCTACAGGTGATCCACACGTCGAACGAATTCAAGAACTCTTCTTAACTTGACTGCTAGGTCCTTCAGATTGAAAAACTTGATGAAGAACGATTCTTCGATTGCTCCCTTTGATTATTAGTGTTTGATAATTGAGAATAATCAAACCCAATAACCTTATTATAATATGTGTATCTTCTCTCTCTAAGAAAGAAGTTATGATTTCACACATCAATGTTCATGGACTGAATCTCGACCGTACATATTATATACTAGAGGTCTTCAAGATCCTTTAGGTTTAAGAGTTCTTGTCCAACAAAAAATCCTAAAATAAAACCGCAGTACGCCGCACCAGCCGTACGGCTCCAAGGGAGCCGTATGGCTCTCATGGAGCCGTACGGTTCCTGTTCCGCACTGCCTCATTTTTTGTTCCTTTTAATTATTCGCTTTGTGTGTGACCCAATAGGATTATACTAAGTTGGCAACGAGTCTGAACAATTCAGAACCCGTAAGTCATAAACGGACTCTAGCAAGCCATTATGACTACCCAATTAGTATAAATTTGAAATCCCAAAGTTTTCTAAAATAGAACATATCACAATCTCTTTGTTACACGATGTCTATTGAACGTAAGTCATGGTCAATAGTCAATTTACTTTGTTCAATGCTTTCTCGTTCTTGAATGCATTGATAATACAAATGACATTGATCCAATCAATTTATTTGAGCATGGCCATGCATTTCATCAATACCATTCATTGAGTGGCCCAAGCTTGACATCTCTTTTGACGAGGAACAAATCCCTTCTTGGTTTATTACTCTTCCTTCCCTACATGATTCTGATTATGCCAATCATATCCTTTATAGCTACCCGGTTAAAGGTAAAGTTTGAATATGTCAAATATAATGCTCATATGTGAAAGACTGTAATAACCTCAGGTCTAAAGATTCAAGTGATATAACTATACGAGATTTAATTATGACACTTGACCATGACATAAATCTCATAAGAGGTCGGTCCAGTATTTGTTCTCCAACAAATACCCATAAGTCTAATTGTATCGCATACACATAATCATGATATGACTATCCATTAAACTTATACTAGTAATTAATCATAATTACTAGGGATGGAGATTATTATAATAAATATGCACAAGATATAATAATCAAACATTCAATATCTTTATTAAAGCGTAAAGCAAATGATAACATTAATTGTTCAAATAACTTGCCTAGAGCATACGCACCAACAACCCTTAGTTGGCAACAAGTGGGTATCCAGACTTGAATTCGGTACAGTGAAGTTGGACAATTGGTTTGAATATTCCCTCCGTCCCAAAATGATATTCTCATTTGCCATTTTTCATTGTCCCAATAAGTTCTTCTTATTTCTACAAGTTAGGCTTAATTGTTCATATACACAACATGGCTAGTGAAGCAAGTGTTCCTATCCTTAAAAAGTTTGAATAGCCAAATGTGAAGATCATTTTGGGACGGAGGGAGTATATAGGTACAATGTGGTAGATGTTCGTGGAGGTGGTGGTAGGGGTGGCAAATTGGGTGTTTTGAGTTTACCCATTAAAATTAAAAATCCATTGGATATCCGGATATTTTAACTTTAATGGGTACACCCAAAACACACATTTTGCCACACCTAGTTTTGGTAGCTGGGAGATAATGGTAAGCTGGTCATTTACATACTAAACTAGAGGGTAAGGTCATTTGTCATGTCAATATATTACATTGAGTTTTTAACAACATTGATAGACCTATTAAAATTCTATGAAAGTTCGTCACCTCATGTCATTTCGTTAACTTTTTAACGATAATCTGGACGGAGTCATTCATGAAATTTCAAAATTGATGATAGTTGACTGAGGATGACATTAACAATATAAAGGATTAGTGAGGTCAATTTGTAAAAAAAACAAATTTTGAGGGGGGCGGTCTCCTATGAGACCGTCTCACGACGTGAGACGGCTCACAGGTAAGCCGAGCCTTTTTTTTTTTTTTTTTGCCTTTCAACTTTTTTTCCCTGCCATTTTTTCTCGCCAGCAAAAGTAACACTTTTTTGTAAAGAAATGTAACACTTTTTTCTCATATGTAACACCTTTTTTTCTCAAAATGTACCACAATTTTGATGAAATAAATTAAAGATAACATAAGATTGACAACTAAATTAATGTTACATTTTATAATAAATGAATGTAACATTTTTTCCCTCAATTGTAACACTATTTTAGGGTTTTACATTCAATTGAAATACAAAACCGCTTATATACATGAATTTTTTACTCTTATTTTAAACAGAAAAAGTACTCCCTCCGTCCCGGAGTAAGAGTCCTACCCTCATTTACACGCTTATTAATAATATTGGAAGTGATGTAAATGTTATGAGTGTAAAAGTAAAGTAGGAGAGAGAATGAGTGTGAGAGAATAGTGAATTGATTGGTGTTGTGAGTATAAAAGTAAAATAGGAGAGAGAATGAGTGGGTGTGAATAGTAAAGATTCTTTGCCATTTTAGGAATATGACTCTTACTCTGGGACGTACCAAAATGGAAAGTAGGACTCTTACTCTGGGACGGAAGGAGTAACATTTACTCTATAAAACTATTACATTCATCTATATAGAATATTACAATCATATATAAATTGTGTTACACTTCAATTATTACTTTTTCTAATCACAATTTTTTTATGTTATTTGCGAAAGTGTTGTTACATCTTAGAATAAAAGTGTTACGTTTTTAAGACCAAACTGTTACTTTCTTCATAAGAAAGTGTTGCATTTTATTATGACGAGCAGCTCAATTGTTTTGTATGTTAAAAAATATTTAAAAAAAAATCAAACATATCATGACCTATCTAGTTATATTCGTCTC
The DNA here is from genome assembly GCA_026119855.1 of Campanula takesimana. Taxonomy (NCBI): domain Eukaryota; kingdom Viridiplantae; phylum Streptophyta; class Magnoliopsida; order Asterales; family Campanulaceae; genus Campanula; species Campanula takesimana. The sequence continues at coordinate 237,949 of JAOWBW010000104.1, read as the reverse complement.
GTCGAGACGAACACACCGTATTTTTAAAAAAAATCGACTTCAAAATCTCAAGATATAGCATTTTAAAGTTATTGGGTTTTTTTTTTAAGGATGACACATGTCGCGATCTGGGAAGTGGGAGGGTTGGATCCGGCGATCGGCTGTAGCGGAGCAGGTGGATGTGAGAAGCAGCTGAACAAATACTCATGAGACGGCTCGCCGCTAGGGGTGTCAGTGGTTCGGTCCAAACCGTGGTTTGGGACCGAACCGAACTAAACCATACGGTTTGGTTCGGTTTTTAAGCACAAGTAGTTCGGTTCGGTCTCAAAAATTGGTAAACCGCGTGGTTCGGTTTGGTTTGTGGTCTGGCCCCTCCAGACCGAACCAAACCGAACCAAATCGTCAAACCGAACCGCCAGACCGAACCATCAGACTGAACCACCAGACCAAACCACCAGACCAAACGCCAGACTACATATATTAGTCATATATTTGTATGTTAACTAACATTCACCTTTAAATTATTAAAATAATTTACATTACATCATTCTTAACTCTCGTTTTGCATCTTATTCAATATTCATTTCATCGAATGTTATATTCATTGAGGCACTTAAAGTTCTGTAGTGTATTCACTTCCTTCGGCTTCTTTATTCGTTTGATATTTTCATTCTTCCGAATTTTCTCATTTAAACAGAGTGTAAACCATAATTTGAATAGTGATATGAACCTCGGTGTGAATGGTGGTTTAAACTACGATCTAAACCATATTCTAGACCACGGTCTGAACCACAGTCTAAACCGCAGTCTGGACCACATTACTGAACCGCGGTCTGAACCAAACCGAACCAAACCATGGCGGTTTGGTTTGGTTTAAAATTTTTCGTGGTTCAGTTTGATTTAGAATTTTTTCAAACCGATGACTAGTGGTTTGGTCTCTGAAACGACCGAGACCGAACCATTTACACCCGCCGCACAGCGTGCGACCGTCTCATATCTCATATGAGTATTTGCCATATTTGAGGGTGAATTCTAAATACAAGGCACCATTGTGTACAAGGCACAGTAATGCCAAAAATGCCCTTACCCAGATACGCGTGTTTCGTGTACTTGCTTACGAAATAATTGGGTTTTTCGCACAGGTTTACCCGAAATATGGAAAAGGTTGAAGTTGTTTGTTTCGCCTGTTTATACACGAAATCATGCGTTGAGTTTCACCCAATTGTACACGAAATATAATAGTGCATTTCACCAACTTTTGCATGAAATAACAGCATGCATTTCACCTAAATAGACACGAAATAAACAGTTTTTAACAAGGCTGATGCATAATTCATACATCCAAACATTCAAACAAACAAATGTCATACAAACTTGATGATTCAAAAACCAATACATGATACACACATACTATGGCCTATTTCTTGCAATTCTTGCTTCGTTCGCCGCATTTGAAAGTCGATTGAATGTGTCTATCCGAGCTCTGTATGGCATGACTAGGTTACTTGCGCTTGGTTCACGTTGATTCTCCCAATATATCGCTGGTGATGGTATTGGGTAATCATTATCTGACATGTGCAGCTGCAAAAGTAATAAAATAGTTCAATATAACGATTTAAATAAGATAGTTAAATATAACGAATTTAAATAAGATAGTTAAATATAACAAATTAAAGTATCATACCAATATAAAATGGTTTCCCACATGTCCCAACACAAGTGTGTCTGTGGGTGGTCCTGTTCCTTGTGGTACAGTCACTGGAAGGCATGTGAAGCCACTGTTTGCGTGTACGAGACGAATACCACATTATACCACATGATGTGCCCTAGCTCTGGGAGTATCATATAATTATATTCAGGAGCAGGAGCGGGGAGGTATAACAAGCAATGCGATTGTAGAGCTCGCCTACAGGTCTCCAAGGTATAACTCTCTGATAAAGCGCGCGGCGACTATGCAGCTCAATGCAACAATCTGACCGCACTTGATGCCACATGTCCTCATTTACGTATATCTGCGCTGCTACGGCTCTATAACCACAATGTCCATCACCACTCACATCTGTGATGCCTTCAATAAATGGGACAATAAAAGGCATAAACGACAAAGTATAACCAGAAGTATGCAGATTAGTGACTTTGAGTAGTCCATTTCCCTTTTCACGACCCCGTCCCCGTCCCCGTCCTCGACCTCGTCCTCTCCCACGACTTGAAGCAACTAGCGGTGGAAGAGACGTAGGAGTATTAGGGGTAGATGGTGTACTGTTTTGAGCTGATTTCGGATTAGGCGTGGACTTCAAAGATTTTGACTCCCACGATTGGGTTTTGATGCAATGAATGAAGATCTAGACATGCTGCTAGTGGATGGTGGTGTAGTGGGGACTCCAAAATATATGTCAGTATGCTCCCAATCTGACAGTATTCTGGAACTGGTGGGTCGGGGTTTATTTGCCTTTGAAATATGATCTGGCTCAGAAGCATCTCTGGTTTGTGGATGTTGCCCTTCATTTATCGTTTGAATAACTTTCTCTTTACTGGTTCAGGCGCGTTCTGTAGTTCATTCCACATAGCTTCAAAAGAATTGTTATTGATTGAAGGCTCGGTTGGACAGCTGTCTAGTTCAATGTCCAACTTCTTCCAAAAAGCATGAATCGAGGACAACTCAATCCGGCCCCCAGAGTTTTGTATGCATGAAATCTCGTGACTACATGGAAGTCCACGTATTCGCCTGAAGTAACACCCACAGTCTGAGGGATCCTTGACATTATCCCCACTACGAGTCCGCTCTTATTTGATGATGTTCAAGGCTACCTTTGACACTCGCGCCCAATATGTCGTGATAAAGATTACAGGTCTTCATATCATTTGGAATTTTGCTATTTGATTTCTCCATACTATCTTTGATTTTAGTTATTTAGATTTCCATGATCTCATGAGCCTTTTTGAAGATTGTGTCAAAAGTAGAAGAAGTACTTCCCAAGGCCTTCTTCAACCTGTTATGCTCACTCTCAGACTTGTTCGTGGTGTGGGTTCCGAAGTGTAGTAACTTATCCGTGTGCATGGAAAGAATATTCGGAGAGTATGGAGTAATCCATGTATCGCGGATGTAGCTCAATAAATCAGGATAAGTGTCGCGCCCCTGACCCGTGGTCCTACTTGGCCCCACGCTCGGGACACGATTGGAAGACGTCATAAAACATTTTAAGAACTTTTTTCTTTCTTTTCAAAATATACTTTCATAAAAGTTTTGTAACGCCCATCCTATTTCTTGTTAAATATTTGTCCTACTTGTTAAATACTTGAACTTGCATATTATGTGCTAGTTTTACTTGGGTTAAATTCTTAACTTCTTTAGATTGTTAAGGTGGTTAAATGTCTAGTTTTGACTTTTGGGTCATTCGTGAAAATTTGACTTTAGGGGCCTTTTTGGTTAAAAGTGAAACTTGAGGTGCCTAAGTGTCATTTTTGAAAGTTGAAAGGATAAATGTTGTTTGCCTTCTTCTCTGAGGCAAATTTCCCAAATCATTTACGTTGCTCTTTCTGTTCTCAAAATCTAGGGTTAAAAGTTTATCCTAATCTCGACTCCTCGAATTTAATTATCCCTCCGTTCTTGATTCTGATCCCGGATAGATATTCGTGGCGTTGAATAGAGCGTTCCAGGCCGAACAGCAATAAGTTTGGGTAACTTTGATTTTTGACTAGGTAAGTTATTAGCTCCCCCTTGCTTGTAATAACATGGATAAATGTTATTCTCGATACTTGTGAATGTTAATTTTGTGTTTGGGATGATTTTTGTGGTACTTGTAATTATGGGACAAGGGGAGTATAAAAGACTTGGTAAAAAGGGAAATTATACTTGAACAATTTGTTTTGAAGTATGCTTTTATGCCCTGGGTATTGTTAAAATGTTAGTAAAAGTTACTCCTACGCTTGGGACGGATAAGTTTAAGCCTGGAAAGAAAATTGTGTTTGATGAAAATAGGACCAGGCGCCCGCCCGGTTAGTGACCAGGCGCCCGCCCATTTGGCCAGAAAGTTTTGGGTTTCAGAAATCTTGGATGAGCGCCCGCCCGGTCCCCTGTTCCAAACAAAGTGTTTTAAATCCAAATTGAATTGAAAGCTTATCTCTCCTAAGGTATATAGCCTTGGTATAAGATGTCCTAGCAAGTATAATTGTACCTTTTGGGGGCATTAGAACTTAGTCTTGAACATTAATACTTATAGAACTCAAATGAGAACTTAAGTATAAGGGTAGTAACTCTTCTTTATGTCTTGAAAGTGCTATGAACAAGCACTAGTGTGTTATTGTCACGCCCCGGAATTTCTAAAATCCGTAAATATAAAATTTACATAATTAACATCTCCAAAATGCTAAATACCAAACCGGGCGCGTGAATTCTACTATAAACCAATACCAACAAACAATACCTCAACGAGATTTTAACTCGGAGACTAGAAACAAACGCGGAAGCAAGAACAACTGTTAAAAAAATAATTTCCCAAAGGACCACAGTAAATACATAACCCTGAACGACCACGACCTTTCAACTATATACAAAGAGGCCCTGAAGAGTAACTACCCCAAAGGCGATCAACCTGCTCAGAAGACTCCCGATACAGCGGACCTCAAACGATACCACTTGCTTTCCTGGGGGGGGGGGGGGGTTAAGGAAAAACAATTTGAAACAAGAAACGGGGTGAGAAAAATCTCAGTAAGTTACTAAATGCAACTAGGTGACATGCTATCATGAACAGTGATATCAAATAATCAATCATAGCATACAATCACATAACAACAAATGAGAGGCTCCCTATCGCCAACCGTCCCATACCGGTTGGAAATAACGACCAGCTCATCATGCAACACATAAAGCTGAAATAAACACTCATAGGTGGATACGGAGCCAAGGTTCTAGAAACGGAACACCATCCTTTGAGAAGAGTCCGTTGAGCAGCATGAACGAGCTGAAGCCGGTTCCGGAACCAAGTAACAACAACAACCAGTAGTGGGAGAAACAACACATAGTCATCCCCCCACGCGAATAGCTAGAATACTCACCATAGGAGCTAGCTCATCCCAACCACGATCACGGGAAGGGGCATCCCACTCAAGGCCACTGAACATGGGGAAACTGGGTTACCAGTGAAGTACATTATACTGGACTTGGCTCGTGCCATTATAATATACATCACTGCCCAAAACAAACACAACAATGCCAGCTGGACTCTATACAAGCACATAGTAATAAATACTCGCTTGAAACAACAACGGGGGCAATGATTCCAAAGTAGGGAACCAAGCCAAAATCATCACAAAGGATGCAAACCATTTCTCATAAAGAGATCAACAACAACATCAACATAAGAAGCTACTCAAAAAGAGTTAAACGGTTATCCACATTCATACATTGCAAACATGGTCACAAACGGACCCAACCCAACATTCTCAAACCATACTTAGTCAAATACCATAACACGCTTGTTCACAAAGGGACCATACCCAATAACTACCATAAGGATGCAACTATTACTCAAGAAGAGTCAACAACAACGACAACGGGAAGTTTTTCATAAAAGAGTTCAACCACGATAAACAGAATTGCTTATAAGGAGCCCAACAACATTGATCATTAAAACAAATGATTCCAAGACAAGGTTTCATACCAAACACATCCTACAGATGATACCCATAAGTTACTCATTAAGAGCACAACCCACACGGTCACTCACAAATAGTACCACGACCATTACCAAGATGACCCTAAAAGCCTACTCATAGAGATATACTAGGACTACGAACTCAACTATCTCATCACACTTGGAATTTCAAAGTAGGAAATCAGAACGAATACACCTTAAGGTTAATCAAACCGTAAGTACCCAATCGCTACTTCACGCTTTACCACCGCCCATAACGAACCAATTCCAAACACCCCAAATGAAAAGGTTACCCTTATTAGAACATGATCACGACTGGACTAAACCCTACACTTTAGTGTTCCAAAACAACCCTCTAGGTACTATAGGATATCACCTAAGACCTAGACCAAGTCTTTTCCTAAAATCAATTCGATTGGAACCAACATGAACGCATCATAAGATTACCAAACCTTCACTAATAATACTTAGTTACGTTCCACCACACATTTGTTCACAAAAGAACCATTTTCACACACTAGAGTGGTTCTTGACCCACACAACATATACCCCAAACTTGATCACAACGGACCGGTCATAACATTTTGTATTATAGAACGCTTACTGAAAACTCAACACAATCCAAACAAGAAACCCCACAAAATAAACCCACTCATCTCGTAGTACTCGAAAAGATCTTCGAAACGATAGTTTACACGCCTAAAACGGAGTCCGGATGAGAAAGTTATGGCCTCCGGAAGATCGAACGAAAACGGACAAACTGGAAAAAGGAGGGATGCGCGCGCCTCCAGAAAAAGTGATGCGCGCGCCTCCTAAGGTCAGAAGGCTGCGATTTCGAAGCATAAAAGGGTGCGCGCGCCTCCCAAAACATGGTGCGCGCGCCTCCTTGCCCGGAGGGACGAAATCCGGCCAAAATCTGGGTTTCTACCAATTTTTCTTACCCATTCCATCTTACAACCAAAATCAAACATCATCAACCTTCCACCAAGCATAAAGATGAACCCAAACCACTTATAACTAGAATGGAGACTCAAATACTACCATTATTCAACCAAGATCAAGATTCAAACCCAACATTCCTAAAATCAACCATTTTTAACTAAATTCAAATCCAACACTTCCTACAAGTTCACCCAAGTGCCAAAACAACTTCTAAGCCTAAAATGATTCATCTCGCAACATTTAAACAACACAACCAAGGGATGATTCAATTACCCAAATTTGCACAAAAATATGAATAAATTGCAAATAGGTTCCAAAACAACCAAGAAAGCCATATAAATCAACTAGAACATTAATAGACTTAAAGATGACCATTTTTAGCATAAATGGGGGAAAAGCAACTTACCCGGATTTTATCAACGGTGACGGAACTCGAAGTTTCTTGGCTTCCTACGATCCTATCGATGATCTAAACATTGTTCAAGTTTCAAGAAATGAGAGATTTCAAGAGGAAGATGAAGAAAATGTAGAGAGAAGTGAGAGGATGAGAAAACTTACCAATTGAGGAGAGAGGAGATGAGTTTGCTGGAAAATGATGGGGTGAAGGGGAAGAGTGAGGGAGAAGGGAAGGAGTGGGGAGAAGGTGAATAATAATTCAAAAACTTACACTTAGCCCCCTCCTCCACTACTTACCTAAAAACTAATACTTCCTACTAACAACTAAGACTCAACAGTTCTATACTAGCACGAAATCAATTAAATGCTAGGCACGACCACATCACGAAACCCAAAATGAACACATAAATATTTAAATAACTAAATAATTTAAATAACTAAATAAGCAAATAAATAAATAATAATTATTTATTACTAATAAAACAGAGCCTAGTTTTCGGGTCGTGACAGTTATACTTGTTGTGAATCCAATGATTGTGCACCTTAGGGGCATTAGAACAAAGTTTTAGACTTGAACATCCTAAGAATAGGATTTAGATTTTGTAAGAGTAAAGGTATAACTCTTATACATGCTTGAATGTCCAAAGATTGGAATTATAACTTGAAGTATAAGACATTTAAAATCTTGTACATGGCTTGAACATCCATAGAAATGGATTAAGACTTGAATATAAGATAATAAAATCTTGTACATGACTTGACACCAATACATATGTATGGTAGTGAACTTGAAAGTGCTATGAACAAGCACTAACTTGTATGAGACATGTTCTTGTTGTGTATGTGCAAACATTGCATATAGTTGCTTGATAACAAGGTGACTTCTTGATTACTTGAAGCATGTTCCTTGTTGAGCTAGTCCGCTACTTTTGGATTAGTTCTTCTCCCGTAGTTCAAGTAAATATCTATTTGTACATTCTTGTATGAGTCCAGCTGGTTCTCCTTGCTTGTTCGGAAATATATAGGTTCACGCTTGTCGCGAGAGCTGGGGCTTAAGTGACAATCGGGTCCCTATGTATTTGCGCTTGACACCTTACTACCGGCCATAGTAAGGGCATAGCTTCCTTAGTTGGAGCAATAAGCCTGACTTAAGTGAATGCTAAACTCTTGAACACCTCGTGAACACTCGTGAGTCTTGATGTTGGGAATGACACTGGTTACCGGGTCTTCTGATACATACTGAATAATCAGTTTCTTGTTATTGATCGTGATTGTCAAAGTAATACAAGCTACGACAACAATGGTATTCTTGGGAGGAATAAGGAAGGAAGCAATATCCTTATAAGTTGCTTGTTTAGACTTATGTGCTACTTGATGAGTGGCTTAGCCTCTCATATGCTTGTTACTTGTTGATACTTGATACATGATTACTTGAGTATCTACTTGAATTGCATGATAACATGTCATGTAGTTGTATCTAATAGCTTATTGAGATTTATCTCACCCCGTTTCTTATTTAATTGTTTTCCTTAGATCAAAGGAAGGATAGTACGCAGTGAGGCTCGACTTAGCTGGGAGCTTACTACGCAGGTCGTGATTCTTTTGGGGCTTGTGTCCTTTTATACTTGGTGAGGACGATGTATTGGGTTGTATAACTCCTTATTTTTGGGGGTAGACAGTTTGTTCAGTTCTTGTTGTCACTAGACATCTTGTTTAGTACTCTTGATGCCAGCTTATGTGCTAGGCATGTTTCCGCTGTGTATGTATTTAAGTTTGGTTTTAAAATTTTCTTGTCTAGAACTCGTGTTGTGAGCTAGTATAGCTCCTTACTCTAGAGTATATATATCATATCAGTTTATTAAACAGATGTCATCCAGTTTCTTGTTAAGTTTATTGTTCCTTGTTAGTCACGCGCATCCGGGTTCGAGGTTCTATTAGGGGATCCCGGGACCTGGGGGCGTGTCAAGTTTAACACTTTAGAATAACTTTACAAACAACTCCCAAAAGGAAGTACTTAGCCCGAAGGCTTACAAACTTTGTTTACAAATACACAAACACCAACATTTTCCAAAATATAAGTTTTAAAGGATGATGAAGTCACGGATACTCTACCCCAAAAGGTTATACATTACTTAATGTAGCCTTTACAAGACTCATATCCCAAACTCTTACCACCACGACGTCCTCCCGTGCAAGATCCTATTCCCTGGACTCACCTTTATCTAAAACAGTAAACAAATAAGGGGTGAGAATGAATCTCAGTAAGCTACTAAAATGCAACTACGTTACATGCTGATATGATAGTCATAAAGAAACAATATCAACAAATAATCAAATAGCATATAGCATATAACACATAACATGAGAGGCTCCCTATCGCCAACCGTCCCATACCAGTTGGAAATAACGACCAACTCATCATGCAGCACATAAGGCGGAAATAAACACTCATACGTGGATACTGTGAGCCAAGGTTCTCGAAACAAACATAACCATCTGAGAAAACCAGTTGAGTAGCATAAATAGCTGAAGCCGGGATCCCGAAAACCAAACCATAACCATAAGGACCAAAGTTCTCGAATCAAACATAACCATCTGAGAGGTATCAACAAAGCAGCACAATGGCTGAAGAAGGTTCCGGAACCAAACAATCACAACAATCACAAGAGGGGGGGAAATGACACCAAGTCATAACCCAGAGTGCCCAACCTTTGGCCCAAGGAAGGGGTTAAAAATGGGAAACCAATGATAGAAGCCTTACAATGAACATGGCTCGTGTGCCATTGTAATCCCTACCACTGCCCGATATCATAAACAATGGGAAACCAATGATAGAAGCCTTACAATGATGTAATCCCTACCACTGTCCCGACATCACCACAAGAAGTACCAGATGGAATTTACATGAGTGCACAGTAATAAACACTTGCTTAAACAACAACCGGGACATGATTCCAAAGTAGGGAACCAAGCCAAACACATCACAAGTTGCAAACGAAAGAAACACTCATAAAGAGTTCACAACACAATCATTTACCATTGACATTAAGTCACAACACAATCTTGCACCCATTCACAATTAATCCAAAACACATCAAAAGGATGTTCCATAATATCCATTTAATACTTAGTTAAATTCTACAACACATATGTTCACAAAGGAACCAACTCTACCACTTTGGTGTTTCACAACCACCATCTAGGACATTGCCTAAAACCTAGACCAAAATTTAACCTTTAATCAATTAAATTTGAACAATTTAACCTTCCAGATTGGACTGTGCGGCCGCCTCACCTACCCTGTGCGGCCGCCCAACTAGCCCTGTTCCAAGAACAAAATCTTTCAGATAAGAGTGCGGCCGCACGCCCTATTTGGGCGGCCGCCCACACCACTCGACATGCCAAAACTTAAATAAATTATACTCCCTTCGTTTCACCGTCCCAAAAGAAGTATATTTTTTTCTAATATACTAATATACTCATTTAGAGATACTTTCTTTCATTTCCCCGTCCCACGAATAATAGTATAATTTTTATAATATACTTATTTAACATTTAACTCAAGTTAATATTTTACCGTCCCACGAGTAGGAGTATACTTTCAAACACTTATACTAACATTCTCAGGGATATAAACATACTCCCTATACATCCTTGCATACAAACCAAGTCACTTACCCAGTATAATTATACTCCCTTTGTCCCAAATAAACAAGTATCACAAATAAATTCTTTTCACAATAATTTCACCACATATCACACATATAGCAAATATATGACCATTTTACTATTTAAGGGAAATTAGTAACTTACCTATTTCCGGAAAAAGTATCGCAAAAATATGTTTTGTTCGGGTAGAAATGACCTACTCAACGCCCTGATCATTTTTATATAATTAGATTTTAAAACAGATAAGTAAATAAAAAGAATTAAATCGAAATGAGTTGAACTTACCTTTTTCTTTAAACCTTAGGAAAGTACGAGAGAATTTCTGAGAAATCACACAGAGAAAGAAGAGAGAGAAGGAAGGATAGTTATAAAGGGTTTTTACCCAATTTTTACAAATTAGTCACTGGACTTTCGATTTGAACACATAAACCCCTAAATTTATATTTTCAACAAGGACCCTAAAGTTTCAACTTAATCGTTTATTCCTTTTAACAAAATTTCCATTAATACTTTAACTACCACATATGCTCAAATAATATATGCAAGTCATAAAAATATTTTCTAACACATAAAAGTTCCATTTTAAGTTAAGAAAATTAGGGTGATTTTGGGGTCGTTACAATCACTCCCCCTTAAAGAAATTCGTCCCGAATTTTAGGGTAACTTACCAAATGAATCAAACAACCAAGGATATTTCCTTTCCATTTCGTCCCGAAGCTCCCAAGTAGATTCTTCCATATTATGGTTCCTCCATACAACTCAAGCAAAATGAATACGCTTATTTCTCAATTCTCGAACTCTAGAATCAATCACTTGAACTGAATGTTCCTCCTAAGACTTACTCGATTCAATATCCTCTAAAACTTTAGACATACATGAGAAAAATCATAAACAGATTTGCGTAGCATCGACACATGGAACACATTATAAACCTTGTCAAGAGAAGGAAGTAACACAAGATGATAAATACAATTTCCAACTCTTCCCAAAATCTCAAAAGAACTGATATATTAAGCAAACTCCACGAGAAGTAAAGATATATCCCACGAATTCTAAGAATCAACTGAACAAGTTCTCAGCATATTCTCGAGAATCTGAATGGTTATTTCTGACTGACCATCTGTCTGAGGATGAAAACCCGTACTAAATCCCAATTATGAATTCAAAGCCTTCTGAATTGCCTACTAAAATCAAGATGTAAATAAGGAACCCATATCCAATACCATGCTCGTAGGCATCCCATGAAATCGCACTATCTTCTGAACAAATAAGTAACAACTGGAATTAACATTTATAACCTCAAAATAGATAAGGTGAGAAAACTTGGTAACCAATCCGCTATCAATCAATATCATTGGTCTCATCTATTCAGTGTAGCTCCTTTAATGAAACCTTTCGCAATAGATTCATATCCACTCAGAAATCTCAGAGGCTTGTTACAAACCAACTGATCACTGATATTTTACTTCCAGATTATTCGCAGCTCAAGGACTTAGTTGAATGCTTAGAATTTCGCATGTCAAACAAATCAAATGTAACTCTTCAAATTATCTCAATACTCTACATTTACTTGGATTCATAATTAAATTGGTCTTGTATATCTCTTCAAGTACCTGTAGTTGAATTCCGCTATGCATGTTGGTTCCACTAAGCGTTGACTACATATTCTGCTACAAAAGTTAAAGTTCCATCACTAGCAACAAACAAAATCGTGTTGTCTATCATCGTTCATTCCACTAGTAATTTTCTATAGTTGAAATCATTCAATAGAGTAGAAACTTAAAGCTTTCACAATCGCAAAATAATCACATGTCTCGACTCATAAGGACTCCAAGATGTCAATTCCTCTAACCTTCCCCCATTTAGTGTTATCAAACATGAACTATAAGTCAAGGAATCTTCTAATATATTTGTCTTTCCTGAATGATATAACATAATACTCTACTTGCATTGTCTCAAGTGTAGCTCTCCTGAAGAAAATGATTACTTCAACTCTCATGGTTGGTAAACACTTTAATATGGATTTATAAAGGTCATTCACTAATGCCATGGATGTATAATCGCAATAAATCTCAAGTTATAGGTAGGATAATTTTGTTCATAAGGAATCAATCTTCTCAAACCACACATTGTTACCATACAATTCTGAAGCGATGAACATCTCAATCACTCTTTAAGGCATCACCATGAATAATAAATTTATTAGATCCACTATAATTGTAAAACTCGACATATCCACTAGAAAATAGTAACACTGATCATATCCTCTAGATAACTGTAATACTAGTCAAATCCATTAAGCAATATCAATACTGAAATTGTCATCAACTCTCGTTTCACTCTTACCAATCCATCGAGAAAGTGTATCTTCCTGTGTCATATAGTTAACGGTGTAGCTACCTTAGAAATCCATCAATGAATCTCTTACCATATGCCAATCTCAACAAGTTACATACCTCTGCTACTGAATTAGGATTTTTCCAATTACTGTTGCTTCCATATTTAAAGAATCAATAGCCATGCCTGAATTGAAACTTCCTCAAAATAATATATCCTCTAACAAGAAGACATAATGCCTTGATTTCACAACTGTTGCCTCTCACAAATCAATCCAATTACTGCTACAGATACAACTCAGCATATCCAACAATACCACTGAAGTAGTTGTTAATTCAAACACTATGATCACAATTTATGATGCCCATACCTGGTATGGAAAACCATCTTTGACATACACCCAACTCAAATTTTCAAATAATGATAATCACTTAAACTCAACCACTGAATAAACCACTGATCTCTGAAGTTAATCAAATATATCACCCATATAAGATAACAAGTGATGATTCGTTATAGCCATCTGGTTGAGCTCTTAGTATTCAATATATAATCGCAAAGTACCATACCTTTTCATAATAATCAATACTGATGCATCCCACAAAGGAAGAGTACATTCTCTAGTTTAGCTATAAACACTCTACTGCCAACCCCATAAACCAATTACCAGGCATAACCTTGTGATAAAAAAAATTCAGACTTTAATGCATAAGTAGCATGAATACTAAACACATATATCTACCATGCTTAATTAAAGCACACTAGCATATAGAACTCCACCACAATAATATCAAAATCTTGCTATGGCAAAATAACTAAACCAACGAGTAAAACATGATTCACAAATTTGCACATCACAAGTGCGCAACACTCTATCAATCACCAAACACTCCCCCTTAGGATAGACACCTCTAACACCTAAGGTAGAAACTCAGGAGACACATGTAATCGAGAAGCAAAATGCACAGACACATAAGAATGCGAAGAGCCAGGGTCTATAAGTGTATGTGCTCTCAAACAAGACATATAAATTATACCTCCAATCACATTAGAAGGATCTGAAATCTGTTGTTGATTGATGGTAGAAACACTACCTTGTACCTTAAGCTTCCCTGAAGAATCCCTCTTCTGGCCCTGAGAAGACCCAATTACACTTCCCGATAACTGGTTCTTAAATCTAGAGCAATTCCTCTGAAAGTGCAACTGACCACATCTCATACATTTGCCTTGCTTCTTCCAACATCTTTCTTCTAAATGCCCTTCCTTCCGACAATAGCTACATACTCGTTTGCCTTGAGTTCTTTTATTCTGTGGCCCTTAAAAAGATTCCCTAACTTGCGAAGATGTCCCTTGGTATTCTTTACTATTACCACGCTGGGGTTGTGGTTTTAACTGTCCTCCTCGTTTTGTCACATCTAAGGCTTCAACCTTACTTTTATGCTCAACTATATCGTCAATTGTTTTCATTACAGTTTAAAACATACCTTGGAACATTGTTCGAACCTCTTCTCTAGCATTACCCAGCCCTGAAGGCCCCGACTGATCACCATCTATTCCAACCATCTTCAGTGATTATTTGCATAAAACACTCAACGTTACTCACTCTTTACCCAACTACCCTCCTAGGTCACCCAGTAATTCTAGACCATCTACAACCTAGCTCTGATACCAACTGTCGCGCCCCTGACCCGTGGTCCTACTTGGCCCCACGCTCGGGACACGATTGGAAGACGTCATAAAACATTTTAAGAACTTTTTTCTTTCTTTTCGAAATATACTTTCATAAAAGTTTAACACTTTAGAATAACTTTACAAACAACTTCCAAAAGGAAGTACTCAGCCCGAAGGCTTACAAACTTTGTTTACAAATACACAAACACCAACATTTTCCAAAATATAAGTTTTAAAGGATGATGAAGTCACGGATACTCTACCCCAAAAGGTTATACATTACTTAATGTAGCCTTTACAAGACTCATATCCCAAACTCTTACCACCACGACGTCCTCCCGTGCAAGATCCTATTCCCTGGACTCACCTTTATCTAAAACAGTAAACAAATAAGGGGTGAGAATGAATCTCAGTAAGCTACTAAAATGCAACTACGTTACATGCTGATATGATAGTCATAAAGAAACAATATCAACAAATAATCAAATAGCATATAGCATATAGCACATAACATGAGAGGCTCCCTATCGCCAACCGTCCCATACCAGTTGGAAATAACGATCAACTCATCATGCAGCACATAAGGCGGAAATAAACACTCATACGTGGATACTGTGAGCCAAGGTTCTCGAAACAAACATAACCATCTGAGAAAACCAGTTGAGTAGCATAAATAGCTGAAGCCGGGATCCCGAAAACCAAACCATAACCATAAGGACCAAAGTTCTCGAATCAAACATAACCATCTGAGAGGTATCAACAAAGCAGCACAATGACTGAAGCAGGTTCCGGAACCAAACAATCACAACAATCACAAGAGGGGGGAAATGACACCAAGTCATAACCCAGAGTGCCCAACCTTTGGCCCAAGGAAGGGGGTTAAAAATGGGAAACCAATGATAGAAGCCTTACAATGAACTTGGCTCGTGCGCCATTGTAATCCCTACCACTGCCCGATATCATAAACAATGGGAAACCAATGATAGAAGCCTTACAATGATGTAATCCCTACCACTGTCCCGACATCACCACAAGAAGTACCAGCTGGACTTTACACGAGTGCACAGTAATAAACACTTGCTTAAACAACAACCGGGACATGATTCCAAAGTAGGAAACCAAGCCAAACACATTACAAGTTGCACACGAAAGAAACACTCATAAAGAGTTCACAACACAATCCTTTACCATTGACATTAAGTCACAACACAATCTTGCACCCATTCACAATTAATCCAAAACACATCAAAAGGATGTTCCATAATATCCATTTAATACTTAGTTAAATTCTACAACATATATATTCACAAAGGAACCAACTCTACCACTTTGGTGTTTCACAACAACCATCTAGGTGCTCTAGGACATTGCCTAAAACCTAGACCAAAATTGAACCTTTAATCAATTAAATTTGAACAATTTAACCTTCCAGATTGGACTGTGCGGCCGCCTCACCTACCCTGTGCGGCCGCCCAACTAGCCCTGTTCCAAGAACAAAATCTTTCAGATAAGAGTGCGGCCGCACGCCCTATTTGGGCGGCCGCCCACACCACTCGACATGCCAAAACTTAAATAAATTACACTCCCTTCGTTTCACCGTCCCAAAAGTATAAGTATAATTTTTCTAATATACTAATATACTCATTTAGAGATACTTTCTTTCATTTCCCCGTCCCACGAATAATAGTATAATTTTTATAATATACTTATTTAACATTTAACTCAAGTTAATATTTTACCGTCCCACGAGTAGGAGTATACTTTCAAACACTTATACTAACATTCTCAGGGATATAAACATACTCCCTATACATCCTTGCATACAAACCAAGTCACTTACCCAGTATAATTATACTCCCTTTGTCCCAAATAAACAAATATCACAAATAAATTTTTTTTCACAATAATTTCACCACATATCACACATATAGCAAATATATGACCATTTTACTATTTAAGGGGAATTAGTAACTTACCTATTTCCGGAAAAAATATCGCAAAAATATGTTTTGTTCGGGTAGAAATGACCTACTCAACGCCCTGATCATTTTTATATAATTAGATTTTAAAACAGATAAGTAAATAAAAAGAATTAAATCGAAATGGGTTGAACTTACCTTTTTCTTTAAACCCTTAGGAAAGTACGAGAGAGTTTCTGAGAAATCACACAGAGAAAGAAGAGAGAGAAGGAAGGATAGTTATAAAAGGTTTTTACCCAATTTTTACAAATTAGTCACTGGACTTTCGATTTGAACACATAAACCCCTAAATTTATATTTTCAACAAGGACCCTAAAGTTTCAACTTAATCGTTTATTCCTTTTAACAAAATTTCCATTAACACTTTAACTACCACATATGCTCAAATAATATATGCAAGTCATAAAAATATTTTCTAACACATAAAAGTTCCATTTTAAGTTAAGAAAATTAGGGTGATTTTGGGGTCGTTACAATAAGCGCTGAAACGTTCACGAAACTGTTCCCAATGGGTGTTCCATTATTCGCAAGTAGCGGCTGATATTGCTACATTGACTTTCCTCATGAATGATTTTGCGAATTCCGGGCTACCAGTTTTAGCCAACGCTCTCTTTCTGACATTGACTTCGATATGCCTTCGACACAAATGGTGTGCGGTCTCGGGAAATACTGTTTGGACAGCATTAATGAAAGCCAACTCACGATCAGTGAAGAAAACTATTGGCATATGGGGAGGTTGAAAAAGACTGCGCAAATTCCTGAGTGCCCATGTGTAATTATCAATCTTCTCATTTTGGAGGAACGCATACGCAATTGTGAAATTCTTCCCCGTGGAAGTAAATCCTAAAATCTGAAGGAATGCCAGTCCATAGCAGTTGGTGTTGTAAGTGCAGTCGCCTTGTATTATTTAAAGAGAAATAAAGTTAGAAATTAATAAAATTGCAATTCTAAAAAATTCCAGTAGTCATTTCGTGTAGGTTCATACGAAATCCTACATTAGAACTCGTGTATCTTTATATGAGTGAGAAACATACAACTCGTGTAAGGTCATACGACTTGTTACCATACATCTCTTGTATTTCTACACGAAATAACTCGCAGAACAGACTGTAAAAACAGATTAAAAAAAAATCAAAGAAAATTACCTTGTACTACATTTGGGAAACAGTTTAGCATATTCGATGCTAGTGGGTGAGAGAAAAATATGTCGCCGATGATGTCACTCTCATTGGCTTTCCTCATGAAGACGATATATCGATGATCGTCGAGTAATTTTATGAATTGTTGTAGCGGGGATCTCCTTTGTCGTTCTTGTGCTCTAAATTTTAGGAGGGCATTGTGGACGTGTGTTTGAGTACTCACGTTCTTCTTATCCTTCGTCTTTAACATCGTGAGAATGTTATTTGGATGTATTGAAGATTGACTTGCGGTACACACCTCCTCATATTCATCATTTGTCAATTTTCTGAGCGGATGACCTTCTGGATACGTTGGAAAGTCATGATTATGAGAACCATGCTTGACAACGTAACCCCATAATCCATCACCTCTTTCTTTGGCACGAATTTCAAAATTGCACCCAATATTCTTGGTGCTACTCAACCCTGATTTTTTGATCTGCCAGCCCTATAATTGACACCAAAATGACATACTATCTTTGCGTAGGCTAGGATATTACCACTTGACTTCCTTGAATGTATAGAAAGGGTTATATTTTGACGGGCCGCAATATCCCGTACGTGTTTAAGAAGCTCATCCCTATTTGAAAATAATAGTGATGTGTTGAATTGATCACTGACATCCGGATATTGACCCTGCAAATTATATTTGCATCAATTTAGTTTCAAGACTGGGTTTTTATTCTGATGTGTATTTCAAGATTCGATTTTTATTTTGATGTGTATTTCAAGATTGTATTTTTATTCTGATTTTGATTACCATACGAAATAAAATCCTAAAAACTTACTTCATTGCCGCTTGAATTTTGATTCTGATGTGGAGAATTTGGTGCCCATCCATCTTCTTCAAAGGTAAATTCTATGTCATCAAGGTTAATATGATCATAAGAACTTGGAGAATGTTGTGGAGAATGTTTTGGGGAATCCATAATATGAACTTAGAGACTTGAATTTGTGGTTAATAATGGGTGTAAATCAATGGGTGTTAAGAATGGTGAATGGGGCTGTTAAGAATGGGTGTTAAGGATAGTGAATCCACTCTGTCCAAATATCATCCCGGTCACCATATGCCTTCTTGTAACCCTTCTGGCCAACCATCAAAATGCACGTCACGTAAGGCAATGGTTGCTGTCTGGGGATCCTCTGCTGGATCGCGAACTGCCTGGTAACCCGGTCAGGTATATACGCCTCAGTGATGTCTAAGAAGCGTATAATCCCTCTGAAGTATGATACCGGCAGAAGCGCGTCTACTCCGGTACCATAAGGAGTCCAACAAACCTATAACTCACTTTGTTAGGCAACGTCAACAAATATAACAATTTGTAACAATTTAAATATAAATAACTCACCCTCTCAACAGGCATCGTGTCTAGGGTGCGGCGATAGTTCACTAGATGCTCCATCTCCCTCCCAGCTCTATCACTACGTGCCCATATAAGGGTTCTCGGCTGCCCCTCCTGCCATCGCGGGTCCAAAAGTCGCCGGAAGTCCGGGAAGTACTCGTATATCCAGCCCTGAAATGTATGTAAATAAATTATTAACAAATGTAATTATTAGTTTTAAAAAAGACTCAATCACCCCTATAAAAATTCAACTACCAATTAAATTAAATGTTGGGACAGAGGGAGTATTAAACAAATATTAAATATTACCTCTAGCAGAGTCGCACAACCACCCATCTGAGCGCATCCGGCTCTGGACGCCTTCCCTAACTCCCGGTACAAGTACGCCAAAGCAGCTGATCCCCAGGCCAGGCCCCCCACTCTCGGAAGATCCATGCACAGTGAGAGATAGGCTGCAGGCATCTTATCCTGACTCTTGTCCACGAACAACGTGCAACCCAAGAGGAACATGAGATAAGTAGAAGCACGCTACTCATCTGTCATGGCTGAAGGGGCCTGAAAGGAAAGCCGGAGCTCATGTAAAGTGTAGGCCGTGCCCCTCAGACAGCCTATGAGGTGTCTCCGGATCTCAGCTAGGTTAGGCTCTGGATCCGCCTTCCTAACAGGAAAACCTATACAGCTGATACCTATAAATTGAAAATGAAAAAATTAATAAAATTGATAAAATTTATGAAATTGATAAAAGTAAACAACAACAATATACCTAGAATATGAGTGACGTCATGCATCGTGATCGTCATCTCCCCCCACGGCATGTGGAACGTGTTAGTCTCAGGAGACCACCGTTCCACAAATGCCGTCAGCAGCGCCGAGCTAGTCCGGCGAATGGTGGTATCATGAAGGTGCTGGATACCCGATGCATCAACTCCAGTCAACCAAGCTCTATCATCCTCCGCCAGACCAGCACGCGAGAACCTGTTGATTCCAAACAAAACATTATAATTAATACTCCCTCCGTTCCAGAAAAACAGTCCCATTTTGAGTTTTTGTGGTGAACAAAAAGTCAAAATGGGACTTTTTTTCTTGAACGTAGGGAGTAACACACTAAAAACAAATAATAAAACTCTTTATAAACAAATAGCTTACCTATCCAAATGCTGCTGTCTGGTATGAAACTTCACCACTGACTGACAAGTGGGGTTGCCCCAAATCTCTCGGGCTCGGTGATGACCGAACCCGTATAACAGCTCACAAACCTCTGGGCCGCCACTGGGTCGCTCTCAATCTCCCATGGTTTCTTCCCCCCTGTGGCCTATGCCGCCCCTCTATGCCTCCTGAGAGGCCTCAAAGGTGCCTCCTCCTCCTCCTCCTCATCACCATCATCAGATGCTCGTGCCTCCGCATCTCCCTCGGGTGCGTCTGATGCCGTCTCATCAGAATCAGAAGATGACGACTCCACATCTGCCTCGGGAACATAAGAGGCATCACCTGTACGCTCCTCCTGTCGTACATCCTCAGTCTGTACATACTCGGTCTCATCAAGCAAGACATTCTTGTCATGCTTCTTTTTGGTGCGCAAAGCTGCCTGCTCGGCCTTCCTCTTTCTATTATAAGCATTCGAACGTTCACGTCCCTACAAAAAATTTAAATAAGAGACAATAAATAAGCGACAATTCTAGTTGAAATAGTTAACAACAGTAAATTTGGACAATTCAACAAACAAACAGTGCTACAACAATCTTCAGTGACAGCTTACATTTCGTGTGTAGTCATACGAAATGGTTCTCAAAATTTCGTGTGTAATCACATGAAATGTTGAGAACCATTTCGTATGACTACACACGAAATGTACACAACCAACTCGTGTACATTTCATGCGAAACACACAAAACCAACTCGTATAAAACCACACGAAACCTAGCCTGACAATTCCAGATTTTAAAAACCACCAATTCGTACCCAATTCGAACAATAAACAACAAATAAAGCAATATAACACAATTACAACAATGTATGATCAAATTTAAACAACAATTAAGCATTATAGGAGCGAATTTTTGGCATAAAAGTCAAGTTTTTGAAATTGAAATTTAGGGTTATAAATTGAGGTTACCTGTGTAGCGGCGGTAGAGAAGGCGGCAACGGACTTGCCACCGACGGTGGGGAGCTTCTTCTTCATTGTTTGTGGTTGTCGTCGTTTGTAATGGCGGAGGAGTGGTCGTCGGCGTCGTGCGCGAGAGAGATGGAGGGACGGAAGCTTTTTTTAAAATGAATGAAATTGGTTTTTTAGGTATATATACAAGGGTATTTTAGTCAATTACTCATGCCTTGTATTTAAGGAGCCTTGTAAATATTCACACCCTGCATAACTGTAGGTTAGACGACACGGTCAAAAACGGGTACGGGTCATAATATTTGGAACCGAACCGTGAATAGTACGAGTGTGTGTGCGGTTCAGCCACGCGGTCAATCGTGTATGGGTCCACGGGTTAATTGTCTATGGGTCCACGGGTCTGCTCCCCCAATTTTTAAAAAAATTTAACATTCGGATGGCTAATAGAATTCGTTAAAATTTTAATGGACTCTGTTTAAAATGAACTGAGTTTTTATGAAGTAATTTATTTGGGGATGAAAATGGTATTTATAGTTAAAGAATTTAATTAGGATTACAATTATTTTTTTAAATATGAAAAGTCTTTAAAAAAAAGCTCAGACAAAACGACTATATTTTGGTCAAACTCCCGTTAGTTAACAGGACTTAACAGCATAAGTTTAAATTTCAAATGGATTGACTGGGTTTGGGCCTGGCTTGGTGGTAGGGCGGGACACAATTCTTTTGGGCTCGTCACTATAGTATTGGGCCTGGGAAATTTTGAAGACTTGCCCGACATTGAAAACACAACCTGATGGCCAGATTCCTGACAGATTGGCAGACGTTTTGCGTCGGTTTCTCACGATTTTAATCACGGGGTGTCACAAGTTTAGACGGGTTGCGGGTATACGGGTTGGACCCACCGGGTTGCGGTTTCCAGGAATAAGGAATCGGAACCGAACCAGTCAAGTCACGATTACGGGTTCAACGGTTCACAGTTCACGGTTCATCCACATGTCAGGGGTTTACTGTTCTAATCTAGGTCTGATTCCACAGGTCGATGCGAGTCCGGGTATACGTTGGCCACATCTAGGTTAGAGTAGTTTATTCATTACTACTTACTACACTTTTAATCTCCAACACACATGAACTGAAGTTCTTAAACACATGCACTCGCATTCCTAAAATGCACTGACAATATTCATCACTCAAACTGGTTGTGCCCCTAAGAGTAGTTTGTTGTGCCAGTTCATGTGTTTTCCGGTGAGTGTGTTTGTTAAGTGTCGTTCCAACACCTATTTCATTCAATTTTAGCCGGAACATTGACATTTTTCATCCAAACCTATTTCGTGTCTAGTTTACTTGTCAATTGTTTTTTAAACAAGTGTTATTTCTAAAAATTGCGTTAAGATTTTTTTTTTTGATTTAAAAATATATCACTTATTTGTAGATGAAAAAAGAAAACTAACACTTATTATTAAGAAACAGTTTGAGTATAATATTTGTATCTATCCTAAAGCCAAAAAGTGAAATCGAGTAAATATTATAGAGAATATTTTTTTAAGAAAACAATAATTACTCTTTTTTTTTTTTGAAAGAAACAATAATTACTCGTTAAGATATGGAAAAAAATATTCATAAGACTAATTAGTATACCTTCCATTAATAAATGAATGCACGTTTTTTTTTCATTTTAGCGGTCATTATGAGAAAATTAATTTAAAAATATTCAGTAACAAAAATGATAAATACATTTTATAAACTATTTGTGTGGCAATACATATAATCAATTTGACATCTTCCATGTAAAAATATCAAACGCTCAAGAAAAAAGATGTTGCATGGCACATGCCAAACATTGCATCCACTTTCTAATTGATCATTTAACTAAGCAACACGTACAACTAAAATGCATAATTCATTCGCAACCACCTTCAGATGCATGAATCACAACTCAAAAAAAATAAAATAGCAAGTTTAGGCGTTAAAACAATGAGTTTATGCCTTAAAACACCAATAAAACAGTTTGGCACATTATTTACGAAAAAAGTGAAAAAGTTGATGTGTTGTGAGTGTAGATAGTTGAGTGGAGAGAGAAAGTGGGGTAGAGAATAGTAAGTGGATAATTGTTGTGAGTGGGATAAGTGGGTCCTATTATTTTAAAAGTATTAAAACATTTCCCTTTTGGGACTTTGTAAATTAAAGTGAGACAACCAAAATAGCAAATTTTGTAGATTAAAGAGGGACGGAGGGAGTATTTGACGTAAAAATAGTACAAGGGTAGATCTGTCACCGAGTGTATAGTACAATGAGAATTTTATAATTTTCCCACCTGAAATATAAAAATTGATTTGATATGATAATAAGAAAAAAATGGGAAGTAAATGTACCATATAAAGAAATTCTGACCATTTTTTTTAGTAAGTCTTACGTAAAACCTGTTTTAAATTAAGAGATGGAAAAATGTGTTTTTCATTACTACCTTCTCTAACATTATTATGTGCCTCCCCTAACATTATAAAGTGCATGTTGTAATTTTAACACTTGTAAAATTTCAAACAGACACTTTTGTTGGTAGTTTTAAGGATGCCGGTTGTAGTTTTAACAACCGCATTCCCTAATATTGAAAAGTGTATGTTGTAGTGTTGAAAAATGTCTTTTTTATAATTTCAACAAGTGGCATGTGAGTTTTTTTAAGTTTCAAAATAAGTGTCTGCCCTTGTGTAAAAAAGTGCCTCATGTAATATTGAAAAATGCTTCCTACAGTGTCAAAAAGTGATTGGTGAGTTGTTCCGGTTATTTACAGCAATGTCACCGCGATTTGTAAGAACGTTTCACGTATTTACAAAAATGCCACTACTCTATTTGAAAACACGTTTTACATTAATACAAGTGTAAAACACATTTTACTGGGGGTTTTCAGTATTTTTTTTATTTGATCTCAACCCCTGCCTATAGAGGATTGAAAAGATTTTTTTATGAGTAAGTTTTGGGAGTAATAGTTTCTCCTAAGTTATAGAAATTTTACTTTTTTTTCTACCTACCTACCATAATTTAATGAATATTTAAAAATAGTTTGAATATTTTTTTTTTATAATTTAAAAAGAAATTAATTTCTTCAAATTTTTTTTTAAAATTTATTTATAGAAGGTACTTATGGACCAAGCCTCCCCTCCACAACACAAAAGGAGTAAAGGAGTGTTACCTAGACCTAGCCGCCGCCTTTGGAAAGACCTTGCGCGTTTTCCTTGCACCAAACACATTGTCCACCTTTTGTAAAAACTAAAACTAAAATAAAAAAATAAATGTCCACCGCCACACACTCTCTCTCTCTCTCTTTTTGTTTTTGATTTTTTTTTCTTTTTTTTAGCATGCAATCTGAATCGGTCAAAATAAATGATTTATTCCTTTACCGACCAAGATAAAGATTCACATACACCGTTCGATCTAATATCATCTCATGATCTCATCCGCCCATTCTTAACCTCTCATCTATAAATACCGATACCCACCCATAGAAATTTATTGTTCTCGTTTATCTGATCGGTCGGTGCTAATTGATCGGTGCTGTCGTTCGTGTTCTGTAAGAGATTATAATTCGTAATCATAATTCTGTGCTTAGTTCTTGAATTTTTATTATTGACGG
This sequence comes from Campanula takesimana, assembly GCA_026119855.1. NCBI lineage: Eukaryota > Viridiplantae > Streptophyta > Magnoliopsida > Asterales > Campanulaceae > Campanula > Campanula takesimana. The sequence goes on along the minus strand of JAOWBW010000104.1, from coordinate 213,063 downwards.
TGAATTTGTTTTCGATGGTGGATTCTATTCTATTTTGAGTTTTCGGTGTTGAGTTCGCTCCCTTTATTTTGATTTTGACTTCTGGACGGTGGATTTCATCCCTAAATTTTGAATTTGATTTATCGATGGTGGATTTGATGAGATTGTGGTTATTTTGGTGTTACTTTTGTGCAGCGATTGATTTTTCTATGTTGAATTCCTGTTTATGGTGGATTCAATGAGATTAAGGTTATTTCGGTTTTATTTGTGTGCCTTGCTGATGAGCGATTGGTAGATATTTTGACGGTGAATTCATTCTGGATGGCGGGTTTGATGAGATCGTGGTTATTTTGGTTTATTTTTGTGGCTGATAATTAGTCATTTGGATCATGGTTGATCACGTTCTATTTTGTTTTCGATGTTGGGTTCGTTCCCTATATTTTGAATGTCTAGTTACAGGAGCTGATGATACTCTCTTAATGATGATACTGTGCATACTATGCTGTAAGAAAATAAACTGTACTTACCGACCTAACAAATTGTTTTTTCGGTTGCTAACTTGTGGTTTTCCGTGATTTGTGGTTGTTTGACGATCAAGATGTCTGGAGTTTGAATTCAATTTTGATTTGTGGATTTTGCGATGTTTATTTCGGTTCATTTTTTGTGCTTGCTCTGGTAATTGGTTACAGGGATCATTGCCTTGGTTGTGCTGTTCTAATTTAGGTGGCTCGAAGCTCTGTGGAATGAATAGGGCCTTAACTTCTAATTGGGCCATACGAAATATTCTTAACTGGTTGATGGTTGTTTTGGTTTTAGTTGTTGGGTAAGTACCTTTCTAATTTTCATTCCCTACGCTTCGGCTAGACTCTTTTATGTCGTACACTTCGACTAGACTCTCACCAGAATTATATATGTATTTTTTTGTAAAACAATTTTTCTAATGTGAGCCCTAAGGGCACATGTTAAGCTTTTTAAATAAAGGCAACCAATGTATTTATTAAACTTACTTCAACTCATTCAATATAATTATATAAATATATTTTTATATATGTAAGCTTACATATTTATGGAGTCACATTGATTTTCTTATTTAAGAAGCTTAACATGTGCCTTTAAATCACAAGTTAGAAAAACCCTTTCTAAAGAGGGTATTGTACAAAAGATTTTGTGGAGAAAGCTACTCTACGTTTTTTGTATTCATTGTTTTTTTTATTTGGGATGCCATTTTAAAAATACATTGGATTAAATCTAGGTTTACAAGTACGTTGATGAAATCGGTGTTTACCCTTATTTGTTTGTGTGCTTGCTAATTGCTTATGGGATTATAGTTGCACGCTTTCGATCTTGCTAATTAGGGGGATCGTAGTTGCTCTAGAGGTAGACAAATATTGATCCTTATTATATCAACAAAAACAATTAGTAAGATATGAGTCGCTGACCTTACGATTTTCGTAAATCAGTTTTGAGTCGTTCACTATACAATTTTCATAAATTAATATTGAAGAAAAAGCAATATTTGCATTACGGTGATGATTTTATTTGATGTCTATGGGGATATCTGACTTGTGTGCGAACTTTTAAGTGAGGACAGCACTTGCTTGGTGGTTTAAGTGTCTTTAACTTGACCTTCTTGCTGCTGCATTTGAATGCTTCTATTTTGATGCCAAAACTTTTCCCATATATGGCCTGGTACTGATATTTGGTAACCTGATATCCAGGTTCATTGGACTTTTTGGTTTTCATGTCCGTAGCACCCTTTGGTTCAGCGAGTATCATCTCCTTCCTATATCATACTTGAAGGTCGTCATGTAATATCAATTCTTAGCAGCAGTTGACCTCACTCTTTGCTTTTTAAGTTTCGTGGTTATTCTTTGGATTTGGTCAAAGCTATTCTATGAATGACTGGGACTAAGTTTTGGCCTGTTGAGGTAGAGTCGGGTGATTTGGGAGCACTTTTATCTGGCGCATGTTCCTTCTTTCTGTTTGATCAGGTATCTCACTTTCTAGTTTTAGGTACATGTGTTGCTTCGGTAATAATACTTTTATCTGGCGCATGTTCCTTCTTTCTGTTTATATGTTGTTTGTTTTTACCTTTTCTACTTGTGTCATGATTTGTAACTATATCTTGCTGTCTCTACTGTGGTTGTCAGTTTAGTGAATGATATTCCTGTATTTCTGGAGTCTGATTACTCTCGATGAGCTTTCCGTCCACAGTTTTCTGCAGAGTAAACTGTTGGAGGGGTGTGTGTGTGTGTTGGGGGCGGGGGGTGGAGATTGTCGGTAGACATGCTCAGCCACAAGTAACCTATCATTTTTTCTTCAGTGGTTCCCTGTTGGGAGTTTCCAGAACTACCGAGTTAATACAACTATTTGATTGATTGTACCGAGAAAACTATCAAAATTTACCTACCAACAAAGTATGATCCTTTTTTGAATGGGCTCATCGTGGAAGAATCAAAGACGTGAAGTCCTATCTGGACCTGAACAGACTTTCTTTAATTGCTTTTCTTTTATTGAATGGATCCCTTGATTTATACATGTACATCTACCAATTCCAAAAAAATGCATGATATTTTATTGAATCATCGTCTATGACCTTCCTGGAAAGGGTCTTCCGTTTCTCCCAAAAACATGCCTCTGCAGGCTGTGTATAATGTATTATTGGAGCTTGAAAGGAAAAGAGGGAATCTCCGGTATGTTGCATGTTCGCCCAAGGTTTAAGCTACCATTCAATTTATACCTTAATTATTATTTCGAGAGTGACTAGGGTCTACAGCTTTGGAGTCATTGATTTACTTTCGTGTGATGGTAGAAATCACATGCTGGTGGTATATTTCTCTGTAAGTGATCTTCCTGCTGCTTCATTCATCTGTTTTCATTTGGAAGTACATGTACTATTCCAGGTTGGATTGACTTTCTGGTTTTCATGTTCGTAGCGCCTTATAGCTCAGTGAGTATCATTTCCTTTCTTTTGCATAATTAACGTTAATATGAGTTTTTTGCATTTTTTTAATCCGTAGAAATTTAACTATGAATTTCCTAGGGTGGAGAACATTTGCCAACCCTTGACAACTTGTCTGAGTGATGATTTGAATTACGGACATTTGTTTTGTCAATTCTTTCGCGTATAGTAACAAATTTTGTTGTCCGTAGTAATTTGCTGATTGTTATGTTGTTGAAACATTGGTTATCTATCACTTGTGAAGGAACGGTCGTATTTCTCAGCTCGCATTTACTTGCATTTAGCCGTTGAATCTGCGTTATTAATGAGATTATTGAGTAGAGCTAAAACGATGAGCTTGACGCAAACTGATGGGGCTTCTTTCCAGTTTGTCTGATTTCGGGAGTAATTACTGTTAGTGAGTAGCTTACTTTGTTGTTTCACAAGAGGTCCTAATAAATGACACCCACAGGGTGTTAACAAGAAGTGAGCTGGAGATGAGAGGTGTATCCTATACCAACACCAGTTGGTGTCTGCTATTCTGGTCTTTCTGCAGTTGCTTTTTCTCCCTTAGCTTTTCCTCCTCAGGTTTGTGCCGTGTGCCGAGCGGATGTTCGTAGACATGGTCAACCACAAGTATATATCTACTTTCCTGTAGAGGTAGCCTAGTCATTTGTATGTTGAACCCTCCACAACTTCAAAGTTAATATAATTATGCAGGCTGTCTAAAGTGAATTACTGGAGCTTGGAAGGAAGGTAGAGAATCTTTGGTATGGTGCATGATCACTCAAGTTGGTTTTTAGCTATTATTGATTGACACCTTAATTATTTTCTGAGTGTCATGCGGTGCACGGCTTTGGTGGAGTCGTTGATTTATATATGCTCTAGTGATGATAGAAATCACTTGCCGGTGGTATGTATGTCTGTAAGTGCTTTGCAGGGGTTGCTTTTATTGTTGTTAGTTGTACATGGTATCGTGCTATTTCAGGTTCAATGGACTTTTTGTTTTGATGTTCGTAGCACCCTTTGGTTCAGGGAGTATCATCTCCTTTCTTTTCATACTTGACTTTAGTCATTTAATATCGATTTAACATTATTTGACTTCTGATTGTCTTGCCGGTTGAAACATAGGAGTATCCTTTTCAGCTGCGCCATTACTTGCTGTTACCCTGTGAATCTGCACTATTGATGGGATCTTTTAATAGAGAGCTAACATGGTGTATTGTGCGTAAACTGGTTGGGCTGACGCAAACTGATTAGAGCTTCTTTGCAGTTCTATTCTTGGAGTCATGAATGTTGGTAATTATCATGTTTTGTTGTTTACAATATTTCATTATTCGAATTCTGACATCCTCATGATCACAAGAAGTAATCCGAACGACATCCGTAATCCGAAGATAAATCCGAAGATAAGAGGTATTCAATACTAACACCAGTTAGTGTTTGCTAATCTTGTCTTTCTGGTGTCTGCTTACACTCCAAATATTCTTCCTCCTCAGGTTGTGCCGAGTGGATGTTTGGGGTTGGGGGGTTGGAGTTTGTTTGGTAGACAGGGTCAACCACAAGTATATAGGTAGCTGCTTTTTCTACAGTGGTAGCCAAATCATTCGAGTACAAGAACCTTTTCCAACTTCATAGTTATTAGAGCTTGAGAGGGAGGGAGGGAATTTTCGGTATGTTGTATGTTCACCACCCAAATTGGTTTCAACTATTATTGATTTACACCCTAATTTTTATCCAATTTTGAGGCTGGTTCAAAGCTTTGGTTTACTTTGGATTGATGACAGAAACCATTTACTGGTCGTATATATGTGTAAGTAATCTTGCTGCTTTATTGTCTGCGTCCATTTCAAAGCCCACGTTGAATGTGGTCTTGCAGGGCCTGCAGCTTTGATTGTTGAAAGTTGTCAATAGTGTGTCGCATGCTATTCCAGGTTCGATGACCTTTCTGGGTTTCATTTAGGCTTGTGTTTCTGTTTTGTTTGATCAGATATCTCCGTGGTGGAGGACGTTTCGGTTTTAGGTAGACATGCCCGGACCACATATAGCTACTTTTTCTTCATTGGTAACCTTATCATTCGAGTATGAGAACCTTCTTCAACTTCAAAATTAATTCAACTCTCAGCGATATTGTTTCTTCTCAATATCATGCCTGCAGGCGGTCTAAAGTTGACTATTTGAGCTCCAAAGGAAGGGTGGGAGTATTTGGTAAGTTGCATGTTCACCCACATCGGCTTTAGCTATTATTGAGTTAGACTTCAATTATTATCTGAGTGTGACATGGGTGCATAGTCGGTGTACTATGGAGTGATAACTGCAACAACTTGCTGGTGGGATGCATGTCTTTAAGTGATTCGTTTGCTTCCATTGGGAAGCCCACAATTTGTTCCGGATGTGGTCTTTGCATGGTCTACGGCTTTGATTTTGAAAGTTGTACATGGTAGCATGATAGTCCATGTTCGTTGGACTTTCTGGTTTTTGTGTTTGTAGCTCCCTTTGGTTAACAGGATGTATCATCTCCTTTCGTTTTCATACTTGACATCGGCTAATATTGATTTATAACCGTTATGATCCCATTGTTGCGCTGGTAGACAGTTATGGAGTCGTCGGTTTCCTTTCGAGTGACAGAAATCACCTGGTGGTGGTATGTATGTTTGTAAGTGATCTTTCTGCTTCATTCGTCTGCTTTCATTTGGAATCCCACACTTTGTACCAGATGTGGTGTTTGCAGGGCCTGCAGATTTGATTGTTGGAAGGTGTTGATAGTTGGTAGCGTCTATTCCAGATTCAATGGACCTTCTGGTTTTTGTGTTCGTAACACCTTTGGTTCAGGGAGTGTTATTTCATTTCTTTTTCGTACTTGACATTAGTCATTTAATTTTGATTCTCAACCGCATTTGACTTCTATTTCTTTTTTTCTCTTGAGGTGGGTGGTTTCTTTGGTATTTTGTTGAAGCCTTTATGTGCTAAAGTGACTGGAACTTCAAATTTTAGCCTTTTGAGGAAATGTCTGGTGATATGGGTGTGATTTCATTTAGGCTAATGTTTCTTTTTTGTTTGATTAGATATCTTGTATGTGGAATACATTTTATGTTTAGGTACATGTGTTGCTTCAGTACAAATGCTTGCTTTGGACCACTTGAAGTGATGGTGACATTTCACATCAGGGACACATTGTTTGGAAGGAGTTTATCATTTATATTCTGTTTATTTCAATGTTCTGGATTTTGTAATTATATCTTGCAGTTTCTGTAGTGGTTTTCAGTTTGCGTGGATTTTCCTGAATTATGACATTCTTGGTATGTAGAATAGAACATTCATCACCTTTTAACAACATTGACTGATGTTTTTTAAGTCAAGTATGGACATGTCAATTCTTTCGCCTATAGTTATGATATTCTGTGATGACGCGCAGAAGTATGCTGACATGGGTGTGGCTACGTAACACTGCATTTGGCGTATAATTTTAAAATATTGGAGGATCCGATACTCGGATCCATACCTGTGTCAGACACTCGTATTCGAGCATCATAGCTGATATTTGGTATCTTTAGAAATTTGCTGTTTTTCATGTTGGTTGAATCGTTGGTTAGCTATTACTTATGAATGATCGTATTTTCAGCTGCACAATTACTTTCTCTTAGCCTGTGAATCTGCGATATATATGGGATCTTTGAGTATAGCTACTGTGGTTCATGCGTAAATCGATGCGGTTGATGCAAACTGATGGGGGCTTCTATCCAGTTTGTCTATTTTCTGGACCCATGATGGTTAGTAAACATCTTGTTTTGTTGTTTCACGAGAGTTCTATTATGACTGCTGCAGTGTGTTAACAGAAAGTGATTGTGAGATGAGTGGTATGCTGGTCGTTATGGAGTCTGCTTTCTCTATTTAAGCTGTTCCTCAGGTTAGCGCTAAGAGGATGGTTGGAGTTGGAAGGGAGGTTGGAGATTTGTTGAAGACATGTCTCATCGCAAGTATATATCTACTTTTTCTACACTGGTAGCCTAATCACTCGAGTGAGAACATTCTACAACTTCAAAGTTAGTATTACTGTCATATTGTTCTTTCCAATAACATGCCTCTGCAGGCTGTCTAAAGTTGATTATTGGAGCCTGGAAGGAAGGGAGGGATTTCACCCAAATTGGTTTTGGCTACTATTGATTTACACCTAAATTATTACGAGTGTGACGAAAGAAGTGAAAAGTGGGTGCACATCTTTTGATCATCTACTAACAGTTGGAAGCCCACGGTTATTTTCAGATGTGTGTGCCATTTGCAGGGCCTGCAGCTTTGATTGTTGATGGTTGTAGCGTTCTTTATCAGGTTCGACGGACTTTCTGGCGTTCATGTTTGTAGCACCAATTCGGTTCAGGGAGTACCATCTCCTATCTTTTTCATAATTGACATTAATCATCTTATGTCAATTCTAAACGTTACTCGACTTCATTTTTTTTTTCTTGTTGAGGTGGGTGGCTCTTTGGGATTTGGTTGAGAAGCTTTTATGTGGTTGAGTGACTGCCACTTTAGGTTAGCCTTTTGAGGAATATCAGGTTATATGGATGTCTTTCATTTAGGCTTGTGTTTTTTTGTTGATCAGAATCTTATTTGCAGAGTACATTCTGTTTTTTGGTACATGTGTTGCTTCAGTACAACTACTTGCTTTGGAGCCCTTGAATAAATTGTGGTGACATGTTGCATCAGGGACACATCGTTTGGAAAGGATTTATCAGTTGCGTTCATTGTTTCAATGTTCTAGCCTTTGCACTTGCATCATTCTGTTTCTATTGTGTTTTCAGATTGCGTCGATCTTCCCGAACTTTGAAATCCCTAGTATGAACTACATTTGTCAAGTCTCAACAACTGAAAGTGATTTTTTTAAGTCAAGTATGGACGTATTATTCATCAATTCTTTAGCCTCTGGTATTAATATTTTATCCGTAGAATTTTGCTGATTGTAATGTCGGTTGGATCATTGGTCTGCCATCACTTTTTGAAGGTTGTATTTTCAGCTGCGCAGTGAGTTTCTTTAGGCTGTGAATCTGCGGTATTCATGAGATCTTTAAGTAGGGCTCACGTGGCGCATGTGTAAATTGATGGTGGCTTCTTTCCAGCTTGTTTATGTTATTTTTGTTCAGAAGGGTTCTATTATTTTTACGTCCACAGGGTGTTAACAAATTGTGATCTGGAGATGAGAGGTATGCTATACCAACACCAGTTAGTTTCTCTGGTATTCTGGTCTTTCTGGAGTCTCTTTTCTCTTTCCTCCCCAGGTTTGTGTCGAGTGAATGGTTGGAGTTTTGAAGGGGTTTGGAAAATGTTGGAACATGCTCAACCCAAGTATACATCTACTTCTTCTGCAGCGGTTGCCTGATTAATTGAGTGAGAACCTTCCACAACTTTAAAGTTAACTCTTTCAGTCATACTGTTCTTCCCAATAACATGCTTCCGCAGGCTGTCTAAAGTGAATTATTGGAGCTTGGAAGGAAGGGAGGGAACTTTTGGTATGTTCAATGTTCACCCAAATTGGTTTTAGCTACTATTGATTTACGCTTCAGTGATTATTCAAGTATTACGCGGGTACGCATATTTGGACCCGTTGGTTTACTTGGATCATTTTGGTGGTGTGTATGTCTTCAAGTAATCTTGCCGATTCATTCCTGTGCTTGCATTTGGAACCACACATCGTTAGGAAAGGGTTTATCAGTTATTTGTTAGTTCCATCTTTTGTACTTATATCATGCTGTTTCTGCTGCGTTTTCAGTTCTTCGCATGGATTTCTCGAAATATGAAATTCCTAGCATGAACAACTTTTGTGAATTCTTAACTTCTCAGAGTGATGTTTTGTATTAAGTATGGACATATAATTCATATATTCTTTCGCCTTTTGTACTAATATCTGTTCTGTTGAATTTGCTGATTGTAATGTCGGTTGGAACATTGGTAAGCTATTACTTGTAAAAGGTCATATTATTCAGCTGCGGCGTCACGTGCTTTTAGGCTATGAACCTCCGCTATTCTTGTGATCTGTGAGCAGGGCTAACGCGATCCATGTTTAAGTCGATGGGGGCTTCTTTCTTGTGTGTTTAATTTCGGGAGTCTTGACTGTTAGTATCTTGTTTTGTTGTTTCACAAGAGTAATGTTTGACAGCCACAGGGTCTTAACAAGTCGTGATCTGGAGATGAGAGGTATGCTATACTAACACCAGTTAGTTGTGGGTTTTCTGGTCTTTTTGGAGTCTGCTTTCTTTCCATAAGCTTTTCCTTAGGTTTGTGCCGAGTGAATGGTTGGAGTTAGGAGGGGGTTGGAGATCATTGGAAGACATGCTCAACAAGTATATATCTACTTTTCCTACATTGGTTGCCTAATCATTCGAGTATGAGAACCTTCCACAAGTTTAAAGTTAATTTAACTCTTCCAGTCGTATTGTTTCTTCCCAGTAACATGCCTGCGCACAGGTTGTCTAAAGTGGATTATTGGAGCTTGGAAGAAAAGGAGGGAGTTTTTAGTATGTTGCGTGTTGACCTAAATTGGTTTGAGGCTTTGAGCTACTATTGATTTATAAGTTATTATCCAGTGTGTAACTCAGGTGCACCGCTTTGGAGTCTGTTTACTTTTGAGTGTGGACAGAGATCGCTTGTTGGTGGTATGCATTTCTTTATGTGATCTTGCTGCTTCATTCGTATGCTAAGCCCCCACTTTGTTCCGGACGTGGTCTTTGCAGGGCCTGCAGCTTTTTCTGCTGAAAGTTGTTGATAGTACGTTATGGACTTTCAGGATTTATGTTCGTAGTACCTTCTGGTTCAGGGAGTACCATTTCCTTTCTTTTTCATACTTAACTTTAGTTATATAATATAGTCTTGACAGTACTTTATTTTAAGTTTTATATTCTTTGAGGCGGGTGGTTTCTTTGGATTTGGTCGAAGCTTTCATGTGGTGGATTGGCTTACCTTTAAGTTTTAGCGTTTTGTGGAAGTGTCGGGTGATATGGCTGTACTTCCATTTAGGCTTGTGTTTCTTTTCTGTTTGATCAGATATCTCAGTTGTTGGGTACATTCTGTTCTTCGGTGCATGTGTTGCTTCAGTACAAATGCTTGATGTGGACCACTTGAAGCAATGGTGAAATGTCGCTTCAGGGACACATTGTTTGGAACGGGTTTATCTTTTCTATGTTGCTTAGTGTTCGAGCTTTTGTTTTTATATGATGCTGTTTCGGTTGTGGCTTTCAGTTTGCGTGGATTTTTCTAGAACTGTGAAATCCCTAGTGTGAGGAACAGTTATAAACGACTCAGAGTGATGTTTTCAATCAAGTATGGACATATGTTTCATCAATTGTTCCACCTATGGTATTGATATCTATTATCCTGAGAAATTTGCTCATTTATATGTGGTTGAATCTTTGGTTAGCTATCACTTGTGAAGGGTCGTATTTTCTAGATGCGCAATTACTTGCTTTTAGCTGGTGATGTGATCTTTGAGTAGAGCTAATGTGGTCCATGTGTAAATCGATTGGGTTTATGCAAACTGATGAGGGCTTCTTTCCAACAGTTAATATAGTTTATTATTTGTCAGCTGCACGGGGTTAAGATAAAGTGATCCAGAGATGAGAGATATTCTACAGTAACACCGGTTAGTGTTTGCTATTCCTGGTCTTTGTTCTATTCAGAGTCTGCTTGCTCTCCATAAGCTTTTCCTCAGGGTGTGCTGAGTGAATGGTTGGAGATGGGAATGCCCTTGAAGATTGTTGGTAGACACTCTCAACCACAAGCAGACTTTTCCGAGTTTCAGCCTAAAGTATATCGCATACTTTTTCTACCCTGGTAGCCTATTCATTTGAGTGTCAGAACCTTTCACAACTTGAATGTTAATCTCTTTTTTCCTTATTGTTTCTTCCAAAAATAAAATAAAATAACATGGGATAGTTTCTTTTCGCTAGAAGTGTATTGTTATTTACAATGATTATAATGTAACCTAAGCACTTGGTTATGGCTGAGGTATTTTACCATGAATGTTGCACTGTTGAACATATTGAGAGGGAAGTTACTTTGTAGCGGCAACATTTCTCTCTCCTCTTTCTTACATTTACAAAGTACGACTTTGTGAATTGATTCATAATTATGCAATGACAATAGTATAAGCGCCTGGTCATGGTTGAGACACTTCATCATACATATTAGCGAATGGAGAAAGAAAGGGAAGTTGCAATGCATGTACCATGATTGCCTAAATCTTTCCTCGTTTGTGTAATTTTTTAGGGTATAAAACCAAGAACGAAGGTTGCATTGTACAGTGGGAGGGACGTGACTCTTAAGTTAAAAATCACCATGATTATTGTAGTCTTTTTATCATTTCTTTATTTATTCCTTTGGAATTTAGCAAAACTTTTTTTGACAAACCGGCAAGTCATGCATTGTTTTACGCCTTTTGTCTATTTTCGGGAGTCATTCAAGAGTTTCTTTATTCGACAGACGTAGGGTGCTACAATAAATATCCAGAGATGAGAGGTATTCTATGTTAACACATGTTAGTGTCTGCGAGTCTTCTTATTCTCCATACGCTTTTCTTCCTCAGGTTGTGCCGAGATGATGGTTGGGGGGGGGGGGGTTGGAGATTTATGGTAGGCACGCTGAAACACACATATTGCGACTTTTTCTACAGTGGTAGCCTAATCATTTGAGTTTCAGAACCTTCCACAACTTCAAAGTTAATATAACTCTCAGTAATATTGTTTCTTCCTAGTAACATGCCTGCGCAGGCTGTCTAATGTGGATTGTTCGAGCTTGGAAGGGAGTCAATTTTTGGTATGTTGTATGTTCACCCAATTTGGTTTCAGCTACTATTGATTTACACCTTGATTATTATCAGAGTGCGATGTGGGTGCTCAGCTTTGGTTTACTTTCGAGTGATGAGAGAAATATGCTGTTGGTGGTATGTACCGTCTTTAAGTGATCTTGCTACTTCATTGTCTACTTCCATTTCGATGCCCTCGCTGTGTTACCAATTTGATCTTTGCAGGGCTGAGCATTGATTTTGAAACAGTTGCGTAGTTGGTAGCGTGCTAGGTTAGATGGATTTTCTGGTTTTCATGCGGGTCGTACCCTTTGGTTCACAGGGAGTATCATGTCCATTCTTTTCATACTTGTCATTGTGATTTAATATTGATTCTGAACACTTCTAGACTTCAATTTATTTTTTCTTTTGAGGTGGGTGGTTCTTCTTTGGGATTTGGTCGAAGCTTTTATGTGGTAGAGTGACTGGCAATTTTAGTTTTAGCCTTTTGAGATGTCGGGTGATATGGGTGTGCTTTCATTTAGGTCAGTGTTTCTTTTTTGTTAAATCAAATATCTCATATGTTGAGTACATGCTGTTTATAGGTACACGTGTCGCTTCAGTATAAATGCTTGCTTTGGACCCCTCGAAGTAATGGTGACACGTCAGATCAGGGACACATTTTTTGGAAGTTTCTTTTTTTTTTTTTTTTTTTTATTATTATTATTATCAGTTTTATGTTAGTGTTTCAATGTTCTAGCTTTCACGCTTATGTTATATTGTTTCTGTCATGATTTTCAGTTACCGTTGATTTTCCTGAACTACAAAATCCCTAGAATGAAGATCAACCATAAACAACTTCACAGATTGATGTTTTGAATTAAATATGGAAGTATGTTTTGTTAGAAAAAATCGCCTATTGTACTGATATCTGTTTTACCAGTTGAACTTTGCTGTTTCATTCGTCTGCTTTCATTTGGAATCCCACACTTTTCGTTCTGGATGTGGTGTTTGTGGTGTTTGCAGGGCCTGCTGATTTGATAGCGTCTATTCCTGATCCAATGGACCTTCTGGTTTTGGTGTTTGTAACACCTTTGGTTCAGGGAGTGTCATTGCCTCGTTGCATTTCTTTTTCGTACTTGACATTAGTCAATTTTTTTTATTTTTGTTTTTTAATTAGGTACATGTTTGCTTCAGTTCAAATGCTTGCTTTGGACCACTTGAAGTAATGGTGCATGTCACATCAGGGACATTATTTGGAAGGAGTTTATTATTTATATGTTGTTTGTTTCAATGTTCTGGATTTTGTACTTATATCTTGCAGTTTCTGTTGTGGTTTTCAGTTTTTGCGTGGATTTTTCCAAACTATGACATTCCTAGTATGAAGAACATTTATCAACTTTTAACTTCACTGAGTGATGTATTTAATCAAGTATGGACATATGTCAATTCTTTCGCCTATAGTACTGATATTTGGTATCCTTAGAAATTTGATGTTTGTCATGTTGGTTGATACGTTGGTTAGCTATTACTTGTTAAGAATTGGTCGTATCTGCGCAATTATTTGCTCTTAACTTGTGAATCTGCCCCATTTATGGAATCTTTGAAGAGAGCTAATGTGGTTCATGCGTAAATCGATGCATTGATGCAAACTGATGGGACTACCTATCCAGTTTGTCTATTTTCGGGAGCCATAATGGTAGTAAGTATCTTGTTTTGTTGTTTCACAAGAGTTCTATTATGATTGTTGCAGTGTGTTAACAGAAAGTGGTTAGGAGATGAGAGTTATGCTATACTAACGCCAGTTAGTGGCTGCTATTCTGGTCTTTATGGAGTGTGCTTTAAGCTTTTCCTCAGGTTAGTGCTGAGAGGATGATTGGAGTTGGAAGAGGGTTGGAGTTTGGTTGAAGACATGCCTAACCACTAGTATATATCTACTTTTTCTACTGTGGTAGCCAATAATTTGAGTGTGAGAACCTTCAACAACTTTAAAGTTAGTATTACTGGCATTTTTTTTTTTATTAACATGCCTCCGCAGGCTGTCTAAAGAGGATTATTGGAGCTTGAAGGGGAGGGAGGGAATTTTTGTTATGTTGCATGTTCACCCAAGTTGGTTTTGGCTACTATCGATTTACACTTTAACTATTATATGTCACACGGATGCACAGCTTTGGAGTCGGTTTACTATCGAGTGGTGGTAGAAATCACTTGCTGCTGTATATCTATAAGTAATCTTTGCCTCTTTATTCGCATTGTTCTATTCCGAAGCCCACATTTTGTTCCAAATGTGGTCTTTGCAGGGTCTATAGGTTTTATTGTTGAAGGTTGTAGATAGTTGGTAGCGTGCTATTCCAAGTTGTATGGACGTTCTGGTTTTCATGTTCGTAGCACCTTTGGTTCAGGGAGTATCATCACGTTTCTTTTTCATACTTGACATTAGTCAGTTAGTATTGATTCTTATAAATACTTAACTTTTCTTGAGGTGGGTGGTCATTCTTGGGGGATTTGGTCGAAGCATTTATTGATTGTTTGATACTTAACTTCTCTTGAGGTGGGAGATTGTTGGAAGAAATGCTCAACAAGTATATATCTATGTTTTCCTACATTGGTGGCTTAATCATTTGCGTGTGAAAACCTTCCACAAGTTCAAAGTTAATTTTTTTTGCAATCATATTGTTTCTTTCCATAACATGCCTGCGCAGGCTGTCTAAAGTGGATTATTGGAGCGTGGAAGAAAAGGAGGTAATTTTTTGTATATTGCATGTCAACCTGAGTTGGTTTTAGCTATTATTGATTTACACCTTAACTACTATCCAGTGTGTAGGGTGCACACTTTGGCGCCGTCGGTTTACTTTTAAGTGATGACAGAAATCACTTGGTGGTGGTATGTATGTCTTTGAGTGATCTTGTCACTTCATTCGCCTGCTTCCATTTGACAGCCCACACTTTGTTCTGTATGTGGTCTTTACTGGGCCTGCAGCTTTGATTGCTGAAAGTTGTAGATAGTAACGTGTTGTTCCAGGTTTATGGACTGTGTGGCTTTCATGTTCGTGGCACCTTTTAATTCAGGGAGTACCATCTCCTTTCTTTTTCATACTTAAATAAATAGTTATTTAATATTGATCCTGAACAGTACTTGCCTTTTAAAAAATGATTTTTTTGAGGTGGGTGGTTTCTTTAGGATTTGGTCGAAGCTTTCATGTGGCAGATTAACTTACCTTTAAGTTTCAGCATTTTGAGGAAGAGCCGGGTGATATGGCTGTACTTTTATTAAGGCTTGTGTTTCTTTTTATTTTGATCAGATATATCAGTTGTTGAGTATATTCTGTTCTTAGGTACATGTGTTGCTTCAGTGCAAATGCTTGATGTGGACTACTTAAAAATAATGGAAATGTCGCGTCAGGTACACATTGTTTGGAACGGGTTTGTTGGAAGGGATTTATCTTTTAGGCTCCGTTTGTTTGGCGGAAAACAACTTCCGGAAAACATTTTCCCCATTTTCCGGTGTTTGTTAAACACCGGAAAATGGGGAAAATGTTTTCCTAGGAAGTGGTTTTCCTCCATTCCTAAGGAAAACGTTTTCCTTACCTCCACCTAAGGAGAACGTTTTCCGGAAAATGCTAACACTTCAATTGTTGTTTTAACTCCAATTTTTGTTTTACGAAAATTATTTTTTAAATATACCCAGTTAATTAAAAAATGTCTAAAAATATTTTATTTTTATGAATATTTTGCAATATGTTAAATTATTAACTTTAGTCCATTATAATTATAAAACTACATTTCCATGTTACTTTATAATTGAAATTGGAGATAATGACTAATTTATTGATTATTTCTTTTTAATATATACTCTAGGTGATCAAAATTAATGTATCTAAAAAAGTTTTCCGGAAAGCATTTTCTTAAAATTCACCAAACAGTGGAAATTACATTTTCCGGAAAACATTTTCCAAGAAATCGTTTTCCGGAAAACATTTTCCGCGAAACAAACAGAGCCTTATATATTGCTTGTTTCAGTGTTCTTGATTTTGTACTTATATCATGCTGTTTCTGCTGTGTATTCAGTTTTATGAAATTCCTAGTATGAACAACTTTTGTCAACTCAACAACTCAGAATGATGTTTCTTAATAAAGTATGGAGATATGATTCATATACTCATTCACCTTTTGTGGTAATATCTGTTAACCGTTGGAATTTGATGATCGTAATGTTGGTTAGAACATTGGTTAGCCATCACTTGCTTATAAGCCGTGAAGCTCCTTTTCAGTTTATCTAATTTTGGGAGTCGTGACTGTTGGTTTTTGTTGTTGCGCAAGAGTTCTAATAGTTGACAGCCACAGGGTGTTAACAAGTAGTGATCTGGAGATGAGAGGTATGCTATACTAACACCAGTTAGTAGCGGGTATTCTGGTCTTTCTGGAGTCTGCTTTCTTTTCTTAATCTTTTCCTCAGGTTTGTGCTGAGGGGATGGTCGGAGTTGGCAGGGGGTTGGAGATTGTTGGAAGGCGTGCTCAACAAGTACATATCTACTTTTTCGCACATTGGTGGCATAATCATATGAGTGGAGAACCTTCCACAAGTTCAAAGTTAATTTAAATCTCAGTAGTATCGTTTCTTCCCAATAACATGCTTGCAGAGGCTTTCTAAAGTGGATTATTGGAGCTTGGAAGAAAGTGAGGGAATTTTAGTATATTGCATGTTAACCTAAATTGGTTTTAGCTACTATTGATTTACACCTTAACTATTATCCAGTGTGTAGCGCGGGTGCACAGCTTTGGAGTCGTCGGTTTACTTTCGAGTGATGACAGAAATCACTTGTTGTTGGTATGTATGTCTTTAAGTGATCTTGCTGCTTCATTCGTCTGCTTCCAAGCCCACACTTTGTGTTCCAGATTGTGGTCTTTGCAGGCCACACTTTGTTCCAGGTTTTATGAACTTTCAGGTTTTCATGTTCGTGGCACCTTTTGGTTCAGGGTCTACCATCTCCTTTCTTATTCAAACTTGACTTCAGATATCTAATATTGAGTCTTAACAGTACTTGACGTCAATTTTTCTTTTCTTTTGAAGTGAGTAGTTTCTTTGGGATTTGGTCGAAGCTTTAATGTGGTGGATTGACTTACCTTAAACTTCTAGCCTTTTGAGTAAGTGGCGGGTGATTTGGCTGTACTTTCATTTAGGCTTGTGTCCCTGGTGCGACTTTTCACCTTTACTTCAAGTGGTCCACATTAACAATTTGTACTGAGAATATATCTTTTATATATGGCTTGTTTCAGGGTTCTAGCTTTTGTATTTATATCATGCTGTCTATGTTGTGGCTTTCAGTTTGCGTGGATTTTTCTATAACTATGAAATCTAGTTATAAACAACAGGTAGGAATGATGTGTAAATCGCTGGGGTTTATGCAAATTGATGGGGGCTACTTTCCAACAGTTAGTATTTGTTTATTATTCGTTAGCCGCACGGGGTTTAGATAAAATTTGTCAGTGTTTGCTATTTTGGTCTTTGGTCTATGTAGAGTCTGCTTACTCTCCATAACCTTTTCCTCAGGTTGTGATGAGTGGATGGCTGGAGTTGGGGCAGGGGCTTGAAGATTATTGGTAGACTTTTTCATTAGTATTTTCTGCCCAGGTAGCCTATTCATTTGAGTGTGAGAACCTTAATGTTAATCCAACTTTTTTAGTCTTTTTCATTAGTATTTTCTGCCCAGGTAGACTTTTTCATTAGTATTTTCTTACATTTTATGATTACTGCTTTGTGAGTAGACTAATAAATTTACAATGGTTGCTAATATTCCTTATGAATTTAGGAAAAAAAAAACTGACAAACTGGCAAAAGATGGCCTATATAAGCTGGAACTGAACGATCCTTTGTTTATTTAACTCTTTTGAGGAATTGAGATCTTATGTCCTTTGGGGAAACTGAACGTCTCTTTTTTAATCTGTGTAGAGATTTAACGGGAAAAGGTTCTGCTATTTAACTATTTTCAGAGTGTTTGCATTATTCGGGTCTGTATTTGGAATAGCTATTTGCAGTGAACTGTATATTTTATGCAAATTAAGGGGCAGATGTAAGCGCAGGATTGTTGATTAATAAAAAGATGAGGTGTTTAAGTTTGTTGTTAATGGCAGTTTCTCTTATTTGCATCTAGATGATAAAAGTTGGTAACTCCGCCTGTGTTTCACAGCCGGTCCCAAGCCCGGAGTAAAGGAGGAGGGCCAATTTTATAAAGTGCATACTTTAGACTTTCTATCATCTTCTTTCTAACTTCTTACGTAAGTGAGAATTGGATAAGGGGACTCAATGTATCATATCGTTAAGTTGCTGATTACTTGATAGTTTTGGAAATCAAAACTTCCATTCTCGTATGCGCGACAAACCGAACATTAAATACTTGGCACGTACCCCTAAGGTCTTGGATTCTATTCCGGGCAAGCTACAAGACAATGCTCTGATATATGAACTGTATGGGGAAAATGTCAAGTCCTTGGCTTAGTTGTGTCCCTTGGACAACTATTGATTGACCGGGCCATGACCTTGCCTGGACATCCCTCATGTGCAGCAAGGCTGCCATGACGACATGCCCTTATGTCAGCCCCAAGTGCCCTTAGAATGCCCCATATGCACACAAGACGCTTCACCCGCCCACGCCCATGGCCAATGTCGCTCTGCCCATGCACGCATGCCACATGGCCGCATGGATTTGCACTCTGTCTTGATATGTTTTCAGCTTATAAATTATTAAAATCCCTTAAAGAATCCTGAAATTGATTAAATATTTATAATTGGTTATTTTAGGTTCGAATTGGTGTGTTGTGCAAGCATTTGATATTTAAGTAATATTATCAATCATTTGATCATTAATTTATGTCGGGTTAATTTCCATATTTTATTTTATTTGAAAATAACCAGTTAGTCCTTATAACTAAAATAATTATGCTTGTTAGTATTATATTACTATAAAGTTAATGAAAATCAGAATACTTAGTGGTGTTTACATATTTTTTTTTTATATATGTAAACGTGCATATTTTTATGAAAGCATATAAATGATATCTTTATTTAAGAAACTTAACATGTGCCCTTAAGACACACGTTAGAAAAACCGATTAAATTCGGTCAATAGTTAATTTGTCACCACCATTTCCACCATTTACTAAACTACCAATTAAGCTAACCATCGTAAACAAAATCCAACACCAGTTTTAGTATTCCCTCTTCAATTGTTCTGAATCAAACAACAAAAATGATGAATTAATCTCAACTAGATTGAACTTAAATAAAAAATCAAATCAACCATCGCACAAACACAAATCCATTAGATTGAATAAATTTTTCCAAACTGATTTGGATCTGAAGCAAACCAATTAGATCTGTTTTCACATAATTAAACACAAACCTAGATGAAATTCTAGCACAAACCCATCAAATCTTGTTTATAATTGGTGTTATACACATAGACTAGCAGGACTCCCGTGCGATGCACGGGGCGTTACTAAAAAGCAACATAAAAAATAAAATTAATGAGGAATAGGTAATTTTTAATACATTACAAAATAATCTTTAAATATGACGTTCTTACCACAAACATGAAAAACACGATCAACATTGTTGAAAAACATACATTTTAGAATCATTAAAGTAAACTGTATCTTTTAAAATCACAAAGGAATAATTATATCATGTAAATTTAAAATTTGAATATATAAATAAAAATTAATTTGTTATAAGGAAACAGAGAGTTAATTAAAAATAATTAAAACAAAAAAAGTAATAAATTAAAAATTTATAAAACTTTGTATAATAAAGATGATGTACAAAGACATATTTGAAATATAGAGAATTATCAATTAGAAAATAATGTTGAGAATTCTTCAAATACATTTAAGAAATTAGAAAAGAAAGCAAATAAATTACACACTAAAATATTTGATTTCTCACAAATAGAAAAGAGATAAGATTTCAGACCGAAAAAGAGTAGGATAAGATTGTTTATATGTGAGTCCAATTAATTAACGGTCCCTTCGTTTCGTAATACACGTCGTTGTAGATGTTATTTTTTTTAAAAAAATAATTCACGTTTTACAACTACTAACAAAATAATAAATATTAATATATTAACCAAAAATTAAACAGCCTTCACCCGGAAAAAATAGCCCCTACTCCGTAAATGTGGCCATATCAACTAAAAATAATAATATATTCATAAATTTTGACCAACAAACGAAAAAATAACCATATCAAATTTTAAATAATATATTCATTTCTTGCTATTCATTTTACTTATCTCATTGTCCCGATTTAAAGTTCATACTTTTTTTTTTGTCCTAATTTAAGATTTTTACTTTACTTTATTACTTAAAATGGACGATGGGACCTACTTGTCATTTTCACAACAAAAACTCCCTACTCATGTTCTCTCTCATACTTTACTTTACATAGTCACAATATTATTTTTCTTAACTAGTGTTCTAACCCGTGCGATGCACGGAAAATTTCTCATTTATTTAACATTTATTTAACAATTAAATAACGGTCTATATGGCTGCATTAAGAATCATACAATTACAAAACTACTCACTTTATTTTGTAATTGAAAATTAAATGAATAAGCCAAAGGAATGAGATACATATTGATAACACATTTGAGATATTGAATATAACTTTAGATGGTAGTTGTTTGTTGCGAAGAATAATAATCTTGTTGACTATCGTTTTACTCCCTCCGTCCCAAATTGATAATCACGTTTGATTATTCATCATTTTTATTGATATAAATACTTGGATAATAAAACATAATTTGTTAATGCACTTTACAGCTTAAAATGTACTTAAATCATTTTGGGAGATATTAAGTATAAGAAAACTATTACTATTTTAATGACGGCTCCATCCGTCCCATTAAATATGCACTTTTTCAATCCCACAGAAGAAATGAATACCACTATCATAATCCAACCCTATCTCTAGAAAGTTGTGTACTCCCTCCGTTTTAGAGTAATAGTCCTTTTATTTTAGTACGTCTCAAAGTAAGAGTTTTATTCCTAAAATGATAAAAAATCTTTACTATTCACCCCACTCATTCTCTTTCAGACTTTACTTTTATAGAAAAAGCATTCACATCCACTAACTTCTTCCATCTCACAACCTTTCTTACACGTATCACATTCCTTAATTTATGCCATCACTAAAATGATGAAGCTTCAAATGGGACGGACTCCGTCTTGCAAACTTATTTTCATTTTATTTTGTTCCATTTTACTTGAAACTTTTAAAATAATCATTTGTTTGTTATTTTATATTCAATCTATCCTACTCCATCCGTTCGAGAGTAAGAGTCCTATTTTCTATTTTGGTACATCACAGAGTAAGAATCATATTCCTAAAATATGGCAAAGAATCTTTACTATTCGCCCCACTCATTTTCTCTCATATTTTACTTTTGTACTCACAACACCAATCAACTTACTACTCCCCCCACTCATTCTCTCGCTTACTTTACTTTTATATTCACAACACTTCCATCACTTCCATTTTTTCTTAATAATCGTGCAAATGGGAGGTAGGACTCTTACTCTGGGACGGAGGGAGTACTATTTATTCTATCTCTTATTTTTTTTAACCACTCAATTTATTCAATCAACATACTATTTACCTCACTCATTCTCTATTTATTTTTACACAACATTTTTTAGTTCTTTTTTCTTAATTATTATTGTGCCCACTTTTTAAATATCAAGTGAGATGGGACGGAGGGAGTATGAATCGAATATTAGTCTGAAAAACTTGAACATTTTTCATCTCAAATAAAAAAAAGTAACAATGTTAATTTAAAAGATATTTAACTTTTGAAAATTTATTTAGTTAAAGATTTTGAAAGTAAAAAGAACTGTTATATTTAATCACAACTCTATCACTAATCATTACTCCTGTCCTGAAATTATTATTTTTGTTTCGTTATTTAAAAAAGATATTCATTTTTATAATTTGGATCAAAAAGAGTATAAAAAATAACACGACTAATTTAAAAGGTTTAAATAGTAAGAGAATAAGAATATTATTTTTGAGACGAAGAGAATATGAATTTATGTTATTTTTCTATGAAGAAAAGTGCTCATGCACGCATTCAGTACTCCATTGTAATATGTAAAATGGTAATAGTTAATTTGGTGAGGGAGGGGATGGCATGGGAGGGGATGGGGTTTCTTAACATTCGTGAAGAGCTAAGGGGAGTGCTGAGATAGTTTAAATTGTAGGGGTGATCATTGCAATTTTGATAAACGTTTGTTACGTTTTTCATCAATTTTCGATAGGTTTTTGACAAACAAACGGATTTTACACTGATTGTAACAAAATGACAAATTCGATAACTAAATTAACCGAAATACAAACCGGATAACTAAATGGAACTTGAGGACAAACTCAGGTAACTAAAATGCAATTTGCCCAATTAATAACTATAAATATATTAACTTAAAATTATTGCTCAAAATTCCCTATGTGGTGACGTCAAAAGAACTATAAGATCATTTTGGGATGAAAGGAGCATTAGTTATATATTATATTTATAAAATATTAATTAAGTCTTCTAATTTTTTTAACTCTTGCATTATAGAACTACCAAAAATACACATCATCACATATCAAAATTTGAAGGCATCCAACATTTGCAACTCTCAAAAATACGACGCTCAATTTCTTTACAAAAATCAAATAGTTCCCTAAGGGAAAAAACCCAACAGTTCCATTTGATTCCAAATGCCTCGTTTTCTCTGTCTAAGAAAACCCACAACTAATCTCTTCAATAAAAACACACCATCTCAAACACTCTCTCCTGTATTTTAGTTGTGTTTATATATGTAAACATTTAGTAACATTTCTAATAAGAACACTAACAAACCATTGATATTATATGATGTTAATAAATAAAGCACATATGACTACATTAAAACAAAAGTTTTCCATACATTTCGGAAAACTTTTTTACATTTAACATTAGTAACTACTGGATAAGGTTATCGAAATCCATCGATGAAGAGGGCCCACACTCGAATTTGAATGAAAGCCTCCGGTCAGATAGTGTCAATGGCATCCCAAAATTAAAACTTTTCTTCCATTAAATTTGGGTAACTCTAGTTACTACTAAGCCGGGTGAAGATTGACCTAATTCCACTGCATAAAAATACATATCTTATATGTTACAAAGCAATATAAGTACAAAATATAAAATGAACTACATACTTCATAAAGCGTATGACTAATGTAACTAAAGTTCATAATATGAGATAAATCAAGCGTTACACAAATATGTAATACTCCTCTATCCCAAAAACATGGTCTCATTTTGCCTTTTTACGGTCAACAAAAATAAATTTTAACCAAACTTACTATTAACCCACTCATTTTTTTCTCTTCATTTTATACCACACATTTTCTTTATTTTATTTTTTCCTTTAGTTATTGTACCCACCTCTTCTTAGGTCTCAAATGAGGTGGGACGGAAGGAATATGTCCTAATAAAAATGCTTAAAACTTTACTTCCTTAATTTCCTTCAAAATATATCCAAAATTGGATAAGCAAAGCGCTGCTCAAATTTGTTGGTGGAGGAGCAAGTTAAAATGCAGGACCATGTAAACAAAATTTATCTTCAGCGAATGAAAAATGTTTCAAGTAAGAAAATGTGTGGTCATGTCAATTGAAATATGGTGGAGGAGGAAATGTCACATTAGAGCTTGTTTGCTATGCAAGATTTAATTGACTCTAGAAGGGACAATGATAAACAAAAGGATTGACAGCTTGATAAAATTCTTTTAAGGAGGGAAAAGATGAAAAGTAAAAATAGGGTACATTCACTCTTCAATGCAAATTTAATCCAAATTCATCATCAGTATTTATCTGACTTTATCTGATTTTATCTGATTTTCGTACTTTTTTGATACAATAGGTCACCTAACAAATACCTGATAGACATTTTAACAACACGTGGTCTCGTTCAATCCTATTCTCTTCAGGGAAACATCTCAGATCAGAACAAAACATTTAAATGTAAAAACCATTGCTTACCCTCCATCAACAATCTCGTCAAGGCGAAAAAGAATCAGGTCTAAGTTTTCAAGTGACTCCCTCTGATCAACGGTGCTCCTGCATAAATATCATGAAAGATAAGAAAGTGAAGTAGTAAAACAATGACATCGATAAAAGGTGACTAAGGAAATAGCGCAAAGTTCTTTCAACAACCTGAGCAGAAAGAAACCGCATCAAAGAACCCCTGAGGACTGTAGGTAGGAAAAGCTCATTCCCATCGCACCTACTCACCTCCAAGGACAAAGAATTGTTGTTTTTGTACAAACTTGTACACGACAATGCAGTTCTCAAGAAAGAAAATTTTACATCAGGCCAAAAGGAAGATATGAAATAGTCGTCGACAGAAATTATTTTTATGTAGAGGAAATGTAGTTCTGTTCCAAAATAAGAGTACTGTCCTTCACTTCAACAACGAATAAATAGAGAGGACTAATACATATTGCAGCAAAACAAAACAAAATGCGACAATTAAACTCAACAAACGCCAAAAACATTTTTTTCTTTACAAAAAAAGGTCTTCTCTACAAAACTACAGTTTAGCATCTCTAACACCACCCGCCCCACCACCCCCAACCCCTCGAAATTACTGAAATCGTACTCCGAATTACGGGTTTCCTAAACTGAATGTTTTTGAAGCATCCATAATAATAAAAAACACTCCTGAAAAGAAGAACTGCTGCCAACACCACCATTTTTGTATTGGTCATTAAATGGAAACACACTCCTGAACAAAAGAAAATCGAATACAAATCAACCAAGAACCCATTGTCTTGCTGACACCCGATCAAAGAAAGACCGTTATACGCATTAGGCACACATTAATACCAAGAACACGACGACGTAAATAATACAAATAACAGATAAGAAGCCAGAAAGGACATGGTTTATGTAGGGTATACGTTGAATTTTTTTCATAAATCACAATTAGTCTCACGGTTACTGTAAAGTGCAAACATGAACTAAAATAAATAAGCTGCAACTCCTTTTGGAAAAGTTGAAAGACATTTTTCACATATATATTGCTAAAAAAGATACATACTCTCGTTAGATACAACCACCAAGTTATGAATAACAGTTCAATTTTCATAATTGAGATATTAAAAATAAGTAAATACTAAAAAATAAAATAACTATATATTTAATTATATTTTAAATATCAAATAAATAAATCATTTCGTTTCAAGAATTATTTTTCAAAGAAATTGATATTTTTTGTCGATTTAAATAATTCTTAAATCAATCTAAATGGACAAAAATTTAAATTTTTAAAAATAAATCTTGAAAGGAAAGGATTTATTATTTTTTACTTAAAAATACAAATAAAGATAAAATTTATTCAAAATAAAAATATTTATATAAAAACAGGTAATTAAAATAAAAAATTAATATATTAAGTTTATGTATTTTTCATTTAACCCCTTACGAAATAGTACCCATTTCAAATTGATTTATTTCATCAATCACGTTCAATTCACATGTGTCTTTACTGATTTTTCTAACGAAATTAGTGAAAAATCACTATTTTGCAAACAAACTGACAAGTCAGTCCCTATTTGGTTAAATCCAAACACCCTCCCCACACCCCCACCCATTTCAATCCTAAAAAATAATCTATGTTTACTAATGTGCAGTTTATTTACAAATAAAAAAATCAGTATTTTGATTTTAAAAAAATTGTTAAGCAAACTCAATTATGCTTTTTATTTTTGGTGGAAACATAATACCACAACCACTATTATCCATAGGTCACAATCCCTCCCCCTTCAAACCAATAGGGGGGGGGGGGGAACCACGAAGTCGAACACACAATGTTAATCTTCCTATTTTAAGCGTAGGGGTAATATTAATTATGTGAGACATTTGATTGTCAAGTTTACCTTAGCACAAGCTCTTTCTAATCCACCAAAAGTAACATATATTTCCCCTGCAATTTTGAAAATTTGGTTGCTTGCTTTCTCATTATCAAGTACCACAACAAATGCCTTTGCCAAATCCTAGAAATTGTTCAACTCAACAACATGAATGATACGCTTTTGATTGTCAAAAATGGATATAATTATTTGTTTAGGATAAAGAAGGAAACACTCCTTCCGTCCTAAAAAGATACCCTCATTTGGTTTTTGAAGGTCAACACAAGTGAAGATTGACCAAATATTAATGTCAAACTATTCATTTTAGTGAAATTCTAAAAATTGTAAAGATTTATCAGTAACAATTTTTACAATTTAATTGTGATGCTTATATTGGCATTAACATTAGGTTAAAGTTCACTTGTGTTGACTATAAAAATTCAAATGAGACTATCTTTTTTGGGACGGAGAGAATATGATTAACTATATAGCTTAAAAAATAAGTTACTGCTTCTTCGATCTTTGGGAATTTATCACTAACCTTGACATGACCGAGTTGGGTAACTTGTATTCCTGTGTTGGGGATTGGAATGGGACGACGTGCAGCCAATCAGTGGACAAACCACTCTTCGACAGGGTTGTAGTTGAATGACCCATATATATAAACTGGCCTTGTAGAAGTATAATTAACACTCCTTGATGCCAGTAAGCTCCCCGTCTCGAGCTTTCCCTTGTGCCTGCTCTTAGGATCAACTGCATCAACATGTTCCAATATATCAAAGTTAAAAATTTGGAAAAGAACGTAAAAGGCACGGCTAGAGATACAAAAGAGTTTTGCCCTTTTGAGGTAACAATTTTGAATTTTCAGTGTTCAGAAGCAATAAAAGGGCCTTGACCAAAAACCAAAAATCATGATGGACAAAAATAATACTTTTAATAATAATAAGAAGAAGAAAGAAAATGTTAGTTTTGTGGTATGAGATTGTATCTGGCGTATATGGGTAGACTGCTGAAGGACTTTGACAAAATGACCTCAGCATGTGGCTGAAGATCAAATTTGAGGTAAACACCAGCTGAAGAGCAGTATATGTACCTGCCATATAGTTTAACTGTTAACAATATAAAGGAGGAAAACAATCATTTACCATTTTCATACCAATTTGAGGATTCATCAGGGATAATAAGTTAAGATCTATGCATTTTTAAGTTCCAATCTTGAGAATCTGAATACCCTTTATGGCTTACTACAACAACATTTACTTAATTTTTCATTTGGAAAAAAGCTTATGATTTGTGATATAACTATAATTCGTAAAATTTGTATATTACAAATGGAATTCTAAGTTGAATTTGACCCAAATCAGTCCATAATCAAATACCTGATTCGACTCCACAGCTAAAGTAGCAAAAAATGTTGTATTCTAAGTTTAAGAATGTAATACTGCAACTTCAACATTAAATTAAACACAATTCAGCAAATAAAACACAACAAAAACACTAAAAACTGAAATGAATACCCTAAATTTTGCAACCCAGACCAAATACCTAAAAATCGAACTAATCAAAGAAGCAAGTCGAGAAGTTGGATAAGGAGAGAGGAAGTACCTTATTTGCCTCAGTATATTTTCCCCCAATATCATCCTATTCCACAAATTCTCGTACACGACTGCAAACAACAGAGAAAATAAAACGGTAATTCTAGATTTAGGGGTGCAATATAAATCTGAAAAAGAACCAGATAAGCAGTAGAAATGAATCATTAGAGGTGGAGAGGTGAGACCTCATGAAATACACGGGGAAGAGTGGTTAGACCTGCAAAAAAAAATGCATCCCTAAATAAGTAATTTGTAAATTTAAATTTAAATCGAATCCCGAAATGGAAAGATGTGAACATTTACCTGTTGAAAATGTTGGGTTTTGGTTTTGACTTCGATTTTGTTTGACTTGGCGAGTCTGGGTTTTGATTTCCGTCTTCGATTTTGATGTTTGATTTGCTTTTCCAGATCTGGGTTTTGGTTTTGAGTCATGGTTTCGAGTTTTGAGTTATGGTTTCCGATATTTGGGATTTGATGTTTGGAAAGAAGAAATGGGACGACTAAGGAGGGGTGCTGGGGAGTAAAAGGGGAGGCGGAGAGGGGAGGCGCGGAGGGGTGGCACAGAGGGGTGGCGACGGGAGTGGCGGTAGGGAGATGAAAGAAAGCGAGTTTTGGGAGATAGATCTAGGGTTTGAGAGGAATAAAAAAAATCTAGAAAGAGGTGTCGGTTGCGGTGGGGCTGATGGTGGCGATGGCAGTGGCGGTTGTGGTAGAGTTGTCGGTAGCGGTAGCGCTGATGATGGCAGTGGCGGTGGCGGTGAGGGAGAAAGTGTATGTGTGTGTTGTTTGACAGCTTTGGGAGAGAAATAAAAAGTGTGTGTGTGTGTGTGTGTGTTTAGAGAGAGAGAGGCATGGGGAGAATGAATGAGGAGGGAGGAGAAGAGGGTAGTAGGGTACTGAGAAGAACCCGTGGAACAAATTCCCAAACTAACCCTGAAAATCCACCTAATGGCACAACTGGGCGGAAACTGAAATGAGAAGTGCACGCACTATTCTATTATGATAGATTCCCCTACAGAGTCAAAGTAGAAACATTAAATCAGGATGGAAATAGTAGTACCTATTTTGTAGAGGTAATTACATCCATTAATATGGGCTGGAGATGGGCGTTTCGGGCTTAGGCCCGCGGACGACTTGTCGACCCGCAAGCCCGTGGCCCGCCAAGCCCGTACCCGTGATCCCGCACAAAAAACACGGCCCTTAGCCCGTATATTAAGCGGACGGGCCAGACTTCACTATTTGCAAACGGACCGGGCTAAGGCCGCGAGTTTGAAAAACCCGTTTGGCCCGTGCCCGTGGCCCTTTGGATTTTTTTTTTTTGTTTTCCAAAAATACCATTATTTCACTAATTAAATGGAC
This sequence comes from Campanula takesimana, assembly GCA_026119855.1. Lineage (NCBI taxonomy): Eukaryota > Viridiplantae > Streptophyta > Magnoliopsida > Asterales > Campanulaceae > Campanula > Campanula takesimana. The sequence continues at coordinate 184,483 of JAOWBW010000104.1, read as the reverse complement.
TATATTTAATGTTCTAATAATTTTATTCATTAAATGGAGTATGTTTAATGTATTTAACAATTTTATTCATTAAATATCTAAACTTATTTCAGTATTTTAATTTGATTTAAAAATATACTAATATCATTAGGCCATTTATATTTTTACTAAATTATAAATTAAATTGTAAGGTCTTTAATACTTTTTATATATTTTTTTTATTATTTTTCTATATTTCCCCATATTTTTATTAAAAAAACAAAAAATAAAACCCGTCAAAACCCGTTTGGCAAAATCTAAGGGTTTAAAGGCGGGGCGGACCGGGTTTGGCCCGCGGGTCATACAACACGGGCAGACTCAAGCCCGTTTGCCCGCGAGTTTAATAAAAAAAAAAAAGCCGGGCCGGACCGGGTTACCCTTATGCCCATCTCCAGCCCAGTCCTCTAATCTACAATCACGACACATGCCCAAAATTAATGAGAAAAAAAAATGAAACTTATCCTCCATTAGAAGACAATTTTTATATTTTTTCTTTACAATGTGGATCATAATTAATATACTCCACTTGTTATTCTTATAGTAAAAGCTCTTACCCACTTTCTCTCTCATATTTTACTTTTTATACTTATAATATTAATTATTTCCTATTCCCCATTGAAAGTGAATGTAAGAACAATAAATTAGTATGTAGGGAGTAGTAAGTATTTTTTTGTGGAGGTAATTATATCCACTAATATGCTCAACCGTCTAATCCACAATCATGAAGATGCCTAATAATGAATGACAAAAAAAAATTGATACTTGCTCAACATTGGAAAGCAAATTTGATTTCTTTTTTGTTCTTTGCAATAAGGCATGGAATTAATAAATACACCTTGAGCAATATATAAACCCAATATTATTTGACCATTTGACCATTTAATTTTGAATTCTCCTTAATCAGACTACTCATTTTGTAATTTGTACTCCCTCTGTCCCTATTTAAAGTTTTTTCATTTTGGTTTCCCAATTTAATTTTTTTACTTTACTCTGTTACCTAAATTGAACGATGGGACACACTTGATATTCTCACAACAAAAACTCCATACCCACTATTTCTCTCATACCTTACTTTTTGAACACATAATATTTATTTTTTTCCTAATCCTCGCGCAAAGTCAAAATAAGAACATTAAATTAGAATGAACAGAGACTTTAACTGTTTTTGTGATGGTAATTATATTCACTAATATGCGTAACCCTCTAATCCACAATCACGAACATGCGGAAACTTACACTCCATTAAAAACAATTTTGATTTTTTTCTTTACGATATAAGACGGAATTAATAAATACAAATTGAGTCAGTAAATAAATCCAATATTGTTTGACCAGTTAACCATTTAATATTTTGAATTCTCCCTAATCACACCATTCCATAGTTTTTAGTTTGAACTCCCTTTGAGCTAATTTAAGGTTCTTACTTTCTTTTTGGTATATCCCAATTTTAAATTCTTACTTTACTTTATTACCTAAAATAAAAAATGAGAACCACTTTTTATTCTCACAATAAAAATTCCCTGCATCTTTCTCTCAAATAATTTACTTTTCAGACTCACAATATTTATTTTTTCTTAATCCCCGTGAAAATTCAAAAAAAAACAAACATTAAATCGATACAGAAGGAGTAGTAACTATTTTTTTTGGAGGTAATTATACACACTAATATGCCAAACCCTCAAACACAATCACAAACAAATCCAACAACCATTCTTTCTTCCCGATCTACCCAGCCCGTTGACCCACCCTCAATAACCCACTCCAGTAACTCATTTGACTTAAATCATACTTTCTTCGTCCCTAACAAGTTGTAAGTAAATAAAATTGGTTTAAGGAATATTTCTAAAAAAAAGAAAATATTCTCTTTAAAACTAAATTTATTTTTGTAAAAAAATAATACTTTATTTTTCAAAAAATACTTTTCTTTTCATTTTATTTTATGACAAAATTAGTTTTGTTTTTAACACATGTCGATCCACTCGCTTTAAAAATTGTATAAATACGAAAGTAAAAAATTCAAACTGAGAAGGAGGCAGTATTATTACTTAAGTAAACAACATTCTTCGTTTCAAATAGAGTATGAATTAAAAAGTAAAAAATCATCATATGAAAGAAAAAATAAATAAACAAAAAAAAGAGGCTTTGACCAATAAGTCATTCAGCCAAATAAATACTACAAATAAGGACTGATATTTACAAAACCCCCCAATAAGTCCCTGAAATTTTCGCTGGACCAACCTGCCCTTGTCCTCCCACGCGCCCACGATATTCAGCCAGAGAATAGCCAACGCTAAGCGCGTCTGGCTTGTGCGCTTCTCTCTTTTTTTTTTCCCGAACAAATCTATCTCTTGTGCGCTTTCTCTCACTCGTCTCTTTCTCTCTCACGCTTTCTCTCTCTTCATTTTTATTTACACCCAAAATTTAAAAATGCAATATCTTAAAAAGTAAGAATCGAAAAAACAATCTGAAACCATTGTTTTAATCGTGTCGTCAAGACGAATCAACAGGCACACTCAACACATAATACAAATTTTATAAATTAAAAAAAAATCATTTTTCCCTTGTAAAATTTTGAGAAAATCATTTTTTATTCTCAACTGATTTCACAGTTGTTCATTTTTTTTCATTTTTAACATGTAAAATCATTTCTCAGTTGTGTGATTTCACAGTTCTGTTTTTTTTTTCTACATTTTTTACTTGTAAAAACTGATAAATCTATCTCTCAATTTTTCACAATTATTATAATAACTGAGACATGCATTTCACATTTGTTCACACATGAATTTGAATATAATAATTGTGACATTCATTTCACAGTTGTTTACATATGAGTTTGAGTTTAATAACTGAGACATTCATTTAACTGTTGTGTCATTTTTTTCTTTTTTCACTTGCAATTTTTTCACAATTTTTCCCAATTATGTTCTTAACAAACAACTGATAAATCTCCTAAACTAAACAAACAACTGATAAATCTCCTAAACTAAACAAACAACTGATAAATCCCCTAAACTAAACAAACAACTGATAAATCCTCTAAACTAAAGAACAATTGAGAAATTTTAAAAAAAACACTTTTAAATTCATGTCCCACTTCACCACAATTGCTTAATTTTTTTCACTTTTAAATCTGACAAATTCATGTCTCAATTTCTCAATTGAGTCATTCATTTCACAATTGTGTCATTTAAATACATTTATCAGTTGTATGCTTCAAAATCAAATCCAAAACTAGTTGAAAATCTGAATCAAGTATCTTTGAAACACATTTATCAGTTGTCTGCTTCAAAATCAAACACAAATCAGTTGAAAAAATTGAAGCAAAAAACCCTAGAAAAACAGTTATCAGTTGTATATTCAAAATTGAACAGAAAACAATTGAAAATTGAAGAACCGGCCCTAGAAAACACAAAAAACTGATCTGGATATTTCAATGTTCTTCTTTGTCACCTCACTGGAAACGCAGATCTGGATGCTTTGAGCAAGATCTGGGCATTATGAAGGAGGGAAGGAGGTAGAAGGCGATTGTGGGAGGTGGAGATTTGCCGGAGATTTGAAGTAAGGTTGGTTGCCGTTCTAGATATGCCCGAAACTGCTTTCGGCCGGCGAATAGATGGTGGCAGGAGGATGAGAAGATAGAGAGGGATGGCCGATGGACTAACAGGGCGTCGGCGTGGTGGAGGCACCGATGGAAGTCGTAGCCGGAGGTGGTGTTAGGCGTGGCCGGAGGTGAGATGGAGAAGGTGGAGAGAGAAAGTAGAGAGGGAGTATGAGTCACATATTAGGGGGATAGATAAGACGGGTTTTGTTTAGGGGTTACAGGGGTAATGTTGTCATTTAAATTATAGTAAGGACTCTATGGGAGTTTTCATTTCAACTCAGGGACCCTAAGGTAGAATATGAAAATGTTTGTTTTTATTGGCAAATTCCACCTTCTATGAGGGACTTATTGGTAAAAATCCCCCAAAAAAAACTCAGCCCAATAAAAAAATATAAAGAGAAACTAAATTCTATTTAAAAATAAAATAATAATTATAATTTTACAATATATAATACTCATAAAATTGGTTTAAGAAATATTAATGAAAAAAAGGAAAATATTATTTTTGATTTGCTTTAAAACTACATTTTAAAAATAAAATAATAAATATAATTTTACAATGGATAATACTCATAAAATTGATTTAAGAAATATTAATGAAAAAAAGGAAAATATTATTTTTGATTTGCTTTAAAACTACATTTTTTTTAATAAACCAATACTTTCTTTTTTTTAAAATAGTTTCTTTTCATTTTATTTTTATGATAAAATTACTTTTGTCTTAACACATATAAAAATACTAAAAATAAATAAATAAAAATAGGCATAAACAACCTAAACAAAGACAAATGAAAAAAAATAAAAAATAAATAAAGAAGCACGCTTTGATTTAACTGCAAGAACTTTACCAAGGTACCTGTGTTCTCGTTAGTCCAGTGGGCCAACCATGTTTCGTGTCCGTTGTTCCTTGTGTAGAATTGGGCAGCTTTGTTGAAATATTTACTGTTGATGCCATTCATTTTGGGAGGGAACACTGTTCCTAAGGTTTCTTAGTTTTATACTCCCTCCGTCCCAAACTAAGGTTCTTATTTTCCTTTTTGGTTTGTCCCAAACTAAGATTCTTAGTTGCTTTATTACCTTAAATGGACAATGAGACCCACTTGTCATTCTCACAACAAAAACTTTTTACCCACTTTCCCTCTCCTACTTTACTTTTCATACTCACAACATTTACTTTTTCTTAATATCCGTGTATAGTCAAACTAAAAGCTTTAGTCCGGGACGGAGGGAATATTAGTATAGATAGATTAGTATAGATATGGTCTTCAACGATACAAAAATCGAACAACTTGGGAACCATACTCGCGACGTGATTTTGGGCATTCTCATGGTCAACGGTGATGGATGGGGGAAGAGGGAAAATAGATGGCAATGGTGAAGCTTGGGAGATAGGGATGGATGGGGGAATAGGGAAAATAGAGTAGGGGGAAGATAGAGAAGACGACAGAAAAGATGGTGATGATCGGATGATCGGAGAAGACGGCGGAGGAGTAGGGGCGACTCGGGAATGAGGGATGACATGTATATTGTCGAAGAGTGAGTGGTAACCTAACTCAACATTTAACCTTTAAAATAAAAAAGACTTTCCCTATTTTACCTTTAAAAAATGTATTATGTGCAATGCACATAACAAGTTAACGATAAAATTTGGATGCCGTTAGTTTGAGTGACCTTTCATGCAACAAAAAAAATAGTTTAGTGCAAATAATGGAACGAAAAATAGTTTGGGTATGGAATCCACAATTGCCATATAATTGGGTGATTTTTTGTGCAATTTTGCCAATAGATTATTACAACCATCTACAGAAAAAATGGAGATCGTGTTTGGAAATTAGAACAATTAGCGATGAGTTTTATTGTTTGAAGACCGAGCATTACACTGTTTGCGGTATGAGCTCGTAATCGGCTTGAGAATTGAAGGTTAGATTCTTACTTAGATATATTGATAAGTTCACGAGTGAATTTCTGCTTACTGATATGACTCCCTTTAATTCTTTCAACAATGTTATTTTTATGAGTGTTTTAAAACTGAATTTTTACCATAATTTAATAAATATCCAATTGGTTTATGTCATTAAAAAATTAAATAATATTCTAAATGAGGACTCTATACCAAATTTGGAAATTGTATAAAAATAATTATAATTATATAAATTTATGATCAAAATTTACAGAGTTAATTATCTGACGTAAAACATTCGAATTATAAAAATCAATTTTTTTTTTCAAAACTGTCTATCGATATGAGATAATAGTTCAAAAACTTTAAAGTTATGAGGCACAAGCACCGACACTTGATCCATAAAAAAAATAAAATAAAAAGTGTTCCTTGCACCTAACCGCCTTAGAAAACCTTTTGACTCCTTCCACACGCGTTTTCCATCGACCACACAACACAACTGGTCCACCGCCAATGCCATTATCGATTAAGGCAAACCATTCGGTCAAAATAAAATTATTTATTCCTCTACCGACCAGGATAAGGATAAGGATTCCTATACACCGTTTGATCTACTGTCATCTTATAATCTCAACCGTTCATATCTAACCTTCCCATCTATAAATACCCACACCTACCCGATCAAATTTATGCTTCTCCTCTGCTCGTTGATGTTGGTCGTCGTGTTCTATAAGCAATTATAATCCACAATTATAATTTTTCGAATTCCTGTTTTTTGAGTTCTATAATTCGGTGGTGATTTCGATTTTGGATTCGATCCCTAGATTTTGATTTTTGTTTTTTCGATGGTGAATTCGTGTTCGTTTGTGGATTCGATCAGAATATGTTTTTATTTGTTTTATTTGTGTGCAGCGACTGATTTTATGGTGGCGAATTCGTGCCGATGATGGATTCCTGAGATTATGATTATGGTTGTTTCGGTTTTATTTGTATGCAGCGATTATTTTTGGATGGTGGATTATGGTCATCGTTTTTATTTGACGGCGTTGGTCGGTAAGCGATTGGTGAATTCATTTAGAATTGGTGGTTCCGATGAGATTATGTATTTTGGTTTTATTTTTGTGGCTCTGATTATTAGTTCTTGGGATCATAGTTGAATTCTTTCTATTTTGTTAGCCGGAGGTGACAGATAAGAATGACTAGTTAGAGGAGATGATGATCCTATCTTATTGGTGGTACATGGTAAGGATATAATCTGATTGTACGCCTCGCATACCGATTTTGATTTCAGTTTTGATCGTGGATTGGAGTAATTAGCTTTTGGAATCATGGCCTCGTTTTTGTTATTCTGATTTAGGCGCCTGGATGTGCGGTTGAATGAGTAGGGCCCTAACTGCAACTTGGTCGTAAGATATAATCTTAATGTGATGTACTTTTGGAAAGAGGCTCCAACTAGTTGATGGCTGTTTAGGTTTTATTTGTTGCCTAAATACTATACTCCCTCCTTCCCGGACTAAGGTTCTTAATTTGACTTACTCAGAAATTAATAAAAAATAAATCTTGTGAGTATGAAAAAGTAAGTAAGAGAAAGTAGGATAGATAAAGTGGGTAGTGAGTTTTTGTTGTGAGAATGACAAGTAGGTCTTATGGTCCATTTTAGGTAATAAATCAACTAATAACCTTAGTATTGGACAAACCAAAAAGGAAAGTAAGAACCTTAGTATCTTTTTTCATTGATTATGCTTAACAAAATATTTTTGAAAAAAAATAGTGTTCATTTATTTTTTGAAATACTTTTATCGAGTTTTGGTTTTGATCAAAAGAAAACGACGATATTGGTAGTAATTCAATGTACATTACGAAATCTATATTACCGGTACATGTACATTGGATAAAAACGCTGTTTACCCTCATTTGTTTATGTGCTTTGCTAATCAGCTATGGTGATCATAAGTGCATGCTTTGGGTTTGCTAATTAGTTCTGGGGATCACTGTTGCCCTATGTTTGAGGAACAATAGTGACTGACAAGGCCCGAGTCATTGACCTTAACAATTTTCATTAATCAACAACAATTTTGAGTCACTCACAGTATAAATTTCATAAATCATTCACTATTTGAGTAACAGTGATAATTTTATTTGATGACTATGTGGATCTGAATTGCTTATGGTCTCAATCTTTATATATAAGTGTTGACGGGTAGTTGTATATTTTTGTTGACATGTAGACATGATTCTTTCAGATCACTTAGTCATTGGATATGGAAATTATATGATTGGATGAGTTCTTCGTTCTTTTCCGTTTATCTAATTGGTGCATCACAAGTTTTGAAGGCATTGAGGCATTTGGTGGTGTGTCATTTGAGATGTAAGTTGTAGGAATATATCAGGTGTAAATATTTGGTTTGTGAAACTCTATTTTTTTTTGGTTGTAGTTAATATATGTTGTTCTAGGATTGCTGTATTTCCTCCAATGGTTGCTAGACCAATGATATATGTTAAGGAGCAGTGTCAAGGTTCTTGAAGTGACTACTACTCTTTATTTGACCTTCGATGTGTTTAAGGTTCATTGATAGGTGATTGGCTGTAACCAGGGCAAATATGAAGGATTTAAGCTTCTAGGGGCATATTTTGTTGGTTGACATGCTCAACCACAAGAATATAGCTTTTTCTCTCCCATGGTAGCCTAATCATTTAAGTGTGAGAACCTTCCACAACGTCAAAGTTAATAAAATTCATTCAATCATATTGTTTTTTCCCAATAACATGTCTCCGCAGGCTTTCTAATGTGGATTGCTTGAGAGGAAGGGATTTTCGGTATGTTGTATGTTCACCCAAATTGGTTTTAGCTACTGGTTATTTACACCTTTATTTTTTATTTTTTACGTGGGTGCACATCTTTGGAGCCGTTGGGGGTGATGATTGAAATCAATTGCTGGTGGTGTGTTTGTCTTTGAGTGATCCTGCTGCCTCATTCGCCTGTTTCCATTTGGAAGACCACACTTTGCTTCAGGAAGTTCATTTTTTTTTTTTTTTTTTTGATTGAGGTGGGTGGTTCTTCTCAAGGATTTGGTCAAATCTTTTATGTGATAGGGTTGCTGATTTGGGTGCATTTCATTTGGCCTTGAGTTTCTTTTTTGTTTGATAAGATATCTCAGAGTACATTCTTTTTTTAGGTACCTGTGCTGCTTCAGCAAAGATGTTTGCTTTGGTTCCTCTGAAGTGACGGTGACATGTTGCATCAGGACACATAGTTTAAAAGGGGTTTATCAATTACATGTTTGTTTCAATGTTCTAGCTTCTGTATTTGAATCATGCTGTTTCTGTTGTGGTTTTTTGTATGCGTGGATTTTGCAGAACTATGAAATGCCTAGGATGAAGAACATTTGCAACTGTATCATGCTCTCTCATCAATTCTTTCGCCTGTAGTTCTGATATCTGTCATCCGTAGAAATTTGCTGATTGGTATGTGTCGGTTGAAACATTTGTTATTTATCACTTGTGAAGGAATGGTCGTATTTATCAGCTGGGCAATCGCTTGTCTGCGCAGGCTGTCTAAAGTCGATTATTGGAACTTTGTAGAATGGAGGGAATTTTCGGTATGTTGCGTATTCACCCAAATTGGTATTAGGTACTATTGACTCGCACCTTGCTATGATATGAATGTGTCTCTGGTGCTCAGCTTTCGAGTCCTCGGTTTAGTTTGGAGTGATGACAGAAATCACTTGCTGGTGGTATGTACGTCTTAAGTGATCTTGCTGGTTCATTTGTTTGCTTCCATTTGGAAGCCCACGCTTTGTTCCAGATGTGGTCTTTGCAGGTTTGATTGTTAAGAAGTTGTACTTATAGCGAGCAACTTCAGGATTAGACTTTCTTGTTTTCATGTTTGTAGCACTCTTTGGATCACAGGGCGTTACACCTCCTTTCTTTTCGTACTCAACGTTAATCATTGTATATTGATTCTTAACAGTACTCTAATGTTTGTTTTTGTTTTGAGGTGTGTGGTGGTTCTCTGGGATTCGTTCAAAGCTTTTTTTGGGTATTGTGACTGGTATTCTAAGTCATACTGTTTTGAGGAAGTGTCGGGTGATATGAGTCTACTTTCATTTAGCCTTGTGTTTCTTGTTTGTTTGATCAGATATCTCAGTTACGCAGTACATTCTTTTTTTTTTAGGTACATTTGTTGCTTGAGTGCATATGCTTCCATTGGATTTGTTGAAGTAGTGATGATATGTCGCATAAGGGACATACTGTTTGGAAGGGGTTTATCAGTTTCATGTTTGTTTCAATTTTCTAGCTTTTGCGCTTATAGCATGCTGTTTCTGATGTGGTTTTCAGCTTATGTGGATTTTCCCGAATTATAGCACGAAGAACATCCGTATACGCAGCTACTTCTTAGAGTGATGTTTAATATTATGTATGGATGTATATTTTGTCAATTCACCTATAACTCAGATATCTGCTATCCTAACAGATTTGCTGTTTGGCATTGAAACATTGGTTAACCATCACTTGTGAAGGAATGGTTGTATTTTCAGGCTGCACAATTAGTTGCATTTAGCTGTTGATACGTGGCTCAGGACATCTTTGAGTAAGCTAATGCAGTGCATGCATATATCGATTGGGGGGTTGTGAATACATGGGGCTTCTTTCCAGGTTTCGTCTCATTCGGGAGCCATGTTTGTCAGCAAGTATATTGTCCTGTTGTTTCACACGAGTTCTATTATTTGACGGCAGCAGGGTGTAAAAAAAGTGATCTGGAGATGCGAGGTATGCTATACCAACACCAGTTTGTGTCGGCTATTCTGTTCTTTCTGGAGTCTGCTTTCTCTTCATTAGCGTTTCCTCAGGTTTGTGCCCAGTGGATGTTTCTAGCCATGTTCAACCACAAGTATATATTTACATATTCCGCAGTGGTAGCCTGATCGTTTGAGTGTAAGAACCCTTTACAACTTCAAAGTTAAGTAACTCTTTCAGTCATTAGTTTCTTCCCAGTAACATGCCTGCAGCGCAGACTTCCTAAAGGGATTTACTGGATCTTGGAAGGGAGGGAACTTTTGGCAAGTTGCATGTTTACCCACTTCGTTTTAGCAACCATTGACTTGCACCTTTATTGTCTGTGTGACATGGGCGCCCAGCTTTGGAGTGGGTGGTTGGTTTACTATCGAATTGTGACATAAATCACTTGCTGGTGTATGTATATCTGTAAGTGGTCTTGCTCTTCATTTGTCTTCTTCTATTTGGAACCCGTACTTTGTTATGGATGTGGTCTTTGCAGGGCCTAAAGTTTACTGTTGAAGGTTGTAGATAGTTGGTAGCGTACTATTCTAGGCTGGATGGATGTTCTGGTTTTAACGTTCGTAGCGTCCTTCTTGCTTTGGATCCCTAGAAGTAATGGTGACGCATCGCATCAAGGACACATTATTTTGGAAGGGGTTTATCAGTTTATGTTGTTTGTTTTAATGTTCTAACCTACATGAGATCCTTTAATAGAGCTAACGCGGTGCATGTAGGGTTGATGCAAACTGATGGGGCTTCGCAGTTTTTGTCTCATTTTGGGAGTCATGATTATTTGCAAATGTCTTGTTTTTGTGTCATTTCTGGGGTCTGCTTTTTCTCCATTAGCTTTTCCTCCTCAGGTTTGTGCCCAGTGGATGTTTGTAGCCATGCTCAACCACAAGTATATTTGTACTTTTGCTAAAGTGGTAGCCTAATCATTTGAGTGTGAGAACCTTCCACAACTTCAAAGTTAATGTAACTCTCAAGTCATTTGTTTCTTCCCAATTGCATATGCAGACTTCCTAAAGTGGATTATTGGAGCTAGGAAGGGAGGGAATTTTTGGTATGTTGCATGTTCACCCTCTTTTGTTTTGATACTACTGATTTACACCTTAATTATTAGCCGAGTGTGACGCTGGTGCACAGCTTTGGAGTCGGTTTACTATCGAATGGTGACAGAAATCACTTGCTGTTGTATGTATATCCATTAAAGTGTCTTACTGCTTCATTTGTTCGCTTCCATTCGGAAGTCCACACTTTGTTCTGGATCTGATCTTTGCATGGCCTACAGCTTTTATTGTTGAAGGCTGTAGATGATTGGTAGCGTGCTATTCCAGGTTGGATGGACTTTCTGTTTTTCATGTTCGTAGCATCCTTTGGTCCAGGGAGTTTCACCTCCTTTCTTTTTCAAGCTTGAGATTCGTCATATTATATTTGTTCTTCACAATACTTGCCTTTTTATTTGAGGTGGGTGGTGCTTCTTTGGGATTTGGTTGAGAAGCTTTTATGTGGTAGAGTGACTGGTTCTTAAGTTTTTGAGTCGAGGAAATGTCGAGTTATATACGTGTACTTTCATTCAGGTTTGTGTTTCTTTTTGCTTGATCAGATATCTCGGTTGCGGAGACATTCTATTGTTGGGTTCATGTGTTGCTCTAATACAAATGCTTGCTTTGGACCCTTGAAGTAATTGTGAAGCATCGCATCAGGGACACGTTTCAAAGGGGTTTATAAGTTATATGTTGTTTGTTTCAAAGTTCCAGCTTTTGTGCCCATATCTTTCGGTTTCTGTTGTGGTTTTCGGTTTGCGTGGAGTTTCCTGAACTATGAAATCGCTAGTATGAAGAACATTTGGCAACCCTTTAACAACTTCTTGGAGTGATGTTTGGTTTAAGTAAGGAATTATGTTGTCATTTCTTTCACCTATTGTACTGATATCCGTTATTCGTAGAAGTTTGCTGATTGTCATGTCGGTTGAAACATTGGTCAACTATTGCTTCTGAAGAAACGGTTATTTTTTCTCAGCTGCGCAATCACTAGCATTTAGCCTTTGATCTGCTGCGCTATTCATGAGGTTTTTGAGTAAGCTAACGCGTTGATTGTGTAAACCAATGGTGTTGATGCAAACTCTGATGGGAAGTCTTTCCAGTTTTTTTATTTCTTTTTTGGGAATCATAATTGTTAGAAAGTATCTTGTTTTGTTGTTTTACAAGCCTTCTATCATTCGACGTCCGCTGGGTGTTAACAAAAAGTGAGCGGGAGATGAGAGGTATGCTATATCGACCCTAGTTAGTGGTTGTTATTCTGTTTTTTCTGCAGTCTGCTTCTCTCCATTAGCTTTTCCTTCCCAGGTTTTTGCCCTGTGGATGTTTGTAGCCATGCTCAACCACAAGTATTTTTTTGATCATCGAGTGTGAGAACCTTCCACAACTCCAAAGTTAAAACAACTCTTTCCGTCATTTGTTTATTTTCAATCACATACGATCGCAGACTTCCTAAAGTGGATAATTGGAGCTTGGAAGGAAAGGAGGAAATTTTTGGTATGCTCTTCGCTGAATTTGGTTTTAGCTACTATTGAATTACACCTTACTATTCTCCTGATGTGGGTGCACAGCTTGGAGTTGGTTTACTTTCAAATTGTGACAGAAATCACTTGCTGCTGCATGTATATCTGTAAGTGATCTTGCTGCTCAGCTTCCGTCTTCTTCCATTCAGAAGCCCACACTTTGTTCCGGATGTGGTCTTTGCAGGGCCTTGAGCTTTTATTGTTGAAGGTTGTAGATAGTAGCGTGCTATTCCAGGTTGGATGCACTTTTGGTTTTCATGTTTGTAGCACCCTTTAGTTGAGGGAGTATCATCTCCTTTCTTTTTCATACTTAACATTAGTCATTTAATATAATTCTTGAATTCGATTTTGAGTTTTATTTTTCGGTGGTGAATTTATATTACTGGATTTGGTCCGTAGATTTTGAGTTTTTGACGTTGGATTCGTTCCCTAGATTTTGATTTTCATTTTTCGATAGTGAATTCGTTTTCGTTGAGAATATTCTTTTTTTTGTTTGTTTGTTTGTTTTTGTGCAGTGATTTCCATGAGATTAATGGTTAATGGTTACATCAGTTTTATTTGTGTGTTGGTAAGTGATTGATTTTCGATGGTGAGTTCTTTCAGAAATGATGTATTCGATGATATTATGGTTATTTTGGTTTTATTTTTGTGGCTGATCATCTGTTATCATATTCTGATTTCTTTCTATTTCGTTAGCTGGAGGTGCCAGATGAAATGACTAGTTAGATGAGCTGATGATCTAATCTTATTTGTTCTTAACAAATTGTTTTTCGTTGTCCTGTAGGAGATGTTGATTTGTGTTTGGTTTTAAACGATGATCTAGATGACTAGATTTTGATTTGAGTTTGATTGTGGATCTGAATAACTCAATTCTTATTTTGATTTCAATTTTGTGCGTGCTCCAGTAATTGGTTACTCAGATCATTGCCTCGGTTTTATTGTTCTTACTTAGGTGCCTGGAAGTGCGGTGGAATGAATAGGTCCCTAACTTCTACTTGGTCCGTAAGAAATAATACCAACTTAATGTGGATTTTTTTAACACTGCCTTTTTTATAACACAACTTCATGCAGATTTTGAGTTTGATTTTTGGTGTAAGAACTAATCATGACTTAATGTCAGTTTTGAGTTCTATTTTTGAGGGACGCTTCAACTATTTGATGAAAACTTCCTCAGCATCACTAAGAAAGTTTGTCGACTTTCGATTTGATTCTCGATGTGAGATTTTGAAATTTGTAAGAAAAAGTATAAATACGTACCTTGAGTGCCCCCCTTCTCCTGCTTTAGAATATGTAAAGACTTCACCAAGTCTGGGTCCAAAATCAAAACGTAAAGAGAGAATAAATTCCTAGGCTTGATACCTTAGAATAGGACTCGTGCCTAAGAGAACTATTAGATGACATAGAGTTAGACTAACGAAATGTTTTCATTAATTATTCAGAGGTGAAAAAATGACAAAGAAGATAGCATTCCCCCTCGTTTATGTTTTGCATTTAGTCTTTTTACCCCAGTGTATCTCTCTCTTATTTTGAAAAGTCTATCATGACAAGGAATTTTTCACCTTAGGACTGTTATAGTTATGGCTGCTGTTCACCGGGGCTTCGGTCGGCGTCCACCCTGTCATAAGGTCACCAACGTCCTTTTTTATTTCTTTTTAATAATTAACTTATAGTTTGGGATGTAAAACCAAAATTTGTACTATGACTTCTGTAAAATAGTACAGACTAAAGTGGAAGTAAATCCAAAGTCATTTATTAATGCTTTCAACAGTATCCGTCTCTCTCCCTCTCTTTTTATTAATAGTCATTTATTAATGCTTTGGATCAGGGAGTATCATCTTCTTTCCTTGTCATACTTGACATAAGTCATTTATTAATGCTTTCAACAGTATCCGTCTCTCCTTCCCCCCTCTTTTTCCAGTTTTTGTCTTATTTCGGGAGATGTGATTGTTAGCAAGTATCTTGTTTTGTTGTATCTTGTTTTGTTGTTTCACAAGAGTTCTATTAATCGTCGGCCACAGGGTGTTAACAAAAAGTGAGCTGGAGTTGAGAGGTATGCTATACCAACACCAGTTAGTGTCTGCTGTTCTGTTTTTTCTGCAGTCTGCTTTCTTTCCATTAGCTTTTCCTCCTCGCCCAATTGGTTTTGGATTCTAATGTTTTGCACCTTAATTATCCTCCGAGTGTGATGCGGGTTCACAGCTTTGGAGTCATTGGTTTACTTTTGAATGGTGACAGAAACCACTTATTGGTGTATGTTTATCTTTATGTGATATTGCTGCTCCATTCGGAAGGCCACACTTTGATCCAGATGTGGTATTTGCAGGGCTTTTTGTTTGTTGAAAGTTGTAGATAGTTGGTAGCGTGCTATTCCAGGTTCGACGTACTTCCTGGTTTTCGCGTTCATATCACCCTTTGGTTCAGGGAGTATCTCATCTCTTTTCTTTTTCGAGTCATCTGTTTACTTTTTGAATGGTGACAGAAATCACTTATTGGTGTATGTTTATCTTTAAGTGGTCTTGCTGCTCCATTCGGAATGCCACACTTTGATCCGGATGTGGTATTTGCTGGGCTGTTTGTTTGTTGAAAGTTGTAGATTGTTGGTAGCGTGCTATTCCAGGTTGGATGGACTTCCTGGTTTTCACGTTCGTAGCACCCTTGGGTTCAGGGAGTATCTCATCTCTTTTCTTTTTCATACTTGACATTAGTCATTTAACATTTTTTAACACTACTTTTCCAAAAAAGAAATTTTATGAGGTGGGTGGTTCTTCTTTGGTCGAAGCTTTATATGGTAGAGTGACTGGCACTTTAGCTTTGCCTTTTGAGGAAGTGTCTAGTGATCTGGGTGTACTTTCATTTAGGCTAGTGTTTGTTTTTTGTTTGATCAAATATCTCAGTTGTGGAGTACATTCTATTTTTAGGTACATATGCTGCTTCAGTACAATTGCTTCATTGGACCCCTTGAAGTAATGATGATATATAACGTCAGGGACGCATTGTTTGGAAGGGCTTTATCAGTTATATTTCGCTTATTTCAGTGTTATAGCTTTTGTGCTCATATGCTTCTGTTGTGGTTTTCAGTTTTTGTGGATTTTCCCGAACTATGAAATCCCTAGCATGAAGAACATTTGTCAACTCCAAACAGCTTCTCAGAGTGATGTTTTGAATTAGTATGGACTTATGTTTCGACAATTCTTTCGATTCTGATCTGTTATCCGTTGAAATTTATGTCGGTTGATACATTGGTTAGCTATCACATGATTCTGTTGCGCAGTTTATTGATGGAGTCTTTGAGTAGGGTAAGGTGGTGCATGAGTACATCTATGAGGTTGATGTAATCTGATGGGGGCTTCTCTCCTGTTTGTCTATTTTCTGGAGTCATGACTATTATGTTTCATTGTTTCACAAGAGTCCCCTTATTAGACAGCCGCAGAACAAAAAATGATCCGGAGATGAGAGGTATTCTTTACTAACACAAGTTAGTGTTCCCTATTTTGGGCTTTCTGGAGTCTGCTTACTCTCAATAAGCTTTTCCTCAGGTTGGGCCGAGTGGATGGCTGGAGTTTTTTTTTTTTTTTTTGGGGAGGGGGGGGGGTGGTGGTGGTGTTGTAGACTGTTGGTAGACATGCTCACTACAAGTATGAAGCTTCCTTTTCTTCAGTGATAGCCTAATCATTTATGAGAACGCTCCACTATTTCAAATTTAATCACTCTGTCATATTGTTTCAATCCAATAACATACCTGCGCAGGCTGTCATAAGTGGATTATCTGAGCTTGAAAGGTGTGTTGCATGTTCACCTACACTGGTTTTTGCTACTATTGATTTACACCTTAATTGTTATTCAGTGTGACGTGGGTGCACAGCTTTGGAGATGTTGGTTTACTTTGGCGTGATCTTGCTGCTTCATTCTCTTGCTTCCATTTTGAAGCCCATGCTTTGTTCCGGATGTGTTCTAGGTTTTGTACTTCTATCTTGCTGCTGATTCTGTTGTGATTTTCAGTTTGCATAGCTTACCCAAGTATAAAATCCCTGGCCTTTCTAGAGTCTGCTTTCTCTCCATATAATTTTCCTCAGGTTTGTGCTGAGTAGATATTTGGAGTTGGGGGAGTGCAAGTATATATCTACTTTTTCTACAGTAGAAGCCTAATCATTTGGGTGAGAACCTTCTAAATCGAAGGTAATACAACTCTTCCAGACATTTTGTTTCTTCTCAGTATCATGCCTGTGCAGGCTATATAAAGTGGATTATTGGAGCTAGGAATTTTTGGTATGTTGCATGTTACACCCATTTTGGTTTTAGCTACTATTCATTTACACCTTAATTATTACCCGAGTGACGTGGGTACCCAGTTTGGAGTCACTGGTTTACTTTTGAGTGTTTGCTGGCGTATGTGTCTTTTAAGTGTTCTTTCTGCTTCTATTTGGAAGCCCACACTTTGTCCGAGAGGTCTTTGTAGGGCCTGCAGTGTTGGTTGTTGGACGTTGTCAGCGTGCTATTCTAGGTTTGATGGACTTTTTGTTTTTCTTGTTTGTAACACCCTTTGGTTCAGAGGAAGGGTAAGGTGATGGGTGTTCTTTCATTTTTTTTTATTTTTTTTTATTTTTTTTTTTTTTTTTTATGATCGGATATCTTAGCTGGTGAGTATATTCTATTTTAGGTATTTGTGTTGCCTCAATAGAGATGCTTGCTTTGGACCCCTTGCAGTAATGGTGAGAATGTGAGATGCCGCATCAGGAACACATTGTTTGGAAGAGGTTCATCGTTTTTATGCTGTTTGTTTCAGTGTTCTTGCTTTTTTACTTATATCATGTGTCTGTTGTTGTGGTTTAAGTTTGCGTGGGTTTTCCCGAGCTATGGGATTCCTAGTATGAAGAAGTACATCAACTCTTAACTTCTCAAAGTAATTTTTTTAATTATGAACATCTTGTTGTTCAATCTTTCGCCTTGAGAACTGATCTGTTATCATTTGAAATTTGCTAATTGTCGTCAAACATTGGTTAGCTATCAAATGGTCGTATATTTCAGATGGGCAGTTGCTTTTAGCCTGTGAATCTTCTTTATTGATGGGATCTTCGAATGGTGGTTGGAAACGTCACTATGTTGATTAAGGAAATATACAAGATAGGAGGGAGGAAATTTGGGCTTATCAACATGCTAGCTGTAGGTAGGCTTCCTGGGACAAGAGTTAACGTGCCTGTTAATGTTGAGTATGAAGAAATGAATATCCTAGCAAAGATGCATAATCATAAATTTTCTGAAAGCCTGGTGGAGCTACATAAGTTGACCGGATTTACTTATTCCATGTTCGACATTGCCACCGCCATGGCTAACAGAATGAACAACCCCTTAAAATATGGTATGTTTTAATTTTCATCATTTGAAATTGTATATACTCATACACCTTGTTATAAGAATAAATGTTGTGCTTTCGATTTTTTTTTTATTAAATAAGTTTGTAACTTATTGGGAAGTTTTCACGCGGAAATAATTAGGCTACAACTTTAGAATTAGTCATGCATCTTTGCTAGGATATGGAAAGAAAGTTATAAACTCTCGTCATGCATATTAGCGAACGGAGAAAAAATGGAGGCTGCGGTACATTGTGAGGGATACAACTCGTAAGTAAAATATACCATGCTTTTACTAGTCTTTTACTCATTTTTTTATTTTCCTTTTAGAATTTAGCAAATAAATTTCTAAAAAATGCATCCCTCACCTAGAGACCTTAAGTTTTTGAATGATAAAATAAATATTTATGCTGCTATTTTCTTCACCTTTATGAATATTCCGTTATGATGGTTTATGATCTTGTGAGCAGGCAACTCTTAGCAGACCATGTGGTGTTGGCCAGTGTGGTAAGAATCTCGTTCAATGTCAGTTCTTGTGTTTGGGATGTCAACTTCTTTCTTCAATTTCTATTACGTGGGCCTTGAAGCAAGTGCATCCCTTTCTTAAGACTCTTGTGGTGATTTTGCGAATGGTAATAGTGGATTAGCCATCGAGATATCAGAAATTAGTAGACCTATATGTTATGTGTTGGTAAGGTTTAGCTGAAGATTTTATTAAAGATATCCTATCTAAGCTATAAGCTGGAACTTGAGGAATTGAGTTCATCTGTCCTTGGGGGAAACTGAATACCTGTGTTTGCATAGGCATAAAACAGGAGAAGGTTCTGTGTTTGCGTAAACTGTTTTGAGTGATTGAAATATTCTGTACCTGGGCACGTTTAACATCTGCAAGTTTCCTTATGTCGACCGTGCGTTAAGATGGAGTCTATTCATTCTAGGCGTTGCTTGTATCTAAAAACTATATCCTGCGTCCTTGGCCTTTAGTTATATAGTACACGAGGGTTCTTCAATTTTGATCAAGTGCTGCGTCTTGGGAAAGAATCACCTCCTTATAAGTAGATGAGGTTATATGTTTTTCACTTCTTGTGTATTGCTATCTTTCTTATATATAAATAAAATTGGTCTTATTTGCATTTAGAATATAAAAGTTGGTAACTCCGCCTGTGCCCTTGTTGCACAGCCGGTCCCAAGCCCGGGTAAAGGAGGAGGGCCGATTTGTTAAGTATATATTCAGTTCTTTTTACCGTCTTCTTTCCAGTTGTTAGTATGTTGCTCTTCCCCATCCCTATTTCAGAACTACCACAAGTTGGGTTTCTTAGTGATAGGGGCTTCTTTTTGCAGGAACTAGCCACAAAAAAAAAAAAAAAAAAAAAAAAAGAACCCTTTTTGTCTTGAGCATGAACTAGCCAAAAGTTGACTCTTCTTGTTCTAAATTCAAAATCTGACTCTTCTTGTTCTAAATTCAAAATCTGTAAGGTTGTGGTCTCTACGTTGTGGGGACATGGACGTTCTCAAGCGCTTCAGTGAGTATATACGATATGTCGTTTTTTTAAGCGTTCGCTACACAAAATAACACGTTCACTACGCAATGTGAACAACAAAATCAAACGTGTTAGCTCCGTGTTAGTTTCACATTTTACAGAAACGTTTTTACATTGAGTAGTGCACGTTTTACATTGTGTAGCAAACGTTTTATAAAACGTTGTCCCGTTTTTACAAAGTGATTTGAAAATCCACTTTTGTGCAATTTTAACATATGATTATATAATAAGTAAGAGTAAATTTCTTTAAAGCCCCTAGGCCTCACATTTAAGCTTTAAGAAGGAACATTATTTTCTCAACTGCCCCAAAGCTCGGGACAAAAATACACCCAGCTGCCCTAGTTTGTTTCGGCTTATTTTGAATTGCTTATGACTTTTAGCTATAATTAAGTCAAAATTAAAGTGTGTATTTCCGCTTAAACCCAATAAGTTAATAATTAGAGTACAACCACATTATTGAATTACATAAGTAAAAGCCAAAAAGCAAAAAATAACGAGTAAATTTTGGGGGAAACTAGTTTCTTTATAAGTTATAAAAAGTCATGTTTTTATAGGGTTCAGGTTTTAAGTTTTAAGGTTTAGGGTTTTAGGTTTGAGATTTAAAGATTAAAAACATGACACGCTATCTATTTTCCGTTCACGGGGTACCAGGTACGTTTTTTTTTCTTTACTCCCTAGTCCCTACAACGTCAATTACTTTGTTCTTTTCTTCTTCTTCTTCTTCTTCTTCTATTCTTTTCTTTTGTTCTTTTACTTTGTTTTCCTTTTCCCTTTTTTTTAATCCTCGTGAAATTCCATAAAAAAAATTGCTCTTTTATTTTAATACATCTTTGTTTTATTAAATTTGTTAATATTTATGATATAATATATTCTAATATTTTTATTTTGTCAATGTAAGAACATGGCTTGCAACACAAGTCATTTAGTAATTCCATACATGAAATCATACCTATAATGTTAATATAAAGTGTAGTGAATTAATATAATGTGTAGAATTCCTGGATGTAATATTATCTATTTTTGATGGGCAAAGTGGTAATTTAACATCACTAAAGGTTGAAAGGGTGTAGTCCCTAAATGAGGTGCCTTTTGGTTTCATATATAAATGGTTCTCCATCAACCCTAGAAATCACTCCATTCATTTTATTTTCTCTCCTAAATAATCTTCATATTGCTAGAGACATTAGAGAGAAAAGGCACAATCATTTAGAAGAACCCCGTCCCCTTAATTCTTCTTCTTCTTATTCTCCCTACAACATCTGTAATGGATTCAACAGATATTATTTCGCTTCCGCCTTCATCTTCTTCCTCATTCTTATTCTGAAAATGAGCGTGGCATTCAGGGATATAAAGAATTGTTCCAACAATTGGTATCAGAGCCCCGTTCATTTTGGTTTAAGTTTGGGTTCTTCATTGAGAAAGTTTTGTACTTTCAATTTGATTCATTTTCCCTGTTGAATCATTAAGTTTTAATGTTGATTAGGGACTCTAATTCGTTCATAGAGTACTGATAATCATCATCTAAAATTCAGAAAATGGTTTGAAAGTGTTTTGTTCATTAAATTAAAATGGTTCAAGTTAGACTATCCCTTCATAACATGGTTTTATGTCTAGTGCATACCATGTGGATCTACATACTTGATTCCATACATGGTTTTATGTTGTAAAGAACATATCATGTGGATCTACTTGTTGTTCATCATTTTTTGGGATAAAATTTGGAAGAGTGCAGCAAAGCATGCATGAAACGGTGGCTTTAGCCCGGTCGGGTCTTATGTTCTGCCCGGTCGGGTATTATAAGTTGTCCGGTCGTGCATGTACACTATTCACAGGTTTTTGCTTTTTCAAAGATGGTGCACAATTTTGTTCCTCTTTTGAACAAAACATACATTTTTTCAAACCCTAAGGCCTTGATTAATTATATGCTTTGACAATTTTATTCATTGTTTAAATAATATTGTCGCCTAAGTGATTTACGTTATTTAAACCCTAAAATTGTAAAGTGTTGGATGTTTAAGTTGATATGTGAATGTCTTGAATTTTCCAAAGAAGATCTTGACATTTGACCAAACTTGGGCATTCATGTGGTAACAAGTAAAATAAATATTAGGTTATTTTCTTAGGTACTTATGTCGGCCCAAAGGAAGATTAAGTATTTATTAAAATATAAGTTCAAATTACTTGTTGCCTAAGGCAATCATTTATGAGTAAACTCGCAATCCAAAGATTAGTTTTGATGTCATGTTGATTGTCTTGTTGATGGATTTCATTGATATAATTAATCATTATTTATTATGTAGTATCTTATACATGTTTTGTATTCATTCTTGTTCTCGAAATTCCAACAGATTTACTTATAGCTTCATCCGTGATTACTGCTATGAGTACCTTATCGATGCTTAATGAGACTAATTTTAAATCTTGGAAAAATAAATTGATGATGATCTTAGGCTATATGGACATAGATCATGCATTAAGGGAGCCGTTTCCTCTTCCTCTCTCTAATGAAAGCACTCATGAAGATTGCTTAAATGAGGAAAAGTGGAAACGCTCCAATCGTGTGAACCTAATGATCATGAATATAGTTGTCCCGGAGACCATTTTGACCGGTATCTGCAAGGATATTGATGCTAAAACATTCCTTGATATGCTTGAGGAACGTTTGGCATCTACCTCTTCTCATGGGACAAAGAGAAGAGGGAAAGAAACTGTGGTTGCAAGTAAAAAGAAGCTTAAGGGATCATCTCATGATCATAAAGAAAAGAAATGTTTCTTTTGCAAGGACCTTACTAACATGAAGTTCGATTATCCTAAGTCTCACGCTTGGCGTGAGAGGTATATCATTTGGTCTTGTTTGTATTGTATTAAGGCTAATTTGGTTTCAGTTCCTACATTTACATGGTGATTGGATTTTGGTGCAACCAATCACATAAGGATGTTCAAGTAGGATTGCCTAAATTATCGAAGACCTAGTAAAGATGAAGAAATTCATCTATATGGAAACTAGGAATCCGGTTAGAGTTATAGGCATAAGGATCATTTAAATTATTGTTAAGTACTAAGTATTATTTTGTATTAAATAATATATTTATTGTACCATCATTTAAATGGAATTATGATATTTATCACAATATTGGACAAGGAAGGTCACTCTTGTTCATTAATAATAAGTGTGATCTCTATTTTAATTGGAAAGGTTGTTGGCACTAGTACTTTGTCAAGTATTCTTTCTTCACTTGACATTATTCAAACAATAAATGTGTCCCTTAATAATGAAACCAAAACAAGAAAGCAAAAGTTATCAAGTAAATTTTATTTTATTTTTCATTAAGGCATAGGCATTTGGGTCATATTTCCAAGAGGAAAATTGATAAGCTTATGTTAAAGAAAATCTTAAACAAACTTGATATTTTGGAAAATACTTTTGCATTAAATGCCTTAAAAGAAATTTACAAACATTAAAAGAATAGTATTCTCGAGAGTATCAAGTGGCTTTAAAACTAATACATATGAACATTGTGGGCCATTCATTATTCCTTCGTGGAAAGGTCAACAATAGTTATTACGTTTATAAATGACTACTCTCAATATGAATGCATTTATTACTTCATGCAAAGACTCAAGTTATGGACGTTTTCAAGTCTTATGAGGTCAAAGTTGGAAATCAACTTTGAAAGACTATTAAGAACATTAGGTCTAATCATGATAGAGTATATCATGGTTGGAATGATTGTTAAAGGGAACAACGTCTAGGTCCTTTTTACTCGCTATTTTGAAGAGTGTGGGATTGTCTCCATCTACATTAAGGCGGGTACGCCTAGCATGAATGATGTACACAAGAGACATGATAAAATCTTTAAGGAAATGGTAATAAGCATGTTTTGTGCTTCTTTTACCTCACTCATTATGGGCGATACATTAAAACCGCAGCCCTTATTCTCATTAAAGCTCCCTCTAAGCTACTAATAAAATCCCTTTATGATTTTGGGACGAATAAGGAACACGTCCTTAAATCATCTTCATTTATGGGGTTGTCTAACATAAGGGTAGACCTTATAAGTCTACTAAGGGCAAGTTAGACATAAGATTGTTAGTAGTTATTCATGAGGTAAGCCGAAAGATCTAGGGGATATATAAATTTTACAACCCGAAAATTTGAACATTTTGAAACGAGAAAAGCTAGGTTCTTTGAGGATGTTGAATTTAGTGGGAGATTAGGTGTAATATTTTGAATTTGGAAAAGAAGAGGCATCCATTTCTTCACCTCTTTCATAAGTTTCAATTGGATTTCAAATTTTGTACTTGATATTCAAGAAGAACATACAATTCAAAATAAATATGGTTTCCCTATAAAATATTGAACAACATGAAAATGTTGATCATAAGAAGGAAATTCAACAACCTCAGAATTAGTAAGAACCGGTGCCCTTAAAGAGATACAATAGAGTAAGAAGGATTGCAATACCGGATAATTATGAGATGTATCTTACCGAGAAATTAAGGACACATAGGTTTAGTGGGAGATGAGCCATTCATCTACCATAAAGCCATTAATAGTCCTAATTCTCATAAGTAGATTAATACCATATATAAAGAGTTGAAATCTTTGAAAGATAACAACTTTTGGGATCTTTTACATTACCTAAAGATGTGAAACCTATAAATGGGTCTCTAAGACCTAAAAGGATTCACAAAAGTAATGTTGAAAGATATAAAGACCCATCTAGTTGCTAAAGAATTTTCAGCTCATAAGAAAGGCATTAATTATCAAGAAAGAAACATTTCCCGGTATCTTCTAAAAACTCTTTTAAAATCATTATGGCACTAGTAGCAATTTGTGTCTTAAGCTTCATCAAATGGATATTAAGAGAACTTTTCTTAATGGAGACATTGAGGAAACTATCTATATGGAGAAATTCATTTATGACTTAAGCAAACTTCTCATTAATGGTATTTAAAGATTAATCAAGTTATTCTTTCATTTGGTTTTGAAATGAATCTTGATAAATATTGTGTATACCATAAGTTCAGTGGGAGTAAAAATTATAATTTTGGTCTTATATGTGGGTAATATTTGCTTGCTAGTAATGTTTTAAACCTTAATAAGGAAACTAAGAATTTTTTTTGGAATGAAAATTCTTGGTGAGGCATCTTTTTGTATTAGGAATCCAAGTTCACTGTGAGTTTACACGGAGTATTTTGAGATTATCACATAAGGCCTATATAGAAAAGGTATTACAAAAGGTATAGCATGCAAAACTATAAACCACTTGACACCCCTAATTTTAAAGGAGACATGCTTAGTCTCAAACAGTGTCCTAAAGTTAATTATGAATCCAAGTATATAGAAAATATCACTCTTTGCATCAGCAGTAAGAAGCTTAATGTATGCGTAAGTCTTACATTCAATGTTGGGATGCTTGGTCAATACCAAAGCAATCCAGAAAGAACATTAAGTAGTAGCCAAAAGAATGATATAGTATTTACAAAACACAAAGATCTACATGCCTATTTTTAATCGGATAATCTTGAGATCATTAGGTATTCCGACATTAGTTAAATTATATGGCTGCATAAGTTTATTAAAAGGACTGCGAATTGTCAATAAGTCTCGAAAGACCGCTTAAGTTTTATGGTGACAATCGGACGGTAGTCTTATAACAACAAGAGTTCATCAAAGTCTGAAGGATATAGACATTAAGTTTCTTGTTGTAAAGGAAAATGAACAAATAGAAATACAACATATAGAAACAAACTCCATTTTAGAGGATCCATTTATGAAAGCGTTATCATCTTCAGTGTTTCACGAGCATGTTGCTCATATGGGTGTAACAATTTTGATAACATTTAATATAGTGGGAGTTTGTATTGTTATTTCATTAATTGTTCTCTTATTTAAAGTTTTGATCTCATTTGGTTAAGTTGGACTAGTTGGAAGAATATGTATATATTCATTATTCCATGCTACACATCTACACTTTTGATCTATGTCATTTAGTTGGATTTGTATACGTGATTACTGTGGGTTTAGTTGCGAATCAATTACAATGACTGTCCCTTTAGTCCTTATACTTGGATGACTAATCGACGAGATTGTTATAGATGACAATAAAGTGCGCACATAAGGGTTGTCATTTGTGTTATATTTATGGTTTTAAAGGAAAGGCTTTGTTTTGCAACCCAAGTGGGAGATTGTAAGAACATGGCTTGCAACATAAGTCATTTAGTAATTCCATACATGAAATCATACCTATAATGTTAATATAAAGTGTAGTGAATTAATATAATGTGTAGAATTCCTGGATGTAATATTATCTATTTTTGATGGGCAAAGTGGTAATTTAACATCACTAAAGGTTGAAACGGTGTAGTCCCTAAATGAGGTGCCTTTTGGTTTCATATATAAAGATAAAGGGTTCTCCATCAACCCTAGAAATCACTCCATTCATTTTATTTTCTCTCCTAAATAATCTTCATATTGCTAGAGACAATAGAGAGAAAAGGCACAATCATTTAGAAGAACTCCATCTCCTTAATTCTTCTTTTTCTTCTTATTCTCCCTACAACATCTGTAATGGATTCAACAGGTATTATTTCGCTTCCGCCTTCATCTTCTTCCTCATTCTTATTCTGAAATTGAGTGTGGCATTCAGAGATATAAAGAATTGTTCCAACAGTCAAAATTTAATCTTACAAAAGACACATGCAAATCAAAATATATTTTTGTTGATAATAATTGTGTTATTTTTATTTTATTTTAAATATGACGATTATTCGATTAAATTTGAAACTAATGGATAATTAAAAATAAGCATAAACTTATTTCAAGAATAAAATTACATTTCAATCAAAAAACATGTCAATAATTATTCATGTTTTCTTGCATCAATAATGTTTTTTTTTTTTTTTAAGAAAACTAAATATTTACATTACACATTTTAGCATCTTAATAATTTTTTCTAATCATTACAATAAATAAAAAGTCATTATCGAACAACTAAAACAAACAGTAGTCACTAAGTCTAGTATCAGCAATAAGTTATCAGCCACCAACTACGACACGAGCCTAGAATTGAGATTATGTGGTAAAGAAAAAAGAAGTTGCACAACATTATTTTAGCGCACTCAACTAAGATCATCATGCGCGTGTACAATTCAGATCCCTTTTGATAGCCAACAATTCTTCAAAGATGAGTAAAATGAACGCTTTTTTTTTCTAAAACACTATTATATTTCAGTAAAAAAGACATTACATTTAGTTATAGTTAGTGTTACACGTAATTATAGTTAGTATTACAGTTTAAAAATGAGTAAAATTAACGATTAGTTTTTTCTAAAACAGGTGTTACATATACTTATAAACAAAATTATACTCCCTCCCTCACATTTTAAGAGTAAAAAATTTCCTAAATGGGTGTCCCAACTTAATAGTCAAAATCCATAAAAGGAAAGTATTTTATACTTCTTTATTTAGTAGACCCTACATGTCATACACACAACAATTATCCACTAACTATTCCCTACACCATTCTCTCTCATACCTACTTTCTATACTCATAACACTCTACACCACTATCAATATTTTATAATAAAAGATTATTTCCTTAATTTTCGTGTCATCCTATTTTTTGACTCTTAAAATAGAACGGAGGGAGTATATAAGTAACCCAATTGTTACATTTAATTATATTAAATACTCCCTCCGTCCCGGACTAAGGTTATTAGTTTGATTTTACACGGAGATTAAGAAAAAATAAATGTTGTGAGTATGAAAAAGTAAGTAAGAGAAAGTAAGAGAGATAAAATGGGTAGGGAGTTTTTGTTGTGAGAATGACAAGTGGGTCCCATGATCCATTTTAGGTAATAAAGCAACTAAGAACCTTAGTCTGGGACAAACCAAAAAGGAAAGTAAGAACCTTAGTCTGTGATGTAGCACAAGGAAGGAAGGAAAAGCCGCCAGATCCGACCGGACCCGAGAAGCAGCCCGACCGGACCAAGCCGCGCACGACCGTGCAAGGAATAAGGCTCGCCCGTGCGACAGTTGAAGGAAAGAAGGAGAGGGTCGGCATGATTGGCACGACCGTGCTGAATTAAGCGCACGGCCGTGCTCGGCAATTCAGCAGGAAAAATAATTGTTGCATAATTCCTTTTTTGGTTTATTATTTGGGTATTTTTGGTAAACTATTATGAGTCCTTTTTAGAATAGAGTTTTGTTATTTCCTAGCCTACTCTTTTCTTTCATTGTATTGAACACGTTTTTGTCTTTGATATTTTATAAAGTTTGCTTTGTGCATCTTTGTGGTGTTTAACCATTGAAACCTTAATTGGTTTTGTTGAAGGTGGATTCCTTCGTTATTTCGAGAGCCTCATCATTATTGGTGTTGTTCTTGCCAAACCCTAATTTGTGGATTCGAATTGTGTCAATTAATTCGTTGATTCGATTAATTATTATCCGGTTACATTTTATTTTCATTCCGCTGCAAACCCTGTACATCAGTTTACATCAGTTGGTATCAGAAAAGGTCGATCCAAGGAGGAAGATGACCAATACTCATGGAATCGACAACAACAATCAAGCGAATCTTGGTGAGTTGACTGCTGTGCTAGAACGGTTCCGCCATGATTTGGAGCAACGCGAAGCCGATCGTGTTGAACGCGAAGAACAACGGGAAGCCGAACGAGCCGAACGGGAACGACTATTGATGGAGTCTTTACGGGCTTTACATTTTGGTATTGAGAATTTTGGAAAGAGAGTAGAACGACAGGATGAACGTGTCGAACATGGAGTTTCCAATCGACGTGGTCAACCAACCGGACTAAATCAGCATAACTTGGGTGGTGGAGGTAATTTTAATTAGGAAAAAACTGCAAATATAGTACCTGAACTATTGGGGTTATTTTGGATTTGGTACCTGGACTCTCATTTTTTGCACCCGTCATACTCAAACTCTAATTTTTACTGTATCCGTCATACCTACCACTAACGACATCCATTTTTCTCACTTAAGTCATCATGTGACCATACACGTGATCAATTTTGCAGGGGTAAAATAGGAAGACAAATGTGACGAATGTTAAAGGCGTTAAATTGAATAGAGGGGTATTAATTTCCCCAAATCAAAACAAAATTAAGTCTGCGGCTTTTCGGGGAATCGACGGGATCAAAGCTCTTGGCCTTTTTTGCAGTATCCTTAACTTTGTCTTTAACATCAGAAGCAGAATCGATAACATTGTCTTCGACATCGGAAGCAGAATCTATAACTCTATCTTTGACATCAGAAGCGACCTCTGAGATTTTTTCTTTGGCGGCATGGATATAGCTGCCGGCGTCTTTGCCGTCCGGGGAGATGACGACTTTGGTGTTTCCATCTTCTTTCTCGTACTCGACAACTACTACCCTGTGGCCTTCCTTGACAATCATATTGGGATTCTAGTTTTGGTTTTGATTTTGATTTGGGTTATCTGGGGTTGGAGACCACACTCCTGCAGTTACTAGTGAAATTAGTACAACACTGATGGCTAAAACATTCATCATCTTTGTTGGACTCGATCGAAACTCTGTTTTGTTTTCTCTGGGTTATCGGGGCTTCGGGCCTCTAATCGCCCGTTAAGAAGGCGACCTAATTTTGTTTTGATTTAGGGAAATTGATACCCTTATAATCAATTTAACGCCTTTTAACATTCGTCACATTTGTCTTCCTATTTTACCCCTGCAAAATTGATCACGTGTATGGTCACATGATGACTTAACTGACAAAAATGGATGTCGTTAGTGGTAGGTATGACGGATATAGTAAAAATTAGAGTTTGGGTATGACAGGTGCAAAAAATGAGCATCCAGGTACAAAATTCAAAATAACCCCAATAGTTCAGGTACTATATTTGCAGTTTTTCCTAATTATGAACACAATCCCAAAATTAAGGCTGATATGCCATTTTTTCTGGTGAATTGGATATGGTTGAATTTACTGATTGGCTTGAGGAAATAGAAAAATATTTTGCTTTAATGAATATTCCTGCTGAACGACAAGTTCCTTATGTTGCCTATAAATTGAGGGGTGGTGCATCTGCTTGGTGGAGGCAATTACGCACTCAAAATATTCGTAAAATAGACCCGTGATTACTGATTGGCCTATGATGAAACAAGCCTTAAGGCAACGATTTTTACCTGCTAATGTTGAACAACAAATGTATCGCAAATTTTTGGACTGTCATCAGGGTACTAAATCTGTTCGTGAGTACACACATGAATTTTATTCTTGGTCTGCACGTAACGATTTATGTGAGTCGGATGCTCAATCAACTGCTAGGTATATATCTGGGCTTCAAGTTAATATTCAAAATCAGGTTGAATTGTCACAAGTTCACTTTTTGGATGAGGCCATTGATCGGGCTTCGACTGTTGAACGTTAGCTTGCTACTTCTGGAAGCACAGCTTCTAGTTCTTCTGTTGGTCATTCAATAATAGCTAAAGAGACAGCACGAGGGGTGGGTTCTAAGCCCGTTGCAGCAGAACAGATAACTCCTGTTGTTCCGGTTAAGAATACCGTTACCCCTGCTACTGGCGGTCAAGCGAAAGATAATCCCTATGCCAAAAACTATGGAACCAAGTGTTTTAAATGTGGGCAAACAGGACATATTTCTAGTGGTTGCATTCTTCGCAAAAATATTAATGTGGTTGCTCGAGAGGGTGATGAAGATGATGGTGATTGCGAGGAGGTTGTTTATGATCCTAATGAGGATGATGAAGACGGAGACGAACATCACGCATGTATGGTTCGTAAGTTGCCTACTCCCTCGCTGAAGGTTGATCCTGCACGACATAATATCTTTCGTACGAAAGGTAAGGTCCATGATTTGGCGGTTCACATTATTATTGACAGTGGCAGTAGTGAGAACTTGGTGGCAAGAGGCTTGGTAAATAAGCTCAAGCTTGAGCTACGTAACCATCCATCTCCTTATATTGTTGGGTGGATCAATGCTACCGGTTCTTTGAAGGTAACACAACAATGTATCATTCCTTTTTCTATTGGCAAATATAAAGATATGATTACATGCGATGTTGTGGATATGAGCGCCTGTCAGATTTTGCTTGGTAGGCCATGGCATTTTGATGTGGGTTCCATGCATTGTGGGCGTACTAATGTGATCCGTTTGGTTAAACATGGGTGTCGGTTTGTTTTGTACCCATTGAAGGACAAGTAGGGTGGTGGGTGCAAAGGAACGAGCAAACATATTAGTTCTCTTTGTATTCCTAAATCTTTTGTTTTAGGTTCGTCCGAGCTTGGCGTTACACTTCCCATGGGATGTTCTTTTATGGTACATGATTCGGAGACGAATCATTTTAAAGAGGGGGGTGTATGATGTAGCACGAGGAAGGAAGGAAAAGACGCCAGATCCGACCGGACCCGAAAAGCAACCCGACCGGAACAAGCCGCGCACGACCGTGCAAGGAACAAGGCTCGCCCGTGCGAAAATTGAAGGAAAGAAGGAGAGGGTCAGCATGATTGGCACGACCGTGCTGAATTAAGAGCAAGGCCGTGCTCGGCAATTCGGCTGGAAAAATAATTGTTGCAGAATTCCTTTTTTTGGTTTATTATTTGGGTATTTTTGGTAAACTATTATGAGTCCTTTCTAGAATAGGTTTTTGTTATTTCCTAGCCTTTTAAATACTATTTTCTTTCATTGTATTGAACACGTTTTTGTCTTTGATATTTTATAAAGTTTGCTTTGTGCATCTTTGTGGTTTTTAACCATTGAAACCTTAATTGGTTTTGTTGAAGGTGGATTCCTTCGGAAGGTGGATTCTTTCGTTATTTCGAGAGCCTCATCATTATTGGTGTTGTTCTTGCCAAACCCTAATTCGTGGATTCGAATTGGGTCAATTAATTCGTTGATTCGATCAATTGTTATCCGGTTACGTTTTATTTTCATTCCATTACAAACCATGTACATCAGTATACATCAGTCTGGGACGGAGGGAGTATTACTTTTGACTGAAGTAAAAACTAAAAATAAATAAATAAATAATTAAAATATTTAATCGGGTCATGGATCGACCCGTTTTTACTATAAGACGGGTCTAAGTTGTTAATTTAAGCAAATGAAGAGTTAGATGGTAAATATATGACGTAAATATAATATGTTATATGAGCAAGTTTTCTATTATTTTATATAAAGCTATATGTTAATTTTAACCAAATTAATGGTTAGATGGTAAAATATATAACGTAAATATAATTTCTTAATGTCAATTTAAGCAACACTCTTGCTTTGAGAAAATAAATACTAATGAAGAAATATGTAGATAAAATAAGGGGTAAGAATAATGAAATAA
This sequence comes from Campanula takesimana, assembly GCA_026119855.1. Taxonomy (NCBI): domain Eukaryota; kingdom Viridiplantae; phylum Streptophyta; class Magnoliopsida; order Asterales; family Campanulaceae; genus Campanula; species Campanula takesimana. Next base: position 152,396 of record JAOWBW010000104.1, on the reverse strand, counting down.
AACATACTTATACTTATAAAATTAATGAGTCGATAGAAAGAAAATTATTAAGCAAACAGTAGTATTGCTTGCATACTAAGTTAAAGACATTAAATTATAGTATGCGAGATTCAAATTAAAATGCATAGAAATTATCAAATTCCTAATGCTTGAGTGTAGGGATGGCAACGGGTCGGGTTCGGATCGGGTCACACCTTATCCGAATCCGATCCAAACACTGGAACATTCTTACCGAACCCTATCCGCTCCGAAATTGCCTAATCCGTTCTCCGATCCGAGCCCCGAGCCGAGGTATTTAGAAAAAAGAAAAAAAATCTGGGTAACCGAAGAAGCCTTAATTCACAGATCCTACAAAGCCCCAATAATCAATTAATCCACGCACTCACCCACAAATTGATTTCACCTAACCTCGATTGCCACTCTTTCTTTTATTTCAGGGTTCATTGATCAACCCACAAATTGTAACTCCAATCAGAAAGATTCATGTTAATCTATAACCTCAATTTTGATATAAGTAAATACATATCAAGGAACTTTATTTGCTTACCGGAGATAGGCATATTGACTTAAAGTGATGGCGGCTGGACTGTAAGACGGCGGAGAGTCGGAGACGGGGTCGGATCTCGGTCAATATGAAGGAGAAGCTTGGGTTAGGCCGTAGAAACGAGAGCGACGAAACGAGTGAACGACGGAAACTAAAGTTTCCAGTTTCTGAACCCTATTTTTTCGCTTTATATGTAGAGCTGTGTGTAAAACTTAAGAAGGTGAGGGGGTAATAATGAAAATTGTAATTCATGTTAATAAATCGGGTTGGGTTGGTCTCGGTCAGATCAGAGGCAGAACCGAACCCGATCCAAATCCGATCGGATCATAAAAATTCCTACCAAACCCGAAATTTTCAGATCGAAACACCCTCGGAACGGATCGGGTTCGGTCAAATTGTCATCCCTACTTAAGTGTGACATACTGAATATATAGTCTTATACAGATTGAGTTGGGAGAGTATGACTTGAACTGTGAGAGGTTTGTGATTTCTTTTTCTCTATGTAACTAAAATTAAATTTATTTTAGGTGTCTTTTGGATTCCTAAACTATCAATGTAATTCATTTGATGATTAATTGTTCATGAATGAAAACAATATGTTGGAAGATGAAAAATCACCAACTCAAAATACTCATTAATTAAATTTTTAAATGAAAATATTGATTAATTTCTTTAAGTGAGGCCCCTATTACATTAACATATTTTAGACTTTTGAGTTGCCCTATTACAATGTTCTTTAGACTCTTGAGTAGAATAAATATTTCACAATTAATTTTTAATGTCAACTTTAGTTTAATTCATTTATCATTAAACTTGTATTAATTTTCATCAATAAGTATTTGATGACTTTTTTTATTCCTCATTAATCATGATCATTGTAACTTTATAATGCTAACTTTGAATTAAATTATATTTGTATTATTATTTGATAGCTATTTATTGTTATTATATTTACATTGAATGTATTTTAAACTTTTGAGTTGCCAAGGCTCTTATCTAGTACTATATATATTGTATGGTATCTATTAGAAGACACTCATAGAAGAATACATCAAGTTAACTTGTATAGTAGAATAAAAAGTTAACTACTACTATTAATAATAATAATAATAATAATAATAATAATAATAATTAACATATATAGTAATTATTATGGTAAACTACTACTATTAATAGTAAACATTAACATATATCGTAACTATTATGATTAACTAATACTATTAATAGTAATGAACTTATATAATAACTATTATGATTAAGTACTATAAATAGTACTCCCTCCGTCCCGGTTTAAGGTTCTTATGACTTTACACGCTTATTAAGAAATCAAGTGTAAAAGAAAGAAAAATGAGTCAACAAAAGTAGAGAGGTGAGGATATTATTGTCTAAACACTATTCATAAAGCAAATAAGTTAGGTAATTAATGTTTTTTTTTAACTCCTAACTTTTTGAGGGCAAGATTTTCCAAGGCAATTATTTATATTTTTCTATTTATGGAATAAAGCAACTAAGAACCTTAAACTGTGACAGACAAAAAAATAAACTAAGAACCTTAAACTGAGACGGAGGGAGTAATAGCTAATGTAAATACTATTATAATTAACTAATAATATTAATAGTAAAATTTAACATATATAATAATTATTATGGTTAACTAATACTATTAATAGTAATAGTTAACCTATATAATAACTATATTATTAACTAATAGTATTAACTAATAATAAGAATTTCAAAAGTCAATTATTAATTTGAGAGGTGGGGATGTGGCTTCATGTAAATCAATTCTTGTCCACGTGGCGGTTTTATAGGCTTCCACGTCGACTTTTATGTGTATAGATTTGATGCATGTAAGAATTAAATACCCATACCCATATCTGATCAATAAATATTCCAAACAAAACTAAATGAATCTTGGGAATGAAATACCCATTCCTAGGGATGGCAAACGGGTCGGGTTCGGATCGGATCAGGACCGATTCGAATCCGGTCCGAATCATGAAGCTGTATGACCGAACCCGATCCGAAATACCGTGATCCGATCCAATCTGAGGCCGATCGCTGCTCCGACCCGAGACCCGATCCGACCGGTCTTCCTTCCCAGCAACAGGCACACTGTTTGAACAAAAAAAAAAAAAAAAAAAGAGACAGTCACAGAGACGGAGGGAGTAATCTTTACTAACTTAAAACAGCACTAAATCCAAATCCAGGAATTGAATCAAACACCATGAATCAAACAGCAACTAAAAAGAAAAATGATAAACCACTCATTTCAAAGAATGAAAACCCATTTAAAAAATGATAAACCCCTCAAGACAAAGAATCAAACAGCAACTAAATCAATCACCCTTCCTAAATTTCCAACAAATTAAACCCTAATTTGTGAAGTGAGACCCGACAGGACAGTAATTTACCTTGGTAGAGTAGGTGATGCCGGCGAGACGGAGACGGCGACTGCGAGACGGAGACGGTGAGCAACATGGTCTGCTGGAACGGCGATGGCGACGTCGGCGAAGCTAGGGTATCGTCAATCGTGTTTCGTCTTTTCAGACGCGGCGTGTGTTTGGTTTTGGTGAGTTTGGTCTTGCCCGACCTAATTTTAGTTTATATAGGTAGGGGAAAATGTAAATGTTGAAAACTAAGGGGGTGATATTTTAAAAAAAAAAATGCTTACTAATAGTTCGGGTCGGATCGGATCAGGAGGTCTGACCGAATCCGAACCCGCTCGGATCATGAAATTGCATATTGAACCCGAAATATTCGGATCGGAACGCCCTCGAAACGGATCGGGTTCAGACAAATTGTCATCCCTACCCATTCCCACCCCTATATACCCGTGTACTAAGCTAGTTGAGATTTTCTCAACCACCCCCTAAACCCCTCCATTATACATAGTCTTAGAAATCCTTTTTACTCCTTCCACCGCCATTATCGATTAAGGCAAACCATTCGGTCAAAATAAAATTATTTATTCCTCTACCGACCAGTATAAGGATAAGGATTCCTATACACCGTTTGATCTACTGTCATCTTATAATCACAACCGTTCATATCTAGCCTTCCCATCTATAAATACCCAACACCTATTCTTCTCATCTGCTCGTTGATGTTGGTCGTTGTGTTCTATAAGCAATTATAACATACAATTATAATTTTTCGAATTCCTGTTTTTGAGTTCTATTATTCGGTGGTGAATTCTTATTTGATGCTGGATTCCGATTTTGGATTCGATACCTAGATCTTGATTCTTCTTGTTTTTTCGATGGTGAATTCGTGTTCGTTTGTGGATTCGATCAGAATATGTTTTTATTTGTTTTATTTGTGTGCAGCGACTGATTTTCTGATGGTGAATTCGTGCCGATGATGGATTCCTGAGATTATGATTATGGTTGTTTCGGTTTTATTTGTATGCAGCGATTATTTTTGGATGGCGGATTCCGTGTGATTATGGTCATCGTTTTTATTTGACGGCGTTGGTCGGTAAGCGATTGGTGAATTCATTTAGAATTGGTGGTTCCGATGAGATTATGTATTTTGGATTTATTTTTGTGGCTGATTATTAGTTCTTGGGATCATAGTTGAATTCTTTCTATTTGTTAGCTGGAGGTGACAGATAAGAATGACTAGTTAGAGGAGATGATGATCCTATCTTATTGGTGGTACATGGTAAGGAGATAATCTGATTGTACGCCTCGCATACCGATTTTGATTTCAGTTTTGACCGTGGATTGGAGTAATTAGCTTTTGGATTGGCCTCGTTTTTGTTAATTCTGATTTAGGTGCCTGGATGTGCGGTTGAATGAGTAGGGCCCTAACTGCAACTTGGTCGACATAATCTTGACTTAATGTGATCTACTTTTGGAAGGAGGCTCCAACTAGTGGATGGCTGTTTAGGTTTTATTTGTTGGCTAAATACCATATCTTTTTTCATTGATTATGCTTAACAAAATATTTTTTGAAAAAAAAAAAAAAAAACTAATGTTCATTTATTTTTTGAAATACTTTTATCGAGTTTTGGTTTTTATTAAAAGAAAACGACGATATTGGTAGTAATTCAAAGTACATTGAACGAAATCTTTATTATTGGATTAAAACGTTGTTTACCCTCATTTGTTTATGTGTTTTGCTAATCAGTTATGGTGATCAAAAGTGCATGCTTTGGGTTCTGCTAATTAGGTATGGGGATCACGGTTGCTCTATGTTTGAGGAACAGTAGCAAATTAACAAGGCCCGAGTCATTGACCTTAACAATTTTCATTAATCCACAACAATTTTGAGTCCCTTACAGTGTGAATTTCATAAATCAACAACTTTTTGAGTAACAGTGATAATTTTATTTGATGACTATGTGGATCTTAATTGTTTATGGTCTTAATCTTTAAATATTAAAGTGTTGACGGGTAGTTGTATATTTTTGTTGACATGTAGACATGATTCTTTCAGATCACTTGTCATTGGATATGGAAATTATATGATTGGATGAGTTCTTCGTTCTTTTCCGTTTATCTAATTGGTGCATCACAAGTTTTGAAGGCATTGAGGCATTTGGTGGTGTGCCATTTGAGATGTAAGTTGTAGGAATATATCAGGTGTAAATATTTGGTTTGTGAAACGCTATTTTTTTTGTTGTAGTTAATATATGTGGTTCTAGGATTGTTGTATTTCCTCCAATGGTTGCTAGACCAATAATAGATGTTAAGGAGCAGTGTCAAGGTTCTTGAAGTGACTACTCTTCTTTATTTGACCTTCGATGTGTTTAAGGTTCATTGATAGGTGATTGGCTGTAACCAGGGCAAATATGAAGGATTTAAGCTTCTAGGGGCATATTTTGTTGGTTGACATGCTCAACCACAAGAATATAGCTTTTTCTCTCCCATGGTAGCCTAATCATTTAAGTGTGAGAACCTTCCACAACTTCAAAGTTGATATAAATCTTTCAGTCGTATTGTTTTTTCCCAATAACATGTCTCCGCAGGCTTTCTAATGTGGATTGCTTGAGAGGAAGGGATTTTCGGTATGTTGTATGTTCACCCAAATTGGTTTTAGCTACTGGTTATTTACACCTTTAATTTTTTATTTTTTTTTACGTGGGTGCACATCTTTGGAGTCGTTGGGGTGATGATAGAAATCAATTGCCGGTGGAGTGTTTGTCTTTAAGTGATCCTGCTGCTTCATTCGCCTGCATCCATTTGGAAGACCACACTTTGCTTCAGGAAGTTCCTTTGTTTTTTTCTTTTTTTTTTTTAATTGAGGTGGGTGGTTCTTCTTAAGGATTTGGTCAAATTTTTTATGTGATAGGGTTGCTGATTTTGGGTGCATTTCATTTAGCCTTGAGTTTCTTTTTTGTTTAATAAGATATCTCAGAGTACATTCTTTTTTTAGGTACCTGTGCTGCTTCAGCAAAGATGTTTGCTTTGGTTCCTCTGAAGTGACGTTGACATGTTGCATCAGGACACATAGTTTAAAAGGGGTTTATCAATTACATGTTTGTTTCAATGTTCTAGCTTCTGTATTTGGATCATGCTGTCTGTTGTGGTTTTTTGTATGCATGGATTTTGCAGAACTATGAAATGCCTAGGATGAAGAACATTTGTAACTGTATCATGCTCTCTCATCAATTCTTTCGCCTGTAGTTCTGATATCTGTCATCCGTAGAAATTTGCTGATTGGTATGTGTCGGTTGAAACATTTGTTAGTTATCACTTGTGAAGGAATGGTCGTATTTATCAGCTGGGCAATCGCTTGTCTGCGCAGGCTGTCTAAAGTCGATTATTGGAACTTTGTAGAATGGAGGGAATTTTCGGTATGTTGCATATTCACCCAAATTGGTATTGGTTACTATTGACTCACACCTTGCTATTATATGAATGTGTCTCTGGTGCTCAGCTTTCGAGTCGTCGGTTTAGTTTGGAGTGATGACAGAGATCACTTGCTGGTGGTATGTACGTCTTAAGTGATCTTGCTGGTTCATTTGTTTGCTTCCATTTGGAAGCCCACACTTTGTTCCAGATGTGGTCTTTGCAGGTTTGATTGTTAAGAAGTTGTACATATAGCGAGCAACTCCAGGATTGGACTTTCTGGTTTTCATGTTTGTAGCTCTCTTTGGATCACAGGGTGTTACACCTCCTTTCTTTTCGTACTCAACGTTAATCATTGTATATTGATTCTTAACAGTACTCTAATGTTTGTTTTTGTTTTGAGGTGTGCAGTTGTTCTTTTTGGGATTCGGTCAAAGCTTTTTTTTGGGTATTGTGACTGGTATTCTAAGTTTTTGAGGAAGTGTCGGGTGATATGAGTCTACTTTCATTTAGCCTTGTGTTTCTTGTTTGTTTGATCATATATCTCAGTTACGCAGTACATTCTTTTTTTTTTAGGTACATTTGTTGCTTGAGTGCATATGCTTCCATTGGATTTGTTGAAGTGATGATGATATGTCGCATAAGGGACATACTGTTTGGAAGGGGTTTATCAGTTTCATGTTTGTTTCAATTTTCTAGCTTTTGCGCTTATAGCATGCTGTTTCTGATGTGGTTTTCAGCTTATGTGGATTTTCCCGAATTATAGCACGAAGAACATCCGTATACGCAGCTACTTCTTAGAGTGATGTTTAATATTATGTATGGATGTATATTTTGTCAATTCACCTATAATTCAGATATCTGCTATCCTAACAGATTTGCTGTTTGGCATTGAAACATTGGTTAACCATCACTTGTGAAGGAATGGTTGTATTTTCAGGCTGCACAATTAGTTGCATTTAGCTGTTGATACGTGGCTCAGGACATCTTTGAGTAAAGCTAATGCAGTGCATGCATATATCGATTGGGGGGTTGTGAATACATGGGGCTTCTTTCCAGGTTTCGTCTCATTCGGGAGCCATGTTTGTCAGCAAGTATATTGTCCTGTTGTTTCACACGAGTTCTATTATTTGACGGCAGCAGGGTGTAAAAAAAGGTGATCTGGAGATGCGAGGTATGCTATACCAACACCAGTTTGTGTCGGCTATTCTGTTCTTTCTGGAGTCTGCTTTCTCTTCATTAGCGTTTCCTCAGGTTTGTGCCCAGTGGATGTTTCTAGCCATGTTCAACCACAATTATATATTTACATATTCCGCAGTGGTAGCCTGATCGTTTGAGTGTAAGAACCCTTTACAACTTCAAAGTTAAGTAACTCTTTCAGTCATTAGTTTCGTCCCAGTAACATGCCTGCAGCGCAGACTTCCTAAAGGGATTTACTGGATCTTGGAAGGGAGGGAACTTTTGGCAAGTTGCATGTTTACCCACTTCGTTTTAGCAACCATTGACTTGCACCTTTATTGTCTGTGTGACATGGGCGCCCAGCTTCGGAGTGGGTGGTTGGTTTACTATCGAATTGTGACATAAATCACTTGCTGGTGTATGTATATCTGTAAGTGGTCTTGCTCTTCATTTGTCTTCTTCTATTTGGAAGCCCGTACTTTGTTCCGGATGTGGTCTTTGCAGGGCCTAAAGTTTACTGTTGAAGGTTGTAGATAGTTGGTAGCGTACTATTCTAGGCTGGATGGATGTTCTGGTTTTAACGTTCGTAGCGTCCTTCTTGCTTTGGATCCCTAGAAGTAATGGTGACGCGTCGCATCAAGGACACATTATTTTGGAAGGGGTTTATCAGTTTATGTTGTTTGTTTTAATGTTCTAACCTTTGCGCTTATATCATGCTGTTCCTTTTCTGGTTTTCAGTTACGTGGATTTGCTTGAACTATGAAATCCTATTACGATCTTCCACCCTTAACAACTTCTTGGATTGATGTTTTGACGTAAGTATGGAAGTATGTTTTGTCAATTCTTTCACCAAAACTGCTGATGTCTGTTATCCTCAGAAATTTGCTGATTGACATGGGCTGAACATTGGTCAACTATCACTTTTGAAGAAATGGTCATTATTTTCGATTGCGCAATTACTTGCAGTTAGCCTCTGAGCTGCGCTATTCATGAGATCTTTTAGTAGAGCTAACACGGTGCATGTGTATATTGATGAGGTTGATGCAAACTGATGGGGCTTCGCAGTTTTTGTCTCATTTTGGGAGTCAGTTAATGTAACTCTCATTTGTTTCTTCCCAATTGCATACGCAGACTTCCTAAAGTGGATTATTGGAGCTAGGGAGGGAATTTTTGGTATGTTGCATGTTCACCCTCGTTTGTTTTGATACTACTGATTTACACCTTAATTATTAGCCGAGTGTGACGCTGGTGCACAGCTTTGGAGTCGTTGGTTTACTCTCGAATGGTGACAGAAATCACTTGCTGTTGTATGTATATCCATTAAAGTGTCTTACTGCTTCATTTGTCCGCTTCCATTCGGAAGTCCACACTTTGTTCTGGATCTGATCTTTGCATGGCCTACAGCTTTTATTGTTGAAGGTTGTAGATGATTGGTAGCGTGCTATTCCAGGTTGGATGGACTTTCTGTTTTTCATGTTCGTAGCATCCTTTGGTCCAGGGAGTTTCACCTCCTTTCTTTTTCAAGCTTGAGATTCGTCATATTATATTTGTTCTTCACAATACTTGCCTTTTTATTTGAGGTGGGTGGTGCTTCTTTGGGATTTGGTTGAGAAGCTTTTATGTGGTAGAGTGACTGGTTCTTAAGTTTTTGAGTCGAGGAAATGTCGAGTTATATACGTGTACTTTCATTCAGGTTTGTGTTTCTTTTTGCTTGATCAGATATCTCGGTTGCGGAGACATTCTATTGTTGGGTTCATGTGTTGCTCTAATACAAATGCTTGCTTTGGACCCCTTGAAGTAATTGTGAAGCATCGCATCAGGGACACGTTTCAAAGGGGTTTATAAGTTATATGTTGTTTGTTTCAAAGTTCCAGCTTTTGTGCCCATATCTTTCGGTTTCTGTTGTGGTTTTCAGTTTGCGTGGATTTTCCTGAACTATGAAATCGCTAGTATGAAGAACATTTGGCAACCCTTAACAACTTCTTGGAGTGATTGGTGTAAGGAATTATGTTGTCATTTCTTTCACCTATTGTACTGATATCCGTTATTCGTAGAAGTTTGCTGATTGTCATGTCGGTTGAAACATTGGTTAACTATTGCTTCTGAAGAAATGGTTATTTTTTCTCAGCTGCGCAATCACTATCATTTAGCCTTTGATCTGCGCTATTCATGAGGTTTTTGAGTAGAGCTAACGCGTTGCATGTGTAAACCGATGGTGTTGATGCAAACTCTGATGGGAAGTCTTTCCATTTTTTTTTATTTCTTTTTTGGGAATCATAATTGTTAGAAAGTATCTTGTTTTGTTGTTTTACAAGCCTTCTATCATTCGACGTCCGCTGGGTGTAAACAAAAAGTGAGCGGGAGATGAGAGGTATGCTATATCGACCCTAGTTAGTGGCTGTTATTCTCTTTTTTCTGCAGTCTGCTTCTCTCCATTAGCTTTTCCTTCCCAGGTTTTTGCCCTGTGGATGTTTGTAGCCATGCTCAACCACAAGTATTTTTTTGATCTCCGAGGGTGAGAACCTTCCACAACTCCAAAGTTAAAACAACTCTTTCCGTCATTTGTTTATTTTCAATCACATACGATCGCAGACTTCCTAAAGTGGATTATTGGAGCTTGGAAGGAAAGGAGGGAATTTTTGGTATGCTCTTCGCTGAATTTGGTTTTAGCTACTATTGAATTACACCTTACTATTCTCCTGATGCGGGTGCACAGCTTGGAGTTGGTTTACTTTCGAATTGTGACAGAAATCACGTGCTGCTGCATGTATATCTGTAAGTGATCTTGCTGCTCAGCTTTCGCCTTCTTCCATTCAGAAGCCCACACTTTGTTCCGGATGTGGTCTTTGCATGGCCTTGAGCTTTTATTGTTGAAGGTTGTAGATAGATAGTAGTGTGCTATTCCAGGTTGGATGCACTTTTGGTTTTCATGTTTGTTGCACCCTTTAGTTGAGGGAGTATCATCTCCTTTCTTTTTCATACTTAACATTAGTCATTTAATATTGATCTTGCTGCTGCATGTATATCTGTAAGTGATCTTGCTGCTCAGCTTTCTCCTTTCTTTTGTTTCACCCTTTAGTTGAGGGGTGTGGTTCTTGTTTGGGATATGGTCGAAGCATTTATGTTGTAGAGTGACCGACACTGAGCTTTAGAGTTCGTGAAGTATCGGATGTGTTTCTCAACAATAATTGACTTGAATATAATTCTTGAATTCGATTTTGAGTTTTATTTTTCGGTGGTGAATTTATATTCGTTACTGGATTTGGTCCTTATATTTTGAGTTTTTGACGTTGGATTCGTTCCCTAGATTTTGATTTTTCGATGGTGAATTCGTTTTCATTGAGAATATTCTTTTTCTTTCTTCTTTTTTTTTTGTGCAGCGATTTCCATGAGATTTATGGTTACATCAGTTTTATTTGTGTTGGTAAGTGATTGATTTTCGATGGTCTCAGAAATGATGTATTCGATGAGATTATGGTTATTTTGGTTTTATTTTTGTTGCCTGGAAGTGCGGTGGAATGAATAGGTCCCTAACTTCTACTTGGTCCGTAAGAAATAATCCTAACTTAATGTGGATAACACTGCCTTTTTTATAACACAACTTCATGCAGATTTTGAGTTTGATTTTTGGTGTAAGAACTAATCATAAGTTTTGAGTTCTATTTTTGAGGGACGGTTCAACTATTTGATGAAAACTTCCTCAACATCACTAAGAAAGTTTGTCGACCTTCGATTTGATTCTCGATGTGAGATTTTGAAATTTGTAAGAAAAATTATGAATACGTACCTTGAGTGCCCCCCTTCTCCTGCTTTAGAATATGTAAAGACTTCACCAAGTCTAGGTCCAAAATCAAAATGTAAAGAGAGAATAAATTCCTAGGCTTGATACCTTAGAATAGGACTCGTGCCTAAGAGAACTATTAGATGACATAGAGTTAGACTAACGAAATGTTTTCATTAATAATTCAGAGGTGACAAAATGACAAAGAAGATAGCATTCCCCCTCGTTTATATTTTGCATTTAGTCTTTTTACCCGTGTATCTCTCTCTTATTTTGAAAAGTCTATCCTGACAATGAATTTTTCACCTTAGGACTGTTATAGTTACGGCTGCTGTTCACCGGGGCTTCGGTCGGCGTCCACCCTGTCATAAAGGTCACCAACGTCCTTTTTTATTTCTTTTTAATAATTAACTTATAGTTTGGGATGTAAAACCAAATTTTTTACTATGACTTCTGTAAAATAGTACAGACTAAAGTGGAAGTAAATCCAAAGTCATTTATTAATGCTTTCAACAGTATCCGTCTCTCTCCCTCTCTTTTTATTAATAGTCATTTATTAATGCTTTGGATCAGGGAGTATCATCTTCCTTCCTTGTCGTACTTGACAAAAGTCATTTATTAATGCTTTCAACAGTAACCGTCTCTCTCCTTCTCTTTTTCCAGTTTTTGTCTTATTTCGGGAGATGTGATTGTTAGCAAGTATCTTGTTTTGTTGTTTCACAAGAGTTCTATTAATCGTCGGCCACAGGGTGTTAACAAAAAGTGAGCTGGAGTTGAGAGGTATGCTATACCAACACCAGTTAGTGTCTGCTATGCTGTTCTGTTCTTTCTGCAGTCTGCTTTCTTTCCATTAGCTTTTCCTCCTCAGCTTTGTTCCCAGTGGATGTTTGTAGCCATGCTGAACCACAAGTATATATTCACTTTTTCGTCATTTGAGTTTGAGAACATTCCACAAGCCCAAAGTTAATACAACTCTTAGTCATTTGTTTCTTCCCAATAACGTGCCTGCAGATACTTTCTAAAGTTATTGTTGGAGCTTTTGAATTAGTATGGACTTATGTTTCGTCAATTCATTCGATTCTGATCTGTTATCCGTTGAAATTTATTGAAATTTATGTCGGTTGATACATTGGTTAGCTATCACATGATTCTGTTGCGCAGTTTATTGATGGAGTCTTTGAGTAGGGTAAGGTGGTGCATGAGTACATCTATGAGGTTGATGTAATCTGATGGGGGGCTTCTCTCCTGCTTACTCTCAATAAGCTTTTCCTCAGGTTGGGCCGAGTGGATGGCTGGAGTTTTTTTTTTTGGGGGGGGGGGTGTTGGAGACTGTTGGTAGACATGCTCACTACAAGTATGAAGCTTCCTTTTCTTCAGTGATAGCCTAATCATTTATGAGAACGCTCCACTATTTCAAATTTAATCACTCTGTCATATTGTTTCAATCCAATAACATACCTGCGTAGGCTGTCATAGGTGGATTATCTGAGCTTGAAAGGAGGGCATTTTGGTGTGTTGCATGTTCACCTACACTGGTTTTTGCTACTATTGATTTACACCTTAATTGTTATTCAGTGTGACGTGGGTGCACAGCTTTGGAGATGTTGGTTTACTTTGGCGTGATGTTAGAAACCACTTGCTGGTGGTATGCATGTCTTTAAGTGATCTTGCTTCTTCATTCTCTTGTTTCCATTTTGAAGCCTATGCTTTGTTCCGGATGTGTTCTAGGTTTTGTACTTCTATCTTGCTGATTCTGTTGTGATTTTCAGTTTGCATAGCTTACCCAAGTATAAAATCCCTAGTTTGAGGAACATTTTCAACTCCTTACAGCCTCTCAGAGTTTTGTTTTTAATTAAGTTTGGACATGTTTCTTTAGCTCTTTCACTTGTAGTTATGTTTATCCGTAGATATTTACTGATTGTTGTTTTGATCGAATCATCGGTTAGCTATCACTTGTGAAGGAACGCCTTATTTATCAGTTATGAAACTACTTGCTTTTTGCCTGGGAATAAGTGCTGATCATGAGATATGGGGTTGATGCAAAGCAATGGGGGCTTCTTTCCAGTTTGCCTAATTTCGGGAGTGATGACTGTTGGTAAGTATCTTGTTTTTTTGTTTCACAAGAATTCCATTATTTGACAGCCCACTGGGTGTTAACAAAAAGTGATCTGGAGATGAGAGGTTTGCTATACTAACACCTGTTAGTGTCTGCTATTCTGGTCTTTCTAGAGTCTGCTTTCTCTCCATATAATTTTCCTCAGGTTTGTGCTGAGTAGATATTTGGAGTTGGGAGGAGTGCAAGTATATATCTACTTTTTCTACAGTAGAAGCCTATCATTTGGGTGAGAACCTTCTAAATTTCGAAGTTAATACAACTCTTCCAGACATTTTGTTTCTTCTCAGTATCATGCCTGTGCAGGCTATATAAAGTGGATTATTGGAGGTAGGAATTTTTGGTATGTTGCATGTTACACCCATTTTGGTTTTAGCTACTATTCATTTACACCTTAATTATTACCAGAGTGACGTGGGTACCCAGTTTGGAGTCACTGGTTTACTTTTGAGTGTTTACTGGCCTATGTGTCTTTTAAGTGTTCTTTTTGCTTCTATTTGGAAGCCCACACTTTGTCCGAGAGGTCTTTGTAGGGCCTGCAGTGTTGGTTGTTGGACGTTGTCAGCGTGCTATTCCAGGTTTGATGGACTTTTTGTTTTTCTTGTTTGTAACTCCCTTTGGTTCAGAGGAAGGGTAAGGTGATGGGTGTTCTTTCATTTGTTCTTTTTTTTTTGATCGGATATCTTAGCTGGTGAGTATATTCTATTTTAGGTATTTGTGTTGCCTCAGTAGAGATGCTTGCTTTGGACCCCTTGCAGTAATGGTGAGAATGTGAGATGCCGCATCAGGAACACATTGTTTGGAAGAGGTTCATCGTTTTTATGCTGTTTGTTTCAGTGTTCTTGCTTTTTTACTTATATCATGTGTCTGTTGTCGTGGTTTAAGTTTGCGTGGGTTTTCCCGAGCTATGGGATTCCTAGTATGAAGAAGTACATCAACTCTTAACTTCTCAAAGTAATTTTTTAATTATGAACATCTTGTTGTTCAATCTTTCGCCTTGAGAATTGATCTGTTATCATTAGAAATTTGCTAATTGTCATGTCAAACATTGGTTAGCTATCAAATGGTCGTATATTTCAGATGGGCAGTTGCTTTTAGCCTCTGAATCTTCTTTATTGATGGGATCTTTGAGTGGAGCTAACTTGGTGCATGTGTATGTATCTTTTTTTGTTCACAAGAGTTCTGTTATTCGTCAGCTGCAGGGTGTTAACAAATAGTGATCCGGAGATGAGAGGTATGCTATACTTGTACCAGTCGGTGTCTTATATGTCGGTCTTTCTGGAGTCTGCTTGCTCCATATAAGCTTTCCCTGGGGTTTGTGCAGAGTTTATGGTTGTAGGGGAGTGGCATTAGAGATTATTGGTAAACATTCTTAACCGCAAGTAAAGACTTTTTCAACCAGTGTTGGAACCAGAAAGTTTCTGGAAGGGGGCCCAAATGATGTTCACTGGAGGGGGGGGGGGGGTGATAGAGAACTACAGCATTTTTTCGCACACACTGGAAAGTTTCAATAAATTGCACCAAAACCCCTAGATTCTTAAAACATTTGCAAGAGTAAGGACAATTTATTTTTAAAACCAGATGGGGGCAATTTGCCCGCAATAGACATTATGCTATTCGTTGATGTTTTCAACCTGCTACAAGTATGACTAATTCTAAAGTTGTAAGCCTAATTATTTGCGCGTGAAAACTTCCCACAACTTCAAAGTTACTCTTTTAGTCGTATTGTTTCTTCCCGAAAAATGTTGGTAGGTTATAAGTTACGAAGATTGTAAAGTAATCTGACCTCCTGGTTATTGCTGATTTTTTTTATCATGCATGTACTAAAAGAGTACGACTTTGTGGTTGAGATACTTCGTCATGCATATTAGCGAACGGAGAAAAAATGGAGGCTGCGGTACATTGTGAGGGATACAACTCGTAAGTAAAATATACCATGCTTTTACTAGTCTTTTACTCATTTTTTACTTTCCTTTTAAAATTTAGCAAATAAATTTCTAAAAAATGCATCCCTCACCTAGAGACCTTAAGTTTTTGAATGATAAAATAAATATTTATGCTGCTACTTTCTTCACCTTTATGAATATTCCGTTATGATGGTTTATGATCTTGTGAGCAGGCAACTCTTAGCAGACCATGTGGTGTTGGCCAGTGTGGTAAGAATCTCGTTCAATGTTAGTTCTTGTGTTTGGGATGTCAACTTCTTTCTTCAATTTCTATTACGTGGGACTTGAAGCAACTGCATCCCTTTCTTAAGACTCTTATGGTGATTTTGCGAATGGTAATAGTGGATAGCCATCGAGATATCAGAAATTAGTAGACCTATTTGTTATGTGTTGGTAAGGTTTGGCTGAAGATTTTATTAAAGATATCCTATCTAAGCTATAAGCTGGAGCTTGAGGAATTGAGTTCATCTGTCCTTGGGGGAAACTGAATATCTGTGTTTGCATAGGCATAAAACAGGAGAAGGTTCTGTGTTTGCATAAACTGTTTCGAGTGATTGAAATATTCTGTACCTGGGCAAGTTTAACATCTGCAAGTTTCCTCAAGTTGACCTTGCGTTAAGATGGAGTCTATTCATTCTAGGCGTTGCTTGTATCTAAAAACTATATGCTGCGTCCTTGGCCTTTAGTTATAGTACATGAGGGTTCTTCAATTTTGATCAAGTGCTGCGTCTTGGAAAAGAATCACCGTTTCCTTTTCACATGTAGCTCTGTCATCATTTAGTTGTTCTCCGTTGGTTCATGTATTGGAGTTTTATTGTTATGCAGTTGATTCCCATCTTTTATGCAACTGTAGTCGCTATTGAGTGGCAGATGTACCCATAAGTTTTTTTTTTTTTTTTTTTTTTAATATTATTACCTCCTTAAAAAGCAGATAAGGTTTTATGTTTTTTACTTCTTGTGTATTGCTATCTTTCTTATATAAATAAAATTGGTCTTATTTGCATTTAGAATATAAAAGTTGGTAACTCCGCCTGTGCCTTTGTTGCACAGCCGGTCCCAAGCCCGGGTAAAGGAGGAGGGCCGATTTATTAAGTACATATTCAGTTCTTGTTACTATCATCTTTCTAGTTCTTAACTGGTAGTATATGAGATTCTGAGGTGATTTCGCTTCCTTGTTTTTGCGGTCTCTGTTCCCGTCTCTGTTTAGTTCCCCCCTTATTTTCAATCGTAGAATTGTATTACGTCTAGAGGTGGCTTTATGTTTATGCAATTATGCTCTCATTTGGTGATTACGATTCAAATTCAAATCTACGGAGTACTTGGAAACAAGTTGTTTAAGAAACGACGGGTGTCGTCGCACTTTCTTTATTTGTCAGCTGATGGTTGTTCAGTTGTTCTGGTATTGTTTTTCCCCTTCCCTATTTCAGGAACTACCAAAAGTTGGGTTTCTTATTTCTTTTTTTTTTATTATTATTTTTTTCTTTTTTTCAGGAACTACCAAAAGTTGGGTTTCTTAGTGATAGGGCCTTACTTTGCAGGAGCTAGCGAAAAGTTGGGCTCTTCTTATTTTTAAATTTCAATATCTGTAAGGTAGTGGTCTCTGTGCAATTTTAACATATGATAAGAATAAATTCTTCTAAAGGCAAATTTATAACTTTTTTTTTAACACATTTAGTGACAGAGGGAGTAGTAAACTAGCATTAATGGGTAAAATAAATCCCAATGCTTGCTTTTTCTTGAAATGGACTCTTGATGCTTTTAGTTTCCAAGCTGGAGAAAAAAATATTTTTCAAAAAGGTGACCTGTACTTCTCGCCCTCCACCTCCTCAGACCTCAGATCTCAAAGCTCAAACCCTAAACATCCTATCCATCCAAAACTCTGTTATTGATGGGAAGTACCTCGGTATTAAACAAATGTTTTATGGAAAGAAAAAGAAAATATTCCAAGATATTATTCTCAAAGTCCATTCCAAACTTCAAGGGTGGCAATGCAAATTTCTTTCTCTTGCTAGCTGTGCTATCCTTATCAAACATGTCATAGCTGCTATTCCTGGGTTCACCATGTACATTTTCAAATTTCCCATATACTTCATCAAAGAACTCCACCGTATCTTCAATCGTTTCCTCTGGTTTGGTCTTGACAAAAATTCTGGGATACACTGGACCTCGTTGTATAAAGTTCGCCTTCCTAAAAATTTGGGAGGTCTGGGCATGAGACATATGGGAGCGCTCAACCAAGCTTGTTTGTCTAAAACCGCCCGGAAAATATTTACCCAACCCAATTCCCTTGTCTGTTCCACTCTCAAAGCCAAATACTTCAACAGACAAGATTTCCTTTTCTCAAAAATATCCAACAAAGCATCTTGGTGCTGGAGAAGCATCTTTTGGGGAAAAGAACTTCTAAATTGCCATCTAAAGTGGTCGGTCAGAAATGGAAAAAAAGATAAAGTCTTCACAGACAGATGGATCCCAGCCAACCCCTACCAACCTTGTTAACAGTCTTCCTAATCTTCTTGTGGAGGACCTCTACCACCCTGTAACAAAACTATGGCGATCCCACTTGCTTAAATCTCTCTTTCCTCCCCATATTACTGACACTATCATTTCAATCCATATACCTAGAAATGGGGAAGATAAACTCTTTTGGGATCTCGAAAAAATGGAAACTATTCTGTCAAATCTGGATATTTTGTGGCATTAACAAAACACAAAGACACAGACCAGCTCATTCAGAATCGACTGAATTCAAATTCCTCAATATCCTGAAAAACTCTTTGGAACCTTCCCATTGAACCAAAAATCAATTTTTTTGCCTGGAGAGCTTTATCTCACATTCTACCCCCCTCAGAAAGCCCTTTCACACAGAAAATGTACCAACAACACAGTTTGTAACCGATGTGGGTCTTCTGAAGAAACTGAAATCCATCTATTTCTCTCGTGCCAACTAGCATAGATCACCTGGAACCAATCTCTAACTAAAATCCCCTCTTCCCCCATTTCCCTAAACCACCAATCTTTCCTCTCTTGGTTCAACTCTTGGATTTTAAGCCACCCTTCTGAAAGTGACATATGTTTTGCTCTTCTTGTGTTTTGGGAGATTTGGAAAAACAGAAATGACATTGTCTTTAACCAGGCATACCCCTCCATAGATACCACTCTATCTTTAGCCTCCCTTAACCTCTAGAAAATCACAAATTACAAACCAACCTCAGCCCATAATCCGCATCACAACAACCCTTTCTCAGCCCCTCCCCCACCTCCTGAATCTACTATGAGTCTTGATTCGCCGAATGGAAAGACTCTTGAGGAATATCTAAAAAACGAACCACTGGTGCTTCACAATTTCTAATAGCTGATGGATCTTGGAAAAGGAATTCAAGATGGGCTGGCTTAGGATGGGAGATCTGGGACCCAAGAGATGGACGCCTAGTTTCGGGTAGTATCTCCTGCAAATCCCCCAATCCGCTTCAGACGAAATTATTAGCAATTTGGAAAGGATTAGACTGGGCACTTCACAACAACCACAGGGACATAATCATCCTCACGGACTCAAAACTGGCTCGAGACTACATAAAGTACCCGACCAACTTGGACATCAGTCTGGAAGCTATCATTTCTGATATTACTTTTCTGTCTAATACTTGTAATTAGGGCTGTAAACGAGCCGAGCCGAGTCGAGCTTTGGGGTGTCGAGCTCGAGCTCGTTTAGAGCTCGAGCTATCGAGCTCGAGCTCGAGCCCACCTGCTTGTTCGAGCTCGAGTCGAATCGAGCTCGCGAGCTGCTCGCGAACAACTCGAGTCGATATCGAACTCGAGTTTTAACGAGCCGAGCTCGAGCTTAGACATTTTTTAAAGAAAAATATGGCCTTAACAAGCTTATCGAGCCGAATTCGAGCTTATCGAGCCGAGTTCGAGCCGTTCGAAAACAAAAATTCAATTTTAATGAGCTTATTGAGCCGAACTCGAGCTTTTAACGAGCTAAACGAGCCGAACACGGTCGACTCGATAACAAAAACGAGCTTGACAAATCGGTTCGAGCTCGACTCGAGCTTTACCTCGAGCTCACTCGAGCTTTCCCGAGCCGAGCTCGAGCCAGCTCGGTTCGTGTAACAGCCCTACTTGTAACAGTTTTAATATTATTAAGGTAGATAGAAATGTTGTCAAGTTGGCGCATGAAAACGCTAACTTTGCTAGAAATATGTACCAACACTTCATCGGCCCTGAGCCGACGTTCTTAATGAAATAAGTAGTTAAATTTGTTAAAAAAAAATGTTTTAACACATTTAGTGATAAGAGGGAGTAGTAAACTAGCATTAATGGGTAAAATAAATGTTACAAAGTGATATCAAATTACTAATTTTAAGTAAATTTAGTTTGCTATGAAATTAGTATTTTTAAATTCAAAAGTTAAGAGGCTAATTCTTAATATATTTTTGCCTTTTATTAAGTTGTCATAATTTGAAACAATACTTGGTTCCGATTTTCATTTAAACTTAGCACATAAGTTAAATGGTAATAGTTACCATATATAAAATATTTATTTCGTCTGAAAAGCTAATTGTATTTGACTTTTTGATGATCAACTTTATTAAACGTTGACCAAACTTATATGAATATATAATAAACCTATTGAGATTCTTAGAATTGTTTTTGATACATCATAAGAATAATATCAATAACAGTTTTTAAAGGCGAAATTGCATCAACAATCACTCAACTATAGGCCAACTGTGGACTTTTCACCTAAATTATTTTTCGTCTCATTCATTGCGCTAAACTATTTTTTTGGACCCTAAACAATTTTCTTTTTCGTCCTTCACCTATGATTGTTACATGATTAATAATCCTTAAGTCTAACTGACGTCAAACTATTAACGAAAATTCATGACGTGGCAGAAAGGAGTCAGAGTGTGAAATGTCAAATTATTAACCCTACATGTCTTTCTCTTAAGTAAGAAGGGGTTATAATAACTCAAATATTTTTTTTTAGATATTCAATTCTGGACAAAGAGAGTATATTTTTTTTAAAAAAAATTTGGATAGTAACTCAAATATTATTAATATAACAATGTTTGGAACTCTTGTGCCCTTCTATAATACTCCACGACTAAAGAGCACCAAAATATTAAATACATCCTTCATCTCAACATGAATGTACAGAGAATTTTCAAATTCTTGAATATTATGTTGGGATGGAGGGAGTATCTTTAATCTCAGTTATGATTTTTTTAAAAATAAATTTGTAATTTGTCTATAATTTTTATTAGTTGAAATGAAAAAACATGAAAATAATAGAATTTAATTCAATTTTATTTATCTTTTTATTCGGAAGGATTTATCTTTTTTTTTTTTTTTGTGTGGAAAGAAAGAGGATTTATCTTAGTGATAAAGTAATGAGTTTAAAACAATTGTAGTGAGTTTTAAAGGATAAAAATAGTAAGTGGGTTTTCTAAAAACTAAGAAAGAAAATTAAAAGAGTTGATGAGAGTGGGGACGCGCATATCATAAGCAACAACCATTACCAGCTTGGCAAAAGAAGATAGTTGCATATCTCTAACAACTATATATACTCCCTCCGTCTCACCACAAGTGAGATTTTTTTTTTTTTTTTTTTTGATTTGGGAAAATCAGTGGGGGCCGTCGCCCCCGCTCGTACCTGAATAGATCCGCCCCCCGGAGAGGAGTACATTTTTTTTTAAAATTCTAAATCTCGCACCCTTTCCAAAATACAGTAAGTGACTGTTGTTGGGTTCAGTCTCACAACCAGCCCAGTCCTTATAACAAAGCCCATACAAAAAGCCCAACTTCAAAAGAAACCCTAGCACCAGAAACTACAAAACATATAAAACCCTAGACATTCTCCATAGCTGCCACCATTAGAGAGTGGGAGAGAGAGATCACAACCAGAGCTGATCAGCCATGTCGAAGCGAGGTCCATCTCAATCTCATTCTCATTCCGTTTCACTTTCCAGAATCATCTTCTTCTTCGCTTAACGAAATACTAAATTTGTTCTAATCTTCATTGTTTCAGGTCGCGGAGGTTCCGCGGGGAACAAGTTTAGGATGTCGCTAGGTCTTCCGGTGGCCGCGACGATCAACTGTGCCGACAATACCGGAGCGAAGAATCTCTACATCATTTCCGTCAAAGGAATTAAGGGAAGGCTTAACCGTCTCCCTTCTGCTTGCGTCGGCGACATGGTTATGGCTACTGTCAAGAAAGGTAAGCCAGATCTTAGGAAGAAGGTCATGCCTGCTGTCGTCGTTCGTCAGCGCAAGCCATGGCGCCGAAAGGACGGTGTCTTCATGTACTTCGAAGGTAATATTTTGATTTATTTATTTATTTACTTTAATCCTGGATATTTAATTGTTCATATTTTGTTATGAGGATCTCTTATGAATTTGATTACTCGACCTAGAATAATTACCTTAGTAAATTATGGCTCTAAATTTATTGCTGTGTGCTTCTAGTTAATATTTCTGGTTTGAGAAATTGTCAAATTGTCCGAAACAATGAATGTCTGTTAGGTTTTAATGCTGCACTCATTCATTTGAAATGTTATCCTTCAGTTATAAATTGTTGAATGTCGTATGATTTGATTATAAGATTTGAAGCCACTGATGATCCATATTATGCATATGAGTCAGTTCATAAATACTTGAATTCTTCATGTTCGGTCTGTTGGCTGATGTTGTTACCTTGTCATCGTCATATAAACTTGGAAACATTGCTAATTACTTCACTCCAAGGTCTAACGTATTCTCATTGACTTATAATTTTTAATCTGAGGGCCTTGCTACAAAAAGTTGTATTTATTGTACTAGTTGAAGCTATGTTTTTTATGCTTGTTGTTGCTTCATTGAAATTTATTGAATGGCCATTTAACTTGATTGCTGGTCATTTTAATCAGGGAGCATAGATAGACTTTTGTAGGCCAGTTTTCAACAGCATGATGACCTTTTTGTGGCATTGTGTTACCTGTCTGCTGGTACAAGACTAAATGTTTGCAAACCTTTTGCTGTATTCATAGCTGTATTTTTATTCATTTTAGTTGCTTTTACTTCTATGATATATGTGCATCCTCTTTTTCCCTCTTTTCTCTCTGATACTTTTTAGGATGTACTCCCTCCGTCTCAGAAAGATAGTCCACATTTTTTCGTTGTTACTACGAGTGAACTTTGAGCAGTTATAAATGCTACTTATAATTATGTTAATGTGAATCTAAAAATTGATATTAATAGTATTTATAATGGTGTATCAAGAACAATTTCAAAAATTTCATTAGAATAATTAAAATTAGCCTTAATAGGGGACTATCATTCTGGGACAGAGGGAGTATTATTATTTGATCACATATTTCTTGTTACTTTGTGGTTCTCACTCACTAGCTTATTTTTAAAGTTCAGATTTGTAAGAAATCTGGTTTGGTCTATGGTGAGGTGATTTACTATGAGTTACTTTTTCGTTTGCAGATAATGCTGGTGTTATTGTGAATCCCAAGGGAGAAATGAAAGGTACTCTTTAAGACACTCTTCCCCGTACCTTGCTCATACATGCAAACATTATGTTGAATTCGTATCATACATGAAAACATTATGTTGAATTCGTATCAAGTGAAGTTTAACATAGTCGTAGATGTGTATTGCTAACACTTCAACCCCAACAAGAAAAGAGAGATTTTTAATGTGAATTGGTATAGGTGCTACAATATACTCCCCCCCCTTCTCACACTTATTGCTACCAAATGAGAGTGCACAGGAATTAAAAAAATATGTTGGAAAAGTAAGTATTGTGAGTGGGTAGGAGAGAGAAAATAAGTTAGTGGATAGTTGTTATGAGTGGATAGGAGAGAGAAAATTAAACATTTTGGGTAATTAGCAATAAGTATGTGATGCCCAAAATGGAAATAAGTACCGATAAGTATGGGACGGAGGGAGTAATACATTACTCCCTCCGGTCCAAAATAACTGTCACTTTTTGATCAAAATTTTGGTCCAAAATAATTGTTACTTTTGAGCTTAATGTCTTTCGTATCCTTACGTTGAAACTTGTTCTCTTTTATTAATTATCTTAGTGTGAGACATTAATGTAAGAAAGTTGCACACTTAATAGGGGTAAAGTTGGAACTTTTGTCACTAAGTCATGATAATTATTATATTTCTTAAGAGTTGTGCAAATGCAAAAAAAGACAGTTACAGTATTTTGGATCGGAGGGTATAGTTTTCTGTTTCATGTAATATCTGTTGATGTATCATTTTCCATATTGAGCGTTTTTCCATGCGATTCTCATAAAGTTTATGGTGTTTTCCGCAGGATCTGCAATTACTGGCCCAATTGGAAAAGAATGTGCTGATCTATGGCCTAGGATTGCCAGCGCTGCCAATGCCATTGTCTAGGAGTCGAGTCCAGTCTTCAAGATGTTGGGATCCCTTGTTTCTCTTTTTCTTCAGAAGATGTAGTTTAGGCTTTTTATTTACAGAGAATGTTTGGTTGGTAAAGGAAGTTTTGGGATTATGAATCTTTTAACTAGTTTGGCATGTTTGAATTGTTGTTGAAATCTGATATTTAGACCTTTTATTTTTATGAATTATTCTTGATGTCGGTTGCTTATTTTTCCTTAAAACATTGCATAAATGTTACTTTACTTTATTTACACTTTGTGAAGTGACTGTCTGTGACTAGATCTTGGCTAAGTTTGGGCCATGTCTGGAGATGTTATTGTGTTAGTTATTAGGCTGCTTGTTATTTTCTGTTTCTGTTACTTGTTTTTGGATTCTTTAGAATTCTATTATGTTCCATTACACGAACACATTTCTCTTTCTCGAATTGTAAATGTGCCAGGGGCATTATTTTTATTTCCTAATTAGACTTGGATGTGAATATCAAAGCTGCCGTCAACCCAAGTATCGCCCCAAGCCCAACTCTTTGAATGTTGAATCTCAAAACTTCATTTAACCCAGATGCTAGGCATTTTTTTAAACCCAGTATCCGTTGGAGATGGAGGCGAAAGTCGGGGCAGTGGGGGAGATGCTGCACTCATTTAACATGGTCGAGATCTTATAATCCTACCTTACTCGAATAGAATTATACGTAGTCAGCAAACAACACGATGGTCACATACTATGTTTTATTTACTACCTCCGTCCCAGCTCAATGTGTACTGTTTGTGTTTTTTGGTCAATTTGACTGAACTTTGACCTTAATTTTATGAAAATCTATATACCTCTATGCAATTTTGAAAGATGTTATTGATACTATTTCTAACAATAAAACAATAACAACTTTCAAAATTGTATAATAATAGCTAGATTTTCACAAAATAATGGTTAAAGTTCGAATGAATTTACCACATGAACAGATCGAACGGAGGTAGTAGTTGACATCCATGTAATGTCCAGATTAGCATCTCAGTTTTGGTTGAAGTTGGAATCTGTGAATAATCGCACCCGATATAATTAAATGTTTTTTTTTTTTTTTTTTTTTGGGTGTATTCTTATAAATGAACCTGATTAAAAGATTTCCTCTTAAAAAACAAAGCAGAATTAACCCGACCCGACTAAAAAATTTATCCTGCAAGCCGGTCTTCAAATTCTATTCAGGGACTAGCGCCGTTCTTCTTTACCTCTTCATTCCGGCTAAACAATGAATCTGCCCAATCCTCCTTCCGTTTGCGGTAAGCCCTGATTTCTCTCTCCTTGGATCTAGTTTTTTCCTGTTTGTTAATTTCTCTCTTATCCTCCGATTTCAAAAGTATGTTTTCTGTGCTTAATTTTCCACTTTTTCTTTAATTCCCGTGCACAGACTGTTTTATTGCAATTTGAAACGAGACGGAGGGAGTATTGGTTATGTTTAGGCAGTGTCTTCATTTTATCAACAGCCTAAGTGGGGGGTCTCTGTAGAATCTAGAAACTGCTATATTTATGCAGCATCATTATGCATCTACCTGAGGTCTTCTTTGTATCAGAAGAAGATCCATGATTCATTTTCATTAAGAATTTTGATGCAAAAATTGGATTTTCGATGCAGGGGTCTTGATGATGAATATAAAGAAGTGAGAAACTAATAAGCGCGAGGCAAGGAAACAATTAGTGGATCGGTTATGGGGCGTGATGGTTGATCAATGGAGCAGTTTAGTTTCATTTCAGCAAATGAATGTAAGTGACTTTTGATTTTCATGGAGTGTGTAGGTTGTACAAGGTTGAGTGAGATGAATGTCGGGCCATTTAGCGTTGTATGTTTGTTCTGTGGATTGTTTTTTTTTTTTTTTTTTTAGTTCAAAATATCTATTCATTATTCCATCAGTGCCATAATCTCCGTCTTGCATTTAGTATTGCAAAGGAAAAAAATTGTTGTTCATTTTCAACCATTGTACTTAACCCCGACTTTCACTTCAACCAACTATACTTATTGTTTAGCACGAAAACCACAAATGTTTTGAAAAACTATCATTCCGTGTTTAATTCGCGCCTTAATCCGCAAAATTGTGTTTAGCTTCACAACATTCGAGTTGAAGCAAACTACCATCTTCTCTTGTATTTAGCTTCTCTTCAACTCAAAACTGTGACCCTTCAACTATGTAGGTAAACACACAACAAACTTGTTTATCTTCTTTCTATTTTTGGTCAGAATTGATTATTACTGCCTACACAAACCGGTCCCGTTCTTAAACAGTCTGGAGTGCTGTGCTAGAGCTCATAATTTCTTACAAGTCAAATGCTAATAAAGTGATCAAAACTGCTTTTTATTTATGGAAACTTGTTTTTACAAGGAAAAAACTAACAATAGTGACAGTCAACTACTTTCTATTTATGGAAACTTGCGAGTTTGCTGACAGGTTTCACATCCACTGATTCAGGTAAATAAGCCTGAACAGTAGCAGACATTTCCTGCGCAACAAAACGCATGGCGGGCCGTGATTCTGGAGTCGAACGTGTACAAGCTATTGCTGCATTAATTACAAAAATGACATCCTCTGCTAACTTCCCGGAGGGAAGAGGGAGCCTTTGGTCCAGCACATCCTTCAAGAAAAGAACGGGATCATTAGTCATCTCCGTGCTCGTTTTTGATGACTGCAGCGTAGATAAAAACTCTCCTGGGTGCCTCCCCATCATAATCTCCAGTGTAACCACACCAAAGCTGTATACATCACATTTCTCAGTTACCCTCATTGTCAGCGCAAGTTCTGCAGCAGAAAAAAACAGAGTTTGAGAGAGAGGGAGGAAGAGATAGAGGGGAGGGAGGGAGGGAGAGAGAGAGAGAGAGAGAGAGAGGGAGGGGGAGAGAGAAAGAGAGAGAGAGGGAGAGAGATAGGGAGGGAGGGAGGGAGAAAGAGAGAGAGAGAGGGAGAGAGGGAGGGGGAGGAAGGGAGGGAGGTGTATACCTGGTGCAATATAGCCATAAGATCCTGCAACTTGAGTCCAATTACTAGAGTCTGACTGCAACAATTTGGCAGTGCCGAAATCTGAGAGCCGTGGGACCAACTCTGACTCTAAGAGGATGTTATTCAATGTTACATCGCGGTGGACAATAGGAGGAGAACAGTCATGGTGCAAGTAAGCAAGTGCATGTGCCACACCTTGAACAATTTGCACTCTTTCAGCCCATCCCAACTCCTTCGCACCCTTTTCATCGTACAACATTTTTCCCAAACTACCCTTCTCTAGATACTCGTAAACCAAGTACATTCCCCCTTCCTTGGAACAGAATCCATAGAGCTTAATGATATTTCGGTGCCTTACTTCAGTTAGCGTACGAATCTCAGTCTCAAAACTCCGTTTATTGATGTCGGAAAAGTCAATTGAATCCAACACATTCATCCTTTTGACTGCGACGACTTGACCTTTAGTCAACCCCGCCTTGTAAACACTTCCGAAACCTCCTCTTCCAATGCAGTACTTTTCGTCAAAGTCTTCAGTGGCTTTCACTATCTCACTGAAGTTGAACTTCCCTTCTCTTTCCCAAATCAGTGACTCGGAGCTCTCGTTTTTGAAAGAGCCTTTTGTTTCTTCATCCCGTTTCTTATCTTTCTTACGCATCAAGAAACATACTACACAAACCGATGCCAATATCAAGAAACCGACAACTGGAACAATGACAGCAATCAACATTTTCTTGTTAACTTTTCTTGACTTCTGCGATGATGAGGTTCCACCACAAGAGGACAATCCAGTTGCATTCCCACACAAACCTGCATTACCCACGAAAGAACTTGCTGGGAATTTCTGGAACGGGTTTCCAGTAGGAATGGGTCCAGACAACATGTTATACGAGAAATCTGCAAACTGCAAACTGGCCATATTTGTAAGTGCAGAAGGAATTCTACCAGAAAGATTGTTGTGTGAAAGGTTCAGATTCTCTAATGCACTGAGTTTTCCCAAGTCTGGAGGAATTGTCCCCAAGAGGGAATTTCTACTGAGGTCGAAAAGAATTTGCAACTTCATCAACTGGCCTAGCTCAGATGGTATAGACCCCGATAAAGCATTACTGCTTAAATTCAAGCTCAGTAGATTTTCACATTTGCCAAGCCCCACGGGTATGCTTCCATTCAACTTATTAGCAGATAAATCAAGAAACTGAAGTTCTGACAAGTTTCCCACACTAGAAGGAATTTTTCCTGTCAGAAGATTATTACTGACATTGAGATTGAACAACTGACTTAGTTTTCCCAGTTCACTTGGAATTTCACCACTTAATTGATTCGATTGCAGGTTCAGAACACGTAACTGAGTTAGATTCCCAAGCTCAGCTGGAATAGTACCAGAAATCCTGTTTCCATCCATCTGCAAATTGGTGAGCATTTCAAATTCTCCCCAAAGAGGCGAGATTTCACCCGTAAACTGATTCCCACTGAGGGTGATGAAAACCAGATTGGGATGAACTCCAAATGCCTCTGAGATGTTTCCAGAGAAATGGTTTCCGTCTAGACGGAGTCTAGATAAGTAGGAGCAGTTTTTCAAGCAAACAGGCAGCTGCCCACTGAAATTATTGCCATTCAAAGTGAATTGTTCCAATGCAATACCAGAGCAAAGTTCAGGGGGTAATTCTCCTGAGAAACTGTTGTTTGAGAAACTAACATTAGCAAGAAAGGGACTGTTCTTTCCGAATTCTTTAGGAATATGGCCTGAAAAATTGTTGGTAAAAAGGGAGAGTGCTTGTAGATTACCAAGGCTTGAAATGGTATCAGGCAACTCTCCATTCAACTGGTTGGTATTGAGATCAAGAGTAGACAATGAAGATAAGTTTCCAATCTCAGGTGGGATTGTTCCACTGAGATTGTTGGAGAAGAGATTAAGGATTCCAAGGTTTATGAGGTTTCCAATTGTGGATGGAATCGGACCCGAAAGTTGATTCGCTGAAAGGTCTAAGCCTTGCAAATTTTCCAAATTTCCTATGCTCGGTGGAATCGGACCTGATAAATTGTTATCATACAGAAAAAGGTAATTCAGATTTGTCAAGAGACCGATTTCTGAAGGAATTCTCCCAACCAATGAATTGTTTTGGAGTTGCAAAGATGACAACTTAGTCCAATTGGTGAGGAGAAAAGGAGAAATTTCGCCCGAAAGAAAGTTATCAGAGATACCCAAATCAGAAATCTTGGTTAACTTGGACATAGTCAATGGCAAGGCTCCAGTGAGTGAGTTGACGGCTAGAGCTAAGTAAGAAAGATTAGAACAAAAGCCAATCTCATTAGGAATCAAGCCATTCAAACTATTTATTCGAAGATCGAGACTACGGAGATTCTTGAGTTGGCCTATTGAAGATGGAATGCTTCCTTGGAATGAATTGTTAAACAGTTCTAAGAGCTGCAAGTTGGAGAACAAGCCTATGTTCTGAGGAATTGAGCCAGAAAAAATTGTTTATGGCAAGTCTAAGATCTTTCAACTTGGAATGACCAGAAAGATTAAATTTCAAAGGTCCTTGAAATGAATTAGCTGTAAGATTGAGATATTCAAGATTATCAAGATTTACAAAGATTGACTCTGGGATTGAGCCAGTCAACAAGTTGAATGACAAATCAAGATAAGTCAAGTTCCTGCATTTGGTTATGAAATCTGGGAAGTTATTGTCAAGGTAATTGAGATTTAAGTCGAGATGGGTCAACGCAGGCATTCCCGAAAAGTTTGACCAATTAGGAGAAGCCAGGTAATTTGAACCAAGGTCTAAGTATGTTACCTTTTGAAGATTGGTGAGCTGGAATGGAACTGTACCATTGAGATTGTTGTTGTAAAAACTCAAGTACTCAAGTTTAGTCAACTTTCCTATCTCTGATGGAATTACATCCTCAAAAAGATTGTAACTCAAGTCCAAATATTTGATCTTGGAGAGATTCCCAATGGCGGGCGGGATCGAACCGGAGAGATTGTTGTTGGTGAAGTCCAAATGAGTCAAGTCCGGGAACGACGAAAAGCTGAACTGGGCAAGTGTTCCGGTGAGACCGGAATCCGAGAGGTCGATTTCAGACACTGTGCCAGTTCTTGTGCACAAGATAGCAGACCATTTGCAGAGGTTTCTGACATTCGAAAGTGACCAAGAATTGAGAGATGATGATGATGTTGATAAGGTTGTCTTCCATGAAACAAGAGCTCTTGCTTCTGTTATTGGTGTTGAATTGGTCTTCAATGGAAGAAAAGAGAGCAAGATAATGTAACAAAGAACAAGACTTGGCTTCTGTGTTTTTGTCATTGCTTTTGCCTTTCACTTGGCTTGTCACATTATAGTGGACTTCTATCTTCTCTTATACTAAAAACATACTACACAGAGATATAGATATAGATATAGATATAGATAGAGATAGAGATAGAGATAGAGATAGAGATAGGGAGAGAGAGGAAGAGAGAGGGGAGAGAGAGAAGCTTGTGATGTGGTACAGAAGAACATGGGTATGAACGAAGAGAAGAAATGGGGGAGGATATGTCAAACATTAGATGATTGTGTTCACTCAATATTAATCCACTTTGTGTTATGATTAATAATACTCCATCCGACCCATAATGATCTTCCTGTTTGACTATTTAAACTTTTTAAAGATATGAACACTTGCTTCACTAATCATGTTTTGTCTATACACTTTTAAGCTTAAATTGTAGAAATGGGAAGAACTTTTTGGGACAATGAAAAATGGCAAACAGGAAGATCATTTTGGGACGGAGGGAGTAAATATTTATGGGATTAATGATGAATTAGGGACTAATTAAAAGTGGGTTTTTAATGGTTTTAATGGTAAGTTCACTTTCTAAGGATGTTAAAGTCAACGATTTGGAAACAACCCAGAAATTGCAATTGTGAGCTGGAAATATCAAATTTTTTTTTTTAAGTATTTCCTTCCAGCTTGTTAAGAGTTGACCAAAAAATCTTTTGTTTCTTACGGATATACGTATTTATTATTTGTTTGACTTTAAAAATGAGTAGTACTCCCTCCGTCATAATAAAATCCTTTTGTTTTTTGTTTTTATCATTTTGGGTTTTTCATTAAAATTATTTTCCTAAAAAATTATGTACTTTCTTTTGCTCCCTTTCTCACTCACAACAACTACTCCCTCCGTTTCATGTCACTTTAGACTTTTTTTCCTTTTTCGTCCGTTCCACGTGACTTGAGACTGCCCAAAATGGTAAAGAATCTTTACTATTCTTCCCATGCATTCTCTCTCATACTTTACTTTTGAATCTTTACTATTCTTCTCACTCATTCTCTCTCATACTTTACTTTTACACTCACAACACTAATCAACTTACTATTTCTCCCACTCATTCCCTCTCTTATTTAATTTTTCATACTCACAAACACCTCCTCTCACTATTTCTCTCTTACTTTTCATTAATTTGTGTGCCAAATTTTTTGGCCTCAAGCCTTATGAAACGGAGGGAGTATTAACTTATTATTTTTTACCTCAATTTTTCTCTCTTTTCTACTCACACATTTTTTTTTTA
This sequence comes from Campanula takesimana, assembly GCA_026119855.1. Classification (NCBI taxonomy): domain Eukaryota; kingdom Viridiplantae; phylum Streptophyta; class Magnoliopsida; order Asterales; family Campanulaceae; genus Campanula; species Campanula takesimana. Next base: position 121,110 of record JAOWBW010000104.1, on the reverse strand, counting down.
ACATCATTCTTTAATTCTCGTTTTCAAAATAAAAAGAAAGTACTCCTTCCGTCCTGGACTAAGGTTCTTAGTTTGACTTTACACAGAGATTAAGAAAAAGTAAATGTTGTGAGTATGAAAAAGTAAGAAAGAAAAAGTAGGAGAGATAAAGTGGGTAGAGAGTTTTTGTTGTGAGAATGACAAGTGGGTCACATGATCCATTTTAGGTAATAAAGCAACTAAGAACCTTAGTCTGAGACAAATCAAAAAGAAAAGTAAGAACCTTAGTCTTAGTTTGGGACAGTTTGGGACAGAGGGAGTATTTGTTATGAGAGGAAGGAAGTATATGACTAGTGGTTGAGAAGATAACCAACATGTTTGCTTATCACGGCTATAGTTACTACTTACTCCCTTCGTCCCCAAATGATATTCACATTTGACTATTCAAACTTTTTAAGGATATGAACACTTGATTCACTAGTCATGTTTTGTTTGGGCACTTCTAAGCATAGGTTGTAGAAATATGAAGAATTTTTTGGAACAATGAAAAATACCAAATGAGAAGATCATTTTGGGACAGAGGGAGTATAAAATTAGCAAACGTGGGACACGAGCCTTGTTTATGCATAATAAATAAAATATAATACTCCTTCCGTCCCAGAGTAAGAGTCCTATTTTCCATTTTGGTACGTCCCAGAGTAAGAGTCCTATTCCTAAAACGGCAAAGAATCTTTACTATTCACCCCACTTTCTCTCTCCTATTTTACTTTTATACTCATAACACCAATCAATTCACTATTCTCTGTTGGTGATTTTAGTGTCATCAACGATTTTATGTAATTGGATTTACTAGAGACCAATGCGATCTCATATTAGGCTCGGATATGAGTAAGAGAAAGTGTGGAGTACACACTCATTTTGAGTCAATATGTTTTCGACCACGATAAAGAAGTAGGGGTCAAGGGGGCAGTGTCGTGAAAACAAAAAGAATAGTAATAAAATGGAGGAAAATGAATTTTAATTAGTTGAAGAGAGGTTTTCATTATCCAAGATAAAATAGTTTTTTTATCATTCAAAAGATTGTTTTGATATTATCAAAATTTCTTATATTAATATGTGCCTATGCATTGGACACATATTAGAGAACCCCTAACCCAAAATAATTTAAGAAGCTTCATTTAATTTGCTCTAAATTAATTAGAGATAATATGTATGAAAATGGACTAATAGCTGCCGCAATCGATGCATGAGATATTAATGAGTTCCCACTTTTAAAATGTACTCAAGATTTACGAAATAATATGTAAGACCCACCAAATAAATCTTACATCGAATCACAATCATTCATCTCATGAAATGATGATGTGATCGCATCTCGAGCTTTAACTACAAAAGTGCACCACATATCAACGTTGCTATGGTTCTCCTACTCCAACCCCAAGAAAATTATAGCGTAATGCAGCTACATGTTCATATTTTTCACTACTTAATGTGGGAAGTCAACGTTTACAAAAGCGTAGGCCATATACATGAAGGGAGTAGAGATAGTTGTGGTGGGAAAAGATGTACTAGTAGTAGTAGTATTTGGACCACTTGGTCAAACAAAATTTGAACCCTTAGCAATCAAATCATCTCGGTGGTCAAAATTGACAAACTGCAAAAACTACTGGGTACCTCAAAGTAGGGATGACCGAAACCGGTTTCGGGCCCGGTTCCGGTTCGGCATATATGTGACCCTGAACCGGCCCGTGCTTACACCGGTTCCGGTTCCGGTCATCACAATCCGGTTCCGGTACGGTTCTGGTCCGGTTCCGGTTCAGTCCACGCTACCTTTTTTTTTATTTTTTTTTATCATACAATAATGAATAAACATGTTAAAATTTATTAAAAGACAAGAGATTTTTATTTTATAATACACTAATGAATAAACATGTTAAAATTTATTGAAAAATAAGGGATTTTTATTTTTTTTAATGGAAATGCCGATCCGGTTCGGTTCGCCATATATGTGACCCTGAACCGGCCCGCGCTTACCACGGTTCCGGTTTACTCCCCGGTTTGCTCCGGTTCCGGGCTTTTCCGGTCAGGTTCCGGTCCGGTTTTCCGGTTCCGGTCCGGTTTGCCCTACCTCAAAGTAGAGGGTGGTGGCATATAATATATTTCTATTTTTATGCTAAAATAATCCTTTTTTTCATTTATATGTTATATTTTTTAGACAAGTAAAGACTTAAGTTTATAATGCTTGTAAGGAATGATGCTACATGAAAATCTGGATCCGTGCCTCGATCCGCGTGTTGTGGTCTAGAGATACACCGGCTTGAATCTTTGACTTTCTACCTGAGAAAACAATACACCGTTAGTTCAGTGCCGGGAGGGTTTCCCGGCGATGAACGTCGGGCGTGAGAATCAGATACACAAATCTCATGAACTTAACAACAATGGAGGAAGAGAGAACTTAGAGAGAGAAGAGTGTTCAGACCCCTTTTTCCTTACCCAAACCATTCTTTATATACTCATCCACAGGCTCCTTCCATCACCCTCACCTTGCCACGTGTCGCCTTTCCCTTGGTCCTTTACGGTGAACTCAAGGGAACCCTCCGCAATCTTTAGTTTCCCCACCAATCTCCTTGTGGGTCAACAGAGAAGATGTCGGTGAAAAGGACGTCTTCCACTTGCCATTTAATGCATTCGGCTGATGGGACCTTCCCCAACGAAGTTGCTTTTGGGATCGCGTCACCCGGTGAACCCGCAACTCGCCGACACTCGATCCCGCCGTCACCTGGCGAACTCGCATCTCGCCTAGATGGCGACTTGCACAACCCTCCTTTTTGCGACTTCGCAGATTGGCGGGATGGTCCAACAGGGTCATATTCATCGTTGTGTAAACTTCGAATAGGATATTAATTGGACCGGGCCAGATCATCAATTAGGCTACTTCCGGTCCAATCATTTTTTAGGCCCGACTACATCACTTCCCACTCGAACCAAACTACATCACATTTACGTCCGGTCGACTTCAAAGTGAACCCGACCACATTGCACTCTGTCAAGTCTGACTCCCAATTGAACTTGAGCATGTCATACCCATGTCAAGTCGACTTCGAACTAGGCAAGTCGCGAACTAGGCGCCCACGTCAAGTTCGAACTAGGAACCCGTCGACTTCGAACTAGGAACCCGTCGACGACTTCGAACTAGGAACCCGACCACTTCGAACTAGGAACTCGTCGACGACTTCGAACTAGGAACCCGTCGTCGACTTCGAACTAGGAACCCGACCACTTCGAACTAGGAACCCGACCGTGTACTTGATCGTTCTGGACTACCTTCATTCAGGCCCACTCCATATGGCCAAGTCATTAAGACTCAAGCTCAATCACAATTTGGGCTTAGGCACATCAAGGAAGAAACCATTGAAAGCGCTGCAGTAGTTCAAGTCTCTTTTATTTGAGTTGTGCTGTCAAAATTAGTTGCGCAATATATGAATCTCACAATATGAAACCCTATTAACCTCCGTCGCTGATCCATCAACATAAGAGATGTTAAGAATTGGACAGTTGCAACTTGCAACAAGACTACTGCAACAACCCACGCAGCAGCAGAAGATCCAAATCCCTTACTCCATCCGTTCCATTTTAAAAGTCAAAAAATGAGTGAGTTTAAGAATTAAGGAAAATGTGATGTGTTGTGAGTGTTGATAATTGGGTAGGAGAGAGAAAGTGGGGTAGAGAAGAGTTAGTGGATAATTGTTGTGAGTATGACATGTAGGTCGACCCACTTTCAATTTTAGGATTTTGACTCTTAAAATGGGACGCTCTTTTAGGATTTTTTTTGCCTCTTAAATGGGACAGAGGGAGTATTTTCGAAGGTTACTATTTACTCATTTTGTCCCAAAATGATTTTTTTACTTTTTCACCGTTATTAAGGAACACTGAGCAATGATTTTAAGCTGATTTAGTTATAATAATGAAAATTTAAAACTTGATCCATCAACAATACTATCAATAACAAGTTTTAGATTTTCATTAGGATAATTAAATCAACCTAAATTTTTTGCTCAAAGTTCTTTCGTAATAACGGCAAAAAATGTATGAAGATTATTTTGGGATGGAGGGAGTGTCTTTTAGTAGTTACAGCTGACAAATGTATGACCAAAACAACCTATTTGCCTATCATAATTGTTCTTATAAAAACAACTAAAAATTTTAGTTTGAACATTCTCAAGATCATCAAAAAAACACACATATTTAGGTCTCTTTATGTGACCAAATCACCAAGAATAATACTAGGGGCACAAAAAAGTCAAAAAAAATTTGCTCACAAAATCTTAGGTGTGAAGATTTTATTGGTGTTTTCAATTAGAGTATGGCGGGTCCATTATCGATGCAACCAATAAAATATCGTCACCTCATATTGTGAGCAAGATTTTGTGACTTTATTTTGTGCCCCTAGCATTGGTCAATCACCAATATACACACATACGACATACAAAGTATTAAACACAAAGTTTTGGCTCTAAGTAAGTTCTCCACTCTATCTTCTGAGCTTCATCAGATGTGTTTCCAGCTTATATATACTGCCTCCGTCCCAGAAAGCCGGTCCCTCTTTTTTTGTGTGTTACTAATAATGAACTTTGAGCAATAATTTAAGCTACTTTTAATTATCTTAATGAGAATCTAAATATTAGTATTGATAGTATTTATAATGGTGTATGAATAGCAAATTGTAAATTTTCATTAGGATAATTAAAAAGTTCATTTATAATAACAAAGAAAAAAAAGGCGTTAACTTTCCGGGAAAGAGGGAGTATCTTACAACATTGTGCGGAACTCAGGCTGACCTTGACAAGTAATTACTGACAGGCCTTTACCCTGACAAAGAGCATGAAAAAAATAGGAACAATGTTAAAAGTCGACGAAATGAGTCAAGAGACCAAATCAAATGATGAACCACAAACAAAAGATTGAATCTTTTCCAGTAATAAACTCCCGGCTAGTACCACATAGCGAAAATCAAGATGCTAAACACTGGACCTTGCAATATTGAGGGACAGAGTTCTTACTTGTTATCTAGACAAGCTAAATTGCCAAAAACAAATGAAATAAAAATGACGAGATTTGCATAACTGACCTGATATGTTGGTACATGCTAGTTTCTCCTTCTAGCAAGTTGTCTAATGTGTCCATTATTCCTTGGCCTTCTTCTCCTTCTTCTGATTTCTTCTCGTTCAACGATCCCCACGATCCATTTTGGTCGTCCAAATAAGAAGATCAGATATCCAACACCGAGCCCAATAAACGTCCCAAATCCATATCCCATTAGAACAGATTCCCAAGTAAAGCCATTAAAGAAACTTGAATCGTCTTCTTCTTGTGGCTGCACTGAAACAGTAGGATCATAGCTGCACCTTTTTATCAATGGGGGTCCGCATAAAGCCAAATTCCCTTGGTATGAACTATTCTCAAATGTATTGAACTGGTGGCCCTGCGGTATGATTCCAACAAGTTGATTTTGAGAAAGATTCAAGACTACGAGAAATGTTAGCCCAGTGAGTTCCCAGGGGATCTTCCCAACTAATTTGTTTGAAGAGAGATCTAAAGACTCGAGCACAGACAAACTTGCGAGTGTTGTTGGGATATGTCCTACAAGTCTGTTGTGAGATAAGTTGAGATACCGAAGTGAATGGAGCATCCCAATGGAACTTGGAACTTGTCCTTCAAAGTTGTTGTTTGATAGGTCGATGGTGGTGAAGATGGTAAGTATTTTCACAATGTCAACATCCATCATTCCTTTGAAATTCTGGAAATACTTAAACGGCAAAAGACCAGTGAGCTTATTATCAGAGAGGTCAAGGATTCGCAACTTTAGGAAAGGAAGCATAGTGTTGGAAGACCCTAATGTACCACTGATACTATTACCTTGTAAAACGAGGACTTGCACCTCTGTAAGCGTATCAATCCAGTGGGGTAGCAGACCGCTAATGTTGTTGTTTCCAAGATCAAGAACTTCCAGTTGTGTACAATAGATCAAAGACTGAGGAAATTGCCCTTCCAATCGGTTGTCATTCAGTACGAGTCTCTTCAGCTGATTTCCCTTGGTGAATGTTGAGGGAATGTTTCCATGAAAGTGATTTAGCCACAGATTCAAGACAGAAAGTTGACGACTGAAATTCCCCAAGCACTGAGGGAGCTCACCGCCCAAGCTGTTATTTGACAAGATGAGATATTGAAGGGAACTAGAATTACAAATGGAAAACTGGATATTTCCAGTTAGGTAATTCCCTTCTGCTGAAAAGAAAATCATGTGATCTGTAGACAACCCGCCTTGGACCGCTCACCCCGATTGCACACTTGATTTTGTGTTTCTCCCTCTTTTAAGTGTTTTCTGTTAGTTTCTGTTACTTTGGTTAAGTTCCAGACGGACTCCGTTAGGTCCCGGGACTAAACTGAATAACAGTTCTAACTTTCTAGTCCATTCTGTCAAAAATTGCTTTCCAGAGTCGCGCGCCTCCGTCTCTTGAGGCCAGACGCGCGCGCCTTCCGCCGCCTAGGTGGGATGCGCGCGCTTCTGGGGTGTGTCAGTTACAGATTCTGCCCAAGAATCTCTCCCTTGCTCATTATACATGATTTTGCCCGGGAAAGATTTCTTGGAGACTCCGTTTGGCTCCAAAAACTCCCCTCTTTCAACTATAAAAATCTCTCAAATCCATCATTGGAAAGGACCTTTTTTCTCACTTCTTTTCTAGACTTTTCCTTGGGACTTCTTTTAGACCTTTTTCAACTAAAAAACTTTGGACCTTAAGAAGTGTTCTCTCCAAGTATTCAACCTCTTCTTCAAGGCTTTTCAAGAGGTTCTCTTTGAAGGATACTATAGGTAAATGTCTTCTTCTTCTTCTTCTTCTTCTTCTTCTTCTTCTTCTTCTCCTCCTCCTTCTTTTCTTCTTCTCCTCCTTCTTCCTCTTCTTCTTCCTCTCCTTCTTCTTCTCCTCCTTCTTTTCTTATTCTCCTCCTTCTTCCTCTTCTTCTTCTTCTTCTCCTTCTTCTTCTTCTTCTTCTTCTTCTCCTTCTTCTTCTTCTTCTTCTTCTTCTCCTCCTTCTCCTTCTTCTCCTCCTTCTCCTTCTTCTCCTCCTCCTTCTCCTTCTCCTCCTTCTTCTCCTCCTCCTCATTCTTCTCCTCCTCCTTCTCCTCCTCCTTCTCCTTCTCCTCCTTCTCCTCCTCCTCCTCCTTCTCCTCCTTCTTCTCCTCCTCCTTCTTCTCCTCCTCCTCCTCCTCCTCCTTCTCCTTCTCCTTCTCCTTCTTCTCCTTCTCCTTCTTCTCCTTCTTCTCCTTCTCCTTCTCCTTCTCCTTCTTCTTCTTCTTCAATCAAATGTGCAATCACCCCAAAACCACCTGGGACATGACACCAATGGTCCTTTCATTACATTGAATTGGCCTAGGAGTCATCTCCCTACATGTTAAACTTTAAAACCCCTTTTTTATCATCATTCAAATAGGAAGAACACATTTATCTTTAAAGTGAATTATGAACAAACAAGACCGACTTTGCTCGGGCGAAATGGGTGTTTAAGTACTTCCCATTTCGTAACCTAACCCCCGAACCCTTCATCCCAAAGAATCTCTGTTTTCGTAAATCAAACTTAGGCTCATAAACATTAGGTTTTCTTACGTTCCTCAAAAACGTGGGTGGCGACTCTAAAACACAATTAGACATCCTAGGACGAGCTCGCGCGCTCTAGCCTAAAGCCGCGGTCTCCGCCCCCGGGGTATCTACATGATCATGTAGAGCTGGCAGTTGTCCTTGAAGCATATTGAAACCAATGTCAACATATTCTAAAAAACGTTAAATTTTCAAACGTTCCTTGAATTGGGCCGGAAAGCTGATTATCAGTGAGGAGTAGAGACTTCAAGTTTGTAAGCCTGCCAATTGTCTGGGGAATCATTCCTGAAAGCTGATTAGATCTAAGACTCAAATTCGATAGACGTTTCAAGTTTCCAATCGCAGAGGGAATCTGGCTAGAGAGATGGTTAATTTGCAGGAGAAGTTTAATGAGGCTTGTGAGATTTGTGAAAGATGGAAGAATTGGGCCAGAAAGCTGATTTGCACCAAGAAACAATTCCATCAAATCTTTCAGATTTCCTATTTCATCAGGAATTGGACCCGAGAGATGATTAGCTGCCAAGGTAAGTGAGTTGATGTCGCGCCCCGACCCGTGGTCCTACTTGGCCCCACGCCCGGGACACGCGAGGAAGACGTCGTAAAGCAACTCTAAGAAAATTTTTCGAAATATATTTTCATAAAAAGGTTCACACAGCCAACACGTTACCAAAACATGACTTTAAGTCACAAAACAAACTTTCTCAAAATGAGTACTTAGCCACTTGGCTATAATAAACTTTACTTATAAAATTTACAAACACGAACACTTACTAAAAGAGATGATACAAATAACTGAGTCACGGTTACACTACCCTAAAGGTATTACATTTACATAATGTATCCTTTATACACATCACTTCCCAAAAGTCTTACCCAAGATCTCTTTACCAACGTCCTCCCTGTGCTGTGACCTATTCCCTGGACTCCTTCTTATCTAAAACGGTAAACAAATAAGGGGTGAGAATAAATCTCAGTAAGTTACTAAAATGCAACTACATTACATGCTAATATGATGATCATAAAGAAACAATATTAACAAATAAGCGTATAACACATAGCACATAACATGAGAGGCTCCCTATCGCCAACCGTCCCATACCGGTTGGAAATAACGACCAACTCATCATGCAACACATAAAGCGGAAATAAACACTCATACGTGGATACTGAGCCAAGGTTCTCAAACCAAACAATAGCCATCTGAGAGGCATCAACTGAGCAGCATCGAAGAGCTGAAACGGGTTCCGGAACCAAACAACAACAACAACAACGGGGGGAAAATGACACAAAGTCATAACCCAAAGTGCCCAACCTTTGGCCTAAGGAAGGGGGTTAAAAATGGGAAACCAATGATAGGAGCCTTATAATGTACTTGGCTCGGAGACCATTATAATCCCTATCACTGCCCAACACACACAAAAGTACCAGCTGGACTTTAGACACAACCGAAGCAAAGAAAACTTGCTTAAACAACAAACGGGGTATGATTCCAAAGTAGGGAACCACACAAGCTCATCTTAGAGAAGTAAACACGTTTTCATAATAGTATGCACCATATTGACATTAAGTCATCACACAATCCATCCAAACAATCACATTAATTCAAACTTGATCACAAAAGACCAACTCTACCATAATAAACCATTCAACACATTACAAAATGTTCAACAATGCTCACTTAATCAATTACTCACATTTCCCAATACTTGTGTTCACAAAGGAACCAATTCTACCACTTTAGTGATCCACATCAACCATCTAAGTACTTTAGGACACTACCCAAAAACTAGACCAAGATTGACCTCTAAATCCCTTGGATTTGAAAACTCCAAACTTTTTCAGACAACTGGGCGGTCGCCCAAACTGGGCTGTGCGGCCGCCCAAATTGCTCTGTCTCAAGAAGAAAAACCTTCAGATAGATGTGCGGCCGCACGCCCACTTTTGGGCGGCCGCCCACATCACCTGGCAGACCAAAACTTACCAAAGTTCACTCCTTATATTTCACAACCCAAATTTCACTAATACTTGCAACTCTTAACATCTACAACTTACACAAAGGCATAAAACTTAGCATAAGAAAAATACTAACACCAACAATAACCATTTCATACTACTCCCTTTGTCCCGAAATTACAAGTATATATAAACATACCAAAACATTATTTCACAACCTACTAGACATATATAACATGTTTATATCCATTTTATTAGGTACAACAACATTACCATATTTTCCCAATACTACAACACCCATTTGTATTAACATTTCCCAAATGCAACAATTTATCACTACTCCCTCCGTTTCACAAGTATCATTATAATTTTTAATATACTAATATACCCACTTTAGGATACTTTCACTTTTTCCCCGTCCCATAAATAATAGTATAATTTTATAATACATTTATTTAACATTTAACTAAAGATACTATTTTACCGTCCCACGAGTAGGAGTATAATATATAAAGCATATATAAGGTTGCATCCTCTCATACTCCCCTAAAACCAAAACTACTATACCCATATACCCATTTCCCACAAATAACAAGTATAATAAAAGTTATTACTACTCCCTCCGTCCCAAATTTACAAGTATAAAAGTATACCCAAAACATTATTTATAACATATAAAGCATATATAGCATACTTATGACCATTTTAACATTTAAAGGGGGATTAGTAACTTACCTATTTTCCGAAAAAGTTGTCAAGAAAAATAATATTGATCGGTAGATATGATCTATTCAACACCCTGAACATTTATATATTTTTAGATTTGGAAATGGAGTAGTAAATTAAAAGAAATAAAATGAGCAAGAATCAAACTCTACCTTAGCCAACAATGGAGTTCTTCAAGGAAAATGATTTGGGAAGTAAAATGGTGAGTGACTACGCAGGGGAGGGAGAGGTGATAAAGATGGGTTTTGTGCAAATTTCAATTTTATAGTTAAGCCCCTCCACTTCCACTTTAATGCCTAACCCCTCAACTACACTTTCACTAAGGCCCCTATACTTTCCATTAACACTTTAACTCCCCTAATAAACTTTACTACCAACATTTTAACTAACACAAATAATCAAATAAAATGTGCAAATTCATATAATATGATGCAACAAATAAAATGCACACAAAAAATAATAATTTAAAATTCTCAAAAATATAAAATAATTATAAAATAAATAAAACGGATTTTTGGGGTCGTTACAGTTGAGGCGTGTGAGATTTGTTATAGATGGAGGAATCGGACCTGAAAGCTGATTTTGAGAGAGTTCTAAATCCAATAGATTATTACAGTATCCAATCTCTGAGGGAATTGGGCCGGAGAGATTGTTTTCTTGTAAATAAAGAATCTTGAGACTGGTAAGATTGGATATTGATGAGGGAATTGGACCCGAAAGCTGATTTTGAGAGAGTTCTAAATCCAATAGATTATTACAGTATCCAATCTCTGAGGGAATTGGGCCTGAGAGATTGTTTCCCCATAAATAAAGAATCTTTAGATTGGTGAGATTCGATATTGATGAGGGAATTGAACCCGAAAGCTGATTTTGAGAGATATATAGTTCCATCAAACCTTTTAAGTTCCCTATCTCCGCAGGAATGTTGCCTTGAAATGAATTGTTAGATAGATAAATAAATTGTAGGATAGGGGCCGTATTAGACAAGAGAATACCATTGGTGAAGAATAGAGAAAAGCTGAGAGAGAGAAGATGATGAAGTAGGGAGACACGACAGTGTGCTATGTTGAAAACCCAACTTGAGTTTTACATTGTATTCATCCACTATTTATATTGCTTACAAGAGACCTATAAGGATACTACTATCTAATTAGGAGATATGCATATATTATATAATCTAATCTAATATTAACAACATTCATCTACCTAATTTAAGGATACAATAATGATGACAATATTCTCAACTATCCATGGCCAACATATATACTGCTTACAGGCCGTACCTAAGGCATGAGGAATTAAACCATACAGATTGTTGCTACAGAGTTGGAAATGGATGAGTTTAGGAAATGAAGAGAAACTGAAGTGGGAAAGATTGCCAGAGAGGTTTGAATTGCAGAGATTAATCTCGGAGACCGAACCTGATGCAGTGCAAACTATGCCATTCCAGTTGCATGAGTGCGTGAGATTGGCATGGTTCCATGAATCAAGAGTTGAAGGGGAGGAGGATGAAGTTAAGCTGTTCTTCCATTTGAGAAGAGCTACTGCTTCTTTATGTACTACTGCAGCTGGTGATGATGATGTAGTGAAGCTTAATGGTAAAGACATGACGAGAATCTAGAAGAGAAGAATGTTGAGTGCTGCCATTGCCTTGTGTGATTTAACTCTGAATGCATACATTTGGTAGTGTTGAGCTCTCTTTATACTACAATTTATTCGCATAATGTTTTTCCGTGTGTTAAGTTTGTCACTCAGGATATTGGGAACGCGTGTTGCGTTTGTCAAATGTTTGACAGGGAAAAATAAAGTAAGATTTATTATATCAATTTGGGGTAGTGTTCAATCCACTTGGGATTTTATCTTTCAATGTGATTCTCGTATTAAGGTCTTTATCTTAGAAGATTTTGACAACACACATAACTTTTCAGTGAATAAATATACATCTGCTAACACATGGAAAGAATAACCTTCTAGTTGTAGTGGCGGAATGTTCAGAGGCTGCAATCACATAAAAGTAATTTTGATGTTTGCGAATGCGAGACTGTCGTCGGAAGGAATCCAGAAACTAGAAGGATCAAAATCTAGTGAAAACTGTTACCAAAGCTAAAGCACAAAACACATGGAAATGGATATTATAATAGAAGAAAATCTTGTCTAATGATGTATTCAGATACTAAGAGCTGGAGGATGGGTTAATTAATTTTGTTATAATTGCCTTTTACTTTGTGATAATAGCAGGGACAAAATAGAAAGCCTAAATTTTTATGTGGATTAACAATCAACCAGAATTGGTGAAATTGTGATTTTGTTAGTATGGATATATGAGTGATTATAAGGAAATAATAAACGAAGAAAGAGAAAACCAGAAATCTTTGGAGGCTTTTAATGGAAGTTTACAGCAACTAGTATGAGTGATGCATACTTTACCTGTGGCCGATATCGATCCCTGCTTGTTTCTCCTCAGGTCTGACCACAAGTTCTCTGTTTGGTGGGCCAACCGACCGACGGAACCTTTATCTAGCTAGGAATACCCTCTTCTTTCTCAATGTTGTCTCATTGAAACGCGGTTGAAATATTTCAAGCAAGAATAATTTAAAACCATCCGATAAGCAATCCAAATCCCCATAAGACTGCATTTAAGTATAACATAAGTATCTCTCAGTATAGAAGTTTACATGCATTTGAAAACATAACTAAACATCTACAATTAAGAAATACTAAAGATATACTCCCTCTGACACTCTGACACACCACAAGTGAGACTTCTTTCTTTTTTCATCAGTCCCATTACAATTGAGACTGCCCAAGATGGCAATGCTTTAATAATTTTTTATTCAATGGGGCCCACTTGTCATACTCATAATAACAATCCACTAACTATTCCTCCCACTCATTCTCTCTCCTACTTTACTTTTCATACTCACAACCCCTCCTCCACTATTGATATAATATTGTTTTTTCTTAATCTCTGTGCCCAACAAGTTAGTCTCACTTGTGGTGGAACGGACGGAGTATTTTATACTCCCTCCGTCCCAAAGTAAGTGTCCACTTTTTTTGCATGTTAGCACGAAGGAACATTGAGCAATAACTTTAGGTTGATTTGATTATCTTAATGAAAATCTAAAAATTGTTATTGATAGTATATATAATGGTGTCTAAGAAACAAGTTTAATATTTTCATAATGATACTTAAATCAACCTAAAATTATAGCTCAAAGTTCCTTCGTGCTAACATGCAAAAAAGGTGGACACTTACTCTGGGACGGAGGTAGTAGTATTAAGTAATGAAGTTATTTTGCAACGATACCAAATAATGGGTACTAGGCGAAAACAAATGTAATTCTGCTTTGTTATCATCAATAGGTATAGAGAGCATACTTTTGTGAATGCTTTTTCCGTAAAAAAGATAGATAACCTTGTTTAGACCATCTCCAACAGTTTAGTGCAAAAATTGCACTATTCTTTATAATAGTGCAATTTTTACACCAAATATTTCCAACAGTTTGCTTCAAATTTATACTAAATAAGAATATAATAAAAATATTCATTATTGTTTCACATATATAAATAATAGTAGGTTATATAATTTTATATTGTAAAATATTTTCATATATATCAAAAAGAAAAACAAAAAATGGATATTTAAAAAGAAAAAGAAGAAGAAAAACAGGATAGCGCAGCACTATCCATTGCTCCAAATTTGAAGCAAGTGTTAAAGTTGTTCTATTAATAGAGCAGTGTTTAGAGTTCCGTTGGAGTACAACAATGCTCTATTTTTGGAGTTTTAGAGTACCGTTGGAGATGCTTCTAGCTAGAGTTTTTTACTCCCTCCGTCCCGAATTAACGTTCTTAGTTTGACTTTGCACGGAGATTAAGATAAAGTAAATGTTGTGAGTGTGAAAAGTAAAGTATGAAAGAGAAAGTGGGTAGGGAGTTTTTGTTTTGAGAATGACAAGTGGATCCCATGGTCTATTTTAGGTAATAAAGTAAAGTAATAACCTTAAATTGGGACAGACGAAAAAGGAAAGTAAGAGGGACTGAGGTAGTATTTTGAATAGATAATGTATGACCTGCTATTTGTTTACCCTTAAAATGAAATTTACATCAATGGAATTCAGTTCATACTACTACACAGGAATATAATTTTTTATGTAGACTTCCGACCCCCTTCACCTGTAATCCTGGCTTCGCCACTAGATAAACACCAAAAAGTTATTCGTATACATTGGAGATGGCTTGTGCTTGGGAAGAGGTATGATTTAGCCATTTAGGTTAATTTCTTCAATCATTTGTTGCAACCGCTTCTCCTTCGGAGTTGTAAAACATTTTTATATCAACAACAACAAAGCCTTAGTAGCGTACGCAGTAATGTCGTTACAAAGATGGAAATAGAGTGCTAGAAATCTGTTCAATGTGTTAGCTCTTATGCAGATGGTTCTGATGCTTTTTCATCATCTCTATGTTTCGTTGTCACTGAGAAATAAACAAGCGAATATGATGGAAGGAAACAGTATTAGACAAAACGAATGCTTGTACAAATTTGCTACTCCTTCATTAAAATTTTCCAATGTTATCACTTGACATAAATTCCATCTCTTTTATTTGTTGTTAAAAATTTAGACAAGTCATGCAGACTGCTATAGGTTATGGAAAAACGATAACTGAAAATCAGTCCAAAATTAACCTCCACATCCATGTCCCACGTGAGGAGATTTCCATCCGAACAAAAAAGAAGTTTAGGGATCATAGTGCTTAGTACCTATGCGGTTACATAAGCAAAGATGGTCCTATTTCATCTCAGCATTTCTTTGTAAATGGAATGCATCTAAAGAAATAAAAGTGGGGAATACGTAACCAAAATGGATGCCCCGTTAACTGAAACAGGTTGGGGGATATTTAAACTCCTCAATTGAGCATGTCCATTTGGATACTTGTAGCTTCTTCTTTTTTTCAGGAGGATCTGAGTCTCTTTCTATGATGTTTTCTTAGAACCGACCTCTTTTATGAACATTGGGGAAAAAATAACAACTCTGAGAAACTAGAAGTATTAAAATCTAGTGAAAACTGAAACCAAAGACAAAGTACAAAACACATGGAAAAGGAGATTATGATCGTCAAACCAGGCCCAACATAAAAACCAACACCACACTGAGACAAGGGATCATGGGAATGTGCGGAGCACTTTACACCAATCAGAGAAGAATAACGTTGAAGCTTGCAATTGCTTACTTTTGCTTTTTGACGGGTAAAAAGAGGTTGGTCTTTCTATTTGCCTTTCACCAAATAAAAAAAATAGAGAAAATCTAGTCTAATGATGTCGTAGATATGGCTTTTGTTAGATTGCCATTTACTTTGTGATAATAGCAAGAACAACCTAGGCAGCTTAATAACTGACTAAAATGACCATGAAACGAGCATATGACAACTGATAAATAGGCAAGTTGAAGTTGTGACAAAATCAAGACTGCTCCTTTGAACAATGGGCATATGAAGGGACTAGTGGAATTTTACGTAAAATAATATACGAGTGTTAGCATAGTTTTACCTGTCACTGATATGTCCTTCCTTCTCAGGTTAATCATCAGATTTGGCCACTACTTCTCCGTTCTTTGCCGTCTATGCTGCCTCGCTGAACATCTGATAACCAATTCAGAGAACAAACATCATCAATATCCCCATGCGAATTGATTCAAATGCAGAATTATGAAGAGGGAGAAAGACATTGATATCAAGATGCTGATGTCAGGTAGTTAGTTTATGAAGACAACATAACTGGCAATCAGCCGAAAATAGAAAGATTTCCAACTAACTAATCAAATTATAACTAGTGCGGTTACATAAGAAATGATGGTCCTCATCTCTACCGTTTCTTTGTTAATGGAATGTTACATAAAGATATATCCGTTCCTTAGGTACAAACGGTAATTTGTCAAGAAATCAGCTCACTGCATTTGAAGATGTAAATCAAATGGAATTAATCAAGAAACCTGCTTCACCATTCGTTTTCAAAAATATGATGCTACCAAAACAAAGATCAGAACAATGCAGAAATGCTAACTGGGGAGTAATAACAATGTTATGACTGTGCTTGTAAGGAATCTAGAAACTACAAGGATCAAAGCCAAAGCGCAAAACACATGGAAATCATTATTCCTTGGTCTTCTTCTCCTTCTTCTGATTTCTTCTCGTTCTACGATCCTCACGATCCATTTTGGTTTTCCAAATAAGAAGATCAGATATCCAACACCGAGCCCAATCAACGTCCCAAATCCATATCCCATTAGGACAGTTTCTCAAGTAATTCCATTAAAGAAACTTGAATCAACATCTTCTAGTGGCTGTAAAGTAGGTGTATTATCAACTCTGCACTTGTTTGTCAATGGGAGTCCGCATAAAGCATGGTTTCCTTAATACGAAGTAGTCTCAAATGTATTGAACTGTTGACTTTGCGGAATGATTCCAACAAGTTGATTTTGAGAAAGATTCAAGACTACAAGAAATGTTAGCACGAGTTCCCGGGGGATCTTCCCAACTAATTTGTTTGAAGAGAGATCTAAAGACTCGAGCACAGACAAATTTGCAAGTATTGTTGGGATATGTCCTGTAAGTCTATTGTGAGATAAGTTGAGATACCGAAGTGAATGAAGCATACCAATAGAACTTGGAACTTGTCCTTCAAAGTTGTTGTTTGATAGGTCAATAGTGGTGAAGATGGTAAGTATTCTCACAATGTCGACATCTAATCCTTTCACCACGAGGGATACGGAATCTTCATGAGGTGGATAATCTGACCTGTACTCCACCCCCATGTATTTCCTCTTCATATCACGAAGATCAACATCTATCATTCTTTTAAAATTTTGGAAAAACTTAAACGGCAAAAGACCAGTGAGCTTTGGCTTTGGCTTAAAGAAACAATTGCAAATGACAGCCAAAGTAGATTCCACTTATTGACAAAGTAAGTTCTCTGCGGCTCTCTGCGGAAAAAAATTGCAATCTTCGAGCTTCATCAGATATGTCTCCAAATATATTTATCTTACAACATTGTGCCGACATCACGCTGACCTGCCAAGCAATTACCGACAGACCTTCACACTGATGAAGAACATGAGTAAATTAGGAACAATGCAAGAAGTTAATGCAACAAGTCATGAGACAAAATCAAATTATGAGCGACAAGTAAGTCACTGATTGTGTTCTAGTAATAAACTCCCACATAGTACCGCATGGTAGAAATAAAAAATGCTACGCACTGGACCTTGAATTAGTGAGGAAAAACAAATGTGGATTTTTTACTTGTTAAGTGCTAGACATGCTAAATTGGCCAAAAGAAGAAAAAAAATGCTTTGAATTAAAAATGACGAGATTTGCATAACTGACTTGATATGTTGGTACATGCTAGTTTCTCCTTCTAGCAAGTTGTCTAATGTGTCCATTATTCCTTGGCCTTCTTCTCCTTCTTCTGATTTCTTCTCGTTCAACGATCCCCACGATCCATTTTGGTCGTCCAAATAAGAAGATCAGATATCCAACACCGAGCCCAATAAACGTCCCAAATCCATATCCCGTTAGAACAGATTCCCAAGTAAAGCCATTAAAGAAACTTGAATCGTCTTCTTCTTGTGGCTGCACTGAAACAGTAGGATCATAGCTGCACCTTTGTATCAATGGGGGTCCGCATAGAGCCAAATTCCCTTGGTATGACCTATTCTCAAATGTATTGAACTGGTTGCCCTGCGGTATGATTCCAACAAGTTGATTTTGAGAAAGATTCAAGACTACGAGAAATGTTAGCCCAGTGAGTTCCCAGGGGATCTTCCCAACTAATTTGTTTGAAGAGAGATCTAAAGACTCGAGCACAGACAAACTTGCGAGTGTTGTTGGGATATGTCCTACAAGTCTGTTGTGAGATAAGTTGAGATACCGTAGTGACTGAAGCATCCCAATGGAACTTGGAACTTGTCCTTCAAAGTTGTTGTTTGATAGGTCGATGGTGGTGAAGATGGTAAGGATTCTCACAATGTCAATGTCTAATCCTTTCACCACGAGGGATACAGAATCTTCATAAGGTGGAAAATCTGACCTGTACTCCATCCCCATGTATTTCCTGTTCTTATCACGAATATCAACATCCATCATTCCTTTGAAATTCTGGAAATACTTAAACGGCAAAAGACCAGTGAGCTTATTATCAGAGAGGTCAAGGATTCGCAACTTTAGGAAAGGAAGCGTAGTGTTGGAAGACCCTAATGTACCACTGAGACAATTACCTCGTAAAACGAGGACTTGCACCTCTGTAAGCGTATCAATCCAGTGGGGTAGCAGACCGCTAATGTTGTTGTTTCCAAGATCAAGAACTTCCAGTTGTGTACAATAAATCAAAGACTGAGGAAATCGCCCTTCCAATCGGTTGTCATTCAGTACGAGTCTCTTCAGCTGATTTCCCTTGGTGAATGTTGAGGGAATGTTTCCATGAAAGTGATTTAGCCCCAGATTCAAGACTGAAAGTTGACGGCTGAAATTCCCCAAGCACTGAGGGAGCTCACCGCCCAAGCTGTTATTTGACAAGATGAGATATTGAAGGGAACTAGAATTACAAATGGAAAACTGGATATTTCCAGTTAGGTAATTCCCTTCTGCTGAAAAGAATATCATGTGATCGTGTAGAGCTGGTAGTTGTCCTTGAAGCATATTGAAACCAATGTCAACATATTCTAAAAACGTTAAATATTCAAACGTTCCTTGAATTGGGCCGGAAAGCTGATTATCAGTGAGGAGTAGAGACTTCAAGTTTGTAAGCTTGCCAATTGTCGGGGGAATCATTCCTGAAAGCTGATTAGATCTAAGACTCAAATCCGATAGACGTTTCAAGTTCCCAATCGCAGAGGGAATCTGGCCAGAGAGATGGTTAATTTGCAGGAGAAGTTGAATGAGGCTTGTGAGATTTGTGAAAGATGGAGGAATTGAGCCAGAAAGCTGATTTGCACCAAGAAATAATCCCATCAAATCTTTCAGATTTCCTATTTCATCAGGAATTGGACCCGAGAGATTATTAGCTGCCAAGGTAAGTGAGTTGAGGCGTGTGAGATTTGTTATAGATGGAGGAATCGGACCTGAAAGCTGATTTTGAGAGAGTTCTAAATCCAATAGATTATTACAGTATCCAATCTCCGAGGGAATTGGGCCGGAGAGATTGTTTCCCAACAAATAAAGAATCTTAAGATTGGTGAGATTCGATATTGAGGAGGGAATTGAACCCGAAAGCTGATTTTCAGAGATAGATAGTTCCATCAAACCTTTTAAGTTCCCTATCTCAGCAGGAATTAAGCCTGAGAGATTGTTTCCCCATAAATAAAGAATCTTAAGATTGGTGAGATTCGATATTGATGAGGGAATTGAACCCCAAAGCTGATTTTCAGAAACAAACAATCCCATCAAATCTTTCAGATTTCCTATTTCATCAGGAATTGGACCCGAGAAATGATTAGCTGCCAAGGTAAGTGAGTTGAGGCGTGTGAGATTTGTTATAGATGTAGGAATCGGACCTGAAAGATGATTTTGAGAGAGTTCTAAATTCAATAGATTATTACAGTATCCAATCTCTGAGGGAATTGGGCCGGAGAGATTGTTTTCCTGTAAATAAAGAATCTTGAGACTGGTAAGATTGGATATTGATGAGGGAATTGGACCCGAAATCTGATTTTCAAAGAGTTCTAAATCCCATAGATTATCACAGTATCCAATCATTGAGGGAATTGGGCCAGAAAGCTGATTGCTAGAAAGATATATTTCTTTCAAATCTTTCAAGTTTCCTATTTCAGCAGGAATAAGACCAGAAAGCTGATTTTGAGAGAGTTCTAACTTCATTAGACTTTTACAGTTTCCAATCTTTGCAGGAATTACGCCTGAGAGATTGTTTCCCCACAGATTAAGAAACTTGAGACTGGTGAGATTGGATATTGATGAGGGAATTGGACCCGAAAGCTGATTATCCGAGAGTTCTAAACCCAATAGATTATTACAGTATCCAATCTCTGAGGGAATTGGGCCGGAGAGATTGTTTTCCCCCAAATCAAGAATGTTGAGACTAGTGATACGAGTTATTGATGAGGGAATTGGGCCTGAGATATTGTTTCCCCATAAATAAAGAATCTTTAGATTGGTGAGATTCGATATTGATGAGGGAATTGAACCCGAAAGCTGATTTTGAGAGATATATAGTTCCATCAAACCTTTTAAGTTCCCTATCTCCGCAGGAATGTTGCCTTGAAATGAATTGTTAGCTAGATCAATAAATTGTAGGAAAGAGGCCGTACCTATGTCATGAGGAATGAAACCATTCAGATTGTTGCTACAGAGATGGAAATGGATGAGTTTAGGAAATGAAGAGAAACTGAAGTGGGCAAGAGTGCCAGAGAGGTTTGAATCGCAGAGATTAATCTCGGAGACCGAACCTGTAGCAGTGCAAACTATGCCAGTCCAGTTGCATGAGTGTGTGAGATTGGCATGGTTCCATGAATCAAGAGTTGAAGGGGAGGAGGATGAAGTTAAACTGTTCTTCCATTTGAGAAGGGCTTCTGCTTCTTTATGTACTGCTGATGATGATGATGAAGTGAAGTTTAATAGTAAAGACATGACGAGAATATAGAAGAGAAGAATGTTGAGTGCTGCCATTGCCTTGTGTGACTTAACTCGGAATGCATAAATTTGTTAGTTTCATGCTCTCTTTATACTAGAATTTCTTCCCAGGGTGTATTTCCATGCATGTTTCACGCGTTATACAGAGAATCTGTGTTTTGTTTGTCAAGATTTTGATACGGAAAAAAAATAAAAGTAGGGCTTATTATATTAATTTGGGATGATAGTGCAAGGTTAGTTATGAATCCACTTGGGTTTTTATACCTCATGTGTAACATATTTTAGGATTTTATGTTTTTTCTGAAAGTCCTGAAGTTATGATATGTCTAAACGCACCAATGAATAGCAAACACCAAACTGCCAAAGCAAAGTTGCATTTGCAATTGAAAAGGAAAAGGTTTAGATTAACAAACCAATTCCCACCTTGGACCTTGCAATTGCTTATTTTTGTTTTTTGACGAGGAAGAAGAGGATTGGACTTTTTATTTACCTTTCACAAAATAAAATTAAAGAAAAAAATAAATAAAGGATTATTGTATCAATTTGGGATGATAGTGCACAATGCACTTGAGTTTTTATATTTCAATGTAATTCTCGTATTAATGTCTTTATCTCTTTAGAAGACTTCAGCAATGGAACAGCGCTGAAGTTTGAGATTGTCAAGACTGTGCTTGGGAGGAATTCAGAAACTAGAAGGATCAAAATCTAGTGAAAAATGTTACCAAAGACAAAGTACAAAAACATGGAAAAGGAGATTATGATCACCAAAATCAATTGCGTGATTGACATGTCAAAATAAGGATATTGCTTTTCTTGCTTGTAATCTACTTTTTCAATATGCTAGTACATATTTTGGGAGGAATAAAAGAAAACTATTTCTTCTGTTAGGATAAAATTGAAGTGGAACCATTACGCTACGAGATTTGCTGTAGTGTTCCAGTCAACTTAAGGAAAGACGCGTTAGACTGTGGACTAACAAAGGCCTGTTGGATCACAACCAACAGCCAACTCCATAGAAACCGAGTAACACCACACATGAAATGTACTGAAGACTTAGACCAATCAGGGAAGATTAACACCACCTTGGAACATTGCAATTGCTTACTTTTGCTTTTTGACGGGTAAGAAAAGGGTTGGTCTCTTTTTTACCTTTCACCAAATTAAAGAAATAGAAAAAATCTACTTTAATGATGCACTTAGATATGGGTTTTTTAGGATTGCCATTTACTTTGTGATAATAGCAGGGGCAACCTAGGCAGCTTAACTTTTTATGGGGATTAACAATCATACAATTTGAGTTGATAAATTGATCAAAATGACCATGAAACAAATATATGACAATCGATAAATAGACAAGTTGAACATAACAAAATCAAGACTGCTGCTTTGAACAATGGACATATGAAGGAATTAAATGGGACATTGCAGCAAATAATATACACTCCCTCCGTCCCACCACAAGTGAGACCAACTTGTGAGGCACAATAATTAAGAAAAGGGTAGTATATGTGTGGTAGAAAATGAAGAGAGAGAATGAGTGGGGTAAATAGTAATGTTGGTTGAATAAATTGAGTGGTGGAAAATGAAGAGAGGGAATGAGTGGGGTTAAATGGTGGGGTTAGTTGAATATAAATATATTAAAACATTTCTATTTTGGGCAGTCTCACTTGTGATGGGACGGACTGAAAAGGAAATTAGTCTCACTTGTGCAGGGACGGAGGGAGTAAGTGTTAGCATACTTTACCTGTCACTTACATGTAGTTTCGTTTACGAGTTAATCATCTGATTTGACCATTACTTCTCTGTTCTTTGCCCTCTATGCTGTCTTGCTGAACATCTGATAACCAATTCAGAGAACATTTGTCATCAGAATCCCCACGAGAATTTATTCAAATGCAGAATTGCTGAACATCTGAAAGACAATACAACTTATAAGCAGTCCAAAATGAAAAGATTTCCAATCGACTAATCAAATAGAAACTGGTGCATTCACATTAGCAACGAGGCTCCTCACCTCTATTATTTCTTTGTTAAAGGAATGCTACATAAAGATACATTTGTTCCGTTGGTACAAAACAGATTCCAAGTTTGTTTCAAGTTTAAGCATCAGAGAAATAAACGCTCGACCAATGCATTTGAAGATAAGTCATAACATGTAATCAAATCCATCCAAGCTCCCACAGGGTATGACAAGGCTAATGTGAGATGGGTTCAGAAATCAAATGGAATTAATCACCTTTATTCAAGAAATCTGCTTCACCATTCGTTTGCAGAAATATGATGCTACTAAACAAAGATCAGAACAATGCAGAAATGCATATGCAATGATGTGTTCTTGTTGATGTTTGACTGTGCTCGTTAGGGATCTAGAAACTACACGGACCAAAACCAAAGCGCAAAGCACATGGAAAAGAAATCATGATCATAAAACCAAACACACCATTGACTTGGATCGCTAACTTTAGCTTTTCAACAAGGTCTTTTTGTTTATCAATCATCAAATCAAAAGGCAAAAATCCAAATGCAATGATGTGTTCCTGTTGCAAGATGTCCGGGAACCAGTGGAAGGGTTAATCCTCTGATCTCTTATGATGTTTATCTGATTTCGCAAGACTATTACCCTTCTAGTGATAGCTGCTAACGACCCTGTTTGCCAAAACGAACAAACTATATCTTATTAGCCTTAACATTCATGCTCTTACATAACGACCAAAGATTTCAATTTGAGCATTCTCAAGATCATAAATACACACACATACATATATATGTGTGAGTTGTGAAGGCCATGATATAATTATGCACACAAATTACGGTAAAGGCCACATACAAAGCATCTCTTTATGACCCTGACCAAAGACTAAATCACCATTACTCACATACTCTAGATTATACAAGTATTAAAAATAAAGCTTCCGCTACAAGAACACATCTCTCGATTGATGGCTTGGATAGATGCTAGTAATTACCAAGGCGATTTTTCTGGGAATCAGCTTGTCTTACGACATTGTGGAATACACGCTGACCTTGCCAAGTTATTGCTGAGAGACCTTCACAAAGAACATGAGAAAAGTAGAAACAGTGTTAGAAGTTAATGCAATAATCCATGTGACAAAATCAAATTATGAGCAACAAACAAATTATTGATTTTTCAGTTCTCAAGGCATATCTTTCGCACTTAACTGTTACCAAATTGAAAAAAAATAAATAGAAAACATCTAGTCTAATGATGTACTGAGATATGGATTTTGTTAGATTTACCATTTGCTCTGTCCTAATAGCAGGAACAACCAAGGCAGCTTAACTTATGGGGAGTAACAGTAATACAATCTGAATTAGTAAATTGACCAAAATGACCATGAAACGAACATATGACAACTGATAAATAGACAAGTTGAACATAACAAAAACAAGCCTGCTCCTTTTAACAAAGGTCATATGAGGAATTAATGGGATATTACTGCAAATAGTATATGAGTGTTGGCATACTTTACCAAACACTGATATTAGTTTCGTCTATGAGTTAATCATCTGATTTGGCCACTACTTTTCCGTTGTTTGCCCGCTATACTGTCTTGCTGAACATCTGATAAACAATTCAGAGAACATCAGTCGTCAGAATCCCCACTAGAGTTGATTCAAATGCAGAACTATGAAGATGGGGAAACACATGAATATCAAGACACTGATGAAGAAAACATAACGGACAAGCAGTCCAAAATGGAAAGATTTCTAACTAACCAATCAAATAGAAAATATTGCGGTCACATTAGCAAAGTTGGTCCTCATCTATATCATTTCTTTTTTAACTGAATGCTACATAAAGATATAATTTTCTCCTACGTACAAACAGATTCCAAATTCAACTTCAACCATCATAGAAATGTCAGCTAGTAGGTTGCCAAGTGTTATAACGGAAGCTCTTGATATCAGTTTGACTCCTTTCTCCGTGGTTTGGACTCCACAACCCAACACGAAAGACCAATGAGCTTATTGTCAGAGAGGTCATGGATTCGTAATTTCGGAAAAGAAGCCTAGTATTGGAAGTCTCTATTGTACCACTGAGACTATAACCCCATATAACAAGAATTTGCAGCTTTGTAAGTGTGTCAATCCAGTGGGGTAGCCGACCGCTTATGTTGTCCTTTCCTAGATCAAGAACTTCCAGTTGCATACAATAGACCAAAGCATGAGGCAGTTTCCCTTCATCTCGGTTGTCATTCAGTGCAAGTCCCTTCAGCCGAGTTCCCTTGGTGATTGTTGAGGGAATGTTTCTGTGAAAGTGATAAGCTGCAGATTCAAGACTAGATGGCTAAAATTCCCCAAACGCCACGGGAGCTCCCGCCAAGTTGTTAATTGACAAGATGAGATATTGAAGGGAACTAGAATTACAAAAGGAAGAATGGATATGTCCAGTTAGGTTATTTCCTTCTGTTGGAAAGAAAACCATGTGATTGTGTAGAGATGTTAAATTTTCGAACGTACCTGGAATTGGGCTAGAAAGCTGATTGTTAGTGAGAGGTGGTGTTTTTAAGCTTGTAAGCCTGCCAATTGTCTGGGGCTGAAAGCTGATTATTTCTAAGACTTATCCAACATACTTTCAAGTTTCCAATCGCAAAGGGACTTTGGCCAGAGAGATGGAGAGCTGATTTTCAGCAAGTTGTAACTCTAATAGATTTCTATGGTTTCCAATTTTTGCAGGAATTAGGCCTGAGAAATTGTTTATCAGACCTTTCAAGTTTCCTATCTCAGCAGGAACTAGGCTTGAGATATTATTTCCCCCAAATCAATAATTTGTGACTAGTGAGATGGAAAATTGATGGGGGAATTTCCCCGCAAATTAAGATTCTTGAGACTAGTAAGATTTGATATTGAAGGAGGAATCAGACCGTAAAGCTGATGTTGAGAGGAAGCTAATACCGTTATATTTATTAAAATTTGATATTGACGGATGCAATTTTCCAGTGAATCTATTCTTATCCATCTCCAGACGTGTTAATCCAGTCCAGTTGGTGATAAGATGAGGAGAGATTTCACCAGGAAAGAAATTAGCGAATAGAAGCAAAACAAATATCTTGGTCAGGTTGGAGGCAAGACCCCAGAAAGATTGTTAAAAAAATGTATTTACTAGTTGAAAATTACTTAGTTGGCCTACAGAAGAAGGAAGATAGGCTTGAAACGAATTTTTAGACAGATCAATGATTTGTAGAGTATGAGCAGTAGGGCTTATTATACTAATTTGGGATGATAGTGCATTGTCAGTTATGAATCCACTTGGGTTTTTATACCTCAATGTGATTATTAACATATTTTAGGAAATTTGCTGAAGACTCGGACATTTCACACCAATCAGGGGAGATTAAACCATTTTCCGCCTTGCACTTGCGTACTTTTGCTTTTTTGACTGGTAAAAAAATGAGTGGTCTTCTTGTTTATCTTTAACCAAATTAAAGAAAAAGAAAAAATAAAGTAAGGTGTATTGTATCAATTTGTCAGAAGCTTCATCATCTCTATGTTTCTTTGTCACGGAAAATTAAACAAGCATAGTTAATTTCTTTCATTGAGACTCAGAAGTTTTGACTGTGTAATAAAAATAACAACTCTGATGTTTGAGAATGTCAGACTGTGCTCAGAAGTAATCTAGAAACTATAAGGATTAAAATATAATGAAAACCGTTACCAAAGACAAAATACAAAACACATGGAAAAGGAGATTATGATCGCCAAACCAGGCCCACCATAAAAACCGAGCAGCACCACATTGAGACAAGGGAATGTGCAGAGCACTTGACACCAATCAGAGAAGATTAACAAACTGCATCCACCTTGGAGCGTGCAATTGCTTACCTTTGCTTTTTGACGGGTAAGAAAGAGGTTGGTCTTTCTATTTGCCTTTCACCAAATAAAAGAAATAGAAAAAATCTAGTGTAACGATGTAACTAGATATGGATTTTGTTAGATTTCCATTTACTTTGTGATAAAAGCAGGAACAACCTAGGCAGCTTAAATGTTATGGGTATTAACAATAATACAATCTGTGTAAATAACTGACCAAAATGGCTATGACACAAGCATATGACAACTGATATATATGCAAGTTGAACATGACAAAATTAAGACTGCTCCTTTGAACAATGGGAATATGAAGGAATTAATGGAAATTCACAGAAAATAATATATGAGTGTTGGCATATTTTACCTGTCACTAACATGTAGTTTCTTTTACAGGTTAATCATCAGATTCCGCCACTACTTCTCTGTTCTTTGCCCTCTATGTTGTCTTGCTGAACATCTGATGACCAATTCAGAGAACAACCGCATCAATATCCCCATGAGAATTGATTCAAATGCTGAACTATGAAGATGGAGAAAGACATGGAAATCAAGACGCTGATGTCAGGTACTTAGCTTATGAAGACCACATAACTGACAATCAGTCAAAAATAAAAAGATTTCCAACTAACTAATCAAATTATAACTAGTGCAGTCACATAAATAAAGATGGTCCTCATTTCTTTAATTTCTTTAATAGAACGCTACATAAAGATATATTCGTCCTTAGGTACAAACGGAAAGATGTCAAGACATCTGCTCGTTGCATTTGAAGATGAGTCATAACCCTGTCAAACCCAAGCGCGGTCCCAGGGAGGATGATAAGGCTAATGTGAGATGAGATCAGAAATCAGATGGCAAACATGTTCATCATGGCAAAGATCAAATACAAAGCGTGAAACACATGGCAAACATGTTCATCACGCCAAACACACCATTGGCTTAGAAATTGCTAAAAGAATCTTATTTTCATTTATATATTCTATATCAAAGAAAAGAAAAGAAAGACTTAAGTTTGTAATGCGTATAGGGAATAACTATGCTAACCTCTTGTAATGTTTCTCTGATTATGGGAGTTGCAGCTTTGCACTAAGGACGGACGTTTTTCATATAAATTAAGCTAATAAGATTAACAAAACAAAGAGCATACATAGGTCTCTTTATGTGACCAAATCACCAATATACACACATACGATATACGTATTAAACACAAAGTTTTGGCTCAAAGTAAGTTCTCCACTCTATCTTCTGAGCTTCATCAGATGTGTCTCCAGCTTATATATATTGCCTCTGTCCCCGAAAGTTAGTCCCTCTTTTTTCATTGTTACTACGAATGAA
Source organism: Campanula takesimana (assembly GCA_026119855.1). Lineage (NCBI taxonomy): Eukaryota > Viridiplantae > Streptophyta > Magnoliopsida > Asterales > Campanulaceae > Campanula > Campanula takesimana. The sequence continues at coordinate 92,992 of JAOWBW010000104.1, read as the reverse complement.
CTTTGAGCAATAATTTAGGCTACTTTTAATTATCTTAATGAGAATCTAAATATTGGTATTAATGGTATTTATAATGGTGTATCATTAACAAGCTGTAAATTTTCATTAGAATAATTAAAACTAGCCTAAATTATTGCTCAAAGTTACTAGTTACTTTTATTACAGCTGACAACACTATAGACCAAAACAACCAATAAGCCTGGCATAATTGTTGTTACAGAAAAACCAAAAGTTTCTGTTTAAACATTCTCAAGATCATCAAAACACACACACACACATACAAAACAAGGAACACAACAAATCACCGATTCACGTATATATATGGTATAAGTATTAAACACAAAGCTTGGCTTAAAGAAACAACTGCAAACGACGACCTAAGTAGATGCCACTAATTCCCAAAGATCTCTGCGGCTCTTTGCGGAAAAAAATTGCAATCTTTGAGCTTCATCAGATATGTCTCCAAATATATTTATCTTACAACATTGCGCAGATGTCATGCTGACCTTGCCAAGCAATTACTGACAGACCTTCACACTGATGAAGAACATGAGTAAATTAGGAACAATGTAAGAACTTAATGCAACAAGTCATGAGACAAAATCAAATTATGAGCGACAAGCAAGTCACTGATTGTGTTCTAGTAATAAACCCCCACATAGTACCGCATGGTAGAAATAAAAAATGCTACGCACTGGACCTTGAATTAGTGCGGGGAAAAAATGTGGATGTTTTACTTGTTAAGTGCTAGACATGCTAAATTGGCCAAAAGAAGAAAAAAAATACTTTAAATTAAAAATGACGAGATTTGCATAACTGACCTGATATGTTGGTACATGCTACTTTCTCCTTCTAGCAAGTTGTCTAATGTTTCCATTATTCCTTGGCCTTCTTCTCCTTCTTCTGATTTCTTCTCGTTCAACAATCCCCACGATCCATTTTGGTCGTCCAAATAAGAAGATCAGATATCCAACACCGAGCCCAATAAACGTCCCAAATCCATATCCCATTAGAACAGATTCCCAAGTAAAGCCATTAAAGAAACTTGAACCGTCTTCTTCTTGTGGCTGCACTGAAACAGTAGGATCATAGCTGCAGCTTTTTGTCAATGGGGGTCCGCATAAAGCCAGATTCCCTTGGTAAGATTTAATCTCAAATGTGTTGAACTGGTGGCCCTGCGGTAAGATTCCAATAAGTTGATTTTGAGAAAGATTCAAGACTACGAGAAATGTTAGCCCAGTGAGTTCCCAGGGGATCTTCCCAACTAATTTGTTTGAAGAGAGATCTAAAGACTCGAGCACAGACAAACTTGCGAGTGTTGTGGGGATATGTCCTACAAGTCTGGTGTGAGATAAGTTGAGATACCGAAGTGACTGAAGCATCCCAATGGAACTTGGAACTTGTCCTTCAAAGTTGTTGTTTGATAGGTCGATGGTGGTGAAGATGGTAAGGATTCTCACAATGTCAACGTCTAATCCTTTCACCACGAGGGATACAGAATCTTCATAAGGTGGAAAATCTGACCTGTACTCCATCCCCATGTATTTCCTGTTCTTATCACGAAGATCAACATCCATCATTCCTTTGAAATTCTGGAAATACTTAAACGGCAAATGACCAGTGAGCTTATTATTAGAGAGGTCAAGGATTCGCAACTTTAGGAAAGGAAGCGTAGTGTTTGAAGACCCTAATGTACCACTGATACTATTACCTCGCAAAACGAGGACTTGCACCTCTGTAAGCGTATCAATCCGGTGGGGTAGCAGACCGCTAATGTTGTTGTTTCCAAGATCAAGAACTTCTAGTTGTGTACAATAGATCAAAGACTCAGGAAATTGCCCTTCCAATCGGTTGTCATTCAGTACGAGTCTCTTCAGCTGATTTCCCTTGGTGAATGTTGAGGGAATGTTTCCATGAAAGTGATTTAGCCCCAGATTCAAGACTGAAAGTTGACGGCTGAAATTCCCCAAGCACTGAGGGAGCTCACCGCCCAAGCTGTTATTTGACAAGATGAGATATTGAAGGGAACTAGAATTACAAATGGAAAACTGGATATTTCCAGTTAGGTAATTCCCTGCTGCTGAAAAAAAAATCATGTGATCGTGTAGAGCTGGTAGTTGTCCTTGAAGCATATTGAAACCAATGTCAACATATTCTAAAAGCGTTAAATTTTCAAAGGTTCCTTGAATTGGGCCGGAAAGCTGATTATCAGTGAGGAGTAGAGACTTCAAGTTTGTAAGCCTGCCAATTGTCTGGGGAATCATTCCTGAAAGCTGATTAGATCTAAGACTCAAAGTCGATAGACGTTTCAAGTTTCCAATCGCAGAGGGAATCTGGCCAGAGAGATGGTTAATTTGCAGGAGAAGTTGAATGAGGCTTGTGAGATTTGTGAAAGATGGAGGAATTGAGCCAGAAAGCTGATTTGCACCAAGAAACAATCCCATCAAATCTTTCAGATTTCCTATTTCATCAGGAATTGGACCCGAGAGATGATTAGCTGCCAAGGTAAGTGAGTTGAGGCGTGTGAGATTTGTTATAGATGGAGGAATCGGACCTGAAAGCTTATTTTGAGAGAGTTCTAAATCTATCAAAGCATTTAAGTTCCCTATCTCAGAAGGAACTGGGCCTGTGAGATTGTTTTCCCATAGATAAAGAAACTTGAGACTGGTGAGATTCGATATTGATGAGGGAATTGGACCTGAAATCTGATTTTCAAAGAGTTCTAAATCCCATAGATTATCACAGTATCCAATCATTGAGGGAATTGGGCCAGAAAGCTGATTGCTAGAAAGATATATTCCTTTCAAATCTTTCAAGTTTCCTATTTCAGCAGGAATAAGACCAGAAAGCTGATTTTGAGAGAGTTCTAACTTCATTAGACTTTTACAGTTTCCAATCTTTGCAGGAATTACGCCTGAGAGATTGTTTCCCCACAGATTAAGAAACTTGAGACTGGTGAGATTGGATATTGATGAGGGAATTGGACCCGAAAGCTGATTATCCGAGAGTTCTAAACCCAATAGATTATTACAGTATCCAATCTCTGAGGGAATTGGGCCGGAGAGATTGTTTTCCCCCAAATCAAGAATGTTGAGGCTAGTGATACGAGTTATTGATGGGGGAATTGGGCCTGAGATATTGTTTCCCCATAAATAAAGAATCTTTAGATTGGTGAGATTCGATATTGATGAGGGAATTGAACCCGAAAGCTGATTTTGAGAGATATATAGTTCCATCAAACCTTTTAAGTTCCCTATCTCCGCAGGAATGTTGCCTTGAAATGAATTGTTAGCTAGATCAATAAATTGTAGGAAAGAGGCCGTACCTATGTCATGAGGAATGAAACCATTCAGATTGTTGCTACAGAGATGGAAATGGATGAGTTTAGGAAATGAAGAGAAACTGAAGTGGGCAAGAGTGCCAGAGAGGTTTGAATCGCAGAGATTAATCTCGGAGACCGAACCTGTAGCAGTGCAAACTATGCCAGTCCAGTTGCATGAGTGTGTGAGATTGGCATGGTTCCATGAATCAAGAGTTGAAGGGGAGGAGGATGAAGTTAAACTGTTCTTCCATTTGAGAAGAGCTTCTGCTTCTTTATGCACTGTTGCTGATGATGATAAAGTGAAATTTAATAGTAAAGACATGACGAGAATATAGAAGAGAAGAATGTTGAGTGCTGCCATTGCCTTGTGTGATTTAACTCGGAATGCATAAATTTGTTAGTTTCACGCTCTCTTTATACTAGAATTTCTTCCCAGGGTGTATTTCCATGCATGTTTCACGCATTATACAGAGAGTCTGTGTTTTGTTTGTCAAGATTTTGATACGAAAAAAATATAAAAGTAGGGCTTATTATATTAATTTGGGATGATAGTGCAAGATTTCCAATGTACTGAAGACTTAGACCAATCAGGGAAGATTAACACCACCTTGGAACATTGCAATTGCTTACTTTTGCTTTTTGACGGGTAAGAAAAGGGTTGGTCTCTTTTTTACCTTTCACCAAATTAAAGAAATAGAAAAAATCTAGTTTAATGATGCACTTAGATATGGGTTTTTTAGGATTGCCATTTACTTTGTGATAATAGCAGGGACGACCTACGCAGCTTAATTTTTGATGGGGATTAACAATACAATTTGAGTTGATAAATTGACCAAAATGAAAACGAATATATGACAACTGATAAATACACAAGTTGAACACAACAAAATCAAGACTACTGCTTTGAACAATGGACATATGAAGGAATTAAATGGGACTTTACAGCAAATAATATATACTCCCTCCGTCCCACCACAAGTGAGACCAACTTGTGAGGCACAATAATTAAGAAAAGGGTAGTATATGTGTGGTAGAAAATGAAGAGAGAGAATGAGTGGGGTAAATAGTAATGTTGGTTGAATAAATTGAGTGGTGGAAAATGAAGAAAGAGAATGAGTGGGGTTAAATGGTGGGGTTAGTTGAATATAAATATATTAAAACATTTCTATTTTGGGCAGTCTCACTTGTGATGGGACGGACTGAAAAGGAAATTAGTCTCACTTGTACAGGGATAGAGGGAGTAAGTGTTAGCATACTTTACCTGTCACTTACATGTAGTTTCGTTTACGAGTTAATCATCTGATTTGACCATTACTTCTCTGTTCTTTGCCCTCTATGCTGTCTTGCTGAACATCCGATAACCAATTCAGAGAACATTTTGTTGGGGAATTGGGGGGATCTTTGCATCCACTAGCCCATACTAGCAGTCATCAATATGGAGAAAATAATCAACACATGAATAATAATATGAAAGAACAAGAACACCATGATTTGTTAACCCGGTTCACCACCCCCACGTGGCTACATCCGGAGGCCCCAAGCCAGGATATCACTATAATAATATGTTGATTGTTACAGTTTACACATACACTCACACAGATCTAGTATGTATAATCTCCCATGAACAACCATCTCCTGCATATTATTATCTCTCCCTCAAGAACGCACAAACATGATCATGGCCGGGTTGTACGATCTCCTCCCATGGCTCTCCTAAGCCCCCGGCCCCCTCCTAGACACTATTTTGTGCTCTCCTTTGATATCCTAACTCTCTCCTATTAGGGGTACTTAATATTCTGGACGAACTTATGCTTATATAGCAGTACAAGGAAACCCTAGGTCGATTCGGTAGAGATTGCATCAAAATAGGAAACAAATAATTTTTGGCCGACAGACCAGGCGCCCGCTCGCCCCCCCCCCCCCCCCCCAGGCACCCGCTCGAATTAAAATTCTAGGCGTACCAACTCACTGCCTGGTTGAGCGCCCGCCTGGTCATGGCCAGGCGCCAGCCTGCTTCCCCACCCAGAAATTCTCCTCCGTTTTGAACTCCTTCTTGATCTCACCAACTCCCACGACTTAGACTCCTTTGCTTTCTCGTAGTTTAGAACTCCAATCCCAACACATTTGTCATCAGAATCCCCACGAGAATTGATTCAAATGCAAAATTGCTGAACATATGAAAGACAATACAACTTATAAGCAGTCCAAAATGAAAAGATTTCCAACTGACTAATCAAATAGAAACTGATGCATTCACATTAGCAACGAGGGTCCTCACCTCTATTATTTCTTTTGTTAAAGGAATGCTACATAAAGACACATTTGTTCCGTTGGTACAAAACAGATTCCAAGTTTGTTTCAAGTTTAAGCATCAGAGAAATAAACGCTCGACCAATGCATTTGAAGATAAGTCATAACATGTAATCAAATCCATCCAAGCTCCCACAGGGTAAGTTGGGGTGCAACCCAAAGTCCCACATCGGCAATTGAGGAAACAATTGCAAGGTATATAAGAGCACCCACCCATTTCATTAGTATGAGGCCTTTTGGGATGCCCAAAAACAAATCCGTGCGGGCAAGGCCCAAAGCGGGCAATATCAGAGTGGTGTGCGTGTGCTTTATAGGGTGGGGCCGGTTCCCCTTTCATTAGTATGAGGTCTTTTGGGGATGCCCGAAAACAAATCCGGGCGGGCTAGGCCCAAAGCGGACAATATCATACTAATGTGGAGAGTGGTGGTGGTGGTTGCGGTCCCTACAGGGTATGACAAGGCTGCTTCACCATTCGTTTGCAGAAATATGATGCTACTAAACAAAGATCAGAACAATGCAGAAATGCATATGCAATGATGTGTTCTTGTTGATGTTTGACTGTGCTCGTTAGGGATCGAGAAACTGCACGGACCAAAACCAAAGCGCAAAGCACATGGAAAAGAAATCATGATCATCAAACCAAACACACCATTGACTTGGATCGCTAACTTTAGCTTTTCAACAAGGTCTTTTTGTTTATCAATCATCAAATCAAAAGGCAAAAATCCAAATGCAATGATGTGTTCCTGTTGCAAGATGTCCGGGAACCAGTGGAAGGGTTAATCCGCTGATCTCTTATGATGTTTATCTGATTTCGCAAGACTATTGCCCTTCTGATGATAGCTGCTAACAACTCTGTTAGCTAAAACGAACAAACTATATCTTATTAGCCTTAACATTCATGCTCTTACATAACGACCAAAGATTTGAATTTGAGCATTCTCAAGATCATAAATACACACACATGCATATATATGCGTGAGTTGTGAAGGCCATGATTTAATTATGCACACAAATTACGGTAAAGGCCACATACAAAGCATCTCTTTATGACCCTGACCAAAGACTAAATCACCATTACTCACATACTCTAGATTATACATCTCCAAACGTGTTAATCCAGTCCAGTTGGTGATAAGATGAGGAGAGATTTCACCAGGAAAGGAATTAGCGGATAGAAGAAAAACAAATATCTTGGTCGAGTTGGAGAATGACATGGGCAAGACCCCAGAAAGATTGTTAAAAAAATGTATTTACTCATTGAAAATTACTAAGTTGGCCTACAAAAGAAGGAAGATAGGCTTGAAATGAATTGTTAGAGAGATCAATGATTTGTAGAGTATGAGTAGGGCTTATTATATTAATTTGGGATGATAGTGCATTGTCAGTTATGAATCCACTTGGGTTTTTATACCTCAATGTGATTATTAACATATTTTAGGATATGTGCTGAAGACTCGGACATTTCACACCAATCAGGAGAGATTAAACCATTTTCCGCCTTGCACTTGCGTACTTTTGCTTTTTTGACTGGTAAAAAAAATGAGTGGTTTTCTTGTTTATCTTTAACCAAATTAAAGAAAAAGAAAAAATAAAGTAAGGTGTATTGTATCAATTTGTCAGAAGCTTCATCATCTCTACGTTTCTTTGTCACGGAAAATTAAACAAACATAGTTAATTGCTTTCATTGAGGCTCAGAAGTTTTGACTGTGTAATAAAAATAACAACTCTGATGTTTGAGAATGTCAGACTGTGCTCAGAAGTAATCTAGAAACTAGAAGGATTAAAATATAATGAAAACTGTTACCAAAGACAAAATACAAAACACATGGAAAAGGAGATTATGATCGCCAAACCAGGCCCACCATAAAAACCGAGCAGCACCACACTGAGACAAGGGAATGTGCGGAGCACTTGACACTAATCAGAGAAGATTAACAAACTGCATCCACCTTGGAGCGTGCAATTGCTTACTTTTGCCTTTTTGACGGGTAAGAAAGAGGTTGGTCTTTCTATTTGCCTTTCACCAAATAAAAAAAATCTAGTGTAATGATGTAACTAGATATGGATTTTGTTAGATTTCCATTTACTTTGTGATAAAAGCAGGAACAACCTAGGCAGCTTAAATCTTATGGGTATTAACAATAATACAATCTGTGTAAATAACTTACAAAAATGGCTATGACACAAGCATATGACAACTGATATATATGCAAGTTGAACATGACAAAATAAAGACTGCTCCTTTGAACAATGGGCACATGAAGGAATTAATGGAAATTCACAGCAAATAATATACGAGTGTTGGCATATTTTACCTGTCACTGACATGTAGTTTCTTCTACGCAATCATCAGATTTGGCCAGTACTTCTCTGTTCTTTGCCCTCTATGCTGCCTTGCTGAACATCTGATAACCAATTCAGAGAACAATCATCATCAATATCCCCAATTAACATGACTGACAATCAGTCGAACATAGAAAGATTTCCAACTAACAAATCAGATTATAACTAGTGCGGTCACATAAGCAAAGATGGTCCTCGTCTCTATCATATTTTTGTTAATAGAATGCTACATAAAGATATTTTTGTTCCTTGGGTACAAACGGCAAGTTGTCAAGAAATCTGCTCGTTGCATCTGAAGGTAAGTAATAACCCTGTCAAACCCATCCACGGTCCCACGGAGGATGGTAAGGCTAATGTAAGATGAGATCAGAAATCAAATGGAATTTTATCACACCTTGATTCAAGAAACCTGCTTCACCAATCGTTTTTAAAGATATGATGCTCCTACTGAAACAAAGATCAGAACAATTCAGAAATGTTAAATGGGAAGAAATAACAATGTTGATGTTTGACTGTGCTTGCAAGGAATCTAGAAACTACAAGGATCAAAGCCAAAGCGCAAAACACATGGAATTCATGATCAAAAAACCAAACACACCGTTGACTAAGAAATTGCTAACTTTAGCTTTTTGACTAGGTCTATTTGTTTTTCAAAAAGCAAAAATCCAAATGCGACGACGTGTTTATGTTGCAAGATGTCCGGGAACCAATGGACGGGTTAATATATGCTGACCTCTTTTGACATTTCTTTGATTTGGCAAGGATTATTATTTCCCTTATAGTGATAGCTGCTAACAACTCCGTTAGCCAAACTTATTAGCCTTAACATTCATGCTCTTACAAACGAATGAAAATTTTCAATTCAAGCAATCTCTAGATCGTAAATACACAGACATGCATATACATGTGTAAGTTGTGAAGTCCAATCGTTTAATTAATATTCACACAAACTACAAAGAAAAAAAGAACATACAAAGAATCTCTTTATGACCCTGACCAAAGACCAAATCACCAATGCACAAATAATCCGTATGATTCAAGTTTCAAACATAAAGCTTCGGCTAAAAGAACGCATCTCTAGATCGATGGCCTGAATAGATGCCACTAAATACCAAGGCAAGTTTTCTGGGAATCGGCTTGTCTTACGACATTGTGTGGAAAGCTCACCTTGCCAAGTAATTACTGAGAGACCTTCACCCTAACGAAGATCTTGAGAATAGTAGAAACAATGTTTGAAGTCAATGCAATAAGTCATGGGAGAAAATCAAATTATGAGCAACAAACAAATTATTGATTTTTCCCAATACAAAACTCCTAGCTAGTACCACAGAAATCAAAATGCTACATACTTGACGGCGTAATATTGAGCAACAAACTAAGTATGGAGTTTTAACTTGTTATATAGTGCCATATTCTGAATTGACAATTTACCATTGAATTAAATCTAACAAGATTAGCATAATTGACCTTGACCTGATACACGCACTTGACACTTTACTTCACCAATCACAATATGTTGGTGCATGCTAGTTTCTCCTTATACCAGGTTGTCTAATGTGCCCAATATTCCTTAATCTTCTTTGTTTTCTGATTTCTTCCCGTTCTACGATCCTCACAACCCATTTTAGTTTACCATAAAGCAGCGCCGGCCTAAGTGTCGTGCGGTAGAATTTTCCCTTTAATTTATAGGGCATGCCAGGATCACATAGAAACCCTGTGACACTCTTCCACTCCTATGAGCCACATCTCCATCCTTTTGGATAAAAGATCCGAGATAACGAAAAAACTCAGAAGCTTGGACAATCTTTCCATCGAATGTGATCACTCCTGCCTCCTTGCTTCCAACTCTACTAAGCTTACACTTCAAATATTCAGTCTTGTTTCTGCTCAGTTTAAAACCTCGAGATCCAAAAAATGTGCCTCCACGACTCAGGTTTACTTTCAACACACTCTTTTGTCTCATCATTCAGCACAATGTCATTTGCGTACAACTTACACCATGGAATATCATATGCAGACAACAAATGTGGTTTTTTTTTAACTTGTTATAGAGTGCTAGACATGCTAAATTGGCCAAAAAAAAAAACTTTGAATTAATAATGACGAGATTTGCATAACTGACATGATATGTATGTTGGTACATGCTAGTTTCTCCTTCTAGCAAGTTGTCTAATGTGTCCATTATTCCTTGGTCTTCTTCTCCTTCTTTTGATTTCTTCTCGTTCAACGATCCTCACAATCCATTTTGGTTTTCCAAATAAGAAGATAAGATATCCAACACCGAGCCCAATCAATGTCCCAAATCCATATCCCATTAGGACAGATTCCCAAGTAAAGCCATTAAAGAAACTTGAATCATCTTCTTCTTGTGGCTGCACTGATACAGTAGGATCGTTGACTCTGTTGTAATCCAAAATAACATATACCGATATGATGAAAGAAAACACTATTAGACAAAATGAATGCTTGTATAAATTTCATACTCTCCATAAAAATTCTCTTTCTACGATGTTTCTTAGAATGAGCCTCGTATGAACATTTCGCAACATTCGCATAAAAGTTATTTTGATGTTTGCGAATGTCAGACTGTTGTTGGAAGGATTAGAGAAACTAGAAGGATCAATATCTAGTGAAAACTGTTACCAAATCTAAAGCACAAAACACGGAAATGGAGATTATGATCACCAAACCAGGCCCACCATAGAAACCGAGCAATACCACACTAGGACGAGGGATAATGGGATTGTGCTAAACATTTGACACCAATCAGAGGGATTAACAGAACAATTCCCACCTTGGAGCTTTCAAGTGCTTTTGCTTTTTGAAGAGTAATAAAAGGGTTGGTCTTTTTATTTAACTTTAACCAAATTAATTTAATATCAGAAAATCTAGTCTAATGATGTAGCTAGACACTAAGAGCTGGAGGAGGGGTTAATTTTCAGACTTCTTCCGATTTTGTTAGGATTGCCTTTTACTTTGTGATGATAGCAGGGACAACCTAGGCAGCCTTAATTTTTTGTATGGATTAACATTCAAACATAATTGGTGAAATGTGATTTTGTTAGTCAGGATATATGAGTAATTATAAGGTAAGAATAAACAACTCTGATAATCACCAGACTAACCCCACCTTTGAGCTTTCATTTGCTTTTCAGCAGCTTATTATTTAATGGGGACAAGTAATATATCTCAGTTAATACATTGACCAAATGGCCATACTATGTAGGAACCCAATAAATTCTTACTGTTGGACTTTGAGCCTTTTCGTCCTATAATGATACGTTCAAATATGACATAAGACTAAGTTTGTTGGCAAGATAACTACGTACAATCCATATGGGCTGTAAATTTGTGACCTCGTCCAACTATATATTTTACGCTCTTGTAGACTAAAATATATGCAATCACGTGAATCCAAAAACACTTCGATTATTCTCTCTACGCATTATGATCTCAGCCAATTTACTCCCTCAACCAATCATCGTAAGCCTTGGCTCGACGAGAGAAGCATGGTGATTGCAGGCACACTTGTTTCAGAGGTATTTCAATGTACTCATCTTATTATTAGTCCTTCACTTACAATAGAAGTTCTCTCTCTCTCTCTCTCATTTTCATTATGATGCAGGGATTACCATTCACCTTCTAGTAATTGCAGGGACAAAGGCTCAGCAACCTTATTTTACAGGCATTAACAATGAAATATCTGGTTAACAAAATATTGCCAGTACTGGTTGGAGAATGAAGCTAAATTACTCTTAGGATGAAAGTAGTTGCTATTGATACACAAGGAGGGACTACACCATACCATCAGTCAGCGACAGCCTTCACTATGAGTACACGAACACCATTAAAAGCATCCCTTCCCCGGGCAGAACAGTTCATAAACCACTGGACCTGAAAGATGCCACCGGTAAAATCGACTTGAACAAGTCCCCTATGCTACTCAGGAATCTTTCTGCTTTCCTGTTGCCGCTCAAATTTGACTCAAGTTGTGAGATTGCTGATACTAGAAGAAGTTCAAGCAAAGATATCGTGGTCGATCGAAGTCCAAGCTGATGAGAATTGGAATTGAACTGAGAGTGAAATGAGAAACGTGATATCGTCAACACTAAATCATGAATGGGGAGGAGGCGTAAGTAGTAAGGTACTATGGAGAATGGCTTGAAGAATCAGAAAGGCTTCAGAGAACGCAAATATCTGGCTCCAACTAAATGATGGCTTGCAAGTCATTGGTCTCTAAAAGCTTTGGTCCACAACATAGAGTTATAACTTGCTAACCTGTTCTTATTTCAATAGCTAGATTCTAAACTACAATGCCCAGAAAGTAATAATCATATCGAATCTATTTCAGGTTTTTGCAAAAGCATTAGATACTACTCCCCTCCGTCCCAAATAGAATGTCCACTTTTGAGTTTTAGGGAAATATAAGGAAGTTGACATTTAGGCATTTTTTGTAGTATACTCCCTCCGTCCCAGCTCACTTGACACTTATTTCTATTTTGGTCTGTCCCAGCTCACTTGACACTTCCCAAAATAGCCTACATTTTATAATTTTATATTCACTCTACCCCACCACTCATTCTTTCTCTTCATTTTCCACCACTCAATTTATTCAACTAACACTATTTACCCCACTCGTTCTCTCTCTTCATTTCTACCACACATTTTCCTTATTTTATTCTTTCTCCTTAGTTATTGTGCCCACCTCTTGGGTGTCAAGTGAGGTGGGACGGAGGGAGTATATACATATTTACCTTAATGATCTCACCAAATAACACATTCATTTTGGGACGGAGGGAGTAATAAACGAAAAAAGAGAAAAACAGAAATCTTTGAAGGCTTTCAATGGAATTTTACTGCGTATAGTATGAGTGATGCATACTTTACCTGTGGCCGAATGCCCGACACCAACCCCTGCTTGTTCATCCCCAGATCTGACCACAACTTCTCTGTTCTTCTTTCTCGGTGTTGTCTCATTGAAAACCAGTTGAAATGTTTCATACAAGAATAATTTAAAACCATCTGATAAACAATCCAAGGTACATTGGGTATCCAAATCCCCATGAGACTGCATTCAAGTATAACATAAGTATCTCTTAGTATAGAAGTTTACATGTATTCAAAAACATAACTAAACATCTAGAATTAAAAAATACCAAAGTTCTTATCAGTCATCGTTATAATAAACGGACTCATGCTGTACTTCGATGAAATTAAATCAACTTCTCTCTTTCCTATAAGCAATTAAACTATAGATATGAATATATGATGAACTTTTTACTCTCTCCCATAAAACTATTAAAGGATACACGCTTGCCATTTTCATATTTCCCAAAAAGAGTTGTACTTCTAAAAACAAAATTAATTTTTAGCGCAATTCCACGGATTCCAAATTTCGTGTACACTTCTTCTATCGCACCGACACAAGTTAATCCAATGGCTTGCATATTCATCATGACATCCTCTGTATAATCTATTAGTAATTACTTGTGGTATAGTGTGCGGTACAAATTGATACATTGGTGATCACAACAACAACAAATAAAATTAGTACCAAAATGATTTTGGGTCAGATAAATAACATTAATGGTGATTGGTGATCAAACAAATTCCAAGAAATCAACGCATACATTGAGATGGCTAGTGTGCTTGTCTGGAACAGGTATGATTTAGGGTAATTTTTCGATCATTTGAGGCAATGATTAAGATGAACTTACAACGTTGTAAACAAATGTCATAAAAATGGATTTAATGGCGAGTAAATAGGGTTAGGAACATTGATTACCGTCGACGAGACAATTAGGGTTTTGACCTGAAGGTCCGTATTACCGATGGACAGGGAGGAAGGAGTATATTTTTCTGCACTCAAACTTCTACATTGCGCCCGCCCGCGCCCCCAATAACTCCCCCGTGAACTAACACATGTAAAACATTTTTATATACTCCCTTCCCTTCCATCGTCCAGTTTAAAGTTTTTACTTTCATTTTTAATACTTTCTTCGTTCCAATTTAAATTTTAAAAAAAAATTGGGTTCAAGAATTAAGAAAAATGTGATATACTATTATAAGTGCAGATAGTTTGATAAGAGAGAGAAATTGAGGTAGAGAATAGATAGTGGATAGTAATTGTTATGAGTATAACATGTGGGACCCACAAATAAAAAAGTATGAAAAACTTTCTTTTTTAAGTTTTGAAGTTTAAAACGAGACACCCAAAATGAAAATTTTAGAAGTTTAAAATGGGTCCGAGGGAGTATATCCTAGTTTAAGGTTTTTAGTTGCTTTATTCTTTAAATAGCAAAAGATGAATAGTGTTTTGGACAATCTTATCCTCATAAAGTTAATACTATATTACAAAAAAAAAATCACTTACCTATTTACTTTTCACCCATTAGCTTTATGAATGGACAATTATATCATCCACTCACTGTTATTCTTGACTCAAGATTACTTTGATTCTTTAATAAGCTGTAAAGTTAAACTAAAACCTTAAACCGAGACGGATTGAGTATCAACAAATACTTTAATCCCAAATATTAAATGGCGTATTACAAGAGTGTTCAATGTGTTGTCAAGCCCTAAATTGCTACTCTCTCCGTCCCAGAGTAAGTGTCCACCTTTTTTGCAAGTTAACACGAAAGAATTTTGAGCAATAACTTTAGATTGATTTAATTATCTTAATGAAAATTAAAAAAAAAACGATAGTATATATAATGGTGTCTAAGAAACATGTTTTATATTTTCATTATGATAATTAAATCAACCTAAAATTATAGCCCAAAGTTCATTCGTGCTATCATGCAAAAAAAGTGGACATTTACTCTGGGACGGAGGTAGTAAAATTTAGATGTCAGACCCCAAATTGTGGGGAAGACAATACTTATTATAGAATTGATTAATAATATTACCAAAGCTCACGGCTATCTTTTTAGCATTGGATCTGCTTTCAAATAGAGAGTTAACATAGCCTTTAAATGGGCTCCGTCGATATTAAGCCATATTTTGTATTTTACCCTTTTTGAAAATAAGTTATTTCGGATTCAGATTTTAGTCAAACCTAAAGTCCACAATAGTGAATTTAAGCCGTGACAACCTGACTTCGCTATTTACAATACCAAATTAAACTTGAACTTGCTACTACCAATAGCATATTGAAAAAGTTAACCACTTGAGCAATATTTTTGCGTGTGTTATTTAGGAAAACACTTTTCTTTTTTTTTTTTGTGAAGGAAGGAAAACACTTTCGAAAAACAGAATTTATAGAAAAAAAAAACTTTTGTGAAAAAAATATGAAATTTAAATATCATTAAAAAAAATGGGCAAATAACAAATTAGACAATTAGTGTCCAAACTAAAAGGGATTGATAATCGGGGAATGATGTTTTGTCTATTACACATGTAACTGAACTGTGTTTATTTTTATTTTTTTACTTTAAATCTTATATATATATATTAAAGTTAGTGAAGAGGGATGTGGTGTTGCCATGTGTACAAGTCATGGAGGAAGGATGAATTTGGTGATGCCACATCAAATCTACCCTAATAAATAAGTGACTTTTCATTTTTTTTTATTAGCTAATAGTATTAGCTAATAATATTTGTTACTAAATGAGGTATCTATTATAGTTAACTATTATAATAAATAATACATATAATAGTAATAGTTACTATAATAAGTAACTATTACTTATAATAGTAATAGTAACTATAAAAGTTAACTATTATAGTAACTATTATAGTTAACTATTACTATTATAAGTAATAGTTACTATTATTGTTAACTATTATAGTTAACTATTACTATTATAAGTAATAGTTACTATTATTGTTAACTATTATAGTAACTATTATTATTATAAGTAATAGTTACTTATTATAGTAACTATTATTATTATAATTACTATTTATTATAATAGTTATTATATAAATTAACTATTATATCTAACTATTAATAATTAACTATTTATTTAATAATTATATTTAACTATTAATAGTTAACTATTATAATTAAAATTATATACTCCATTATTATGATTGATAATTAACTAATATTATTAAATAAAAATATAAACGAACAAAATATAATAAAATTAATAATTAGTTACCCGTGCATGGCACGGGTTACCCACTAGTTTTTATCATTTTTACAAGGAAAATATCACCACGCCCTAAATAATGCTCAAACCTCCCGTGATGTGTTGTGTGACTATATATAACACCTGAGCTACTACCTTTAAATTTTATGGAACGACTTTTGACTAAAAAAAAAAGGGTTTTACCTTGCATTGCAAGAGGCTGCTTCCAGACTCCCCTTGCATTGCAAGAGGCTGAACCCGTGACCTCCAGGTCACACAGCAACACCTTAACCGAACGACTTTTGACTACAAAAAAATAATAGATTTTTATATGCATTAATATCACTCTGACCTTTTTTTTTTTTTTTTTGACAATTGACAAATTTGGACAAATTAATTATACCATTCCCCTTTAAAGCAAATTCAACCCCTTTCATAAAAATTTCACAAATTTGGAGAGTTTTCCTTTTACTACCTTTAAAAATTTGACAAATTTGGACAAATTACTTTTAGAATGACCGTATGGTTTGAGGTGGTCTCCCATGAGAACAAGGGGATCCGTCTCATGCATGAGACGGGTCACCCCATGGGCCGAACCCGCCACGTGGCAGCCTCCCAGAGCTCCAAAAAAACAAAAAAAAAATTGAGTTTTTATATTATTTTTTCGGCTTTTCCGTCGTTGACCAAAAGTAATAGTTACCATAACTTAATGTAATGACTGAATACATATAAATTAATATTGTTCATAAGTAAACGTAACACATGTTTTACAAAAACAAAAGCTCGTTTTACCCATTTTTTCAAATGTAATACTAACTATAATTACATGTAACCCAAGCAATATCTAAATGTAATTATCATTTATACTGAAATGTAATAATGCTTTTGCAAAAATGTAAAATATTGTGTATTTTGATTTAATTTTTTGAAAAGTAACATTTCATATATATGAATGTAATTGTTTGTACAAGTAAATGTAACACTTTAATAAAGGAAATTATAAGATATTTCTATATATAATGTAATATTTTTACATGTAACACTAATCAAGTGTTTTTAGCTCTAAAAATGTAAATGGTTGAATTATTACTTTTTCTATACATATGTGTTACAATTATGTATAAACATTATTACATATAAGTAACACGTTCGTTACATTTTAGTTGTAATAAGTATTACTTTTGGCAAACGAAGAAAACATAAAAAAAAACACTGTTACTTTTCTATATATATATGTATTACTTTTATGTATACAAACTGTTACTTTATATGTATACAGTCATTACATTATGTTATAGTAACTATTACTTTTGACAAACCGAAAAAAAAAAACAAAAAAAATATATATAAAAATCAAAAAAAAAAAAACCAAAAACCAAAAAAAAAAAAAATTGGCCTATGAGAGGCTGCCACGTGGCAGGGTCGCCCTTGAGTCCTGGAGCCAAAAAAATAAAAATTGGGCCTATAAGAAGTTGCCACGTGGCATGGGTTGCCCCTTGGGTCATGGAGCCGGTTCAATGGCCGGGTCAAGGGTTGGTTTTGGGTCGAAATGACCCGTCTCATGGATGAGACGGGTATGTGTGTTCTCGCTTGAGTCTTTGTCTAAATTTAATATGAATAACTTTTTTCTTTATTATTATACTCTTATATTTGAATTTAATATGAATAACTTCTTTCTTTATTATTATACTATTATATTTTGTGAATATTTATTCACCTTTTTCTTCTATGTTTCTTCACCCATTTTGATCTCTTATGAGAACTTTTATGAATGACAAAGGCAATTTGTTTTCCTCTACATTTCACTCACTCCAATTATTCCTTCTGACACATTAGCCCCTGTAGTTCCAGCCTATAGGGGCTGGAAATAACCAGAGGGGAGAAATAAAGAAAAATACTCACTCCGTCTCACCCGAATTAGGATTTTTTGGTTGGACACAGGGATTAAGGAAAAGGTGTTGTGAGTATGAAAAGTGAAGTATGAGAGAGAAAGTGAGGTAGAAAATTGTTGTGAGTGTGAATGTGGGTCCCATTAAATAAAACACTTCCATTTTTTGTTGTCTTAATTCGAATGGGACACCCAAAAAGGAAATTTGTCCTAATTCGAGTGGGACGGAGAGAGTATGAGCTTATGTAAGATACAACCTTAAGGTATGACATATTGACATTCACTCCAGAAACATCCGTACGGATGGTTTGGGCATTACTGATTCTGATCTGTTTTAGACGGCAGGTTTTGGAAACCGTGTTTCCTGAAACAGATTTAAGTTCAGAAGTTCAAACTGTTAATGAGATCAGAATCTTAAAGGAGTTTAAGATTTGCGTAATCTTAAAGTTTCAAAATTTATCCCTATACAAAGTGCAAATAGTTTGCATAGAAGGAAACTATTTTGGATTAATTCATTGCATGGACCAATGGCAGGCTTACGCCTTGTTTCTGGGAATGCGAATGAAATATCAAATCTGTAAATCGTTTACAGATAATTTAGATTCCGTCCCCACAATGTTACTTCATAATTGAATCACAAGATTTTGCTTCTGTTAATTAATTTGATTAGTTAACCTTGATTATGCAAAGACTATATTATATTATGACATAATTAAATATATGATGCATATCTCTAAGCAAATAAACCTTCTTAAAACTTAAGTCATGTGCCAATCCATTATTAAAACACTTGTGAGTACATCGGGTATTTTTATGTGGGCTCTTCCAAGTGCATTAATTCTATCAGCGTATTAGCAAGATGAGGAATGAGAGTTTCCTATACGTTTAACGTGGTTTGACTTAATTAGGCTATCAAAAGACAAAGTTTTGGGCCTAAGGCACAAGATGAGATTAAAACATGTCTGACATAAGATATCTAACAAATCTCATAAAGGATATAAGAATCATATATGATATGATTGACAAAGAGTTATCTACCTAATTAATTTAATTTTGAGCAGTATCGCCAAAGCGGACTTGAAATTAAATTAAAGTTGGATCTTAGTCTACTTAAATTATATTATACAATTGTTGTATTTGAAGGTGTATAATTTAGTGGGAGTATTTATGAAATACGTTATATGTCTCTAAATGATAATGGTATGAAATATATGTGTATATTTATTTGCATGTTTTGTAGAATGTCTTAAACTATAATCATGTATAATCACTGCAATAGACCCCACTTAAAGAGAATAAGATTAACTTCCTTAACCTAGTCATGAGCTTAAGAATTGTTCTAAAGCAAGAACGGAAGTTATGAATTCTTAATAAATCCTATTCCTAAGAAACCTTATGCCTTAAGGGTGGACAAAGACATTGATTAGAAACATGTGGATGATTCTATAGATGTCAACTGTCCTACGACTTGCTATCATATGATCGGAACTTTAGAAGTATCTGAAACATATGAATGCTTATGCGATAAGCAATTATGTAGGAAGCGTTCCTACAAGCAAAGAAAGACAAATAAAGTTTGAGATTGATTAAGAGCCTAACATTCATGTGATGAATGAAAGATATATTAATAAGTTCTCATGTTTTGAACATGGAGAGACATATTAATTACCTTAGTTGGCTTGGTTATCAAGTTAGTTTGGAACTAACAAACGGATTTGATATTAATTTATAAGGAAGAATCTCAATTTAGTGTAAGCGCAGCTGTTTCCAGCACATAATCCAGAAGGATAATTAAAGATCAGTTTGACTTATTATGAGATGAAAAACTTTGTTTTACAGACAATCTGTAAACTTCTGGAACATCATCCGTACGGCTGCTGTTTCCAGATTCTGTTTTTTCTTAAATTGCAGACTTTCTGCAGAATTTTCATCGAGTCCAAGGCTCAAATATTCATCACTTTGATCAGATCAGAGTACAATAATACTTTTGCCATGAGATTTTGAAATCCTTTTCCAAGCATTGTTACTTTAATGAACTACATACATCAATATGTATTAGTCCAAAAGAGTACTTCCTTTTACTACTATTAGTAAGAGGTGTCTTAATCAATTACAAGATTCACATAAATCACATGATTCGAAATCATGCAAATTTGAAACTCCGTCCCATGGAATTTTAGATATGCGTTTCTTTTCATTTGATATAGACATTAATGCCTTTAAGGCAACGCTTACACCCTTAGATTCGGATTTCCATTATTTACGTTATACTCACTATTTTTGTTATTCCAATATAAGGATATAAAGTCTCATTTATATGAATAGCAATACAATAAAGCAAATCATATTTATTGGAATACTTTCTTATTCGAAATAGGAAATATCCATAATCTTGTAATGAAGAAACCAAAATAATATTTCTACTTAAAGTGGGAACGTCATGATATTTGTTCAAAACAAATATGAACCCAATAGGTGAAGACACTTCGCAAGTTCCTATGATTAATGTTGCAACCATTGCATCATTATCAACACATAGGTTAATCTTTACCCTTTTAAGTAGAATTTTAACAGAAATACTTGAAGTGGTAGTCCAACTACCCTTTCTTTTGATCTTCTAATTCAAATTTTAATTTCTCCAACGGTCAATCCTATTGTCAAGGTAGAGATTACATTATTTGGATTTTAGGTTTCACCATAAATATTTCCTTTAGGCTTGACAACTCTTGTCTTGCCTTTATATTAAATCCTTGTCCTTATTAACCTTAAAGTTTGAGAAGGTTTCCATTTGATATTAAGAAACGACATTTTAAACATCAAATATCGGTCACCTTGTTCATGCAACCTGATCTGTAGACTTTCAGACTCGAGCACTTGCCAAAGAAATATTTGCCAGGCTCAAACTCGAGCTCAATCTGCTCGTGTCCATTTACAAACTCAACCCCTAAGTAATCTCCTTTTACTATATGTCCTAGTTTTTTTGGCTCTCGAAACTGCTTCACCCCTAAAAATTATAGAACTACACTTCTCAAGGAGGCTGTTAGCCTTCTATATTCACCCTTGAATCCGATGCATGAGTTGATTCTGGTCTTCAAGAAACAAGCTTGACAATCACGAGTCTCTTAAGAACCCTTCTCACTGCAGAAAATCCTTAGACTTTACTCCCTCCGTCCCAAAATGATTTTCCCATTTGCCATTTCTCATTGTCCCAGAAAGTTCTTCCCATTTCTACAATTCGGGCTTAAAAGTTTGAATAATCAAATAGGAAGATCATTTTGTGACGGAGGGAGTATATCTCAACACGTCTGCAAACGAGACAAACCAGGACTCTCAAGAGGATAACGTTCAACTTTTCTCAATTTCTGGAAGAATTCTTGATAAAGAATTCAGCACAGTATGAAATTAAAATGAATCACATGCTAGAAAAACTTTAAGCTAAGTTTTCACTAGCTCTGACAAAACTTCCTGGAAGTGTTACTGCTGCACTTCGACACTTGGCCAAGGCTGAAAAATGAAGGTTTCGACCTATCTGATGATGTTGTCTAAGACATACTCCAGTTGACAGCATTGAGAAAAAAAGAAAGTAACGCAAAAAATATACACACATAAATAGATTCAATATTATTAATCCATCAAATATCCAATATATTTTAAAGAACTACAACAAACAAACAAGCAAATCCACAATGAACGCATTACGGCTCACATAAAGTATAAAACTGATCAAACTTTGTTCAATTTAAACGCTAAAGGCAATCACTCCCAAAACTATCACACAAAATGATACAATGGCAAAGGCAGGCAATAGATCAATCAAGCATTGGCGGAACCTCTGTTCAAAGCTCTCTCCAACCTTGTTTCGAATGGGGTAGAGTGCCACATCACTTTCTTATCCTGCAGACCCACAACACTTGATTAAAACCAAACTCGCTTACAAAAGAGAAGGAACCCACAATATTTCATTTGGCATATACCTCTCTATACTTGCTAGTTGTATTTGGTATGCCTTTGTAGGAAGAGACCGACCCAGAATCCTTGGCTGAGCTTGAATTAGTACTCCAATAGCTTCCAACGCTGCCTATTATGGGCATATCTTCAGGGCTTCGACAAGGTGACTTCCTAGGAGAAGAAGTTGCTGAAAATTGCCTCAGCTCCTCCACAGTCAGCACGCCTAAAATTGGTCTATCTTCTAGGCTCCTTAATGAAGTAGTTGTTGATTCTTGAGACAAGCTTTTTTCAGAGGAAATTGTTTCGAGACCACTGCCAAAAGTATCTGCCTTCTTATTCGAAGTGGCTTCAGACAAAGGTAACCAATTTGAAAGGCTAGCATCAACAGCTATTTCTTGATCTTTTTGGGGCTTGGGAGTTGGGAGATTGAAGGAGAAATTTTCCTTTTGTGGGTTCGAATGTGGGGCCGTCCCTTTCGCTTTTGCAGCTTTCCATTGAGACATATTCTCGACTGGATTTAACACGGGATGAACATATTCACTCCTATCTCTTGCATATCGCTTCGTCCCAACTATTTCCATAGAAGCTTCAACCCTAGACTCCTCCGATGCAACCGGGATTGCCTCTGACCACACCTTTTGGCACACAATTCTCTCATTGCAACCCTCCTCATACTCATCCCCATAAACTTCTTCTTCTTCTTCTTCTTCTTCTTCTTCTTCTTCTTCATCTTCACAGTCATCATATTCTTCATCAAAATCACAGTCCTCATAATCCAAATCCTCAACTTCATCATCACTCTCTTGGCAATTTTGGTACCTATGATTTGGGGGATACGATCTAACGCTCGAGTTGACTGAATCATCCCCAGAATTGGTACGGGATAGCGACTGGGACAGGGGCACTGGTGAAAGAATTTCCTCTCGTTCTTTCTCCAGCAAAGACTCAGTACTATCATTAACTGGAATATGCTCGTAAGTCTTAATATTCGAATCAAAAGTAACTTTCTTTCTGTTACTCAAGCTCAATTGCTCCTCCGGATTAACCCTACACCCAAACAACATCAATTTTCTCTTAGAAAACAATATAAACACACGCAAAACATTGAGCAAGAAAGATCAAGAAACACTACATAACCTACCTCAGTTCTGCAACTGGACTTTGGGGCTTATCTCTAATGACTTGTTCTGGAAATGCAGCAGCTTGCAAAACATTCTGATTTACATGTCGCTGCAACATATTTCACAAATTAAACCCATAACATTAAAAAATCAATAAAATAAAATAAAAATCATCATAATCATTCAGCTCTGTTTGGCTTCTAATCAAAATCGAATTTCACGAGAAAAGGGCACAAGGGTTTTGAATAGTGAAACCCAACTAAATTAAAGATACTATAAATGCTAAATTGGAATAAATTTATTCATCTTTAACCAAAGGCACAAAATTTTCTCTTCCGTTTCTGAACAACCAGACAGGAAATGAAACGGAAAAAATTGAAAACGTAAAATTAGGGCTTACTTGTTGATCTCGAGGGATGACTTTATATCTCTGTGTTCGGCGATTCCGATCCTTTTTAGAACCAAAACAACCGAGAAAACAACCCATCAAATCAAAGAGAATCTTTTCTTCTTAATTTTTAAAACCCTTTCTTCTTGATTTCAAGAAAATTGGATCTTTGCTCTAATGGGTGGTGGTGGAAATCTGAGTGTTAAGGGTTCTTCATGTTTGATAAAGAGAGAGAAAGATGTGGGTGAGAGAGAGAGAGCGTAGTAGGCAAAACGGTCAAATGTAGGGTTTTTGTGTTTGAATAAAAGGGGGAAATGACCGTTAGGGTTCTTGATTGGTAATGGAATTATCGCGATTAATTGTAGGGCCAATCTAGGAGGGGGTGGGAAATGGGATTATTTAAGACAAAAATTTGTTTAAGACAAACTGGTTTTCTGAACCGTTGATTGTGGAAGAACCGTGTCTTAACTTTGGATTGTTTCGTGAACACGAACGCAAAATAAACTTACAAAAATTTTGCTCACAAAATAAGGTAACGATATTTTACTAGTTGCATTGATAATGGATCCGCCACATTCTACTTAAAAAAAACATCAATAAAATTATTACACATAAAATTTTGTAAGCAAAATTTTGTGATTTTTTATGCCCCTAATATCATTTTTCTTTCTTTTCTTTCAACTTTTTTTCTTTTTTTGATAAGTTGCACATTGAACCTTTTGCAGTTTTTGACACATTAAACTCCGGGAGAGCAAAAGAAATTTCAAGTAATCTATTCCAGTCCTTGAATTTAAACCTCAATGCTTGGAATTGAAACGATCAAATGTTGGGTCTCTTATATTATTTTTCTTGTATAAAAAATCAAACTAGTTAAATTATATTCAAATTCCAAATCAGTTGGCATTAAAGAAATGAAAATTTTATATGAGTTAATAATTACAATTCTGAAATAATATGTCGATTTAATTATTTTAAAGATTTTAGTAATAAATGTAATGATAAGCGTATAATTGCGAAAGCTCACCTTAAGTCAATTGTTTTTTGTGAGGATTTTAGGCAAATTTTGCCTATCATTCCAAAGGGTACTAGACCAGGCATCGTACATGCTACTCCCTCTTTCCCGCTTTAAGATTTTTACTTTCATTTTTAGTTTGTCCCAATTTAAGGTTCTTACTTTGCTTTATTAACTAAAATGGAAAGTGAGACTCACTTGTCATTTTCACAACAAAAAATCACTACTCACTTTCTCTCTCTCACTTTACTTTTCATAGTCACAACATTTACTTTTTCTTAATCTCCATGAAAAGTCAAACTAGGAACTTTAAATTGGGTCGGAGGGAGTCATATTTATGCGTCTTATTTATGGAGTGATTGTATCGTTTTGAAAAACATGAGGTCACAGTGTTTAGACACAGAGTGAAAAATTAATGCGTCTTATTTATGGAGTGATTGTATTGTAATTAAATATTCTAACTTGTTTACTTATGTAATTTGTTATTATATGTGGTATTGTCCCCAAATGAGTGGTCCAGTGGTAAAGCCAAACCTCACCTTCGGTGGGTTCGATCCCTCTCCTCTCCTCTTTCTGGCGTGGACATTATCAAAATAAAAATAAAAATTGTGGTATTAGTGCAATATATAATACTTTGCCCTCCTTTATGTAAAAACACTAGTACTAACCCCCTGTGCCAAAGGCACGAATCAGTTTGCCTATCCCCGTCAGTTACTCTATTTCTCATAACCCTTAACCCACTCCAACCTCCCTCAACACTCCAACCTCCCACTACTCTATCAAGGAAACCGCATGAATAATCATGGCCGTCAGATATGGTGATTGGGGATGAATCTCAGCCGCTTTTTATAAAGCGGTTATTCTCCCCTTCTATTGTAATATAGATTTTTGAAGTCCAATTGGTGTTATTTTGCTATTTTAAACTTTTAATAATTAAAATTGTTAAGAAAAATGGAATAAGCCGTACATCGCACCGCTAGTATTAGTAAAAAGAGTTGTCTCCCATGAGAACACTCATTTTGTTCTCATGGATGAGAACGATTGCAATGGAAGCAATTCTCCGTGAAGCATAGGATCTCAACCCATACTCCACTCAAAACCTTCCACGTGGCAGCGACCCATGGCCTATATTTTTTGTTAGTTTTTTTTAGTTTTTATATTTTTTTGACAGTTTTTTTCGTTTGCCAAAAGTAATACTTAGTATAACTAAATGTAACAACTGTGTTACTTACAAAGTAACATTTTTTATAAATAAACGTAACACCAGTTTTACAAAAAAAAAAAAAAAAAAAAAAACTCATTTTACTTATCTTTTAACTGTAATACTAACTATAAATACGTGTAACAGTAACTGTAACTAAATGTAATTATCGTTATACTGAAATGTAATAGTGTTTTTCCATATTTATTTTTTTTAGTATTTTGATTTTAATTTTTTAAAGAAAGTAACATTTGAAAAATAACAACTTATATATATGAATATAATTATTTGTACAATTAAATATAACACTTTAATAGATGAAATTGTAACATATTTTTTATAGATAATGTAATACTTTTACATGTATCGTGATAAATTGAACTCATTGTAACTTATTACTCTCTCTGTCTCAAAATAGATGTTGTTTTGAGAGTTAAATTTTGTCTCAAAATACTTGTCGTTTCACTATTTTCAAAGTTTTTTTTATTGCTTTATACCAATTATAACCTTAATAATAATAGTGAACTATCTCTTACCTAACCATTTAATTACCTAGGTAGTTGAATTACTTTATGGGTATTTGAGACTTTTTCACATGCATTAATAATATTTCTTAATACGTGTAAAACACTCTAAAATGATATCTATTTTGAGACGGAGGGAGTATTGAAAACTTATGGATATACTATTATACAAGTAAAATGTAACATTCATAACGAACGAAAATTTCCAGCGAAACGCTGTCGTTTCCTAGATGCTTGACTTTCAAGATATTCCCCCTACTCCCCCTACGACCACTCTAAAACCCCATTTCAATTTAACATTCAAAACCCTAGATTCCCCAATTTCCATCACTCTCTCACACACACTAACTCACACACAGCTCCGATTGTTGGATATACACGTTAAAGATGGATTCAGACGAAGGAAAGCTGTTCGTTGGAGGGATAGCTTGGGACACAACTGAAGAACAGCTCAGTGATTACTTTGGCAAGTATGGTGAGGTCTCACAGACTGTGATTATGCGCGACAATACTACTGGACAACCGAGAGGATTTGGGTTTGTTGTTTTCACTGATCCTTTTGTTCTTGATACTGTTCTTCAAGAGAGACATAACATTGATGGCCGAACGGTTAGAACCTTATAAATCTTTATCTTTTAAGTTTATGCGATTCGTTTGGTTTGAAACGATGGTAAATGCTGATAATTTTTTTGTTTAGATTTCTGGGTTTTGTTTTGTTTGGATTTCTGGGTTTTGTTTTGTTCGAGGCTTAGGTTGTGTTTGACGCATCAAGCACTAGATGCTTGATGCTTAATAGAATGTAGGGTAATTTGGAGGTAAGATGCATTTGATCAAATTGACTGCTAGATGTCGAGTATTGAGTGAAGCTCTTATTCATTAAGCAAGGATAATGATTCTCAATCATTAAGAGGGTGTTGGACATATTCATGTTAGATTAAAGAATTAAATCATTACATTCTACCTCCAAATTACCCTACATTCTATTAAGCATCAAGCATCAAGCATCAATGTGATCTATTATTCAGTTCCATGTCATCTCTGTTTGAATTTCAGTATGTGGTTGTGGGAATATAAATGCAAGGAAGTCACAGTTCTTGTATTCTAAACGTGCTGACAGATCTCCTTTTTTTTTTAAAGTGAAGCTTGCATTTCTCTTGATTTTCACACTTTCTTTGTGTATGAAGCAAAGCAAGTTGGATGAAACTGTTATTATATGGAGTAATGTAAACTGTAGATATTTAACTTTTCAAATTGAGATCACCTGAGGGCAATACAGGGGGTGATTGATGTTATTTGATAGGCACATGTGTTCCAATCATAGTTACCGGGAACTCCCCACCCCCTCGTCCCACGTCCCGGAACGCGTCCCGGATCGTGGGTCATTTACGTCCCAGTTCACAAGGGAACTCAACTTAAAACATTTAAACCATCACACCAGAAAATAAAAGTCGGGAACGTAGAAATTGACCATGGCTTGCTTTTCATGATGGAGAGGGAGTTGAGCGACTTTGAGTCGTCGCTGCTCGTGGTTACAATCTTTAAGGGTTATCTGCCTTTACTTTTACAGTCTTTTATCTCCTTCACAATATATATATATATATATATATATATATATATATAGACACACACAACTTAGTAACGTGTTTCCAAATAAAAAGGGTATAAGGTTCCAACTTGCGTACCAACTGATCCTACCCCCGGCATTACCAAAATTTACTAAGTCATGTTCCTTGTTTTGGTACCCGTCCCGTGTCCCGAAACATCCCATATTCCTGGTAACTATGGTTCCAATTGGCTGTTGAAAGAAAGTGAAATGGTAAGCCCACAATAGATTTGATAGTTGTTCTACTAGTTGTTATTTCAGAAATCCAAGTCCAATATTAGTAGTAATCACAATAAAGTATGTGCTTGGTTATGTCTGCTATTGGACTGGTGCTGTAAATTCATAGGGTTATGTTGAAGTTATTTGTTCTCGTCTCTTCCTACGGTGTAACCTGATTTTTTCGTCGGTGTTTAATTTTTTGTTTCAACTCATTTATAATTAGGCAAAGCTTCCTTTTGCTTGAGTAGCTGTCAGGGGTTTCCTTTTTCTTTTTTACTTATCTAGTGAACTGGCGCATGCTGTTCAAAGCAATGGGTAAAAGGTCATTTTCCTACTCTATTTGGATTCAGATGCATGCTATTTGTTTGTTCTTTATCCTTTTAAATTTCCAACTGTAGAAGTACGTGTTGGGTTTCGAAGACACATGCGCAGCGGAATTTAGCATTTAAAATTTTGAAACCCAAAGCCATGGATCCGTTCATATGATTAAATCAAATACAACATAAGAATAAAGGAATAAACTAACCCTTGATGGCTATCAAATTCTCTTGGTCTTTGGTGGAGGTTTGAAGACTTGATCACGATCACAAAGCTTGAACACGAACTTTGAAGATGATGATTTTCACCCTCTAGCGGTATCCACACTTCGAACGAATATCAAAGGAGCTTCTTTGATCTTGGTTGCTAGACCAAATTGTGAAAAACTTTTTCACAATCAAAAGAACTATATGGAATTTATTTTGTGTATTATTTTGTTCTTCAACCAAGAATGTCTTAGAACAAAATAAACCCTCTCTCAAACTCTTTGAGACTCACAAAATCATTAGCTTAGAGTGCTGGCCGAATTTGGTCTTTTATACACAAGTATGACCTATTCCAAATAGGAAACTTGTGTCAAAATCCGTCCAAAATTCGTTTCCTAATCAAATTAGGAATCTGTCACCCGACAGTACTGTGCGGCCGCCCAGAATGCAATGTGCGGTCGCACAACTATCTGAAACAAACTAGTACAAATCTGAGCTAAGTGTGCGGCCGCCCAGTCCATTATGTGCGGTCGCCCACTTCCCCAGAATGTCCAGAATTTCCAAAATTCCAATGTAGTCCTTTTAAAGATTCGTTCTATTGTGTGTGACCCTCTAGGATTATACTAAGTTAGCAATGGGTTCAAACATGAAACCATAAGATATGATTAGGTTCTAGCAAACCGTCATATCTACCCAAATAGTATAACTAGATACAAGTTCGCATTCCTTTAGAATATGTCATAATCCCTTTGTCCTCGACGTCATTGAACACAAGTCATGGTCAAACAGTCAACTTGTTTTGTTCAATGCTTTCTCGATTCCGAGTATGTTGATAATCCAAATGCTATTGATCCAATCAATCCATTTGAGTCCGGCCGAACATTTCATCAACATCATTCCTACGAGAGGCCCAAGCTTGACATCTCTCCGTGGAGGGACAAATCCATTTAGCTTATTATTCTTCCCTACGTGAATCCGATTGTGCCAATCATACCCTTTATAACTACTCGGTTAAAAGTAGCGTTTGAATATGTCAAACATAATGTTCATCAAGTGGAAAACTATAATAACTTCATGTCTAAGGATTCAAATGACATAACTAATATGAGATATATGTATGACATAGACCATGACATAAATCTCATAGAGCGGGTCATGTCCAGTACCTTGTTCCAAACAAGTACCCATAAATCTAACATGATCATCCCATGATCATTTAGCCTTTATACTAGTGCTTAACAAGTACTAGGGACAGAGATTATTATAAGTAAACATGAACAACAATAATAATCAAAACATCTCTGTATTGATATGAAATAAATGATAACAATTACAACGTTTATTAAACGTGCCTAGGGCACCACTACCAACAGTACGCTAATGTGGATTATGAATGACATTCGAGATCTTCTTTCATGTAATAGTTTTAGCAGTAGTAAATACAAAACCTCCTGGGTATTTGATGTGCTTAACTGCTTATGTTTCACAAGAGTCTGCTTCTTCTGGTGTTTGTTAATCTGAACTCCTTGTCCACAAGTGTTGAAAGAGAAGGCAGGAGAGAGTCAAGTTCTCTTATAAACTTTTGAACTACATCAGCTAGAATCTTGTAAAATCGTCAAGGATTACTGCTGTCATCAGGCCTTTTCTGACTTTATTTCTTTTGTACTATTCTTTACCTGAGCAAGTAATTTGTAATTCATAATCTACTGAAGAGATCCTTATTGAATTTTATTGCATGCATATGGATATTTCCTTTCTGCATAGGCTTCCTTGTTTGCCTTAGAACTTAACTTTCACTTCTCAGGTGGAGGCAAAGAGGGCTTTATCTAGAGGTGAACAGCGTACATCTAGACCTGGAAATGCTAATGTTGGAAGAAGCTCTGGAGGTGCAGGAAATTTCAGAACGAAAAAGATATTCGTTGGAGGCTTACCTTCAACCCTGACAGATGAAGAATTTCGACAGTATTTTGAAAGCTATGGAGATGTAACTGATTTAGTGATAATGTTTGACCAAAACACTAACCGACCTCGTGGTTTCGGTTTCATCACCTTTGATACAGAAGATGCTGTTGATAGAGTTCTGCAGAAGAATTTTCATGAACTTAATAATAAACTTGTTGAGGTGAAAAGAGCCCTTCCTAAGGATGCTAATCCAAGTGGGGGTGGTGGTTCCCGTGGTGGAGGCTACCAAAGTTATGGTTCATCTGGTGCCAATGCTGGTGCATTTTAGGGTCGAATGGACAATAATAGATTCCTGCAGCAGAGTACTGGTGGTGGAATCCCGCCTTACGCCGGTTATGGCAACACAACTTACGGTTTTGGAGCACCAAGCAGCAACCCTGCTTATAGTGCATATGGTGTTGCCGGTTATGGAACTGCTAATGTCGGTTTCGGTGTCCTCGCTGGTGCATATGGAAACCCTAATACTGCTAACTCTGGATTTGGAAGTGGCGTTCCTACTATGTTGAAAATCACTTGGAGCAATCAGACTCCTGGATACGGGGCTTCAGGCTATGGGGCTGGTGTTCCTAGGAATGCTCCTGGCAGTGGTGGTGCAGCTTCTGCACCTGTTGGTCAATCTCCTAATGGTGCTTCAGGGTATGGAAATCAAGGATATGGGTATGGAAATTATGGTGGATATGCTCCAAATGCTGGTGTGGGGGAGCAACAAGGGTCACGTGCTGGTGGCTACTACGGAAGTAATGGGTCGTCGGGGTATTAAATTGGAAATCGAGGGTCCAGTGCAGGCCTACAACAGAGATGGGAAGTTTGATTGTTGATTTACATGGTCTTGCCACTGGGGAAACATGCTGACAGATCCTTGGACTGGTTGGATTGCTTTAATTATTCTTATTAGTAGTTTGCATTAACTATTTTGGTAGTATATAGCTACTTCTAGTTAGGGATATTACTTGTACTTCAATTTTTAGTTTTGCTTATTAAAATTTGTGTTTGCTGCAGTAGTATTAAACTTAAGGTTGCTTATAGTCGTATGTGTTCGTTGATTTGGAGTCGTTTTCTCCCTCCTTTTTAAATTCTTTCCCCGCAGTCAGTGTTCAACTAGCATAAGCTGCGTAACATTTATAGGTCTTCAGTATGGTACATGCTGCTGCTTTTCTTGTGCTAATTAGATTGCAGTGTAGAAGTAATCACGTGTAGTGGAAGTTCTGGCATAATGGATGGATCTTGGTTTCTCGGTAGTGACTAGTGGGTAACGATATTCCTAATGATAGTAAGTTTTTTTGGGAGGTGTAATCATTTTCCTTGCTTTGTTCTCCTTTTTTTTTACAGGGAAGCCAACCTAAGGAATCGGGATCGGTGGAGTTTTTGGTGGACCTTTTTTCATCCGATCCTCAATGCAGATTATGAATGGTGTTTGTGCAAGCATCCGCAAGTATGTGTATTTGTGGTGAATTGTTTATGAAGGTTCAGTTTTCTTTCTATGCTCACTCTCTTCAAATTTCACAGTTGCAGGTATCCATTATTTTCTCTCTCTATCTATTCGATTCTAATTTGTCACGTAGTATATAAAAGTCTCATAATATCATTGTTTTTTTTCCTTAATTGTTTCAATGTTGGTTAATGCTTGCTAGCAGATGATCCTTAAAATCATTTGTACCTTTCAAGAGCTCGGCTGACTAGGAAGCCGGCATGCTCAGGCATCTTTCCTCTTTGTTTTCAATGCGCAATTCATCAGTATCGTTGATAACATTTCATATTTTACTCTCATGTGATGGTTGTGTAATTTGATTTTTAAAATTTGTTTCAAGTGTTTTTGGCTTACCTACGTCATCAACCTAGCCTCTTTTCCTTTTTGGAGGTTTCCTTTGATATCAGATAGATTACTTAAAATTGTTGCATTCTATAGAATCCCCACAGATTGTAGCATTTCAGGTCAATGGGTAAAAGCAAACTGGTGTAGGTTAATAGATGGGAACACCCCTCTAAAAATAGTCTCTTTATCCCATTTCCCCACTTGGCTGTTCTAATATAGATGCCTTTCGCTTCGTGAGGATTGTGAAAGGTGAGAAGTGTCTTTATGTTGTTGAGGTATGGAGATCGGAGATGCTAGGGGTATTTTACGACATTAATCATTGGAAAAGACATCTGACAGCAAGCCGGTTGGTTGATATTCCCCATCACAATCCACCCACGAAATTGATGTCAGCATCATGTCAGATTCACGTCAGTGTCATGTTGACATTGACGTTAACTCTGTTGACATGGCAACGCCATATTCACAGTTCTGTTAATTTGATTAATTCCATAGTTAGTATGTTACCGGTTGGATTGTTTGTAAACTCTGGGAAAGTACATTGCATTATGTTGTCATTAACAATTACTTTACATTATTTATAATTTTGAGTTTGTTGCTATCTTAATTTTCCCCGTTTCAAAAATTACTAGTCTTTTTAGTAGACTTGCTGAATCTTTAATGTCCCACCTTGACATAGACCTTCGACATTGATTAATGCTCAAGTTGATGCCTTCGATTAAGACAGCGAGTTAAAGACAACATTGATAAAACATTTTTCTTGACATTATCATACAACTAATAACACTCTGTTCACGATCTTCTTTTCAGCTTATATTATTGTGTTTATATATATATGTATATATAGTGTAAAAACCGGAAATTTTAAATTATTTATTTATTTTATTTTCGGTTTTGTTAAACTAATTAAATGATAATTAGAGTTATAAGGTAATTGAAAGAAGTGGGCCCAAGGAATTTGGATTGGCCCGAAATTATATTAGTAAACCCAACCCAATTAGGAATCAATCCAAGGTATAAATTATTGAGTTAGTCAACTTGGGAATTCTTTATTATCATAAACTCAAAAAAAAAAAAAAGAGAACAAACCCTAGCCTACCCCATAGCCGCCGGCCGAACCTAGAGAGGGAGGAGAAGAAAATTCCGGCCATTGTTTTGGAGACACAATCCGATCATTCTCAAGGTAATGCTAAATCCTACTCTCCAAAATTTATTTCGTTGAATTTGGATTAGTAAATCATAAGTTAGGCATGGATTAAGAATACAAAGATTAGGGTTTTGCATGCTAGTCAATTAATGGTGGGAATTTTAATGGTTAAATGCTTAGCTTTATTTTAAGTTGATTCTATGATCATGAAAGGGAGGAATTCATATTTTAAGAAAGCTGTGAATAGTAATCTGCGATGAATAGTAAAATACGCGGTGAATAGTAAAATGAGTTAAAAAAGCTGTGAATAGTAATCTGCGATGAATAGTAATTTACGCTGTGAATAGTAAACTGAGTTTAAAAAGCTGTGAATAGTAATCTGCGATGAATAGTAATTTACGCTGTGAATAGTGAACTGAGTTGGGAATAGTGTTTCATGCGATTGATGAAAATCCTAAAAGCTATATAATCTGGGTGTTGATTCTTAATTGAGAATGTTAAGAATTGGGACGGAAAGTTAGTATTTTCGTTAAGTTTATAATGAAAAGAAAACATAATCTTTAATAGAAGTGTTAGAAAGTTAGAAAACTAACTTGAAAGGATGTAATAGTTACTTGGAAAACCTTTACAGTTAAAAAGTTAACGAGAAAGAAAAAGATTAGAAATTTCAGTTAGTTTCCTAACAGAAAAGGACTAAACTGAAAAGAATTAAAGTAGGAGGAAGAAAAAGGGAAACTTTGAAGTTAGAGGGGCCTAAGTGATAAAAAAAAAGAGAAACTTAGGGGACCTTATGAACAAAACCAAAGTCCAAGGACCTTTCTGTAATTAAAGGAAAGTTGAAGGACTAATCTGCAATTAATCCAAAGTAGAAGGACTAAATTGCAATTGAGTTAAAGTTGAAGGACTAATCTACAATTAATCCAAAGTGGAAGGACTAAATTGTAATTGAACTAAAGTTGAAGGACTAAATTGCAATTAATCCAAAGTTGAAGGACCAATTTGCAATTAACCCAAAGTTGAGGGACCAAATTGTAATTAACCCAAAGTTAAAGGACTTAATTGCAATTATATCAAAGTTAAAGGACTGACTAGTAAATCAAAGTCAGAAACTTAAACGTAAAGAAAGAAGTAACGAAGTAAAGAAGTTAAACTGCATCTCTCAGTTAACTAAGAAGAAATAGTTAACAATGTAGAGAGTACTAAAGTAAATTACTCCGTGCCTTGTAGATTTGCACAGGGAGGAGATTGCGAGGAAAAGCAATTCAGGTAAGGGATTACGTTCCTTACAGTATTTGAACTCCTGTTTATTGGAATTCGGTATTTCTTTCTAAAGACAGCTATCAGTATGGCATGATAGTATTTGAATGAACTCTGCGTTATTAAACGTTCCTTGAAATAATCTATACTTAGTGATGTCCCCATCGATCTACTAAGTATCGAAGTTTGAAACTTGTATCACATACTTGTACCATGGTATGTTCTAATTTTAACTTGTAAGTTAACTACTTACTCGTTAAGGCATCCAATGTCCAGTTAGAAAAGACATTGACGGACAGTCCAGTTAGAAAAGAATCGTCCTTAAACTAGGGATTGCATGAGTGATCACATGCCTTCCCTCAGGAATTGTCTGATTACAAGGATGATTCTATACCCCGAGCATATGTGTGTGGATACCATATATGTTTCGACCCACACTATTGGCTGAAGAAGCTAGGTGTACAAATTGTACCTTTGGCATTGAGGTTATAATGTACGTTACCAAGGAATTGACGGAAACTTGAATAAATCCCTTTGGCTTGTAGTGCCATAATCCTTTGAAAGTAAAATCTTAAAGTAATAAGACTGTATTGTTCTGCAGCCTTGAATCCAAAAGTAACTGAACCTATCTTTGAAAAAGTTATTCTAAGTATTCGTTCTGGTCGTCTCTCCTTAGTAACCGGAGAGGCCACGTATGAACTTACTGAGCATTCGTTCGCTCATCCCTTCTCTATAAATTTTGTTTTCAGGATTTAAGTAGAAGGACAAGACAAGGAAAGTAGCCGTGGGAAGACGGTGGATTGAAGATTCTTGATTTAGTAGTTTTAAGTACGCTTATTTATTTGATGTAAGTTGAAGTACATTGAAGGTTAAGGTTGTTGCCTACCAAGACATGTTTAAGTTACGCTTCCGCTATTGTTTTGAAATTATGGTTAATAAAGGGGCTGTTGTGAACCCTAAATTGAAGTAGTTATTATTGTTATTTATGGATATTAAATGCCATTAAATGCTCAAGATACATTAAGAAAATTCGGGGTGTTACAGTTGGTATCAGAGCAATGGCTTTAGGTCTTATGGGAGAAAACTGAAAGTTAGGACTAATGGAAGAACTTAGTACTTAACTTGAATAAGATCTTACTTGAGGAAGTTCAAGTGATAAAGTCTAACTCTAGGAATGATACTAAGAGTGTGCATAAAGTATGAATATACTTGGAGAAATAGGAACCTCTTCATTATATGTCTATTTACATTCTACTAATATGTCATAATGGAATCTTGGGGCTATGTACAAATTAAGTTTACTATTGGTGTGTGTAGGATCATGCCGAGGAGACCCATGAAGTCGGTAAGGTACAGTGCTACCCTAAGGGAAGAAATAGAAGCCAAAGAGGAGATTATTAAGCAGCTAACTAAAGAACTCCGCTCAGCTAAAAGAGAGCTTAGGAAGGAGACTCGAG
Organism: Campanula takesimana; assembly: GCA_026119855.1. NCBI lineage: Eukaryota > Viridiplantae > Streptophyta > Magnoliopsida > Asterales > Campanulaceae > Campanula > Campanula takesimana. The sequence continues at coordinate 56,875 of JAOWBW010000104.1, read as the reverse complement.
GAGTCGGCAGTCTACAGAATGTCATCAAAGAACGCGATGAGGACATAATGTATGTGGAAGGAAAGTTAGCAGTACAGCTAAAGAAGGTCAAAAGCCTAGAAAGCCATGTGGTTAGAGCTAACCGTGAATGGAATCGAATCATTGTACAACTGGTGGAGGAGATAGAACAAAACAATGAACTGAAAAAGAAGATAGATGAACAAGAAGCTTATGAGGAAGGGCTTAGGACTTCAGGCTATCAGATTTGGGCTGAGAAGTTAGAGTTGCAAGAGAAATATGACCAACTTGCAGCAGAACACGCACACTGTGGGAAGTGATGCAATTAATGACAGATAGTTATAAGAATAGATTCTTTTACTTATTATTAGTGGAGTAATACAGTTAGGATTTTCTTATGTTAAAGATTGAATTTTGGGGGTATTTGAGATGTTTAAATCTCACACCTCAGTTGAATAAAGTTAATTATTTAATTTAAATACCCAAAATTTTGAAATTACTATTGTTATGTAGACAAAAGTTAACTTGTCGAGAAAAGACAAGGGAAAGCATCGGAGTGATTTGAAATAATCTCCGTAACCATGGTACGAAGTAAGACGACCATTGGAATAAGTTAAAGCTAGTTAAGTAATAAAAACTAGTGAAATGAAGAAATAATAAGCAACCAAGTAAAACGGTTGTAAATTATGAAGTATGAAAACTCCTGAACCGGAGAAGAAAGGTTAAAGTAAACTAACCAAATCTGAATAATGGTCTAGTACAAAAGACCTAAGAACACGATTCAAAACTAACAAGTACCCGTTAGTAAAAGAATAGTAATGTTAAGTATACCATGCATACTGCACGTATTGTGTAGTGATGAATATTGCTAGAACACGAATTTGTTCTAAAGTGAAAGTAAAATTTGCAGATGAATACCAGAAGTGGAAACAACGGAAACGGCAATGGTAACGGCCAAGTGAAATTAGTTTTGGTCTAGTGAAATGATCGAAACAAGAATAAAGTGACCTATTGAAACGGTCAAGTAAGAAAGAATAAATTGACCTATTGAAACGGTTAAGTATAAGAGTAATAGGCTTAGTGAAACGGCCAAGTAAAGTTAATTTTGATCCATTGAAGCGATCGAAACAAGAATAAAATAACCTATTGAAACGGTTAAGAGTAATAGGCTTAGTGAAACGGCCAAGTGTGAATGAGAGTAGGTCTAGTGAATCGACCTATGATTAATAAGTAAATTCTAGTGAAATGACTCCCCTAAGTAGAACTGGTCTATTGGAACGACCAGAAATCTAGTAGACCGATCTTTTGTAAAAGTTACGTCTTTTGGGGACGGCATATTTATGTGAAAGTATTAGGCATAGTACAATGCTTGGGTTGACGTGAGTAATAGTGTTAAATGTGCGAGTTAACCTGGAACAAGTAAGAATGGTTTATTGAAACGACCAATGAAAGTGATTATGGTCTATTGAAATGACCTATGAAAATAGAAATGGTCTAATGAAGCGACCCATACGTCTAGTAAAGTTGACTAATGAAGATAGTGATGGTCTGTTGAAACGACCAGTGGTTTAGTGAATGACCTATAAATTGAATGTTAGTCTGTAGAGACGAGCTATAGTATGAGAGTGCGTGAAAAAGTCTCGTATTCATGATAGCTAATGATAGTACCATATTATCTGGCCAGTGTTCGAAACGCCAGAGAGGCTAAGTTATGATGCTAACTCAAGGAAGTAGGACGGTGAACGACTATGGTACTAGATTCATCGAATTTCTAGAATTTACCCTAACACTCTTCGATGATGAAGCGCAAAAGGCTCGAGGATTTGAAGATGGTTTGAGCAACCGAATCCGATATAGAATCACTCCATTAATACTACCAACCTAGGATTAAGTGTTGGATAGGACGAGGATAGTGGAGAAAGAATCTGATAGTTATCGCAGTAAGCGAAAAGAGAAGAAGAGTCAACTAAGAAAGTGTCGACTGAATCTAAAGGAAGGCTACTGAAGATCGCGAAAAGGAAGGTAGTACAAGTAAGTACCAGAATAAAGGCTACGGCAATAGAAATAATGATAATAAGAACGACGCCAAAGGGCAATGTTCTGATAAGGAGTGCCAAATGATTGCTTGGCTAGGAATGTGAATTTAATTCCTGATGTGTTAGAGAATTCTTTAGTTATGGATATTCAAACTAGAGAATTGATCCCTATTACGTCTATATCTAGGAAGTGTCCTTAGAAAATGGACGAGGAAGAACTTGAGGTTGATCTCATTAGTTAGGACATCGAAGAATTTGATGTAATCTTGGGAATGAACTATAGTTGACTGAATACCATGCCCATGTGGATTGTTTTAAAGAAAGAAGTCCACTTTAGATTACTATCTAGAGAAGAGTGATGTTCTCAAGGAACGAAACCTATAACCCGATCGAACCTTATATCGGTAATGAAGGCTCGTAAGCTTTTAAAGAAAGGATGAGAAGGATTCTTGGCGTACATTGGTGATACGAGCAAGAAGGAAGTAACCGTAGAATCACTTTCTGTGATTAGATATTTCAAGGACGTGTTTCCTGAGGATTTACCGGGAATACCTCCATAAGGAGAAGTAAAATTTTCTATCGATTTGGTACCTGAGACTTCACCAATATCGAAGGCGCCGTATAGAATGGCTCCGTCAGAATTGAAGAATAAAAGGAGCAACTGTAAGAGTTGTTGGATAAGAGCTTGATTAGAACGAGTGTATCACCATGGGGTGCACCGGTATTAATTGTGAAGAAGAAGGGTGATATAGCTAAGACAGCCTTTAGAACAAGGTATAGTCATTATGAGTTTGTAGTGATGCCGTGTGGGTTGACTAACGCACCGGCAGCGTTTATGGAACTTAAGAATAGGATATTTCAGAAGTTCTGGATAAGTGTGTAATTGTATTCATTGATGATATCTTGGTGTATTCGAGGACCAAGGAAGAACATGAAGAGCATTAAGGTTAGTACTGCAGATTTTAAGAGAGCAAAGTTTGTTGGTCAGAAGAATGTGAAAGGAGTTTTGGGAAATTGAAGCGACGATTGGTGTCCGCACCAGTTCTTGCTTTACCGTCTGGATCGGATGGATTTGTAATATATAGCGATGCCTCGCTTAAAGGGCTAGGCTGAGTGTTGATGCAGAATGATAAGGTTATAGCTTATGCATCTAGGCAGTTGAAATTACATGAGAAGAATTACCCGACCCATGATTTGGAGTTAGCGGCAGTAGTATTTGCCTTGAAAATTTGGACATTATTTGTATGGCGTGAAATGCCAGATTTTTTTTCAGATCACAAGAGCCTTAAGTACATTTTCACTCAGAAGGAGTTGAACATGAGACAACGGAGATGGTTGGAGCTTCTCAAGGATTACGACTGTGAAATATTGTACCATCCTGGGAAAGCTAACAAGGTGGCAGATGCCTTAAGTAGAAAGAATCACGGAATGTTGGCGACGTTGATCTCTAAGGGGGTAAGTATGTGGAATGATGTCAAGGAGGTGAACTTAGTGGTGAAGTAAATGGATATTTGGCTAGATTGACGTTACAGCCTGCACTATTGGACAGGATTAAAGAGGCATAAGAGGTAAACGAGGAGAGAGAAGCTCTAATCGGAATGGGCAAGCAAAGGATCTTCACATGGGTGAAGATGGAATTCTGAGATACCAAAAGAGAGTATGGGTGCCAAATAATGATGAAATTAAGAGAGAGATACTGAGAGAAGCTCATTGTTCGAAGTTCTCTGTACATCCGGGGAGTACCAAAATGTATGGGGATCTAAAGGAGTCATACTGGTGGAATTCGCATACAACAATAGCTTTCATGCCAGTATTGGGATGGCACCATATGAAGCATTGTATGGGAGGAAGCGTAGATCACCGGCATGTTGGGACGAAGTCGGCGAGAGGAGGTTAAGTGGACCGGAACTTGTACAAGTCACGGCAGATAAGGTACAACAGATTCGAAAGTGGCTACAGACTGCGCAAAGTAGGCAGAAATCTTACGCAGACAATAGAAGGCGAGAACTGGAATTTCAGCCAGGGGATCGAGTATTCCTAAGGATATCACCCACGAAGGGAGTTATGCGTTTTGGGATTAAGGGAAAGTTAAGTCCACGGTATTTGGGACCATTCGAAATTCTTGATAAGATCGGGGAAGTGGCTTACCGATTGGCGTTACCGCCGGTATTAGCTGGAGTACATAATGTGTTCCATGTCTCCATGCTAAGGAAGTATATTCATGATCCGAGTCATGTGATAGAATACAAGCCGTTAAGAGTTCGGGCAGATTTGACGTACGATGAACGACCAATCAAGATCGTCGACAGAAAAGACGAGGTCGTAAGAAAGCGCACGGTTCCCTATGTAAAAGTGCAATGGAGCAATCACTCAGAAAAAGAAGCGACATGGGAACAAGAAAGTGAAATGCGCGAATTGTACCCGGACATCTTCTCGGATTAAGAATTGTCAAAGTTTGAGGACAAACTTCTTTTAAGGGGGTAAGAATGTAAAAACCGGAAATTTTAAATTATTTATTTATTTTATTTTCGGTTTTGTTAAACTAATTAAATGATAATTAGAGTTATAAGGTAATTGAAAGAAGTGGGCCCAAGGAATTTGGATTGGCCCGAAATTATATTAGTAAACCCAACCCAATTAGGAATCAATCCAAGGTATAAATTATTGAGTTAGTCAACTTGGGAATTCTTTATTATCATAAACTCAAAAAAAAAAAAAAGAGAACAAACCCTAGCCTACCCCATAGCCGCCGGCCGAACCTAGAGAGGGAGGAGAAGAAAATTCCGGCCATTGTTTTGGAGACACAATCCGATCATTCTCAAGGTAATGCTAAATCCTACTCTCCAAAATTTATTTCGTTGAATTTGGATTAGTAAATCATAAGTTAGGCATGGATTAAGAATACAAAGATTAGGGTTTTGCATGCTAGTCAATTAATGGTGGGAATTTTAATGGTTAAATGCTTAGCTTTATTTTAAGTTGATTCTATGATCATGAAAGGGAGGAATTCATATTTTAAGAAAGCTGTGAATAGTAATCTGCGATGAATAGTAAAATACGCGGTGAATAGTAAACTGAGTTTAAAAAGCTGTGAATAGTAATCTGCGATGAATAGTAATTTACGCTGTGAATAGTAAACTGAGTTTAAAAAGCTGTGAATAGTAATCTGCGATGAATAGTAATTTACGCTGTGAATAGTGAACTGAGTTGGGAATAGTGTTTCATGCGATTGATGAAAATCCTAAAAGCTATATAATCTGGGTGTTGATTCTTAATTGAGAATGTTAAGAATTGGGACGGAAAGTTAGTATTTTCGTTAAGTTTATAATGAAAAGAAAACATAATCTTTAATAGAAGTGTTAGAAAGTTAGAAAACTAACTTGAAAGGATGTAATAGTTACTTGGAAAACCTTTACAGTTAAAAAGTTAACGAGAAAGAAAAAGATTAGAAATTTCAGTTAGTTTCCTAACAGAAAAGGACTAAACTGAAAAGAATTAAAGTAGGAGGAAAAAAAAGGGAAACTTTGAAGTTAGAGGGGCCTAAGTGATAAAAAAAAGAGAAACTTAGGGGACCTTATGAACAAAACCAAAGTCCAAGGACCTTTCTGTAATTAAAGGAAAGTTGAAGGACTAATCTGCAATTAATCCAAAGTAGAAGGACTAAATTGCAATTGAGTTAAAGTTGAAGGACTAATCTACAATTAATCCAAAGTGGAAGGACTAAATTGTAATTGAACTAAAGTTGAAGGACTAAATTGCAATTAATCCAAAGTTGAAGGACCAATTTGCAATTAACCAAAAGTTGAGGGACCAAATTGTAATTAACCCAAAGTTAAAGGACTTAATTGCAATTATATCAAAGTTAAAGGACTGACTAGTAAATCAAAGTCAGAAACTTAAACGTAAAGAAAGAAGTAACGAAGTAAAGAAGTTAAACTGCATCTCTCAGTTAACTAAGAAGAAATAGTTAACAATGTAGAGAGTACTAAAGTAAATTACTCCGTGCCTTGTAGATTTGCACAGGGAGGAGATTGCGAGGAAAAGCAATTCAGGTAAGGGATTACGTTCCTTACAGTATTTGAACTCCTGTTTATTGGAATTCGGTATTTCTTTCTAAAGACAGCTATCAGTATGGCATGATAGTATTTGAATGAACTCTGCGTTATTAAACGTTCCTTGAAATAATCTATACTTAGTGATGTCCCCATCGATCTACTAAGTATCGAAGTTTGAAACTTGTATCACATACTTGTACCATGGTATGTTCTAATTTTAACTTGTAAGTTAACTACTTACTCGTTAAGGCATCCAATGTCCAGTTAGAAAAGACATTGACGGACAGTCCAGTTAGAAAAGAATCGTCCTTAAACTAGGGATTGCATGAGTGATCACATGCCTTCTCTCAGGAATTGTCTGATTACAAGGATGATTCTATACCCCGAGCATATGTGTGTGGATACCATATATGTTTCGACCCACACTATTGGCTGAAGAAGCTAGGTGTACAAATTGTACCTTTGGCATTGAGGTTATAATGTACGTTACCAAGGAATTGACGGAAACTTGAATAAATCCCTTTGGCTTGTAGTGCCATAATCCTTTGAAAGTAAAATCTTAAAGTAATAAGACTGTATTGTTCTGCAGCCTTGAATCCAAAAGTAACTGAACCTATCTTTGAAAAAGTTATTCTAAGTATTCGTTCTGGTCGTCTCTCCTTAGTAACCGGAGAGGCCACGTATGAACTTACTGAGCATTCGTTCGCTCATCCCTTCTCTATAAATTTTGTTTTCAGGATTTAAGTAGAAGGACAAGATAAGGAAAGTAGCCGTGGGAAGACGGTGGATTGAAGATTCTTGATTTAGTAGTTTTAAGTACGCTTATTTATTTGATGTAAGTTGAAGTACATTGAAGGTTAAGGTTGTTGCCTACCAAGACATGTTTAAGTTACGCTTCCGCTATTGTTTTGAAATTATGGTTAATAAAGGGGCTGTTGTGAACCCTAAATTGAAGTAGTTATTATTGTTATTTATGGATATTAAATGCCATTAAATGCTCAAGATACATTAAGAAAATTCGGGGTGTTACATATAGATATATATGTATATATAAGGGTTTTGTTAGGATACCCACCATAGGAGTATCTTAACAATTGACCCAATTTTTTTGGACAAGAAGGCCCTCCATGTTGTTTATGAAACCAAATGTAAAAGAGGGCTATATAGTAATTAGACTTAACTAATTAATTTGGCTTGCCCTTTGTACCAGATTTTAGCCTCTCTTTCCTTCTACAACTACATCTTAAGAAGACAAGAAATTCCACGAATCTCATATTCATTTCCCCCTCCAAGCACCATATCTGCATATTGCCCATCTCATGATCTTTCACACGAATCAAACCTTTTTTAGGTAGCAAGTTTATCTTCTCAAACCCCGTTCGTCACCAATCAAACACTCAACAAGCTCAAAATCCGTATATGTAACTATTCTTGCAACCCAGAAAAATATGGTTTCTCCAAGAAAAAGATGGGTGTTCCAAAATCTACATTTTTTTAATCCTCAATTCAAAATTAAAGTGCTAGTATTATTGAATACTTGGGCAGAAATTGCAATCATATTTCAATTTTAATGCCCCTTGCTTACTTCCGATTTTAACAGCAAAAATCCCAAAAATTAAATTTGCCTCGAGCTTGGTTGTGATTGTTATGGGAATGGCGACAATGGTGGCGAGAAATAGAACGTAAGATAGACCGTCAATGGCAGGAAGAATCATCTGCCGGTAATTCTAGGTGGAAGCACCGAATTAGTGACTTTGTATGAAAAATCACATCAAAATCACGCATAAATTTTGAATTGAAATCTTATCTACTTAAATCTAGGGCACAAATAAATAATCGATCAGTTAGTTGGCTGTAGGAAGGTCGTGGTGGAGGCTGTGAGAAATTGCGAACCCTATTTTTTTTCATTTGCCGGAGACAGTGAAGAAGATGACATTCAAAAACACAGATAAAAAGGAGAATTGAACTAATGAATTGGGGGTCATATCTCGAGTAAAGCACCTTTTTGTCCTTAAACTTTTTAATTTTTTACCTTTTAGTCCGTGACCTTTTTTTGTTTACCTTTTCGTCCTTAAACTCACCCATTTTAGGATAAGTTGGTCCTTCCGTTAGTGAACTGTTTGCATTGCCGTTACCAAGGATGATCTGGCAATAAAACACATCTGACGTGGACTAAGACTCCATGTAAACAATGCATTCAGTTGCTGTGTTAGACACTTTCTTATACTCCCTCCGTCCCAGATTAAAACATACTCCATCCGTCCCATTTCAAATTGCAAATACTAGGTTGGCACGGGGATTAAGGGAAAAAGTGAAAAAGGTGATGTATTGTGAGTGTTGATAGTTGAGTGGGAGAGAGAAAGTGGGGTAGAAAATAGTTAGTGGGTTAATGGATGTGAGTGTGCAAGTGGGTTAAAACTTGCCATTTTTGGATTTTGCAATTTTAGTTGGGACACCCTTTTTGGCAAGTTTTGCAATTTGAAATGGGACGGAGGGAGTACTAGATTACACTTTAAGACCTCTGCCCAGACTAAAATTTTACACTTTCTTTTACTCCCTCCGTCCCAGAATAAAACATACCAGATTACACTTTCAGACCTCTTCCCAGACTAAAATTTTATACTTTCTTATACTCCCTCCGTCCCCGATTACACTTTCAGACCTCTGCTCAGACTAAAATTTTACACTTTCTTATACTCCCTCCGTCTCAGACTAAAACATACCAGATTACACTTTCATAGTAACAATAAAAATTAAGACTCTTAGTCTCAGACGAACAAATACAAAAAAAATAACACAAAGCTACTGTGGTTTTAAAAACTAACAAAGCATTGGGATAACAACACCACTGACTAAGACTCCATGTAAACAAGGCATGAACAACTTCAATATGTCACAACTTGACATTACAATAGCACAATTAGACATTCAGTAGCGAAACTAACAACTATTTTAAAACCAAAACCAATCCCCATCAATATAAAGTTACTAACCAACAGCTCCCTTAATTCACCACTATAACTGTTAAAAAAAACCAACCCATCAATGTTTACCAAACATCAAAGAAACACCAAAAGAGCACCATGGTAGTCTGGGTACTTAAACATCAAAATAAAAAACAAAACATCAGTTCAACACCAAAAAAAGATTAATTCCTCTTCCTCTTGTCTTTTGCTTGTTGTTGCAGCGAATCTATTGTGATAAACGAACTTCCCCTTCTTGTGAAACTTGATTGAAGTCCATTTGTGCCACCACTAATTCTAACCTATAATGAGACAAAGACATGCAATTTTAAAAACTAAAGTGCAGGTTCATAGCACATGGGTGGGGGGGACCATAATGACGTTTCTTTATCAAAATAATTACCCCATTTTCAGCATTCCTAAATTGTGTACTTCCACTTGTAAATGCCTTCTCTTTTGACCCATTTCCCTTAAAAAAAATAAAAACATGTGATGCATTAAAGGCAATGAATTATTCTGCGCATAAAGCTACACATAAAAGCAATATATAAGATGCCTTACAACTTCATTTCTTCTCACTTTCATCCTTGTAGCAAATCCAGTTGCAGCAACTCCAGAAGCTCCTTTCCTTCGAACCTGCATATTGCATATGAACCAGACAACTATTTAGGCATTTTTTGTAAATTGCATATGAACAGGGTAATTAAGGTTTAGACTTTAGGACAATGAAGGAAATATTACTTACAGGTTGTTTGTCCCTTTTTGGAGCAGGCATTTGAATTTCAGCTTCTCCTTCTGCACCATGTCCCACTGGAATTTCCTGTATTGGTCTATCGGGGCATTTCTTCTTGTTATGTCCCTTTTGCTTACATATACTACAAGTCATTTGAATACCTTTTCTTGATCTTTTTGCTGTTTTGAATGGATCATCTCCAACATGTTCTTCTTCTGGAATCTCGGCAGATTTGTTCCCTTTGCCATCTTCCAATGCATCTTTCCTTCTAGTCCACTTTGGTCTTCCTTTCACTATTCTTGGAGGTGGTGGTAAAAGAACTGGCTTATCAGAGTAGGGCCATGAGTCCTCACCAACCAATGGATTCAACATGTGTTGATAACACCTAAGGTATGTTTCACCCTTTAAGCACTCATATATATAATCCTCTGGCTCCTCTCTCATAAGTGTTATCGCTGACACAGCATGACAACAAGGAATTCCACTTAGTTGCCATGCCCTACAAGTACATGTCCAACTGTTTAGGTTAACTATGGTTCCCCCTCTTTTACCCCAACTTCAAACTGTGAATTACCATTCCATATAGAAGAGCAGTCCCTAGAGTTAACTATTGAATCCTTTAAAGCCTTTTCAACTTTGTGTCCATATCTTCTACCCTCATTCAATCTTTTATTCATATATCCCCTTTTATCTCTCATTCTGACCATGACTTGTTTCCTGATTGCTTCTAGCATGGTTATCAAGGGTTTATACCTTACCTCCAAAATCCAAAAGTTAAAGCTTTCGCACAAGTTATTATCAACACAATCACAAGTTGAGTCAATGGTGAAAAAGGCCCTACTCCATCTAGATGGATCCCTATCCATCAAATGCTTGTAAGCCCCCTCAGACAACACTTTAATCTTCTCCATGTTCTTCTTAAAGTCAGCCTCAGTTGTTGACTTTGCTGCTGCCCAAAAATACCTTCGGTAGTTTACACCAGTGTACCCTCTTTTCCTAAAGTTTGCATAAATGTGTCTTGCACAGTTTCTGTGATTGATTTCAGGGAACAATTCATTAACTGCAACTTCCAAACCCTGCAATAAAATCCATAAAACAGTTATTTTTTTAAAATAAAATACTCCCTCCGTCCCAGCTCACTTGAGACTTTTTTACCAAAACTGGTCAACTTAAGGTCGGTTTGATCAACACTTTATAGAAATATTTATGTTCCAAAAAACTTTTTAAAAATTGTTATTGAGAGGATTTTTAATGGTGGTCATTTTACATTTTTTTAATTTTTTTTCGGATCATAAATATTTCTATAAAGTGTTGGTCAAACCGACCTTAAGCTGACCAGTTTTGGTCAAAAAGTCTCAAGTGAGCTGGGACGGAGGGAGTAAATATCAAACGTAAAAAATAAGCGAATGAACAAAATTCGACACGGACAACATTATACCTTTTGTTGATCAGACATAATGGTCCATCCAGCTCCATTTTTCATGCCAAGATCTATTGAAAGAAGGTTAAGAAACCATCTCCAAGTGTGTTGATCTTCTTTTTCCACAACTGCCCAGGCTATAGGGAACATTTGGTTATTGGCATCTCTCCCCATTGCTACAATAAGCTCACCTTTAATCCAAGTCTTCAAAAAACAGCCATCCACACCTATATACTTTCTACAACCCTGAAGAAAGCCCCTTTTCACAGCATCAAAACATATATAAAACCTTCTAAACTGTGGTGGCCCAGACCATTCATCCCCTGCCCCTTTCAATACAACAGTACTTCCTGGATTGGATCTTCCCAATTCATACACATAGTTCCAAAGTTTGGCATAATGCTCCCTCATATTCTGTTTAACTGCAGACAATGCCAATTCTTTTGTTTTGTAACACAACTTCAGATTCACCTCTTGTCCACATTTTTCCTTGACCAAATCTTGTATCTCCACCAACTTCATGAAAGGTGTAAGTCTAATCCTATCACCTAATTTCTTCGCCAACCATTTTGAGTTCACAGTTTTCACCCTAGTGTTTGTTGAACATTTATGGTTCTTCTGGTAGGATTTAATCTTAAAAGTGGCCTCCTTTCCTTCATAACTAGCATATAAACCCCAAGGACATTCATGACATTTTGCTTGAATCCTTTGCTTATCATTTTTTTTTAACCAAATAGAGTATCCATTGGCTGCAGCATATGCTCGAATCTGATCCTTCAATTCCTGAGGGTTTTCAAAAATCATATCAACGCAAAAATCAAATTCTTTGATATCCACGTTTGGATTAAATTTTATTTCTTCTTTTCGTTTGGGCCTATCAGTCTTCAACCAAGCTTCTTCATCACTGCTACTCTTAGGAAGAAAATCAGAACCAGATTGGTTGTTGTCATCATCACTTTTCCATTTAGTAAAATCATCCCCAAGATCAAATTCAAAAAACATGGACTGATTGAAATTTATGTCACTCCCCTCATCAACAAACTCATTTCCACCATTCTGAGCATCACCCACATTTTCAGCCTCTGTATTGTCTTCCATATTTTCTATCTCATTCTCAAAAGTACCAAATTTCCTCATTATCTCTTTAGCTCTAGCCTTATTAGATATATATTCTTCATCATCAGTAATATCATCTAAATCTCCAAAACTATCATCAGTACCATATTGATCTTCATCACCATTAACTTTCCCACCATGAGACTGATTAACAAGGCTATCAAGAACATATTCATTATCAACCCACCATGCATCATTCTCATATGCACAAGGATCACCATCTCCATTCATCCTGCAATAAAAACAAAACCCACAAAAATTGAAACCCATTGAACATTTAACACAATTGAATTAGAATTAACATACCAAAAAAGTATAAAGATCATTTTTTTTTTGGACTGAGGGAGTATAATACCAAGTTCAGAAACCAAAATCATACAAAGTGTGGACACATAACATAACAGGAGGTAGTAATTGCTAAATTTCACAATTTTTTTTTTAGAGCTTGGACTCATGATAAAGAATGAAAGAGTATTTGCTCAATTTCACACCATTACCCTTTGATTGACATGATTACAGCCATGTAACAATAAACCCATAATCAATTGCATGATCATAACATGAGTGTTAATCAAAGGGAATAGAAATATTACCTGGAAATCAAAACCCTAAGCTCCTGAACCTTCAACCTACGTCGCCTTCTCACTCCACCAGCGCAAACGATTTGGGATTAGGGCTAAGAGATACGTAGTATTTTCCTGCGCAAACGATTTGAACAGCCAATACGCCAACTCAGCTTGACTAACGGCAATGGAAACGTTTGACTGACAGAAGGACCAATTTATCCTGAAATAGGTGAGTTTAAGGACGAAAAGGTAAAGAAAAAAAGGTCACGGACTAAAAGGTAAAAAATTAAAAAGTTTAAGGACCAAAAAGGTGCTTTACTCGTCATATCTCTGATGGAAAATTACTATTATACCTCCTTAATTAGCTTCATTTGCACTATAAAAGGAAGGGCATTTTTGTCACTAAAAGATGGGTTGCTTCTATATATAATTATTTTATTGCAATTTTATTATGGTAAAAAGCTAAACAAGTCGACCAGACACTTTTTATGAACGGATGGACGTAGTAGTATGAATTCCTTTTCACAGATATTGATATCCAGAAAAGGCACAAATATTAAAGACAAGAAACTGAATTGTCTGTCGATGATTTAGAGGCAACCCTTCAAGAGAAATAACATGACATGCTTGTTTACAGGAACTGCACAAAGGTTAAAGACAAAAAAGTGAATAATCCATTGCAGTTTTGATTATACTAGTAATAGATACAGGAATAAGGAACTGAGAGTCTAAAAATGCAATAACAAGAACTTATAAAAACCATAATGCCTCGGCATCATCGTTGATGTAGTCGTAGTAATTGTAGTCTCTCTCTCTCTCAGCCATGGCAGTGGAGAAGGTAGAGCTAGAAGAGAAAGGGTTAATGCAAGAGTATACGCAGGATGGAACAGTTGATCTCAAGGGTAGGCCTGTCCTAAGATCAAAGACAGGGAGATGGAAAGCTTGTTATTTCATGCTTGGTAAGCTTTACTTCTTCATTTCTAGCCTAATCTATCATTCTACTTCCTCCGTTCCAAAATAAATGTCCCGTTTATACCCATAATACCCTTTTTCTATTTTCTTGTCTATACCAAATTATTGAATTCACCATCTTTTTATCTTCTTCTAGGGTATGAAGTGTGTGAAAGAATGGCATACTATGGAATAGCAACTAACTTGGTATTATATCTAACAAGGGAACTACATGAAGGCACTGTAAAATCATCCAACAATGTCACCAACTGGGTTGGCACTGTTTGGATGACCCCCCTTTTAGGTGCCTACATAGCTGACGCTCATTTAGGCCGATATTGGACTTTCATCATTGCTTCCACCATCTACCTTGTTGTATGTCAATCTATTTGTACACACCCAATGCTCATTAAGCCACACACACACACACACACACACACACGTATAGTGATACTCATACTCTTTGATTTAACCCGCCGTATCGTGTCGGACATTCAGGTTGCGTCGACACTGGTCTAACGGGGTAAACCAAAGAGTCCGAGCATCAATATATATATATATATATATATATATATGTATGTATATTAATATAAAGAAAATAAATCAAACTTGTACATACCTGATAAACACCATTTGTTTTCTGCAGGGTATGTGCTTATTGACTCTAGTGGTCTCACTGCCAGCCCTAAAGCCACCAACTTGTGGCAAGGGTGTGGCCTACCAAGATTGCGACAAACGGGCGTCATCTTTCCAAATCGGTATTTTCTACTGCGCCTTGTACATTATAGCAGTCGGAACGGGTGGGACCAAGCCCAATATCTCAACCATGGGTGCTGACCAGTTTGATGATTTTGAGCCTAAAGAAAGGGCTCACAAGCTCTCATTCTTCAACTGGTGGATGTTTAGCATTTTCTTTGGCACACTTTTTTCAAACACTTTTTTAGTTTACATTCAAGATACTGTCAATTGGACCGTCGGATATGCTATTCCAACCGTTGCCCTCATGATTGCAGTCATCATGTTTATAGTGGGGACCCCCTATTTTAGACACAAGCAACCTGCCGGAAGTCCGTTGACTAAAATGGCTCAGGTGATTGTGGCCTCATTGAGGAAGAGCAAGGTGGTTGTACCTTCTGATGCGAAAGAGCTTCATGAGTTAAGCTTGGATGAGTACTCTGTTCCTGGGAAGTTCAGACTTGATCATTCCTCTACATTAAGGTCACTTTTTCTCTCTCCATCTTGTTTTCTGCAGTTGATTTCCAAAGAATGTAGTTATGTCATGTGTACTTACTGCATACCGGTTTGTACACTCACATCTTCCCCCTGCCTCACTACTTGCATTTCCTGCAGTTACCTCGACAAAGCAGCGGTCAAGACCGAAAAGTCAACATCTTTATGGGACTTATGTCCCGTGACCCAAGTGGAACAAACGAAGCAAATGGTAAAGATGATCCCAATCTTGGTTGCGACATTCATACCAAGCACCCTCGTCGCACAAACTCACACACTCTTCATCAAGCAAGGAACAACCCTAATTAGAAGCATGGGCCCGCATTTTGAGATACCCCCAGCATCTCTCACTGCTT
This sequence comes from Campanula takesimana, assembly GCA_026119855.1. Lineage (NCBI taxonomy): Eukaryota > Viridiplantae > Streptophyta > Magnoliopsida > Asterales > Campanulaceae > Campanula > Campanula takesimana. The sequence goes on along the minus strand of JAOWBW010000104.1, from coordinate 41,452 downwards.
TCGTGACAATCTTCATGCTAATCACGATTGTACTGTACGACCGATTCTTCGTACCATTCATCAGAAAATACACCAAGAATCCAAGAGGCATCACATTGTTGCAAAGAATGGCGATCGGGCTAGTCCTTCATGTTATAGTCATGGTCACTGCAAGCCTAGTTGAAAGGAGGCGACTTAATGTAGCGAGAGAGCATGACACTTTACGAAAAGACCAAACAGTCCCTCTGAGTATATTCATCCTCCTCCCTCAGTTTGCTCTAATGGGGGTTGCTGATAACTTCTTGGAAGTCGCGAAACTCGAGTTCTTCTATGATCAAGCTCCTGAAGGAATGAAAAGTCTTGGGACCGCTTATTTCACGACTAGTTTGGGAATTGGGTATTTTCTTAGTAGTTTCATTCTGACGACTGTGGCGGATGTAACTAAAAGGGGAAACAAAGGTTGGATTTTGGATAGCTTGAATGTGTCTCGTTTGGATTACTACTATGCATTTTACGCGGTTTTGAGTTTTCTGAACTTCTTGTTCTTTCTGGTTGTCGCGAATCGGTTTGTTTATAATAGTGATTTGAGTGAACTGGAGATGGAATTGCAGGAAGGTGGTATCGGTAAGGTTACAGAACAAGGTTATGTTGCAGGTTGATTGGTCTCTGTTGTTGGAGCTTGAATGCTTATTATGGGTGTCATGAAAGCTAGTAGAAGATATCTAGGGTTTCTTTCTCCACAGTTTTTGCCTCATCCTGTTGATTGAAGGCCTTAAAAATATATAGCACTTTTTCCGTCCCAAAATGATAGTTATGCAAATTGTAAGCTTGGTGGTTCTTTTGAAAAAGAAGGAGAAATGGCAAAGATAATGTACCCGGAGTGATCGAACACATTATACTCCCATCAAAGAATTACTCCCTTCACCCTCTCGCTTCTTTCTGACGTGGACATCGTAATTAAAAAAAAAAAAATTACTCCCTTCATCCCACGAATTCTATAAAGGTAGTATAAATAACGATAGTCTCACCTTCTTTTTTTTCTTTTTTTTTTAATAAAAAGATAACTTCGATTGTTTTATGATATTATTTTGATTTCTTTCTTTGTGTCAAATTTTTGTATAATATACGTATACAGTAATTTTTATTCCACAAACAATCTTGATAACAACCGTCCTAACTCCCTAAAATGTAAATGTGATGCATCTTTTTTTTGGGAGGATCAACAAACGGGAGACGAGCATGGACAGTTTCTCATGGCACGTACTGAGGTTCTTCCTGGTCTTCTACCTGTGGCGGATGGGGAAGCATACAGTCTGTTGAATGCTCTAATCTGGATTTCTTCTCTTAGCCTCACCAACGTTAGTTTTGAAGTGGACAGTGCTAGAGTTTACAACTCAATTCATGCATCAATCCCTGATCTTTCTGAGTTTGGTTGCTTGATTGCCGCTTGTAAAACTATGTTTAGCACGAACCCAATGTACTCTATGAACTTGGTAAATCGAGCAGCAAATGATGCTGCCGATTGTATGTCTAGGGCGGCTGTTTCCTTTAGGTCACCTAGTGCTTGGGATGAGCTTCCGATGTTTGTGGATGGCCATCTCCTCCGGTGCACTCTTTGTGCTTAATTTATGATATATTTCCTTTCGAAAAAAAAAAAAAAAAAACAAAACAACCGTCCAACCTAATTGACCGAGTTCTACCACTTAATAATAAACTGACCTAACGGATGGGATGAGATAAAATTAGAAAGATTCAAAACAGTTTCATTATAACATGAGTTATAATATACTCACCCGTCCCGAAAATATATTTAATTTAATTTTGATACTCAATATAATGTAATGTTCTTTACAAAATGCTCTCTAAAGTTTTATGTAATCGTCTAAAGAGTGTGCTGCCTACCCTAGTCGATAAGGCTCAATCAGCTTTTGTTTCTGGCCGGGCAATCCAAGACAACGTAGTGGTTGCGTTTGAGACTATCCATGCCATGAAAAGAAGGTCAGGTGATGGTTTAGGGGATGTGGCTCTAAAGATTGACATAAGCAAGGCGAACGATCGGGTCTCTTGGGAGTATTTGGAGATGGTTTTAAGAAAGCTGGGCTTTTGCAATGTTTGGGTGAGATGGATGATGATGTGTATACGCTCCGTTCGTTATTCTATTTTGGTCAATGGTGACACGGTGGGTCCCATTTTACCGGGAAGAGGTTTACGACAAGGGGATCCACTTTCTCCGTTTCTTTTCATTCTCTGTGCTGAAGGTCTTACTGCTCTTATACGAGATGCTTGTCAGCGAAATTCTCTTCATGGTAATCGTATTTGCAGGGGTGCTCCAATGATCACTCATCTCATGTTCGCAGATGATTGACTACTCTTTTGCAAGGCTTCTACTCAAGAATGTCAAACTTTGAAATCTATTTTGGACGAATACGAGGCGGTATCGGGACAGGCTATAAATTATACAAAATCAGGGGTTTTCTTCAGTAAGAATGTCTCGGGAAATTTGCGGAATACCCTTTCTCACATTTTTGGCGTCTCGGGGAGTTTTACTTCTTCTAATTACCTTGGCTTACCGTCCCTTATTGGTGGCAATAAGAAAATTATTTTTCAGTATTGAGGGATCGGATGTGGTCTAAGTTACAATCTTGGAGAAGTAAATCGTTGTCAAAGGCGGGTAAATGCATCTTGTTGAAAAGTGTGGCCCAGGTCATTCCGGCTTATTGTATGTCCACCTTTCTTATTCCGGACTCTCTCCTAGATGAGTTGGAAAAAATGATGAATTCTTTTTGGTGGGGTAACAACAAAGACGGTAGAAGGGGTATTAATTGGATGTCTTGGAGGAGGTTATGTGTCGGTAAATCTGTTGGAGGTTTAGGGTTTCGGAGTCTTCATCTTTTTAACATCGCTATGTTGGGGAAGTGGGGGTGGCGTTTATTAAATGACACTCATTCTTTAGTGTGCCAAGTTTTAAAAGCAAGATATTTTGCTAATGGCACTTTTTTAAATGCCAGTTTAGGGCATAACCCAAGTTATGTATGGCGGAGTATTATGGAGACCCAAGACTTTGTTAGGTGTGGACTTCGGTGGAGAATAGGTGATGGCAACCAGGTTTTGGTTCTTTCGGATCCTTGGTTGAGGCGGAATGGGCAATTTTATGTTGGACAGGTCAACTACCCAATCCATCCTCTTGCTAAAGTTAATGATCTTTTCTTACCGGGTTGAATTCAATGGAACAGTACTCTTATACGGGACTTGTTCCAAGAAGATGACGCCGACGAAATTTTATCTATCCCTCTACTTGACACGTATGGCAGAGATGAACTAATATGGCATTATTCTCCGACTGGAATTTATACGGTGAAGAGTGCGTATCATTTGGCAACTTCAATGACTTTGGATCAGACGGATGGAGTTACTGGTCCTTGGGATCAATTGTGGCGCCTTAAAATTCCTCCCAAAGTCAAGCATTTCCTGTGGCGTTTGATGCGAGGTTATTTGCCTACTCGAGAACGTTTGTTGTCCAAGGGGGTGACTGTTCCGGATGTATGTGGTTTGTGTGGCACACATGTAGAGGAGTCATTGCACCTGTTTGGTTTGTGTCCAGTGGCTAAGGACATATGGTCTAAGACACAGTTGGGCAATAAAGTTCTACCTCTAAATATCACCTACGTTTCGTTAACGGAATGGATATTGTCTCTTATTCCAGTATTTTCTCCCCAGGATAGAGTGGAGTTTGTCATGATCTTGCATGCCATTTGGAAAGAAAGGAACGACAGAATATGGCGAAAAAGTATGCGACCTCCTGACTTAATTGTTCGAAGTGCTAATAATGACCTTTATGAGTGGTGTATTGCTTCTGATCACCCACAGCAACCTTCAACCATGGCAGCCATAAAGTGTGATAAATGGCACCGCCCAAAGAATGGTTTTCTCAAGATAAATTCAGATGCTTCATTTCACTTGGGCAACAAAGTAACTGGTTTGGGACAAGTTCTTCGAAATGGAGTGGGGATTTTTTTGGCAGGAAGATCCCATTGCATCTCAGGTTTAATGCGTCCAGAGGAGGGGGAAGTTATGGGCCTTCTTTTGTCATTGCAGTGGGCTCAAGAGTTAGGATATTCCAAGGTGGTGATTGAGATAGACTTTAAAATGGTTTTCGATAAAGTCACCTCTACTGATCATTGCCAAACTGAACTAGGTGCTATTATTGAGTCATGCAAGATTATTCTTCGTGATAACCCTCATTTTGTGGTCAGTTTGGTGTGTCGTAAAGCCAATATGTTGGCAGATTGTTTTTCTAGGGCGGCTTTTAACCGTGTTAGCCCTACAACTTGGGTTGAGCTACCGTCGTTTGTGGATAGCCAACTCCTTTCTATGTGTGATTGTCAATAAATAAGTTGTTTCCTTCAAAAAAAATAAAAAAAAATATAACAAGTAACTACCTCTGTCTTAAAATAATAATTTTATTTAACTATTCAAACTTTTTAAAATATAAACACATGCTTCACTAGTCATTCATGTTTATACACATTTAAGTCTAAATTATAAAATTGAGAAATTTTTTATGTGACAATAAAAAGATTATTTCAAAATACAGTGAGGATATTGTAATTGATAAATTATTAAATAATTTATGTGACAATAAATAGATAAATGAGATTTAATGCCACCAGCCTACGATCAGTAAAATTGCCGTTCCTGCCCTGGTCACGAGCCACACACGTGCCAAACTACAAAACCTCACCATCAAAACCCCAACCCCCAAATCCAAAACCCTAATTAGACAATATCCTCCACTCCTCTCATCTCAAACATCAACTTCATTTCCCGATATTCATGGCGACCGCCACACCGGCCACCCTCGTCCGGTCAATCCTTACCGGCCGATCAACTTCATCCTTCCTCATCTCCAAGCGCTTCTTCTTCTCCTCCTCCTCATCTCCCTCCATCACCAAACCCCCCTCCATTTCCGCCTTCGCTCGCCCCGCCCGCTCCGTTATCTCCATCACCAATCCCCTTCATGCCTACTCCCCCGCCGCCGTTCGGATGACGTCCATTCGTTGTCGGGTTAACCGTTCCGGGAGCGCTTACTCGCCCCTCAACTCCGGCTCCAACTTTAGCGACCGCCCACCTACGGAGATGGCGCCGCTGTTCCCTGGATGCGATTACGAACACTGGCTTATAGTGATGGATAAGCCTGGTGGAGAAGGAGCTACCAAGCAACAGATGATTGACTGCTATATTCAAACCCTAGCTAAGGTTCTTGGAAGGTAAAAAAACCCTATATCTTCCACTCATTTCTAGTTTAATCAACAGTAAAGCTAGACCTATTCCGGAGGATTATAATTAATAGATCGTATTACATTGATCTCTTCATGATGCTTATTGATTAGGTTGACTTCTGGCTTTAGTGGAGAGATGTTTGTACATATAGTATGTAACTTTACTGTGAATATGCTAAGTGGAATTAACGATTTTTCTATTGATTAGGTTTCACCTGTTGCCGAATGTTTAAATCTATTCGAGTCTTGAAGAAATTGTTAATTAGATTAGATTATCTGTATTTGATATGTTTGATTTTGCACCAGTGAGGAAGAAGCAAAAAAGAAGATATACAATGTATCATGTGAGAGGTACTTCGGGTTTGGGTGTGAGATTGACGAAGAGACCTCAAATAAACTAGAGGGTATGTATTTCTGCTAATATCTGAGCTGTGGTTATTTTGTTTTCAGAATCTTATATTATTGGGTATCTTCGACAGGTCTTCCTGGTGTCCTTTTTGTCCTCCCTGATTCGTATGTTGATGCTGAGAACAAAGATTATGGAGGTAAGTGTATTGGTTTTTCTTCATTTTCCGTATTCCCAATGTTTGATAATTTACACTTTTATCTTAGTTGTTTTGTCCCACGTTCTTGATTATAGATCTCGTATAAACCGCTCGTGCCAAATACTTAAATCTGTAATACGCTCTTTTCTATGCTTGCCGAAAGCTATTTAAGTAGAGGATTACTTTCCGATAAATATTTATAGTTGCTTGTAAAGTTGTATTGTAATTTTTTTATTTTTAATCATTCAGCATGTCAACAGAGATTTCTTTTGTATTTTCTTATAACATGTGGCATAGGATATGTCCCATGTTTTTGGCTCATTGGTACAAACCTTACGTTTGGTTAACACTGATTTGCACCAAGGAAGCTTTAGATTTTTAATATTTTACTTGAATGATTTTATCCTGAATTAGTACATCTTGGCAAAGCTGAAGAGCCTTAATATGGGCAAAGAACAGCTTTGTATGCTAATAGACTTGCACCAATTGTCTATCTTACTTAATTTTCTGCATCTTACGATGATAGGATTGCAGATCTTAGGAGATGATGACACTTGTTTTCCTCTTTAAATTTATTTTTCAAGGTAGTCCATCTTGGCAAAGCGAAGAGTCCTTAAGGGACAATGAGTAGCTTTGAATGCATATGGACTTGCATCAAATGTCTTCTAACTGTTCTAGACATCTGTCACCTGGAGTTCCAGATCAGTGAGCAGTTTTAAATGCTAATGGACTAACATGAGATGCATCTATTCCTTCTTAATACTCTCAAACGAATTTGAGTTGCTGATTAAAATGGACGGAATATAAAACTGTATACTCCCTCCGTCCCATAACTATGTGGACAAATTTCCATTTTGGGTGTCCCATTGATAAGTTACACTTTCATAAAATGGTAAAGAATTTTTACTGTTCATCCCACTCATTCTCTCTCCTACTTTACTTTTATACTCACAACACCAATCAACCTACTATTCTCTACCTCACTTTCTCTCTCCTACTCCACTTTTCACACTCACAAGTTCACAACAACTACCCACTACTATTCACTTAATCGGACCCTTCATAATACTCTTTCAGGTACCAAGTCCCCTAGTAATTGAGACTAAGGACTTGAGTTGAGTCGATATTGAGTAGCTGTGACAAAGACATAGTTTGTGTTGCATTAGCTCCTTGGAGTAATAAAGCTCAAGTCAACAAATACTTTTAGAATGTTCACCTCAATGATGATGCACATCATTCTTTTTGCTTTTTACAGGGGGTGGTCACCTTACATATATACTTAAGCAGGATACACACACACACACACACGCACACACATATTGTGTTCATATTTCCGATGTTTCTTGTGCTATTGCTCATCACATATGTCTCAACTTTCTGTTGTATAAATTTGCAGCGGAGCTGTTAGTGAATGGTGAGATAGTTCAAAGGTCACCTGAGAGACAAAGGAGAGTTGAACCAGTTCCCCAAAGAGTTCAGGACAGACCTCGGTACAATGACCGTACCCGTTATGTGAGGCGTCGTGAGAATATGCGTTAGAAAGTTGGTGCACGTTTAAAGAAGTATACGTTCCAGTGGATGTCTTCCTCTGCGCATCTGAAAGCTGTGTGTTTTATGTTTAGATTATGAATATAAAGAGCTGATAAATTTGTGCCATTGTCGCGCTGTGCCTGTTAGAACGTGGTGGCACAAAGTTTGTATCTACTTGGTATTTTACTTCTTCTGTGACATTCCTGGATTTATAAAATTTTCTGGCCTAGTTCTTGAAGTTCCATCAAGTTTCTGTGTTGCATGGTCTTAGAGATCTTTTGTAATGGAGGTGGTTGTTATGCATGTTCCCTTATAGTATTACTCTTTTGAATAATTTCTGATTAATATTAGAGAAACGATTTTAGTACTACTCATTTGAATCATTTCTGATGAATACTAGAGTAGTGATTTCACTGGATTACATATTGCAACCTCAGCAAAATCAAAGTACGTGCGTGAATAATTTTAGGTGAATTTGATTATCCTAAAAAAAAAACATGTTATTGATGCACCATTGTAAATGTTGTCAATAAATTCTTTTAGATTTTAATTATAATAATTAAATCAGCCTATAATTATAACTAAGTTTATTCAAACAAATGACAAAATAAAGTGGGGAACGTCATTCTCATTCCGGGACAGAGCGAGTACGTCCGAACGAGCTGCTATTCTTCTCTCTGTGGAATGGCATTTTTAACTTCCCCATCACTGGAATCTTCCTCACCAAGTCCATCAAAATCTTCATCAGGACCTCCTCCCTCTTCAAGATCAATAAAACCTTCTTGTGTGAGTCCATCGTGTTTTGGAACGTTCGCCTCATTTAAATCATCATCAATGGAGTCGCTTGCTGAATGGGTAGAGTAGTTGTCTATAGCTTCTTCTTCTTCGTCGTCGTCGTCAACGTTATCACCAAATGTTTCATCAGAAAATGACTCTGTTTCTTCAACATCCTCCTTTAGCTTTTCAAGGCTGGCTAGGGCAGCACTTTTAGCCTGTTCGTTGTACATTACATATCTGCAAAATCAAATAGGAACCTTACGCACTAGAAATTACTCAATAAATTTGGATATAAATAAGGAGCCTATTTAGGTCTAAACCACTATATAAAGCATTCTCTATTCAATTTTGTACAAAAAAAAATAGTTTTTATTGCATTATTCGGGAAGTAGTACCTGTTTAGGTCTAAGCCAGCAGAAGCATATGCTGATTTCATTCGAGATATAAGGTCTTGAGAAGCATTGATCATCTTGTTGGTTAAGTATCCTCCGTCCCTTGCCATCTCCACCAGAAATTGCATTTCAATGGCAAACTGCACAAATGAGCATGCAAGTGCTTGTCTGCTTGATTCAACAATCCCGTAGATGTACAAAAGAAAATGAATAGAGGCATAGGAAGTAGAAACAATTAGAGCCTCGTCATTTTTACCAGAAATTATAGTTCAATGGAAAACTGGTGTATCTGACATGCTGTAGCAAGTAATCCTAGGTGAAAGTCTCGAGAAAAACTTGTTTTACACTCGTTTAGTGTAAAACATGTTTTCATACCTTAATGTAAAATATAATCTCTTGATGTAAAACAAGTTTTACACATCTCTTAGTGTAAAGCAGGTTTTTCATAAGATTGACTCAATCCTAGAACATAGATGAAATCATAAGCGATGTGGGGTGCTTTTTAAAAATAAATAAATGAAATGCTTAAAATAGTAACGGAAGAAGTATCAAACCAGAAGATCCCGAATCAGTGAAACAGAGAAAAACAAAATTGATAAGCTTTCTGGCTAAAAGTTGTAGGTCTTATATAGTAGATTTTCTTCATCAATACAGAAAAGTCATAGGCTTATAGCTGGGGAAGCAAATAGTGCTGAACACGGATAGATAAGTGAAGATGGGCATTTTTATAAAAATCACAACACACACACTCAGCGAGAGAGAGAGAGAGCTACAAAAGGGTATTGCTGTTCAGTGCTACATCCGTCCCAAAATGAATGTCCGAATTTGATCCTGATCAACAAATTCGGACATTCATTTTGGGACAAAGGGAGTAAGTATTAATGATGAAGACGAGTATATGAGTAGTTCCAGATTTCATTACCGGTAGAGAACCCATGCAAAATCCAAGCCAGATAAAAGTTTAATAAATGAAATGAAGCATGTCCAAGTTAGTCAAGCTTGATACTTATCTAGCACGTGTAGAAACAAAAGAAAACTTACCTGCATTAGTTTTGAATGTTGGTGATCAGTTATATCCTCATCTGCAATCTTCAGGATTTCATTTTTAGCATTAACACAATAAAAAACGGACTCAACCAGCTCCGTCAGTAGACCCCTCAACCAGTCGACTTCAACAACGTTGTCTTCAGCAAGCTTTTCTACTTTCCTCAGTTCAAAAAACAAAATCTGCTCAAGTAATTCAAAATGAGAACACGTGAGCCTGCATTCCAAGTATTCAGGAAAATAAGCTGAAATAATGTCCTTGCACGTTATCCCAACTGAAGCCTCAAACACGTGATCTCAGTCCGATATCAAATCACTTGGGATAAATTGTTTGGATCCCTAGCATTAATCACTAAGGCTTTTACTACTCCCTCCTTCCCAAAATGAATGACCGAATTCGCTCTTAACCAAGAGCAAATTAGGTTGTTCATTTTGGGAAGGAGGGAGTAAAAATAAAAAAAATGGTGTCACTGAATATTCAAGGAGCATGCTGAATTTAGTCTTCCATCCTACTGGATCAGTTTAGAAACTTGTCAGTAATTATTACTGAACTTCCTTTTGAACCCGAAAACAACAGAAATAGCATAGTGGCACCAGTACAATTTGATTCAAAGCTACCACTACCAGTAGGCTCTATAATAACACAAGACTGGTGGTGGACCTGGTGATAATGAGACTGAGTTAAGATGGAGTAGTTGAGAATTTTACTAGAAAACCCAGGTTGAAACTAAAATGATCATAACCATTTCCGCTGTAGTTTGTTAAGGTAAAAAATTAATCTAAGTGAAAATGAAGAAAACTGGAATAATAAGATGAATCATAGATTAGTATTTATAGTGAACCAATGGACTATTTTTTGGGTGCTTAACTACTTACTGTCGAGTATAGCATGCAGAAGAAAAGAAATAATCTATGGAATACTCAGCTGCCCTGACTTGGAATCACAAAAGGTTTCACAAGAGTTGGGCTTCAAGTGCTTAACAAATAACAACAGAGATTGCAGGGAGCTATGTCGGAATTTGTTATATAAGAAGTTTTATCTCTCACCTGATAAGGAACTGAAGGCATTAGATCTTGCAGTTTTTTAGTATCACCGTCTGAGTCAATGCAGCTTGCTGCATTAAGTATTTGACTATCTTCAAGAAACATTATCTCATGTATAAATTGCTTGCAGAAACGGGACCGTGCTCGACTGCAAGTGTTTTCAGTGGTAACCATGTAATGATCAATTTCTGAGTTCAAATCAATTTTGTCCTTGAAGACATTTCTGATAATGCCGGAGAGGAAGTGTGTAAGGGTTGATAAGTTGGCAATAATAGAAACTTGTTGTTCCAGCGACTCCGTCAAATTGATCCTTGAACCACTTTTTTCTACATTGTCTGTTTCTTTAGTCATAGCTCTTTCAAGCATGAAACTATAGTCCAAAAATAGGTCCATGATCCCTTTGAGGATTGAGCCTTCAATTTCGATAGAAACTAAAGGTGTTATGTCTCCTGTGATAGCCTGGAAATTATTAATAATAAGATATACGAGCAAATGAAGCTAGGAGAAAACAGAAAGCAGTGACCTTACTGCTTCAATTATCAAGGATGTGAAAGATAAAGTTGATAACTACATGTTGCAGAATGACAACGAACTATGATATCATGAACAGGCGAAATGAATATTAATTTGCATAGTAGCATACTCCCTTCGTCCCACCTCACTTGAGACTTATTTCCATTTTGGTCCGTCCCACTTCACTTGAGACTCACCAAAATAGCCATCTTTTTATTATTTTATATTCAAACTACCCACCACTCACTCTCTCTCTCTCTCTCTTCATTTTCCACCACTCAATTTATTCAACCAACACTACTATTTACCCCACTCATTCTCTCTCTTCATTTTCTACCACACATTTTCTTTACTTTATTCTTTTTCCTTAGTTATTGTGCCCACCTCTTAGGTCTCAAGTGAGGTGGGATGGAGGGAGTATATCCTTATTCTTTTGTCTCTTTAGTTCGGTCGCAGTGTGCCCATTTACCTTGTGAGAAAGGAATGTAACATTTACTCTGTAAACACTACCACAAGCTTTAGAGCACAATAGTAAGTGAAACTACAGTGTTAATTGTTTCATATGATCAACATGTGCAATAAAGCATGTTAAGAGCGAAGTATACACGTCATGACTAACATGCGTTTGTACTGAAGAACATGCTACAAAAATGATTAGCGGGTAATATCGCAAGTTTACTTGGGACTGCGATGGGCCATAGTCGATGAAGCAGTTGACATAGAGCTTCTTACTGACGTTACATGTGGAAATGCACAACCGACATCTATGAATAGACTGGAAGAAGTTTGAAGTCAAGAATTAGAAAGGGATTGATTATACCTGCATAAGTGTAACAAATTTCCTACCGCTGTTAGTAAGCAAACAATATTCTGCTTGTTGCTCGTCAACCATGGGAGAGCTCCCTTCAGCTAAGATTCTTGAAACAAGATACCTGCCCATGACCCAGGTATCCATTGAAGTAAAAATACGGATAACTTTCTTGAAATGATCAAAGTGGATCTGTAGGACTTCTTCCATGCAAGGACGGATATATTTTAGTAAGCATGGTCGCAACACAATTTTCTGCGTCTCTAACAGAGAGCAATACGACACAGCGAAGAGTACAGCTTCTGCCGCAGTTGACAATCCACCACTTATTTCTGAAATAGATTTAACATATTTGTTGAACAACAATGCAAATGCTTGGGTTTCATCATATGCCCAATGCTCAAATTCTGATGCATAAGGAGAAGTTTCTCCATAAAGGACCAGAAAACTTCTTGCTGCTTGTGAGATCATAGAGAATACGAATTTGGCTACTTCACGAATATTTGCTCCTTGTGAGGACTGGAAATCATGCATTCCACGTTCTATACGAGAGTGGTAGTACTTCAGCATTAACTTTGTTGCAAGATGATCGACACCAAGCCTACAAAGTCCAGATAATACCTTTTGCAGCTCTGCTGCAGGAACTCGAGGGTTCTCAGCCACCAATGTCAACTGATCAATAAGTATGGTCTTCCTTTCTGATATTGCACGATTATAAGACATTCCGACTTCTGGAGAAAGAAATTCTTGCGCTCCCATGCTTTGAGATGTTTCAGCTTCCATCTCAAAAATTAGAATAGCTTCATCTATCCTTTGCTCTGAAAGAAGAATGTCGAGGACTTCTGAAACATCAGCAGTGTGATTCTTTAATATGCTTGTTGAAGGAAGTTCATCACACAAAGGTTCTTCTGAATCTAAGTCAACCGTCTCTTCAGACAAAATACGTACATTAACACTGCCAACAAGGTCCTTGACCAGTTTTGTTTGTGTTGTAACATAATGCTTCAGTTCCAGCACTTCATTTTCCACAACTCGCGTTTCTTCAAAAATCCTGCAAACGTGATGAAGAATGTCACTTTGAGAAAGAATAGCAGGATGTCATGATATTGCTAGCTTGATCATAAATGATGAGGTTACTGCACATTATTAGGTAAGTCAGAATGGGTTGATAAACATATGTTATGTCTCCATTAAGTAAGTTCACCTACAAACATGGTATGAAGGTGAAAGCGAGACCAGGTCCCCATGTGGATGTCGGAAATTCTCAAAGGTGGGGCAAAATAGACATGGCATGTTAGGAATGTTTTATGTTGTAAAATGAATTTTGTTTTTCGAAAAGATGACTATCATCTATTATACATTAGTCAAAGATGCTATATAAAGCATCTGTGAAAGTGTAACAGATATTCTTCTATGAGCATGATAAATTATAACCTAATAATAATTATCCAGGAACAAGTAACAGTTAGGATGGAAAAGGTAGAAATTGGTAGTAAGTTTTATTACCATTGAGAGATGAATAACATTGTTATGAAATGGTAGAATACCAAATTTTCCGTGCTAGAATTTTGAAATTTCAAAAAGTTCAAAAAAAAAAAATTGATGTAGGGTACCATGCATAAGTTCTTTGAGTACGTATAAAAACTTTTCTAGCAGTATGTTTTACTTCAAAATAATTGAAAGGGAGGGGGTTTGTGATTGCGGCCATGTGCTACTAATTGAATCCGTTGTGAGTTTAGGACTTACTTTGATGATTGAATAAAAAGAAACAAAAATATAGGAATATGGTGGACCAACAAGAAAGTTCACGATCCAAAGAAAGTCCTTGGGTCCTCGAGGAGAACAATCATAAAGTATGAACCTACCTGATAAAGGATGAATAATTGAATATGATGTTCTTCTGAAAATCGTCATATGAAGCCTCCTTCAGCTCAACTAATTCGGAACAAAGCCGCTTGATTCCCTGCATTGGTAAACGGGAATAAGCATACATAAGGTAAATGAAACTGCACGCTGACAATTAGCGAAACAATATGAATTTGGCAACAGCTACATCTAACTAGACATGACATTTAACGAATTAGTAAGGCAACTTATTTGATTTGAGTTTATAATGATAATTCAACCATAGCTAGGGAAGATTATGAATAATGTTTATCATGACCATCCCTCTGAAATTGGACGAGCCATGCAATTTTCGCCATCAGAAAAAGGAATAACTCATTAGACACTACACTGGTGTTTGCGGAATTCGCAGTTCCTCTATTTTGCATCATTTTGGCCATTGTAAAGTCCATCTTAAATATATTAGTAGGTTTAGGTTACACTTGATCTTTGACTATCAACCTCCTCTCCATGTAATCAGAAATCCTGACAAACACATTTCACAAGCATTGAAGTTAAAGGCAAATACAAAGTGCGCAAAGTTCCAAGACATTGTATACCGAAGCTACAAACAGAAATTTAAGGCCTGAATGTTTTAAAATTAATCATGATATGGAATATAAAAGCCCTGCTTCTACAAATGATCAATGCCCAATTCACCATTGAATCCCCATATTCAAGTGCATATCATTTGCCTCTAAAAATATATTTACTCTATCTGAAATTCCCTTTAAACGTGAGAAATTAATTCTTTCCTGCAAACGAAATAGCATTGCAGAAATTACTAAACGTGATTTATGCTAAGTTTTAATTATATCTACCAAAAATATTCTAGTACTCCCTCTGTCCCTAAATGAGTGTCCATTTTCAGGGAATTTTTTGTCCCAAAAAGTGTTCATTTTGATCATAACTTTGTCCCTAAATGTTTTTTTTTTTTTTTTCCGATTTTTTTTCACCGGTCTCTTTATACTTGCAAAAACTAAATGTTTGTAAAGAGGATTACAAGATTATATATGAATTTTGCCACCAAATTGTACAAAAAGTTATGTCCCTTAAAATGAAATTTGGACACTCATTTAGGGTAAGAGGTAGTAACTAATTCAATTATAAGGGGAAAATAGCTATTAAAGCAACTGCAGAGATAGGTAGTTATCAGAGTACATGGATAATACCTTTCCAGTCATGGAGTCGAGCTCAGACTCAACATCATCGTCACTGGTTAAATACGAAGAATCAGAACTAGTGTCACCACCGTCAGTCAAATCACCATCGTCAATTTCTCGACTATGATCTCTGAATCGAAACCTGGACGTGGAAGAGGACTCCAGTTCCATGGCGGAGGCTGATCGCCGATGCGAATTCGCAGCAGGGAATTACAACAAGGCTTCAATGCGAAAGCGTGTTGTGGTAATTTTGAAATTCGGCCGTGGATTTGTGCCATTGTTGTGAGTGAGTGAGTGAGTGAGTGAGGGAGCTTCGATTTCTTCGTTCGATTAGGGCGGAGTAGACAAAGAGGGAGAATATTTGGGGATATTTTTTTCTGTGATTAATTTTGGCGGCAAGAGGACGGTTACGAACAAGTCCATTTGGACGGAATGGAGAAACACGAAATTAGTCGCATTCAGATCTCGAGTTTATGCATTTTAAGTCCAAGTATTGTTTTGTGAGCGGGCACAAAATAAGGTCACAAAATCTTACAAGACGGATGTGACGATATATTATTGGTTGCATCGATAATGGATCCGCCACACTCTAATTGAAAATATAAATAACATCATTACACCTAAGATTTTGTGAGTAAGTTTTTGTGAATTTTTTGTGCCCCTAATATTATTCTTGTTTTGTTACCGATGCAGCCCCAACAATTGCAGGTTATCCATAAATTAATATTGGGGGGAAAAACACTAGATGCCGCTTGAGTTCCCTCTCGTACCGGGGAGAGCTCACTTCGTGATATTTTTTTCAAACATTTTAAGACAATATTTATTTATTAAGGGTTAATGACAATTTAGGGTCTGAACTCCAGGGGGTGCGTCTAAAAGGGACCTGGGTTTTTTTTTCCGCTAGATAGGGGCTCAATATCATAATTTTTCGGCAGTTAAGGGCTTTTTGACGGAAATCGTTAGAAAAGTCAGTTAAGTGCCATGTGCATGGAACGTGATCGACTAAATGGATGGATTTGTAATGAAAATTTGTCAAAAATAGTCAAACTGTAAATTTTAAAATTTGAAGGGTTAAATCTACCCATTCCCAAACCCGAACCCAAACCCAGTTACACCCAACATAAATACCCAATCCGCCACTTTCCTCCTCACCTTCCCACACTCCTCTACTTCTCCGATCAATTCTCCGGCGAGATCCAATTGGCCGACGGGGGTGGTTCTGGAGGAGTGAACGGCGACTCACCCTCTCCATCCGCCCACCTTCACAGATCCGGCCGCCACTCTCAACCCCGACCCTCTCTCTCTCTCACCATCACCCACAATGCCGTCTTCACCAACTCCGCACCATGTCCCAAATTCCGGCGAACCTCCCTCTCCCTTCGGCTCCAAACAACGCCGGCCAGAACCACACCACTCCAGCCCCATTTCTGGTTATCCCGCCGATCCACTTCCCATCGCCGTCCGTCTGCCGCGACGCCGGACACAACTCCGGCATCAATTCTTTCAACAAATCAGACATCGTCCTCCTCAAATTCCTCCGCGCCAGAGACTTCCGTGTCCAAGAATCACTCACAATGATCCTCAAATGCCTCCAATGGCGGAAAGATTTCGAAGCCGACGCCATTGTCGACGAGGATTTGGGTTTCCAAGAACCTGAAGGAATCATCGCTTACATGAACGGATTCGACAGAGAAGGACACCCTGTTTGCTATGCCATTGTCAAAACGAGATATGGTTCTTACAAAACCAGATTCGAAAACCTAGATCTTAACCTGAATGATATTGAAGCCCAGATTTTGGGATTTTTGATTTTTTTCCTCTAAGATTGAGCTGGAAATTTGATTGTAGTTCTAAAGATGTGGTTCTGGGAGAATGTTGGTCCCAAAGGGCAACAAGGGTATGAAAAATAGCTAGAGGGGGGTGAATAGCTGTTTTAAAATTCTTTTCGTACCCTTGATAAACTCAATTGCAAATGCACACTTTATCAAATAAGCGTTATGATATGCGCCTATGTGAGTGAGTGAAATGCACAGCGGAATTTAGTAATGTAAATAGGCGCAAAGTATGATAAAGGGGGCGCACACACACTCTAAGTATTTTGGCTCAAAGTGGGTGAAATAAGAAACTGAGGCAAATGATATAACAAACACAACACAATTCAATCAATCAATCTACAATAAATAAACAAGCAAGTAGTTAGATATGATATGAACTTGTATGGAAATAGCAAGATATGAACAAGAGCTATTTGGAGAGGTTCGATCGGGAAAATGATTTACGTCCTCTACCAAGATGGTTAGTCTTGGATTTCTAATGGAGATCTTATATAATGAGGGAGTGTTACAAATTACAACTTTTGAGCTTATACACTAACTCAAGATCTATTTCTATGAATGAACAAATCCAAAACAATAACCGGTGTATCTCTTAAAGAAAGATCTAAGTGATCAAACTTAAAGAGGTGCGTGTGTGATTTTAGTATCAAGGCTCTTTAGATCTTTGAGATTGAGAGCACAAGAAAACTAAAGTGTTATAGCTTGAGGATCTGGGCTAAGGATGAAGTTATGAAGATGTTCTTGAGAATTCTGGAAATAACAAAGGCAATCTTCAAATCTTCAACAAATGCTTGAGAGAGAAATTCTTGAAATTCTTAGCGACTTCAAAAGGTTGAAGTTATGGGGTATTTATAGTAGAGCCCCAAAAACAAGCCGTTGAAAATCCTTGGTGAGTCAGAGAAAAGGACGGATGTGCTGTCGCTCATTGAGTGGAGCATGTGTCCTTTTATAGCCGTTAGACACATAACAAAAATATGACCGTTATGGACATATGTCCTTAGATGCGGGTGCATACGTGTTATTTAACCACCGTTGGATCATTTGCGTAGTTTGAATCTTCTTCAAATCTTCATGTCTTCATTAAATCACTGAGTGTTAAATCAACAATGATGAGGCGCATTGAGCCATTAGAGCGCATGGGCCATTTGAGGCGCATAACAAAGCGCATGGATCTTTGAGGCGCGAGACCATATGCGCGCGCTCTGAAGGGCGCATGGCGCATGGCATGAAGGGGCGCATGACTTGACTGAACATGTGATTTATCATGAATCTTGATCTTCTTGCCCTATTCCTAAGCCTATTCTATTACAATGGACAACCTAAAAAATGAAGTATAAATACTTCTTACATGTGGGTCTAAAGTCCATGAAATAAAACTTAGGTGATGGATCAATCAAATCTAATCAATCCTATTACATTGAAACTGAGATATAAGTGGGCATACCCAACAATCTCCCCCTATTTGATTGATGCCATTACCTAATCTATCAGGGACAAACATTATACTTGATAAAAACATGTCCAAAGAAATGATATTGGTAAATCATGTCTCAAGTTAATGCACACACTAGTCCAAGATATAGATTTCTAATCTATTCCAATAAGGATCAAACATTACAAATGGAAAGATAGAAACAACAGTTTATAACACATTCAGAATGATATGAGTTTCAGTTTTGAAATGTGTTTAAACAAAATTTAAACTCAATGCATAAAATATGAAGCAGTTCAAATGTAATGCATATGATTTTAAACAAAACATTCATTGTTCTACAAACAAGTAGTTTGAGTGAACAAAGTTTGAGATAAACGTGATGCTTTGTTCTCATTAATACTTGGGATGTAGGAGTTACAGATTACAAGTATTGAACATAACAAAATCAAAAGAGGTGCTAAAACAAGTAAGCACTAAATCACTAATAGGTTTCTAATCACAAAAAGTTCTAACAACTTACAAACAAAGAAATCTAAGGATTTTGAGGCGCGTCTTCATCCTTCAATCCTTCTTCAATTTCTGAGACGGAGCGCTGGATTTGCTTGGAAAGTTGATGACAACGGTTTATTACACCGTGAGTATCTGTGACACCATCTCTGATATAGCGCAAATGACTCACATTGATGTTTTGATACTCATCAATGGTGCGCTGAGTGATAGACTGCTGTTGTGAAAAGTTTTCAGTGAAGGCTTGAAAGTTAGCTTCAACAGCAGTTTGAGCAGTAAGTATATCAGCGGAAACTCTATCTGCGCGCCTGTCTGCACTGGAATGCGCGGCATTTAAGTGAGTGACAACTAATTCCTTCAAAACTTCAATCTTTGAAAGTAGGGGAATTGATGTCTATATGCGCATCAGGAGCAGAGCTGGAAGAGGGCGCAGGAGTTTCAGGGGCTGGAGGCGCATGAGTTTCAGAAGCTTTAGGTTATGCGCCAGGATCAGCACCATACACACTTAAACCTAGGATTTCTAGCTCATCCTTAACTTCTTTAAGTTTATCAACAACACTCAGCAATTTTTGGCTATCTCCAGCCACCATTTCAAACAACTTCCTTATATCCCCCGCTATGTTCAACTCTACCTCCCTTATAGCATTAATAAAATCTTGGCCATCAGTGAGTTTGATGCCACCATCTATGCGCTCATGAAGGGAGGAAAGAGTGCCTTTGAAAAGTTCATTCATTTGATCAATAGCGTCATTCCATTGTTGAGGAGTCAGGAAATGTTTGTCCTTGATATTTTCATCTATGCGCGCCATCTCCCCCTTAATGGCAGCAATCTCATCAGCTTGCTGAGTAAGCATGGAAGTATGAAGCTCTAATTGTGAGTTCATTTGAGCTTGGCCTTGTTGTAGTTGCTGTAGAAGTGAAATAACAACACTCGTATCAGGAGTGGTAGGAGGAGGCACATGAGAAGTACGGGGCGCAGGAGGTGACTGAGTAGGAGCGCGAGGAGAAGGCAGATATTCATCACTTGAAGTGGGCTCTACAGAAATAGTAGGGGGCGCATAAGGTGATTTGCGCCTTAAAGGATCTGGCTCCCGGTGAATACTCCTTTCCGATGAAGCGACGCATGGGAAGTATCTTGTGATTATTATTATTTACAAAAGGGAATATTCATAACGACATTAAATTTATGAGAGTCGCCACGCCATTTTAATTAAAGCCAAAACATTGAAAAAAGCATCTTTAGTGGGTTCGGGGGTCAAATTACAACAAGAGAAGAATATTGAACGTTATCACTCCTATTGCCCGAATTGATCGGTCTTTTTATCATGATGCGGTGTTAGTAGTGTGTTAGTGATTGAGACCGGATCTGAAGATTGCCTACGTTCCTCTCATTGTGAGAAGCTCAGGTCAACGTAGTTCGAGAAGAATTTAGAATAGGAAGGAGAATCGGGATCATGCATAATGAGGGGGGAATTTACCTAAAGTTTAGGGTTTAGAAGTAGTTCCTAGATCCTCCTTGGGTTGATGAACCCTAGATCATCATCGGCTATGAAATAACATGCAAACATGAAGATCGCGACCCTAAATATAGCATAAATAAGGTTTTAATCTATGAACACGAAGAACATGCGAAGAACATATTATAAACATATGAATGAACATGCAAAGCATATGAAGAAACTATGAATAAACATGTAAGAACATGAATATAAAAGATCTACATTAAAAATGATGCAAGAACATGAAGAAAAAGTTAGAAAACTTACCTAATAAACCTTGATCTCCTTGAGTGTTTGAATGCTTAATTAGGGAGCAAAATAATGTTTAAGAACTCTCAAAATCGGATTTAAGACTCTCAAACTCGGGCCCCCTTAACCAATGGGATGGAATGGATTTATATAGTAAACTGAGGGGAAGATCTGACGGTCAGGATCATCCGGAGCAAGGTTGGCCGCCTGGCCATGATTGAAGACGGTGACAATGTTGGCCGCGTGGCCAAGGTTGGAGGCGCAGCAAGGTTGGCCGCGTGGCCAAGGTTGCAGGCTGACGTGATTCCTAAGCTAGGGTTTCTGCATGGTTTAAGGAAACCATATTTTGACCATATTTAGGGTGTTCTAGAATAATGAGACATATTTTGGGAATCCGGGACAAGTCTTTGCAAGGTTTCTAATTCCTATAAAGTCCTTGTATATTTGGGAAAGCCCTAATAAATCATTTTCAGATCGGGTACTAACAGTAGCCCCTCGGCGACGCTTCTTGCAAGGCAATGGAGGGTCGACGATAAAAGAAGGATCCGTTCTGGAACATGAGTTTCAAAACAGATGAAAGGATCGATGGAACGGCTGAACCTTGGAGGCGACCTACGTATCCACAGGGGAATCAAGCCAAACGTAGTTCAGATCTGATGGGAAATTGGGAATGATTGTCCACTGGTGGGGAGCAACATATTCTCCTGGGGAGAAGTCTGATCTGTGGGAAAATGCATCCGCCGGGGAAAATGCAACTGCAGGGGATGAGAGATGACCATGTCGGTCGGGTGGCTGAACCTTTTCAGGTTTCCTACGTATCTTTTGAGGAATCAAGCCGGTCGTAGTTCAGAGTTTTGGGGATAAAACGAGACATCGAACTTCTGCTGCGGTTAACAAACCTACGGACCCTATCCTGTATGAAGACTGAACATTCGTTAGGGAAACGAGACATCAGACTCCTGCTGGGGATAACAATCCTACGGATACTATCTTGTATGAAGATCGAACATTCGTAAGCAATGAAATCATTTGGGAAAAGGAGGTAAGAGGGATAATGGGACAATAAAGACTACGGCGTCTAAATAATCCAAAGATGGAAATAATAAATGCTGGAACTTTCGCAACGGCCGCGATCGTTCTAGGATGCACATGACGTAGAGGCTGACGGGGTTCTACAATCATATGAACCCTAAGAAAATATTGGGGGATAATGAGACAATAAAGACTACGGAGTCTAAATGGCCTCAAGGTGGAAGTGGTAACTACCGGGGTAAACGCAATCAGAAACGGACGGGTTCCTGCCGATCGCGCTAAAATAATAGATGCTGGATCTCTCGCAATTAGAGACGAATGGGTCTCTGCCAATCACGATCGATCTAGGATGCGCATGACATAGAGGCGAATGAGTCTCTGCAATCATGTGAATCCTAAGCGAATATTTGGGGCACACACGAGGTAGAAACGGATGGGTTCCGACCATCGCGGTGAAGATGGAAATTTTAAGGTCAAAATTTCAAGGTCAAAATAGGCTAGGGGCGCCTAAAATGAACAAAGAGAAAAAGATTAGGGGTAAAAATGAGATTTTGTCTGAAAGGACAAGGTTGGCCGCGTGGCCAAGGTCACTGAATTGCAATAGTGGCCGCGTGGCCAAGGACGCTGAGTGGTCAGATCTCCTTCAGGCGGATCGCTGATCTGACGGCTGGGATTGCGAGGGCAGAAAAGTGCCCGCGTGGCCAAGGTCGCCGTCGGGCTGACTCCTTGGTCACAGCGCCAGAAACCCTCCCTCTTCTCCTTCTTTTCTTCTTCCTTCTTCTTCTTCCTTCCACCATTGTTGAGTTAGAGAGAGAGAATTCGAGCTTTAGAGAGAGAAAGCTTGGATCCGATAATTTTTTTAGGATTTTACTTTAAATACTTTGGATAACATGGCGGATTGGATTAACGAAGCCTTGTTTAGGGATTTTCCGGGCCAAGGTGGATATGTGCGTCCACAACAAGAACAAGAACAGTGGCATGGCGATCCTCAAGGTGAGGGAAATATAGGGGCTGACCCAGGAGCGGGTTTTGAAGCGGCGCCCTTGATACCACGGGGCGGTTTGAGACCACGAGCGGCGACTCGGAACTTTCGCGATGGCCTTCTTCGTTTAATATTTGATCAAGACTATGATTTCTACATCAACTCGGAGCGTCACTGGTCGATGGGCCTTCCGGAGACACGAGAGGTAAATTTCAAATTTTCGCTCCTCTCATTTTTCACATTTTTCGCACTTTTGTACAAAATATATATTGCTAGAATCGTAATTTGCTAGAAATGTAGATTGCTAGAAATGTAAATTGCTAGGAGTGTAACATACCTGTGCTGTGTTTACCTGCAGAGGATCAAGGCTCGTGGGTCCACAGTGACTGTGGGCAAACTGTGGGCGTCTCTGCCGGATGGGATCGGGCGGTTTGCATGCTCGGATCGAGGTTATGGGATTTGGCCCATTCTTTGACAGTGTCCGCACGGTTGGGGGCACCCTGAAGGTGGCGGCGGTGATAGAGGTGTGCAGGGAGTTCTGGTGGGACACCACCCATACCTTCCACTTCAGTTGGGGAGAGATTACCATCACGCCGACGGATTTTGCGGCTATCACGGGGTTGAGGTTCACTGCTACCCCTTTGCCTTTTGATGAGAGCTTGGCGGAGCGGCGGGACTATAGGCAGGCTCTGTTGGGGGTTGACACTGATCTGGGAGGAGGTGTCAAGGGTTATGGAGTGGAGGCCGGGAAGGTGAACCGTTTGGTGGAGATGGCTATTGAGGCCTTTGGTAGGGGGAGTATGATTTGGATTGCTTGGTCCGGCTGTTCTTATGGTACAGCTTTTCAGAGATCTTGTTTCCCAGTGGGGCTACTGTCTGCAGGTACTCACTGCTAGGGGCTTTTGTGGACTTGGACCAAGTCGGTGGGATTTCTTGGGGCGCAGCTGGTTTGGCTGAGATTTACCGGGCATTGGACCATTGCTCGAGGGCTAGCTCGTCATCCTTTGACAGGTTTCAGTTCGCATTTGAGGTATGCTCTTGACTGCTCTTCTTTTCACTTGTTGGGATTTCTGCTCTATCTTTTGGTCTGAAATGTTTCTCTCATTATATGCACAGGCTTGGGTGTACGAGATCTTTGGTGTCGCCCCTTTTCAGTTGGTGATGCGTGCCAACAAGGTCGTCCCTGTCATGTCGTACTGGTGCAAGAGCAACAGGGCTCCTCCTCGCAGAAACCGGGATAAGAAGACGGTGGATGCCGCCGATCTGAGGAGGGATTTTGCGATGTCTGAGCCTTTCGGGGTCAGGTTTTACCCATGGAGTCCGGCTAATGAGGCTTCGGTGGGTCCCTATATAGTGGAGTTGACCGCTTCTAGGGTTCTGCTTGTGGGTCTCACCGGGGAGGCCATGTATCTCGGAGAAATGGTGGTTCGTTAGCATAGGGTTGGTGCGTTACCGTGGGCTCCTTATGACCCTCCTCGGGATATGCTCCGTTCTGCGAGGTTGGCAACTTTCTTGGCTCCCACTCCAGCAGAGCATTACAGGGGAAGTGACGACTACGCCGGCTATGTGCGAACTCGGTTGATCAGCCCCCGGGTTTGGGCTAGGATGTTATCGGGAGAGGGATCGAGCTCGGCCCGGTATGTTGGTCGGAGTCGGCCTTTGGTGGACATGCCTCCCCGTTCGAGTAGTGTGAGGGTGATGAGAGGTGGCTGGGAGGTGGAGATTAGCTTGGAGCCGACGACCGCAGATGTTGTCGAGGAGACTTTTGTTCATCCGCCTGACGCTGGGGTATGACCTTATGATTTATCTCAGTCATGCACACACACACTTGTTATTTCTGCATTGTAATCATTGCCTTGGTTTCCCTTTCAGGTGACTCGGGAGGCGTACGTTCGTTCTGTTCAGCGGGAGAACGTACTGATGCGCCTATTGAGAGAGGCATATCATTCTTGCACTTGCCAGCGGGATGATGTCGTGGCTCCCCAGCGTCGGGATCGGTCTCCGAACGGTGCGGGCTCCTCCCATACTGGTGGTTGAGCGGTCCGTGGATGGAGTTCGGGTGCCGCTAGCTCTCGAGCTTCAGCGTGGCGTGGAGACACCACGGAGGAGGAATCTGATTAGGCGGGACCCATCCTCTTCTCCTTATTCCTGTACTGTTAGCTAGTAGAGACAAATATGTACTGGACAACTATTTAACAATGTATATTTATGCACTAGAATGAGAATGATTTTGTGACCACCTATTTGTACAAGCTAATTATTTTACAATGCCCTGATTTTTCTACAATGCATAAGCCAAGGGGAGGGGAAGGTACGTTGTTTGCATGGATCCGCTGCGGGGTAGGAGCAATCGATCTGAAATTTCTGCATGGGGCAATAGTGGCCGCGTGGCCAAGGAAAAGTCGGCCGCCTGGCCAAGAGCAATTGTGGCCGCGTGGCCTAGGACGAATGTGGCCGCGTGGCCGAGTCTGCCGCCGACTCTGGTTTCCCTTTTCCTGGCAAAAATTGGAGTTTGTGTAGTATTTAAGGGGAATTTGGGTTCCCTTAGAATTCGTACCAGCCACTACTTTTAGGTAATTTAGAGTTCTAATCTCCACTTTGCTTGCTTTTCACCATGGATCATAAAGCTAGGATCACAAGTCTTGAGAAAAAGGTCTTTATAACTTCTTTGGAGAAGTGGGTTGCCAAACTTTCTGGTTCTAGCCGTAGGAAACTTGATGAAAGGTATGGGATAAGGTGTCTTTGGTCACTCTTGCATATGAATTCCAATACCAACCTTTTACAAGCCTGTGGGAAGTTTTGGAATGACACCCTTCATGTCTTCAATTTTTCATTCAACGAGATGACACCCACATATGAGGACATTGCAGCGCTTTGCGGCTACGAAGGGAAGGGTAAAGTTGCCTTGCCTTTTGATTTTGTTTGCTTGAGGGACAAGTTGATGACCTTTGGCGTGTCAGTGGATGACTTTGATAGGTATGCTAGGGGCGGCTATGTTGACCTTTCTTGGATGCCACAACACTTTATGCACATGGACGTGGCTTCTGACCGTTCTTTGGACCATCTTGCACTATGCTTGTTTGCCTCTATTCTCTTCCCCTCTGAGGTTAGGTTTGCCAGTGAAGGGTGCTTGGGCATGGTAAATTCCGCTCGTCTAGGCTATGACATTGTGCTGGCTATCCTTGGAGAGATGCTCTGTGGGATTCCCCATCTCGCGGCTTATGGTGGGATGCCCTGTGGTAGTGATAGGCTCTTGACTATGTGGTTGCAAGAAAGGCTTCACGTCAACAAACCGGCGGCTTCTCTGAAGGTGGCTCTATGGATGCACCGTATTAGGGGGATGGCGGAGCGGTTTGAGGGCATGACTCTCAAAGGTTGGGAACAGTATTTGGCAGAGATGGTGACTGATGACATTCAATGGGTGGTGCCCCATTGGCACATTCATTCTGTGAGGGAGAATCAAGTAGGACTTCACATGATCAAAGTTCCGACACTCTCTGGGACTACCTTTTACTACCCCGCTAGAGTGCTCCGTTAGTATGGCTTAGTGCAGACTACCCCGGAGGGTTGGGACAAGGAGAGAGATGATTTTTGGCACGCCCCCAGGTCCCGGGATCCCCTAATAGAACCTCGAACCCGGATGGGTGTGCCTAACGAGAAACAAGAAACTTAACAAGAAACTTAACAAGAAACTTAATGACATTTGTTTAACAAACTGACATGATATATATACTCTAGAGTAAGGAGCTATACTAGCTCACAACACGAGTTCTAGACAAGAAAATTTAAAACCAAACTTAATACATACACAGCGGAAACATGCCTAGCACATAAGCTGGCATTAAGAGTACTATACAAGATGTCTAGTGACAACAAGAACTGAACAAGACTGTCTACCCCAAAATAAGGAGTTATACAACCCAATACATCGTCCTCACCAAGTGTAAAAGGACACAAGCCCCAAAATAATCACGACCTGCGAAGCAAGCTCCCAACTATGTCGAGCCTCACTGCGCACTATCCTTCCTTTCCTGGGGGGGAAACAAATAAAGGGTGAGACAAATCTCAGTAAGCTATTAGATGCAACTACATGACATGTTATCATGCAATTCAAGTAGATACTCAAATAATCATATCTCAAGCATCATCAAGTAACAAGTATATGAGAGGATAATCCACTCATCAAATAGCACATAAGGCTAAACAAGCAAGTTATAAGGATATTGCTTCCTTCCTTATTCCTCCCAAGAATACCATTGTTGTCGAAGCTTGTATTACTTTGACATCACGATCAATAACAGGAACTGATTATTCAGTATATATCAGAAGACCCGGTAACCAGTGTCATTCTCAATATCAGTACTCATGATTATTCATGAGGTGTTCGGGACGGGAGTTTAGCATTCACTTAAGTCAGGCTTATTGCTCCAACTAAGGAAGCTATGCCCTTACTATGGCCGGTAGTAAGGGGTCGGGCGGAAATACATAGGGACCCGATTGTCACTTAAACCCCAGCTCTCGCGACAAGCGTGAACCTATACATTTTCGAACAAGCAAGGAGAACCAGCTGGACTCACACAAAAAAGTACAAGTAGATATTTACTTGAACAACGGGAGAAGAATTAATCCAAATGTAGTGGACTAGCTCAACAAGGAACATGCTTAAAGTACACAAGAAGTCACCTTGTTATCAAGCAACTATATGCAATGTTTGCACATACACAACAAGAACATGTCTCATACACGTTAGTGCTTGTTCATAGCACTTTCTAGTTCACTACCATACATATGTATTGGTGTCAAGCCAAGTACAAGATTTTATTATCTTATATTCAAGTCTTAATCCATTTCTATGGATGTTCAAGTCATGTACAAGCTTTTAATGTCTTATACTTCAAGTTATAACTTCCAATCTTTGGACATTCAAACAAGTATAAGAGTTATACATTTACTCTTACCAAATCCTGTTGTTCAAATAGATACCTAGGTCCTAGAATTACTTAATCCCAATCATGTCTACACTTAGGGTCCCCCAATTTTATTAGAACCTTTTTAAGGTGCCCTTAGGATCCTTGTGACCAGCACAGGTGTATTTCAACTCTTCATTCAAGACAAACCAGCAAGAGGAAGCAAATCAGCAGACCAGTAAACAAGTTGCCGATCAACTCTATTCTTAACATGCGACAAGTTACCGATCAACTTGCTACAGAAGTTGCCGATCAACTTATTAAAGAAGTTGCCGATCAACTCCATTCACAACATGCCGATATAATAGACAGTCTGCACTGTCAGTCAGGTGACATCATTTCATTAAAGTCAACCTTGCTGATTGTCTCTATACTGTTTTATCATAAAGTAGTTTACCTGCTCTGTAATGATTTCTACGCCGTCTGACACATAGCTACTTTTAGCTATACTCTGTCTCTACTTGCTTTTGCAGGTAACCGGTTGAGACAAAGGGGTCTTTACCCATCAGACTTTTAAGGCACGCGTATCTTCGCCATTAACGCCAAGGATACTGCATTAAATGCTCCTCACCTACCCAGCTGGAAATTCAAATGTTATCCTTCTTCAACAAGCTAAGACATTAACTCCTCCTATATATAGAGGACTCAGTGCATTGAAGAAGGTTGGTGATTTTAGTGCATTGAAGAGAGTTGGTTGTTTGCAGCATTCATTGAAGCTCAAACATTCCTTGTCCAGATAATCATTAGATCATTTAATAGGACATACACTTGTGCACAAACTCTACAACACTGTTAGTATTCCCGAACTAGATTATTTTAAGGAATACGTTGTCTGAGTTTTCACACACCCACCTGAGTGAGATAAGTTCTTTTGAACTTGCCGCTCAAATACACTTGGTCAGATATTTGTTTTACGATTCATTAATCTATCTCTAGAATTTAGTCTTTGTATCCGGCAAAGCCGCTCTTGTAATAGACTAGGGATATTTAATAGTGCTCTTAACCCAAATCTAAGTTCTGACCAAACTTGGTAGAGGACGTAGCAGTATTTACACTGTGAACCTCTCCAAATCTCTGTGTCCTCTGTTACTTACTGTCCTTGCCGGTTGGAACTCTATCACCGGCAAATCATTACTGTTCTTGCTGACTCATCATTATTTCCATTGACCAATCTCTTGAAACTGCATTGAACTTTTAGAAACTACTTTGTGTTTAAACCAAGCTCTCAAAACCCTTTTATAAACTGATTTTGTGTGAGTTAAAACAAGTCATATCTTCTCCGCTGCGCTTACTGATAATAGTTTGCAATCTGATAAGTGACTTTGCATTTATAAAAGTGTTTCTTTGAAAAAGTTTTAATTAAGCTATTCACCCCCCCCCTCTAGCCTATTTTCCTACCAATTGGGCCTAACAATTGGTATCAGAGCTTGGAATTTTGAAAGAAATTTCCAAGCTTTGCAGCTTGTTTGCCGATACCATGGCAGGAAAAATCATGCAGTCATTCAACATCACCACCATTCCGTTGTTGAATGTCAACGAGTTTGGTGTCTGGAAATCTCGTATGATAAAGTATATGAACTCAATCGATGACCGGTTGATGAAGGTCATAGAAGGTGGTCCAATCATTCCGTTAAAAGTTTCAACCACCTACAGACCTATTCCCTCCACTCCGCTGACACAACATGCTGATCGAGAAACTGAACAGGAAACCCATGTTCAGATTGATGAAACTTTGATTGAGAAACCCAGAGAGGAATGGACCGACGACGACAAACTTTCTGCTGCCCTAGATGGAAAAGCATGCCACATTATCTCATGTGGATTGGATGACAAGCAATACAAACTTATTGACTTGTGCTCCACGGCTCAAGAATGCTGGAACAAGCTCCTTGCATACTTTGAAGGTGACGAGCAGGTGAAGGACAACAGACTCTACGATTGCATTGCTGAGTTTGAATCCTTCAAGAAACAAGATGGTGAATCACTAAGGAGTGCCTACGACAGATTTTGCGAGGTAAGTAATTTATGTGCTTCACTAGGTAAAGTTTATACTATGAAAGATCTTAATATTCGTTTTCTAAGTTCTTTGGGAAATGAGTATCATACTAAGGTCACCGCTGTTAGAGAAGTGAGAGACTTAAACAAGACTTCTATTCAGAATCTTGTGTCTAGTCTATTTCTGTATGAGAGAGAACTGCAAAAACTTAACGTTCTCGACAAAAATTTCAAAAACTTGTCTCTATCAGCTCAGTCACAGATATCCTTTCCTTCAAACAAATTCCCTCCTATAGATCCACCTCAAACATCCTGCAGTTCCAATACCCATGAAATAACCTCGGAAAAACCTATGGAAGAAGACGAATTTGCCGCCTTCGCTAGGAACTACAAAAGGTTTAAAGACTTCAAAAGGATGCAGAAAGGAAACTACCAGCAACCAAAATCCTTCACACCACCATTTCAGAAACCAGCAAGCTACAATAAACCCTCTACTAGTGCTACCGATGGAAAGAACAACAAAGGTGATCTGGTCTGCTTCAACTGCAGAAAACCTGGTCACTTTGCTTCTAAATGTCCTCAACCAAAATATGAATACATGAGGAAGTCATTCAACCAGAGACATCCTAAGTCTAGAAGCTTTGTTGCCGATGAAAACACAGAAAAGGCCTTGCCGGTTTGGTGTGAAACTGATTCCGATGAAGATGCCGATGTAAGTTTTGTCGCCCTAGATTTGGAAGATGCCGATGTATCATCATTGCCGACTCCAGTCTACCGAGATCCATCTCCACCAAGAACTCCAGTCAAAGAAGAATCTGCTGGAAGACCTCAACCACACTTCAAAGAAATAAGTGTCAAAGCTGAAAACCCGTATGGATACAAAGTACACCAAGTGGGAACCTCACTCTATGGCCAGTGTAACTCTTCTCAATTCACTACCATCAAATCAAAAACCTTACCGATGACCAGAAAACTATTATTCAATGAACAATCCAGCATTGCCAAAAACATATCAAAACCCATCTCTTCCCTACCTGACTTCTCTTCTGGACCCATTGCCTCTGCTCCTAAAATTTTAGCTGATCCTTGTCCTGAAATATCCAAAGCTGAAATGATAGAGACAATGGATGAACTTTTTATCGATCATGAGAAGCTGAGTAGCGTTCATAAAGTGATGGCTGCTGATTTCAAAAGAATTTCTAACGAGAACAGCTCGCTTATGTCTGAACTTTCAGTTCTCAAAGGACACGAGCTTGAGTCTATTTCTTTAAAGAAAGAAAACCTGGATCTCAAATGCCAAGTAGCAGTATTGATAGCTCAGATCGAAGATCTTGTGAAAAGAAACAATCATTTCTCAAGGATTGTTGATTCTTACACAAAATCTAGAGTTGCTGTTGAAACAATCCTACAGACCCAAATGTCATATAAGGACCAATCTGGGTTAGGATTTGATTCCAGCAGCAGTAGCTCTACTGAAACTTGTGCTACCGAGAAAAAGGATGAGAAAGTTGAATGTAATCCTGTTAACTCAGTGCATAAGGATGCTAAGCCAATTTACAGTGCTGTGGCAATGAAGTATCCTAAGAACCAGAACAAAAGGAATGATAGGCACAAACAAAGATATGTTAAGGTTGCTGATACTGAGTCTGCCGATAACGGTATTCTTGGTGAATACATCAGCAGAGCAAGTGCTACCGATCTGACCTCCTCTGCTGCCGATGGACAAGTGCCTAAAAAGGTAACTGCCAAAGGTAAACAGAATGGAAAGAAAGGCAATACTGGCACCTTTAAACCTACTAAGTTTGTGCCTGCTAAATTCCCTAGTTCTGCCGATGCACCGACTAAACAGAATGATATTCTACCGACTCCACAGCCTATCAGTCAAGTGAGATGTTCTAATTGTTTTGATTATGGTCACAAGGCTCATGAATGCCTCTTGAAGCATCTATCTGGACCCACTGAGGTTACATCCTCTAGTGGTGGCCAGATGTGGTTGCCAAAGAGGAACTAACCCTCGGACCCATGAATAAGGGGGACCATAAGCATACTGTTTTATTTCAGGAATGCTTCATGGCCTCAACTGGTGCAAGCAAGGATTTGTGGATTCTAGATAGTGGCTGCTCAAGACATATGACAGGATTTGCAGATCTTCTTGCCGATACTATCGAAGCATCAGGTCCCCCAGTAGTGTTTGGTGATAATGCCAGAGGAAAAATCGTCGGTATAGGTACCATCAAGAGAGGTGCAGTTACTGTACAGAAGGTCTCTCTAGTGGATGGTCTGAAACACAACCTTCTATCAATATCACAATTCTGTGATAAAGGAATGCAATGCGTATTTACTACTTCCAGTTGCTATGTGAAAGACATTGCCTCCAATGAAACTCTTCTCACTGCCAAACGTAAAGGTAACATTTATGCAGTAGACTTAAGTGCTATTACTGGTGTTGCTAATGTTTGTTTTGTAGCTAAGAACATCAGTGAGAACTCATGGCTATGGCATAAGAGACTCAGTCACTTGAACTTCAAATATCTATCCAAGCTTGCCGGTTCAAATCTTGTTACCGTTCTGCCTCAAGTGTCTGCTGATCAAGCAAAGAAATGCAAGGCCTGCCAGCTTGGAAAACAACATAAGTCATCTTTCCGAAGCAAGCCCTGCATGTCAACTTCTAAGTGCCTCCAATTGCTACATATGGATCTATTTGGCCCCACATCTACAGCAAGTATCGGGGGAAGTAGATACACCTTGGTTGTAGTAGATGATTTCTCTAGATATACTTGGGTGGAAACCTTCAGTCACAAAGATGACACCTATGCTGTTGCCACCAAGTTATTCAGACTACTACAAACTCAGAAAGAAAGCGATATCATCAGTATGAGATCAGACAACGGCACTGAATTCAAGAACAATGGTATTGCTCAGTACTGTGATGATCATGGTATAGACCACAACTTCTCAGCTGCCGGTACACCACAACAAAATGGTGTTGTTGAGAGGAAGAACAGAACTCTCATTGAAGCTGGTAAGACCATGATTGCGGAAGCCAGGCTGCCGAAGTACTTTTGGGCTGAAGCGATCAATACAGCCTGCTTCACCCAGAACAGATCTCTAATCAACAAATTCCATAACAAGACTCCTTATGAACTCTGGAGAGGCAGAATTCCCAACATTGGATTCTTCAAGATATTCGGCTGCAAATGTTACGTGCTATACAATGGAAAAGAGCACAGAGGTAAATTTGATGAGAAAGCTGATGAAGGAATCTTTGTTGGATACGCTAAACACAGTAAGGCCTTTCGAGTTTTCAATAAGAAACTTTTGAAAATTGTTGAATCTGTTCATGTAACCTTTGATGAATTTGATTTGTTAGAGTCTGACAAGGCTCCAAATAGTACTAATGTGTCTAGTGCTCATGAGACAGGTGAATCCAGTAATACTAATCCTGCAGATCAAGTACCAGCTGCTGATCCAGTCATTTCAGCAGAAGAATCAGCAGATGCTCCGTATTTTCCTTCATCAGCAGAACCAGAACCTGCTGATGAATTTCATAATCCGTTTGCCGATGCAAACTCTGCTGATCATCCTGAAGACAGATCTAGCCCTCAACCAATTTCTGTTATAAGACCTAATCCTCCAAGCTTTCATCCACCTCTCACTCAAAGTTCTTCTCCTACACCATCTGCTGATCTTGATCCTCCTCTAGAATCCTTACAACAAGAATCAGTAAGACAAGATGTGCCGAGAGAAGTCAGAACTGTTCGTGATCATCCATTAGAAAATGTGATTGGTGATGTCTTTGGTCCCAGATTAACAAGGAACCTTAGTAGAGCATTTGCTGAAAGCCTTTTCTCATCTGCTATGGTCTCTGATATAGAACCAAAGAAGACTGAAGAAGCTCTTGCCGATCTTGGTTGGGTTGAAGCCATGCAAGAGGAACTGAATCAGTTTGAAAGATGCAAAGTATGGGAACTTGTGCCAAGACCAACTTCTCAGCAAGTTATTGGTACTAAGTAGGTTTACAGGAACAAATTGGATGAAGCTGGGAAAATCATTAGAAACAAAGCAAGGTTAGTTGCTAAAGGCTACCGTCAAGAGGAAGGAATCGACTACGATGAGACATTTGCTCCTGTTGCAAGATTGGAAGCTATAAGACTTTTCTTAGCCTATGCTGCCTTCAAAGAATTCAAGCTATATCAAATGGACGTGAAAAGTGCCTTCCTGAATGGAGAACTCCAAGAACTAGTCTATGTTGAACAACCATCAGGATTTGAGGACTCCAAGAAGCCTGATCATGTCTACCGACTGAAGAAAGCACTCTATGGCTTAAAGCAAGCTCCAAGAGCATGGTATGAAACCCTTTCTAAGTTCTTACTTAGCGATGGCTTAGGCTTCACTCGAGGTAAAATCGATACTACTTTATTTGTTGCCAAGCATAAGGGTCATTCATTGTTTGTTCAAATTTATGTCGATGATATTATTTTTGGTTCCACTAACGAATCACTTTGCAAGAGATTTGAGAAACTGATGCAGAGCAAGTTCGAGATGAGCATGATGGGTGAACTAACATATTTCCTTGGACTTCAAGTCAAACAAACCCATGAGGGAATATTCATCAGTCAAGCCAAGTATGCCAAAGAACTTATCAAGAAGTTTGGCTTTGACAATGCTCACTCTCAAAGCACACCGATGGGCACTAACATTCACTTAGATAAGGATGAGTCTGGTAAGAAAGTAGATGTAACAGTCTACCGAGGTATGATCGGCTCACTCCTCTATCTTACTGCCAGTAGACCAGATATTATGTTTGCTGTTTGTGTTTGTGCCAGGTTTCAAGCTGACCCTAGGGAATCCCATCTGCAGGCTGTAAAACGTATTATTAAATATTTATGTGGCACTGCTAACCTTGGATTATGGTATGCAAGAGATTCATTTTTCAATCTAATAGGTTACTCAGATGCAGACTTTGCAGCTTGTAGGGTGACCAGAAAGAGTACAAGTGGAACTTGCCAATTTCTTGGTGATAGATTGGTGTCTTGGTCCTGTAAGAAGCAAGCATCAATTTCCACTTCCACTACTGAAGCTGAGTACATAGCTGCCGGCAGTTGCTGTTCACAGATTCTATGGATGAAGCAGCAGCTGGTTGACTATGAAGTTCCATCTCAAATTTGTCCCATCTATTGTGACAACCAATCAGCAATCTCAGTTTCAAACAACCCGGTCATGCATTCCAAAACCAAGCACATAGACATCAAGTATCACTTTCTGAAGGAACATGTTGAAAAGGGGAATGTAGTGCTGCTCAAAGTTCATACCGATTACCAAAGAGCAGACATACTGACAAAGCCCTTAGATCAGAAAAGATTTGAATTCCTCAGAGGTGAATTAGGTATGATTGATTTTTATGGTTAAAATTGTGCTAACTTTGCTACTTGTGTTAGTCTGCCGATCAAATCAGCAGAGCATCAATTATCTTGCTGACCACGAACATGCCGACAAAATCTTGCCGATTCAATCATCTTGCCGATTCTATCTATATATCTTGCCGATTCAATCATCTTGCCGATTCTATCTATATATCTTGCCGATTCAATCATCTTGCCGATTCTATCTATATATCTTGCCGATTCAATCATCTTGCCGATTCTATCTATATATCTTGCCGATTCAATCATCTTGCCGATTCAATCATTTTGCCGATTCAAGCTATCTTGCCGATTGATAAAATCAAATCAGCACGTCTCTGCAAAAGTTAAGATTCCTGACACATGACGTAAGCAATCAAATCAAAGGTACATCGGTCACACCATCTCCTGACACGTGTGTGTACCTCTCTTATCCAAAATCGTGTCAAGATGTATTCCATTTAATGCGATACATCAGCAGGTAAACAGGTCATCATCACTTCTATTTTATTTTGACTAATTTACCCTTTCTCCCTCTTATTTTTAACTGTTCACCTTACTGATTTGTGTGCGCATTAATTTTTGCGTGCGCACGTTCTTCGAGATTATAGGTACAGTTATTTCTCTCCCTTGCCCTCTCATATTCTCTCTCTCCCCCATAACATATATAACGCTTTCAAAATTCCATTAAGCTTTTTCTCCGCCATTTTTTTTTTCTGCTCTCTATTCCCTCTATCTCTCCTCTTTCCAGATTATCAGTTCATCGTTTTATTAGTTCATCTATTCATAATCTGGTAAGTGTTAATGTTTATACTCTACTCATTTCAAATCATTTATGGTTTGATTTGTCTTTATTTCTAACATTGAGAGTTGTTTGAGTAATTTTGCAGACAATGTCCGGTGAAAAAGATATCTATGGAGGCTATGTTGACTCCGACTACTTCAACGACGAAGCCGACGGGGTTTTCTTGAAGAATCTTCTTATTGGGTCCTTGCTTGATTCGTTCATCACTCCATCAGGAGTTAGTTCAGTATTTGTGGATCTTGTCAAAGAAAAATCTTCTCAAACTCTTCTGTTGTCCGCTCTCGTGCTGACTCCTCCGTTATCGTCTCCATCAATTCTACTGTTTTGGGCGTGCAGATCTCTCTTACTCCCTCTTCTATCTCTGAAGTTTTTCCCAATCTTGGGAATGAAGGGTTGAGTGCTCTAGTTGATGAGCAGGAACTGGATAGGGCTGGATTATCATGAGAGGTGCTGGCACAAGGCTTAGTGGCACTAATCATCTGAAGATTCACTATCCCCGAAGATACTATGCTTTGGCTGAGATAGTTGATAGATGTCTCATCTGCCGATCTGGATCCCACAGCAATATCACTGATGTGCAGTTTGAAGCTATGGCCGCCATTGTTCTGCAGATTGAGTTCAACTGGTGTGCCTACATATTCAGGATTATCGCTACGGCTGCTGATAAGTGGGCTTCTGACAGATTGAAGAACAAGGCCAATCCTGGAAAAGGATGCCATTATCTGTTGAGTATGATTCTGAGGAGAAATGCCAATATAGTGGCTGCCGATCGCTTTCCATCCAGCTTGCCTTTCAATAGGTTGAAGTTCTTTGATGCTAAGGATTGGAAAAGGATTTCAAAGAATGCTTCCAGTGCCGATGCCCCCTCTGTTGCTCCTGCACCTGTTGTAACTCAGAGGAAGAAAAAGGCAAAGACCATTCCTTCAGTTGCTTCTCAATCAGTAGCAGTCTCTACTCCTGCTCCTTCAACTGATAGGATTCTTGCCGATTCTACTCCTGTGCTCCAAGAAAAGGAAACTGGTAAAGGTTGCCGATCAAGTGGTGATAAAGAAGGTGAAGCTTGCCGATGAAGTTCCTTCTTCCACTATTCCTCCTGCTGATCCAAGAGCCAAGCTAATTAGGTTTGCCCCTGCTCATCTTGCGGTGCTTCCCTAACTACCGATCCTGCTGTCAAGGTTGAAATTCTGGATGAAGAATTCACTGATGACTTTGCCGATGGCAAAAGTATTGAGGATGTCATTGAGAAGCTCAAGTCTCAGACTCCTAGGAAATGCGCTCCAATCAGAAACCCACTTTCCACACCTTCTACAAGAATCCTTGGTCCTTCACCAAAAGGTCTTGATCAAGAAATGGGTCTTTCCGATTGACCATCTGCCTCCCTTTATTCGTCGTCTTCTTCAGTTTCATGAAGAGATGAAAGACACTGTCACTCCCGGAAATCCTGCTGATTATGTTGATCAAAAGAGTTTGGACAGACGCACTGATATGTGGAAAGAGAAGTTTGTCC
This sequence comes from Campanula takesimana, assembly GCA_026119855.1. Classification (NCBI taxonomy): domain Eukaryota; kingdom Viridiplantae; phylum Streptophyta; class Magnoliopsida; order Asterales; family Campanulaceae; genus Campanula; species Campanula takesimana. The sequence goes on along the minus strand of JAOWBW010000104.1, from coordinate 4,279 downwards.
TCTATCAAAGTTCAAGCAGTTGAAAGAGGCTGAACTAAAGCTCAATTTTGGTCGGTATTTTGAATTCCTACCACTACACTGGAACCAAGTCTATCTTTTTCAAGATAGAATTAGACAAGATATGATGGTTTAGGATGTATGGATTATCTACGCCAGGACATTTAATCAGCTCTCTCAATTCACAGAGTTTGATCCGTATCAGATAGGAAGACTTGAAAATGATGAAGATTTGCTGCCATACAATGATGATGAGGATCCTGCTGTCAGCCCTCTCAATGCTCACTTTCATAGATCAGTAAAGAAGGTCACTATGGACTTGATTGAAAAGTCTAATGAATTTCTGTTGAAGCAGATGCCGATCGCCGTGCCGCTGAAGACCTTGCCGACAAAGATGCTCATGTTCCTTCGCCAAGCAGCAGCAAGACCGAGACAGATGCCGATGTTCACTCTGCCGACGATGCAGATGCTGCTGATAAAGAGTTTGTTGCCGATGGGCGTGATGATGCTGATGAAGATGGTGCTTCTACTGATAGTGATGCTGATGATGATGGTGCTGATTTATTTGGTGATTTAGTTTGTGCTCACAAAGCTGCTGCTGCTGACTCTCCTTCCACTTCACTTACAACAGATAGTGACAAGATGCCAATCAGAACTGTCATGACTAAAGCTTCCACTGCTGAAGTCTTTGCAGAATCTGTATTTGAGGGGTGATAGTAGTGTTGAAGGAAGGCATGCCGATGATTCTATCAAAGATATAGTGGAATTTCATGTTGAGCAAACTTCAGACACTCAACCTCTGATGGGTCTATCTGCCGACCTTCCTGCTCCAGTTGAGACAACTATGGACACTCAACAGTTGGATGTATCTGTTTCAGGAGGAGAACTTGCTGAAAAAGTGACTAATGAGACAACTGCTGACACTCATCTTACTGAGAAAACTACAGACACTCAGTTAATATCAGTCACCCCTGAAATACAGATTGTTCCTCCTACTGGAATCAAGGAGGTTGTGGAGTTGGGAGGAGGTGCTGATGATAGTACTCCTAATCTGGATGCTGACATTGCTGCTAGTCTACAGTTTGAAGAGATTCTTCTACAGCCTTTGTTCAGCTTGCCGTCTGTTATCACCCCTCTCTTGCCGGCTCCTGCTGCTGCTCGTGCCGATGTAGATCATGCATGATGAGATAGATCCTGCTGATTACATGGTGTTGGAGAACAAGCCTTTGTTGATCCTGATGCTGTTGATACTTGTCCACCACCCAGCTATGATTATTTTCTCATGGGAAGGATATGATGTGCTCAAACTGGTACACTTCAAATGCATCTATCCCCTCCAACAAATTGGACAGCCTCTCTTTACTGTTCACCAAGGTTATCCTTCAAGTATACCTTAGGCAAATGTCCACTCCCATTCGGCAAAGACCACCCTCATGTCACCAAGCATAAATTCTCTCCAGGAGGTTCTACCAGTGATAGTCCAATCTATCTTCCCTGGATTCTCCAATGATGATGACATTGTTCGTACAAAGGGAAAGACTCCTCGGATTTCTAGACTTAAGAAGAAAGTGGCTATGATCCAATTCGATCTAGACCAGGACAGATAAAGATTAGAGGTGAATCTACCCTTCCGGTCCTTCTCCAACTGAAGTGTGCATCACTACAAATGGATGATGAGAAGCTGCTTGATGATCAATGATTTGCTAACTGACATCATTGAAGTTAGGCATACCAATCCTCGTGGCCTTCTTCATTTGATCAAGTCTGTTGCCGCTTTGGCTATGACTCTGCCATTATTTCATCCTCGTCAGCGTGCCAATCATCTAGTCTATACCTCAAGGCTGATGAATGCCGGGTTAATGACTATGATTCTTGAAGGTCGTGCTTATTTGAACTTAATCTGGCTACCTTCCTTTCACTTGAAGACGGTGGTATGTTCATCTGCCGACTGATCGTGCTGTTATAGTTCATCCAGCTTTCCTTGCGATCTTTCGTGCCGATGATTCTGATGATCTCATTGTCTCAACTTTTGTCCCTGCCGATTTTTCTCTTCTGCTGATGATGCTGCCCTTCAATGGTTCTTACTCATTCCAGCTGCTCTTGTTCCTCCTTCTCCCTCTGAGCCGATCTTGATCTCCTCTGATGATGAGATGATGACTGATGATCTGCTTATTGAAGATGCTGATCTGAATAATGAAGATTTTATCCCTTCAATAGTGCTCCCGACGTCTGCCAGTATTTTCCAGCCGACCATCGTCAACAGTCTGTATGAGTATTTGAAGTTTAGTGAAGGCGATTTCACAAATCAGCAAGTGCCTGCCACTCGTGCTGATATTGGTGATATGGCTCTTTCTGTTGGTGACCTGGTTAAGGATGTTCACAAAGACCTGGTTAAAGCGTCTACGTAAGTCCAATCAGGAGGAGGAGAATACTCTGGTCAAAGAATTGAAAGCTCTCCTTGCTGATAGAGAAGAGCGTATAATGGCTCTTTCTGAATCCTTGGGGACAACTCATAGCATTCAACAGAATCTTGTTGACAATCAGAGGCTGCAGATAAGAGATATGGGAAGACTTGAAGAAGAATTATCTATGACCAAAGCTGCTCTGCCGAAGCAATCTGAAGATAGCTGCTCTTGAAGCCAACAACAAGATGCTGTCTGAAAGATTGGAAAGTGCGCAGAGAAGACAGAGCAAAGCAAAGAGGAAAGCTGAAAGAAAAGAAGAAAAAGCAAGAAAGAAGGCTAGGAAGTCTGAATCTACAAAGGACTCAATTCAGCAGCAGATCCAAGATTTCTGATCCTCCAGCTGCTGATCCTTGAGTCACATAGCCTATGATGTAGATATTTTATTGAAGACCTTCACAGACAAATTTCTTTGCTTATAAAATTTTTATTGTGCTAATATGTTTTTCTTATATTTGTGTTGTTATCTGCATTATTCTGTGCTATTTCCTTTTGCAGATCATCACTCTTGCCGATTCCTTGAACCGGCTTCACCATTTATTTTGGTGAATCCACCTTTTGCATTAGACATCCAGTGTGACTTACCTTAGGATTTGGTTATACCTAGATATCCTTAGAAATCTTTCCCTAAGATAAGAGATGTCATTAGCTTTAAGGGTGATTGGACTTAAGTAATTAGGAGGAGATTGTTGTTTCAAATAGATACCTAGGTCCTAGAAATTACTTAATCCCAATCATGTCTACATTAGGGTCCCCCAATTTTATTAGAACCTTTTTAAGGTGCCCTTTAGGATCCTTGTGACCAGCACAGGTGTATTTCAACTCTTCATTCAAGACAAACCAGCAAGAGGAAGCAAAATCAGCAGACCAGTAAACAAAGTTGCCGATCAACATCTATCTTAACATGCGACAGTTGCCGATCAACTTGCTACAGAAGTTGCCGATCAACTTATTAAAGAAGTTGCCGATCAACCCATTCACAACATGCCGATATAATAGACAGTCTGCACTGTCAGTCAGGTGACATCATTTTATTAAAGTCAACCTTGCTGATTGTCTCTATACTGTTTTATCATAAAGTAGTTTACCTGCTCTGTAATGATTTCTACGCGTCTGACACATAGCTACTTTTAGCTATACTCTGTCTCTACTTGCTTTTGCAGGTAACCGTTGAGACAAAGGGGTCTTTACCCATCAGACTTTTAGGCACGCGTATCTTCGCCATTAATGCCAAGGATACTGCATTAATGCTCCTCACCTACCCAGCTGGAAATTCAAATGTTATCCTTCTTCAACAAGCTAAGACATTAACTCCTCCTATATATAGAGGACTCAGTGCATTGAAGAAGGTTGGTGATTTTAGTGCATTGAAGAGAGTTGGTTGTTTGCAGCATTCATTGAAGCTCAAACATTCCTTGTCCAGATAATCATTAGATCATTTAATAGGACATACACTTGTGCACAAACTCTACAACACTGTTAGTATTCCCGAACTAGATTATTTTAAGGAATACGTTGTTTAGTTTTCACACACCCACCTGAGTGAGATAAGTTCTTTGAACTTGCCGCTCAAATACACTTGGTCAGATATTTGTTTTACGATTCATTAATCTATCTCTAGAATTTAGTCTTTGTATCCGGCAAAGCCGCTCTTGTATAGACTAGGGATAATTTAATAGTGCTCTTAACCCAAATCCAAGTTCTGACCAAAACTTGGTAGAGGACGTAGCAGTATTTACACTGTGAACCTCTCCAAATCTCTGTGTCCTCTGATACTTACTGTCCTTGCCGTTGGAACTCTATCACCGGCAAATCATTAT